>CM060394.1:92929912-94129912 GCA_030545235.1 Helianthus tuberosus | reverse complement strand
TTGACGAAATTAAGAAACAGAAGAAAACGGCAGAGGATCGTTCCCCACTGATGCCCAGATCTTTGAATTTTGATACTCCGGCGATTACTTCTCAGCCATCAGTGGTTCCAGACATTCAATATGTGGGTGGACCAAAAGGAGTGCACTACGGAACAACAACAATGACCCAGGCATCAGGTTCATATTTCCAGCCAGCGGGATCCTACCCTCAGCATATGGGATCCCTTACGAGTTCAGGAGGATATTCAGGAATGCAGCAGTTTCAAGGATCCTCCTTTGTTCCAGGATCATCCCAGGTTCAAGGATCCTCCTTTGTTCCAGGATCATCCCAGGTTCAAGGATCCTCCTTTGTTCCAGGATCATCCCAGGTTCAAGGATCCTCCTTTGTTCCAGGATCATCCCAGGTTCAAGGATCCTCCTTCGTTCCAGGATCATCCCAGGTTCAAGGATCCTCCTTCGTTCCAGGATCATCCCAGGTTCAAGGATCCTTCTTCGCTCCAGGATCGTCTCAGTTTCAAGGATCCTTCCAGATGCCAGGATCCTTGAGGAGTTTGCAAACAGGAAGTTCAGATGTCCATCGGGGAGATTTTATTCCAATGCAGACCAATGCCTCTACTGGTCCCTCGATCATTCCAGAGCCTCAACAATACGGATTAACATCTATTCTTCCTAACTTGAATCCAATGGGAGGTAACACTTTTAATAATTCTCATACTACTAACCATGGTCTTATGCAGGATCCAGGTATCAATCATGCCATGGCCAGAGAATTGTAAAAGCTAAAGGATATGATCTCGAGTGTTCCGGGAGTAGTCAAACCTATTCCAGAGATTGCAGATGGGAGCCACAAGATATCTCGTTTTGCACCACCAATCTGTGATGCTGAGATACCCAAGAGGTTCCATGTGCCTACAATGAAATTGTATGATGGTTCGACGGATCCTGAAGAACACATAGCACAATACAGGGAGAGGATGGAGATCAATCCAATCCCAGAAAGGTTAAAGGAAGCATGCCTGTGCAAAGGATTCGGATCCACTCTTACTGGATCAGCTCTCAAATGGCTGCTAAGTCCTCCTCCCTATTCTATTACCTCATTTGCTAACCTAGTTAACTTGTTTAATAATCAATTTTCTTGTAGTAGAAAATTTGAACGATTAACTAGTGATTTATATAGGATAACCCAGGGTCATAATGAATCATTAAGGGATTACATTACCAAATTCAGTAAAGAATCCTTAGACATTCCCAACTTAGATATAGCCACGGCTGTTGAGGCCTTCAAAATGGGATTGCTTAGGGATTCGTTATTTTATGATGATTTGTTATGACACCATGCAGGAACCTAGATGAGGTAAGAACCCGGGCCCTCAGGTTCATCCGGCTAGAGGATGACAAGAGGATCCAGGAGAGGTTAACAAGATCCTCAAAGCAGGATAAGCAAGGATCCTCATTCAGGAACAACAAGTTCAGATCCTACAACAGATCTGATAATCAGAACGTGCATTCTATTGATCAAGAAGAGGATGATGAGGATTATCCTCCAATTTCTGAATATTGCTTTAGTGTTGATAACAATGAACTAATCCTTGCCATGCAGAACCTAGGTGATAAAGCTAGATGGCCAAGAAAGAATGATAGGCCGGCTGCAACTAAGGATAAATCAAAATGGTGTGCATATCATGAAGATTTTGGGCACCTCACAGAAGAATGCATTGCATTAAGAAAGGAAATTGGATACTTGTTGAGCAAAGGGCATCTAAAAGAGTTGTTGGGAAGAAAAAAGTCAAGGACTCAGGATCCTGAAAGGATCCCTGAAAAGGCTCCAGCTCCTCCAGCAGATGCACAAGTGATAAACTTTATTTCTGGAGGATCCGACATTTGTGGCACATCCTTCTCAGCAGCTAAGAGGCATGCAAAGGAAACTAAAATGGATAATGGAGAAAGACCAGTTCGAACATCAAGTGTCTCCGAAGGAAAAGTCATAACCTTTGATGAAGAGGATCGTGTTGATATCCAGGATCCTCATCACGATGGTTTAGTTATTACTCTTTTCATATCTAACCATTTTGTCCGCAGGATCCTAATAGACGGAGGAAGTTCGGTGAACATTATCCAGCTTGATGTTCTAAAGAAGATGGGTATCCCTGAATCAGAGATCATACCAAGATCCTCCGTGCTCGTGGGATTTAGTGGCGAAACTAAGAATACCCTGGGGGACATTAAACTCCCAATATATATTGAAGGCTTACACTCTTATCAAAAATTTTGTGTTATTGACTGTTTATCTTGTTGTAATGTTATCCTTGGCAGGCCCTGGATACACGATATGAAAGCAGTCCCATCCACTTACCATCAATGTGTGAAGCTCCCTAGTCCTTGGGGGATAGTAAAGATTGATAGTGATCAGCAGGAGGCTAAGAATTGCTATACTTCATCGATGAAACCAGCCTCGAAATCCAGGAAGCAATAGCAATCAAAGTATCTTCCAAGGGATGTCTTGGAGGCAAAAGAGCAGGATGTGGTAGAAATCCTCATGGATCCTGATGATCCTGAATCCAAAATCTATATCGGATCAGGGATCCTTGGCGAAATGAAAGAAGACCTCGTATCCTTCCTCAAAAGGAGAAAGACTACCTTTGCATGGAAACACGAAGACATGACTGGTATATCCAAAGATGTTATCACCCATAAACTCGGCATTGACAGATCCTTCAAACCAATCCATCAAAGGAGAAGAAAATTTGCACCAGAAAGGAATGCCTTTATCCAGGAAGAGGTAGAGAAATTGCTCCGGGCAGGTATGATTAGAGAGGTCAAGTATCCAAGATGGTTGGCCAATGTGGTTGTTGTTCAAAAGAAAAACGAAAAGTGGAGGGTATGTGTCGATTTTACCGATTTAAATAAGGCATGTCCCAAGGATCCTTTCCCTTTACCCCACATTGATTCCATGGTGGATGCAACCGCGGGTCATGAACTGTTAACTTTTATGGATGCTTCATCTGGATTTCAACAAATCCAAATGGAACCATCCGACCAAGAGGATACAGCCTTCATGACTCCAACTGGTATATACTGCTATATTGCTATGCCGTTCGGATTAAGAAATGCAGGTGCAACATATCAAAGGCTGGTGAATATGATGTTCAAGGATCAGATTGGACAAACTATGGAGGTTTACATAGATGATATGGTGGTAAAATCCTTAAAAGCTGAGGATCACCTAAGAGACTTGGAGGAAGCATTCGATATCCTTGACAAATATAACATGAAACTTAATCCTTCAAAATGTCACTTTGGTGTTAAAGCAGGTAAATTCTTAGGATATATGGTGACAAAGAGAGGCATTGAAGCTAGCCCGGAACAGATCAAAGCAATAGTGAATATCAAATCTCCGGTCAATGCTAAGGATGTTCAAAGGCTAACAGGAAGGATAGCAGCCTTGAACAAATTTATATCCAAGTCCTCCGAGAGGTGTAAAGAATTCTATGATATCCTAAGGAAGAACAAGAAATTTGAGTGGACGGAGAAGCATGAAAATGCTTTAAAAGCCCTCAAAGATTACCTATCCTCGGCCCCGGCTTTAATGAAACCAGAAAAAGGCGATGTGTTATCCTTGTATCTTGCAGTATCCTCAAAAGCAGTAAGTGCGGTCCTTGTTAAGGATCATCAAGGTACACAACATCCTGTCTATTATGAAACCAGAGATGTCAGGAAGGATGGCTAAGTGGGCAGTGAAATTGAGTGCATATGATATAAGATATGAGCCTAGGACAGCCATCAAATCCCAAGCATTAGCTGACTTTGTGGCTGATTTCAGTAGTGATTTACAAGAAGAAGCTGAGCTAGAAGTCCAGCAGCTAGAAGAGACCCAGGATCCTTGGATACTTTATACTGATGGATCCTCAAATGTCAAAGGCACAGGGCTTGGAATACTACTAAAATCGCCACAGGGGGACATAATACCCCATTCTATAGCTTGTGAGTTCCAAACCACTAATAATGAGGCTGAATATGAAGCCTTAATTGCTGGTTTGCAAATTGCAAAGTATATGGGGATCAGGTATCTTGAGGTACACGTAGATTCTTTGTTGATTACAAACCACTTTAATGGATCATATGCTGTTAAAGGTGAAAAGCTAACCAAATATTTGGAGATAGTCAAAAGTTTGGCACTCTCTTTTGTTTCCTTTAGTTTGTCACAGGTACCAAGGGAAGAAAATACAGAAGCTGATGCATTGGCTAACTTAGGATCATCTTTAAAGATCCCAGAGGATATCAAGATCCCCATTATTCATATCCTGACCCCAGCTATTGAGGATCATGTGGCTATGGAGATAGGGAATAATTCTGCAATGATCCCTAGTGAGGATACTCGATCCCATTCAAGATCAGGATCATGGATCTCACCAATTATGAGATACTTACAACATGGAGAGATTCCTACAGGAGAAAACCCTAGGGCTTTCAAATCTAAGGTATCTCAATTCACAATTTTAAATAACATATTGTATAGACGATCTCTTGCAGGACCATACTTGAGATGCATTGAAGATCCTGAAGTTCAAGAAGTTTTAAAAGACTTCCATGAAGGAGATTGTGGAAACCACACTGGGGGCAGGGCACTATTCTCAAGGATCCTGAGGACAGGATACTACTGGCCAACCATGAAGAAAGATGCTGTGGAGTATGCCAGAAGATTTGATCCTTGCCAGAGACACAGCAATATCCTTCATCAACCAGCTGAATTATTGCATCCTATATCCTCCTCTTGGCCATTTATGAGATGGGGTATGGATATAGTTGGTAAGCTCCCTAAGGCACCTGGTGGAAAAGTATTCATGCTTGCTATGACTGATTACTTCTCCAAGTGGATAGAGGCTGAAGCTTTTGCCCAAGTCAGAGAAAAGGAAGTTATATCCTTCATTAAAAGAAATATTATAACTAGATTTGGAATTCCTTCCGAGATTATATGTGATAATGGTTCCCAATTTATTGGGGGCAGAACCACTAACTTTTGTGACAGCTGGGGGATTAAGATGATAACTTCAACACCAGTCCACCCACAAGCTAATGGCCAAGCAGAATCATCCAACAAGATCATCATCAACAATTTGAAGAAAAAGCTTGGATCCAAGAAAGGGAAATGGGCAGAAGAACTACCCTATGTGCTTTGGGCTGACAGGACAACCCCTAAGAATGCTACTGGTCAAACACCATTCTCTTTGGTGTTTGGGGCAGAATCGGTGATCCCAACAGAAATGGTGGTTCCAACTGCTAGAACAAGTACTCGTGATCCTGAGGAAAATAATGAAAACTTGGCTCAAGACCTGGATACTATCGAAGAAATTAGGGATATGGCTAGAATAAGGATGGCCAGTTATCAGCAAAGAATGGCTGGTGCTTACAACAAAAATGTCAGGATCAGGAGGTTTCAAGTTGGAGATATGGTATTAAGGAAAGCATTCCAAAATACTACCAATCCTGCTGATGGGAAGTTGGCTCCAAAATGGGAAGGCCCTTATTTGATTGAAGCTGAAGCTGGAAAGGGGGCATATAGATTGCTAACCATGGAAGGTGATTTGCTACCAAGAGCTTGGAATGCTGTCCACTTGAAGAAATATTTCATGTGACGAGGATCCTCATGGCAGAGGTGATCCTAGCGAAAGGGATATCCTTAAAGGATCCTCAAAGTATCGGTGATCCTTACTTAGGTAATATCCTAAACTTAAGCTATTTCATTTCATTATTTTCTCTTATAAGGATAAGGATCATGTATCCTTTATCCATCTCTCACGTGAGTTTAAGTTTTGAAAGTTCAGGTATCCTTAGCATAACGTTGGTTATCCACAGAAGCAATCCGTCTTTTGGGTTTAACCCCAGTTATTCGGGCTTGTCCCCAGATTCCGCCTGTAGCGCACGATGATCCTGGTATAGTTCAAGGCTTTGGGACCAGTACTCGTTCTAGGGGCTGATAATTCTATTGTTCTGGCTTTGCTTAGGATCCTACGTATAATGGTAGACGTACCATACATCCGTTCATAAGGTTTCTAACGTTTTCACGTTAGCTAAGGTTTCTAACGTTTTCACGTTAGCTAAGGTTTTGGCATTTTCATGTCACCAAGTTTGGATAGTCGCCAGTTTGGGCCATACTCCAGTTTACACACGATCCTTGGGCTTGTCCCCAGTTATCCTTGGGCTTGTCCCCAGTTATCCTTGGGCTTGTCCCCAGTTATCCTTGGGCTTGTCCCCAGTTATCCTTGGGCTCCTCCCCAGTTGCTAACTCTTTTCTTATATTGGCTTAGTCCCAAGTTATGCTCTATTTCAGGTCCTTGAAGATAGGCAGCTAGGGATCCTTGATCCTTATTTCACTCTAAGGTTTATCTTATAGTTATCCTTATTATGGTTAGGATTCTAACTTGGATCCTCAGGTATGATCCTTAACTCTTTTGATTTTATTCATTATTCTTTTAAATAACCCTTATACTTGACAACTGAACTTGTATTTCTTAAATCATATCACTTTTTAAACCTATCGGTTATGGGATATATGATCCTTGTTCGTATCCTAAACTTTTTGGGTATCTTTTCTAATTTTTCAAGGCTTGATAAGTATAAGCAGAATGAATATTACAACAGTTGGAAAGTAACATACTAAAAAGGATAACAACACGAGATAAGCGACAAAAGGTTAAGTTTTTATTTATTAACATAAGGCTAACCCTTTAAAGGTTGTCAAAATTACCTACCCAAGCATCTACCAGCAAAACGTGGCCCGTCCGCTGGGGTAGGTAAAGGGTGTCCATGATAATGAGTTCAAAGGTAGTGCAGGAATATAAAGGCGACAGGATCACAATGGCTTCATCCCCCAAACAGAGGATCCCTCCACCAATTGCAATCCTGCCTATTGTCCAAAGGATCATACATGATCCTTAAACCTAAGAACTATTGTTTAGAGTTATTACAGACCCACCATTGTTCAAAAACATCAACAATCCAAAAAACTACCAAACCATAAAAAATGGGCTCCGGCCACGTCTAGAAATTTCCATCATCGCCCATTTTTGCAGCTCACACCTTCGCTGCATTATCATCACCACCAGCCGCTGCATCCTCAGCTTTATCCTTCAACCCGCTGCCACTAGCCTCAATTGCCAGAATCTCCTCAGCCTCCTCTTCATCACCCAATTCAGCCAGCCTTGCCTTCCATTCTTCAATTTCCCAGCTACTTTTGTCAAAGGCAGGATCCTGAGCTTCCAAGGCCAATTGAAGCTTGGTTTTGTACATTGCTATGGCGGCAGAAACTTTAGCATCATCTGTGATCTCTTGCCTTTCATAGTCAAAGTTAACCAGCACCTTAGCCATCTTCTGCTTGGTATCCTGGAGTTCCTTCTGAAGATCAGCAAGTGCAAGATCCTTGAGCGCAGCAACCTGCTGGAGATCGGCAATCTTCTTATCTTGATCCTCAACATGGCCGACGTAATCCTCGATCTCAGCAAATTTCTGCAAAAGAAAAGGATAAAGCAGTTCAAGAGCAAGTGATCCTTAGATCAGCAGGATATACAAGCAGAGACAGTGATCCTTACATCATTGAAGTACTCGAGGAACTGGTGGCGAATTAAGGGCAGACCCTGCAAATCCTCAGCCTCGGAAGTCTTTCTCTTCTTGATTCCCTTCCCTTTGAGGGGTGCCTTGGGGATTGAGGCTGTCGGGCTAGTAGGGACCTTTCTTTTGGAGGATTTGACAGTGGTGAGATCGGTGACACTGAACCTTGAAGCAGCTTTGGCAGATTTTTCAGCACCTACACGACCAAAACAAGATAAGTATCTTTTCTTAATATACATTTAACTATTTATTTAAATTTTAAACAGGGATACTTACTTGACATCGTGACAGAGCCTGAGGATACCTCCTGTGAGTCTTGGGTTACTGTCTTAAAAGTTCTAGTTTCAGGGTCGAGTCCCCAGAAAGTAGCAAGTCTTTCCCTGGTTGCGGGTGTTGTGATGAGATGTGAAAAGGAGATGGCTGCATGACACAAGACAAAGAAGGGGTTAGTGATCCTATTACAAAAACATGACCATCTGGTGATCCTTCCCAGGATCCTCCGGCCTACCATGGGTGGACCATGTTCTTGGTAAATGCTCTCCATCTGGAATGGTATCCCTTCTTACAAAGAAGAAGCGACGTTTCCAATCTTTGTCGTTTTTGGTGACTTTGAGAAGAGGATGATCTGCACTGGGTTTTCGTTTGAACAAATAACGGTGGGATCCGAAGGTAGTAAGATCATACAGTTCCGCCAGTTCTGACATTCCTAAATCAAGACTCTCCTGCTCAATGATCCTCTCTAGGGTGTATAAAACCCTCCAAATCATAGGCATGGCTTGAATATAAGATATGCCGGTAAGGGAAAAGAAGGATTGTGTGAACTCCGGGAAAGGATAGGTGTACCCTATAGCAAATGGAGTGACTGGAAAGGCAACCCATGTATCAGAAACGTAGTCGCTCAGAACAGTTGGATCGAAGGGTTTGAAAAAGACATTCGCCGGAAAATGGTGACGGATGTTATCTATTTGTGCGTCGTTAAAGCAACACCTCTCGTTCACTGAGTCCTTGATGATCTTCTGACTCTTCAAAGGGCTATCCTTTTTGTGATCCTTGGCCGGGGAACTTCGGAGTAACATTTTCGAAGTAATGAAGATAAAGGAAGAAAAACAGAGTAAGAAAGGAAGAAAGAGGAACAAGTGATACCTGATTGATCTTCAACCGAGATTATAAAGGGAGTTTCTTTCGTATTTGAATGCATATTGATCCTATCTATATCTCTATTTATAATTATGATTCTGCAGGATTGTCACTTCCGTGACATCATCATCGCAACGGCTAGTTCTATTTTAACGGCTATATATTCGTTAGTTTGTTGCGGATAAGATCAAGAAAACATAACTCGCTAATTTTACAATTTCACTCCTTATATTTTGGGGGCAATTGTTAGGGGAGGAATTTCTAACAATTAGTGATCCTTATTTGTTATCCTAACTGGTGATCCTTACTTCTGTGACAGGTGGTGATCCTCAGAAGGGCTTTAGGATCAGGATCATGGATCACTTTAAGGATCCTCGTACTGACGATTGTTTACTTATGTTTTATAACATCTCGCAGGTATAACATGCTTGACCAAGTCTTGGCGACATTCCTGGAGAATATTCCTAAACTATTATGCACGTGCTTAGCTAAAAATGGACGTTGTGGAGAACGTGGAGGCTTGGCACGAAAGTCGGATAGTTAGTTTAGGTGGTTATTTCTATTTTAAAAAGGGAGTAACGAGCTAGTAGAAAACACTTGGTCATTTCTCAGTTACACACACTCGTACAAACGCTCATACAAGCTCTCGTTCAAACACTTTGCAATTTCATACACTTTCTACACATATCACCGTAGTGATCCTTGTACCTAGCTCGTTACTATCCGAAGTTGTAAACATTTAATCATTTATTAGAGCTTGGTGATCGGTAGTTTCCATCACCCGGGGTTTTTTGTGCCGGAGATCAACTCTTGATCAAGGGCTTTTTCCCCGTATAAATCCTTGTGTTGTTTGTGCAAATCTACATTGAAGTGATCTTCATCGCTGTTACACATTTTGAGCATCATTCCCCGTAACAAAGAGTTTGGTTGCACTATCCTCGTCTGATTTTTAACCAAAACAGATAGCATTCCAAGCTCTTGGTAGTAAATCACCTTCCATTGTTAGTAATCGATATGCCCCCTTTCCTGCTTCTGCTTCAATAAGATAGGGGATTTCCCACTTTGGTGCCAACTTTCCATCAGCAGGATTTGTGGTATTCTGAAATGCTTTCCTCAACACCATATCGCGAACTTGAAACTTCCTGATCCTGATATTTTTGTTATAAGCTCCAGCCATCCTTTGTTGATAACTAGCCATTCTTATCCTTGCCAAATCCCTGAGTTCTATGGTATCCAAATCTTGAACCAAGTTTTCAGCATTTCCTTCAGGATCACGGATGCTTGTTCTAGCAGTAGGAACCACCATCTCTGTAGGGATAACTGATTCTGCTCCAAACACTAAAGAAAATGGAGTCTGTCCAGTAGCATTCTTGGGAGTTGTTCTATCAGCCCATAGCACATAAGGTAACTCTTCTGCCCATTTTCCTTTCTTGGATCCAAGCTTCTTCTTCAAATTATTGATGATGATCTTGTTGGATGATTCTGCTTGACCATTGGCTTGTGGGTGGACTGGTGTTGATGTTATCATCTTAATCCCCCAGCTGTCACAAAAGTTAGTAGTTCTACTCCCAATAAATTGGGATCCATTATCACAAATAATTTCAGAAGGGATACCAAATCTGGTAATAATGTTTATTTTAATAAAGGATATCACTTCTTTTTCTCTGACTTGAGCAAAAGCTTCAGCTTCTATCCACTTGGAGAAGTAATAAGTCATAGCAAGCATGAACACTTTTCCACCAGGTGCCTTGGGAAGTTTGCCAAGTATATCCATTCTCCATCTCATGAATGGCCAGGAAGAGGATATAGGATGCAGGAGCTCTGCTAGCTGATGAAGGATATTACTATGTCTCTAACAAGCATCACATTTCTTGGCATAATCCACAGCATCCTTCTTCATAGTAGGCCAATAATATCCTGTTCTAAGGATCCTTGAGAACTATGCCCTGCCCCCAGTGTGGTTTCCACAATCTCCTTCATGAAAATCCTTTAGGACTTCTTGAATTTCAGGATCCTCTATGCACCTTAGATATGGACCTGCAAGAGATCGTTTATATAACATGTCATTTAATATTGTAAATTGAGATAGGTTGATTTTGAAAGCCCTGGGGTTCTCTCCTGTAGGAATCTCTCCATGTTGTATATATCTCATGATTGGAAGGATCCATGATCCTGAATGAGATTGTGAATTATCATTGGGAACGATTGCAGAATCCTCTTCTATTTCCATAGCTATATGATCCTCAATAGCAGGAGCCAAAATATGGATGATAGGAATTTTGATATCCTCTGGGATCTTCAATGATGATCCAAGATTAGCTAATGCATCAGCTTCTGCATTTTCTTCCCTAGGTACCTGTGATAAACTAAAGGAAACAAAAGAGAGTGCCAATTCCTCGACTATCTCTAGGTATTTGATTAGTCGTTCACCTTTAACAGCAGAAGATCCATTAAAGTGATTAGTAATTAGCAATGAATCTACATGTACCTCAAGATACTTGATCCTCATATGCTTGGCAATTTGCAAACCAGCTATCAAGGCCTCATATTCAGCCTCATTATTAGTAGTTTGAAACTCACAAGCTATTGAGTGGGGTATTATGTCCCCTTGTGGCAATTTTAGTAGTATTCCAAGTCCTGTTCCTTTGACATTAGAGGCTCCATCAGTGAAGAGTATCCAAGGATCCTTAGTCTTTTCAAGCTGTTGAACTTCTAACTCAGCTTCTCTTTGTAAGTCACTACTAAAATCTGCCACAAAGTCAGCTAAGGCTTGGGATTTAATGGCAGTCCTTGGTTCATATCTTATATCATAAGCACTAAGCTTCACTGCCCATTTAGCCATCCTCCCTGACATTTCAGGTTTCCTGAGAACATTCTTAATTGGGAAGTTAGTCTTAACGATAATGGTATGAGTTTCAAAATAATGTCTTAGTTTAGTAGATGCCATAATCAAAGCAAGGATAAGTTTTTCTAAATGTGAATACCTGGATTCAGCATCAAGCAAACTCTTACTTACATAATAGATAGGATGTTGTGTACCTTCGTGATCCTTAACAAGGACTGTACTTACTGCTTTAGAGGATACCGCTAGATATAAGGATAATATATCCTCTTTTTCTGGTTTCATCAAGGCAGGAGCTGAGGATAGGTAATCCTTAAGGGCTTTGAGAGCATTCTCATGCTTTTCAGTCCACTCAAATTTCTTGTTCTTTCTCAAAATGTCATAGAATTCCTTGCATTTTTCTGATGACTTTGATATGAACCTGTTCAAGGCTGCAATCCTCCCTGTCAACTTTTGCACATCCTTAGCATTGGCAGGAGATTTTATATTCACAATTACCTTGATTTGCTCTGGACTTGCTTCTATGCCTCTTTTTGTTACCATGTAGCCTAGGAACTTTCCTGCTTTAACACCAAAGTGATACTTTAAAGGATTCAATTTCATATTGAATCTGTCAAGGATATCAAATGCTTCCTCCAGGTCTCTAAGGTGATCCTCAGCTCTCTTGGACTTAACCACCATGTCATCTATATAGACTTCCATAGTGTGTCCTATTTGTTCCTTAAACATCATATTGCCTAGCCTTTGATAAGTAGCACCTGCATTCCTTAGTCCAAATGGCATAGCAATATAACAATAGATACCAGTTGGGGTCATAAAGGCTGTATCCTCTTGATCAGATGGTTCTATCTGAATTTGTTGAAATCCAGATGAAGCATCCATAAAAGTCAACAACTCATGACCCGCGGTAGCATCCACCATGGAGTCAATGTGGGGTAATGGGAAAGGATCCTTGGGACATGCCTTGTTTAAATCAGTAAAATCGACACATACCCTCCACTTTCCATTTTTATTTTGAACAACAACTGTTAGGGGAGAATTTTTGAATGATCAGTGATCCTCAATTACTGCCGGGCTTAGGGATCCTCAGTTCTGTTTGAATTAGTGATCCTCAGAAAGTATTGTAGGATCAGGATCATGGATCATCATAGTGATCCTTACACTAACGATTGTCTGCTTTGAATATGATGTTGTTTTGCAGGAGTACGAGCTTGGACTTGGTCTTGGCGATATTCCTGGAGCATATTCTCTACTTATTCCGCACGTGCTTAACTGAAGTGGACGTTATGGAGTTCGTGGAAGACTTGCACAAAATGCGGATAGTTAGTTAGCTTAGATATTTTCCAAATTTAAAAGGGGATAGCGAGCTAGATTAGAACACTTGGCTATTTTTAGTTTAACACAGACACTCGTAACTGCTCTCATCAGCTCTCGACAATTCACTTGGCGATTACACACTTTTTGTACCTTACACACTAGTGATCCTTGTAACAAGCTCGCTATCATCCAAAGTTGTAATACATTTTTGTTTAATCTAAGTTGGTGATCGGTAGTTTCCATCACCCGAGGTTTTTTATGCCGGAGATCAACTCTTGATCAAGGGCTTTTTCCTCGTATAAATCTTTGTGTCACTTGTTCATTACATTTCTGAGTGATCCTTAGCATTGTTCATTGATTCAAGCATCACACCTCACAACAGAAAGTTTGGTTGCATTATCCTTGTGTGATTTTTGACCAAAACAGTTTGGCGCCCACCGTGGGGCAATTGGTGCTTCATTCCTGAGAAGATTCATATTTTTGTGGTCATTTCGGTTCGTTACAATCAAGCAAATGACTTCCTCAGCAAAGAATACACCAAGCTCTATGCCGGCAATCAGTTCTTCACAAGGCGTTCCTCCTTTGCCTCTACCACCTTCTGGATCCCAGAAGAATGCTGAAAATGCTGCGAAGAGACAAACCCCCATTTTCCAAAAACCACCAACTTCTTCTGTTTCCACTAATCCTACTACTAATGATCTTTTTAATCTGATTTTGCAGATGAGGGATCGCATGCAAGAGCAAGACAAAACCAATGAACAGATCCTCCAAGAGATTGGTGATATCAAGAAATAGAAGAAATCAGTGGAGGATCACTCTCCTCTGATGCCAAGGTCATTGAATTTTGACACTCCAGTTGTAACTACCTTACAATCAGCTGTTCCGGGCATCCAATATCAAAGTGGTCCATCAGAAAGGCATTATGGAACGGAAACTATGAGTCAGGCATTTGGCTCTCACTTCCAGCCTCAAGGATTCTCTTCTCAGCCATCGGGATCCTCTTCTCAGCATCAGGGGTCCTTCGTCAGCTCCGGAGGATGTTTGGGAATGCACACAGTCCAAGGATCCTCTCAGCCCCAAGGATCCTTTCAGGTTCAAGGATCCTCTCAGGTTCATGGATCCAACATCTTTCAGGATCAAGGATTCTTAAGAAGTATGCAGCCTCCAAGCTCGGATGTTCATCAAGGAGACTTCATACCAATGCAGACCATTGCTTCCTCTGGTCCTTCAGTCATACCAGAGTCCCGTCAATATGGATTCACATCTGGAATTCCAAACATGAATCCTCTGGGAGGTAACACTTTTAATAATTCATATTACACTAACCATGGCTCTATGCAGGATACAGGTATCAATCAGGCTATGGCCAGGGAGTTACAGAAGCTCAAGGATATGATATCCAGCGTACCAGGAGTGGTTAAACCCATTCCTAAGATCGCAGATGGTAGCCATAGGATATATCGCTTTGCACCACCCTTATGTGATGCTGAGATACCCAAAAGATTCCAGATACCATCCATGAAGCTGTATGATAGTTCAACGGATCCAGAGGAACATGTAGCCCAATACAGGGAGAGGATGGAGATCAATCCAATTCCTGAGAGGTTAAAAGAAGCATGTCTATGCAAGGGTTTTGGATCCACACTCACAGGATCTGCTCTTAAATGGCTGCTAAGTCTTCCCCCTTACTCTATTACTTCATTTGCTAATCTAGTTAATTTGTTTAATAGTCAATTCTCTTGTAGTAGAAAGTTTGAACGATTAACTAGTGATCTATATAGGGTAACACAAGGTCAAAATGAATCACTTAGAGATTACATCACTAAATTTAGTAAAGAATCCTTAGATATCCCTAACCTGGATATAGCTACGGCTGTGGAAGCCTTTAAAATGGGATTGCTTAGGGATTCCTTATTCTATGATGATCTTGTCATGACCCCTTGCAGGAATCTTGATGAAGTAAGAACCAGGGCCCTTAGGTCCATCCGTCTAGAGGATGACAAAAGGATCTAGGAGAGACTGACAGGATCCTCAAAACAGGAAAAGCAAGGATCCTACTTTAAGAATAACAAGTTCAAGTCCTACAACAAGTCTGACAACCAGAATGTGCATGCAGTAGAGCAAGAAGAGGATGATGAGGATTATCCTCCAATTTCTGAATACTGTTTTTCTGTTGATAACAATGAACTAATTCTTGCAATGCAGAATCTAGGTGAGAAAGCTAGGTGGCCAAGGAAAAGTGATAAACCAGCTGCTACAAAGGATAAGTCCAAGTGGTGTGCATATCATGAGGATTTTGGGCATCTCACTGAAGAGTGTATTGCACTTAGAAAGGAAATTGGTTACTTGTTAAGCAAAGGACACTTGAAGGAGCTTTTGGGACGAAAGAAGTCAAGGATCCAGGATCCTGAAAGGATCCCGGAAAAGGCTCCTGCTCCTCCAGCAGATGCACAAGTTATAAACTTTATATCCGGTGGATCAGACATTTGTGGTACTTCCTTTTCAGCAGCCAAAAGACATGCCAAGGAAACCAAGATGGATAATGGAGACAGACCCATCTGGACGTCCACTGTCACCGAGGATAAGATCATAACTTTTGATGAGGATGATCGTCTTGATGTTCAGGATCCTCATCATGATGGTCTTGTCATTACCCTGTTTATTTCTAATCATTTTGTTCGCAGGATCCTTATAGATGGAGGAAGCTCTGTGAACATCATTCAGCTTGATGTCCTCAAGAAGATGAATATTCCGGAGTCTGATATTGTCCCAAGATCCTCAGTCCTTGTGGGATTCAGTGGGGAAACCAAGAACACATTGGGGGACATCAAACTCCCTATCTATATTGAAGGACTCCATTCTTATCAGAAATTTTGTGTTATAGATTGCATATCATGTTGCAATGTTATCCTTGGCAGGCTCTGGATACATGATATGAAGGCAGTCCCATCCACATATCATCAGTGCTTGAAGCTTCCTAGTCCATGGGGAGTGGTGAAAATTGAGAGTGATCAAGAAGAAGCTAAGAATTGCTATACCTCATCAATGAAGCCAGTCTCAAGACCAAGGGAGCAATAGCAATTAAAGTATCCTTCAAGATATGTCTTGGAGGCAAGAGAGCAGGATGTAAAAGAAATCCTCATGGATCCTCATGATCCTGAATCCAGGATCTTCATAGGATCAGGGATCCTTAGCGAAATTGAACAAGATCTAGTATCCTTCCTTAAAAGAAGGAAAACTACCTTTGCCTGGAAGCATGAAGACATGACAGGTATATCTAAGGATATAATTACTCATAAACTTGGCATTGACAGGTCATTCAAGCCTATACATCAGAAGAGGAGGAAGTTTGCACCTGAAAGGAATGCTATTATCCAGGAAGAGGTAGATAAACTACTTCGGGCAGGTATGATAAGAGAGGTTAAGTATCCAAGGTGGTTAGCCAATGTGGTTGTTGTTCAAAAGAAAAATGGAAAGTGGAGGGTATGTGTCGATTTTACTGATTTAAACAAGGCATGTCCCAAGGATCCTTTCCCATTACCCCACATTGACTCCATGGTGGATGCTACCGCGGGTCATGAGTTGTTGACTTTTATGGATGCTTCATCTGGATTTCAACAAATTCAGATGGAACCATTTGATCAAGAGGATACAGCCTTTATGACCCCAACTGGTATATATTGTTATATTGCTATGCCATTTGGATTAAGGAATGCAGGTGCTACTTATCAAAGGCTAGTCAATATGATGATCAAGGAACAAATTGGACACACTATGGAAGTCTATATAGATGACATGGTGGTTAAGTCCAAAAAAGCTGAGGATCACCTTAAAGACTTGGAGGAAGCATTCAATATCCTTGATAAATTTAATATGAAACTAAATCCTTCCAAGTGTCATTTTGGTGTTAAAGCAGGTAAATTCTTAGGCTATATGGTGACAAAGAGGGGCATTGAAGCAAGTCCAGAGCAGATTAAGGCTATTGTGAACATCAAATCTCCTGCCAATGCCAAGGATGTGCAAAGATTAACAGGCAGGGTCGTAGCCTTGAACAGGTTCATATCCAAATCCTCAGAAAAGTGTAAGGAATTCTATGACATCCTGAGGAAGAACAAGAAATTTGAATGGACTGAGAAGCATGAAAGTGCCCTCAAAGCTCTTAAGGATTACCTATCCTCAGCCCCCGCCTTGATGAAACCAGAAAAGGGGGATATATTATCCTTATACTTAGCGGTATCCTCAAAAGCAGTAAGTGCGGTCCTTGTTAAGGATCACCAAGGTACACAACATCATGTTTATTATGTAAGTAAGAGTTTACTTGATGCTGAATCCAGGTATTCACACTTAGAGAAACTTATCCTTGCATTAATTATGGCATCTACTAAATTAAGACATTATTTTGAGACTCATGCAATTATTGTTAAGACTAATTTTCCAATTAAGAATGTTCTCAGGAAACCTGAAATGTCAGGAAGGATGGCTAAGTGGGCAGTGAAGCTTAGTGCTTATGATATAAGATATGAGCCTAGAACTGCCATTAAATCTCAGGCCTTAGCTGACTTTGTGGCAGATTTTAGTAGTGACTTGCAAAAGGAAGCTGAATTAGAGGTCCAACAGCTAGAAGAAACTAAGGATCCTTGGATACTTTTCACTGATGGTGCTTCTAATGTTAAAGGAATAAGGCTTGGAATACTACTAAAATCACCACAGGGGGACATAATACCCCACTCCATAGCTTGTGAATTTCAAACTACCAACAATGAGGCTGAATATGAAGCCTTGATAGCTGGTTTGCAAATTGCCAAGCATATGAGGATCAGTCAAAGAATTAGCCTCTCTTTTGTTTCCTTTAGTTTGACACAGGTACCAAGGGAAGAGAATGCAGAGGCTGATGCATTAGCCAATCTAGGATCATCCTTGAAGATCCCGGAGGATATCAAGATCCCTATTATCCATATCCTGACCCCTGCTATCGAGGATCATGTAGCTATGGAGATAGGAGAGGATTCCCCAATCATCCCTAGTGAGGATAATCAATCTCATTCAGGATCATGGATCCTCCCAATCATGAGATACATACAACATGGAGAGATTCCTACAGGAGAAAACCCTAGGGCTTTCAAAGTCAAGGTATCTCAATTTACAGTATTGAATAATATGTTGTATAAACGATCTCTTGCAAGACCATATCTAAGGTGCATTGAGGATCCTGAAATCCAAGAAGTCCTAAAGGATTTCCATGAAGGAGATTGTGGAAACCATACTGGGGGTAGGGCATTATTCTCAAGGATCCTGAGGACATGATACTATTGGCCTACTATGAAGAAGGATGCTGTGGAATATGCCAAGAAGTGTGATCCTTGTCAGAGACATAGTAATATCCTTCATCAACCAACAGAGCTTTTGCATCCTATATCCTCTTCATGGCCATTTATGAGATGGGGAATGGATATAGTTGGTAAGCTTCCTAAGGCACCTGGTGGAAAAGTATTTATGCTTGCTATGACTGATTACTTCTCCAAGTGGATAGAGGCTGAAGCCTTTGCTCAAGTCAGAGAAAAGGAAGTGATATCCTTTATTAAAAGAAACATTATTACTAGATTTGGTATCCCTTCTGAAATTGTTTGTGATAATGGATCCCAATTTATTGGGAATAGAACTACTAACTTTTGTGACAGCTGGGGGATTAAGATGATAACATTAAAACCAATCCACCCACAAGCTAATGGTCAGGAAGAATCATCCAACAAGATCATCATCAACAATTTGAAGAAGAAGCTTGGATCCAAGAAAGGAAAATGGGCAGAAGAACTACCTTATGTACTTTGGGCTGATAGGACAACTCCCAAGAATGCCACTGGCCAAACTCCATTTTCTTTGGTATTTGGGTCAGAATCAGTGATCCCTACAGAGATGGTGGTCCCTACTGCAAGAACAAACATTCGTGATCCTGAGGAAAATGCTGAAAACTTGGTTCAAGATTTGGATACTATAGAAGAACTCAGGGATTTGGCAAGGATAAGGATGGCCAGTTATCAACAAAGGATGGCTGGAGCTTACAACAAAAATGTCAGGATCAGGAAATTCCAAGTTGGAGATATGGTGTTAAGGAAAGTATTTCAGAATACCACCAATCCTGCTGATGGAAAGTTGGCACCAAAGTAGGAAGGCCATTACTTGATCGAAGCTGAGGCAGGAAAGGGGGCATATCGATTGCTAACAATGGAAGGTGACTTGCTACCAAGAGCTTGGAATGCTGTCCACTTAAAGAAATACTTCATGTAACAAGGATCCATGATCCTTACCTGACAAGTATCCTTAAAGGATCCTTACAGGACAGATGATCCTCGTTCTGGTAATATTCTGATCTCAAACTATTTCATTATTTAATTATCTTATATAAGGATAAGGATCCTGCATCCTTTATCTTCCTTTCACTTGATTCTGAGTTTTGAAGGTTCAGGCATCCTTAACAAAGGGTTGAGTACCACAGAAGTATCCAGTTATTTGGGCTTGACCCCAGTTATTTGGGCTTGACCCCAGTTATTTGGGCTTGACCCCAGTTTGGGCCTGTCCCCAGTTTCGCTAGTAGCGCACCATGATCCTGGTATAGTTCATGGCAATGGGACCAGTACTCGCTTTAGGGGCTGACAATTTCATTGTACTGGCTATATCCAGGATCCTACGTATAATGGTAGACGTACCATACATCCGTTCCTAAGATTTCTAACGTTTTCACGTTAGCTAAGGTTTTGGCATTTTCATGTCACTAAGTTTGGATAGTCGCCAGTGAAGGCCATACTCCAGTTTACACACGATCCTTTGGGCTTGTCCCCAGTTATCCTTTGGGCTTGTCCCCAGTTATCCTTTGGGCTTGTCCCCAGAATTGTTGGGATTGTCCCCAGTTACTAACTCTTATCTTATATTGGCTTAGTCCCAAGTTGTATCCTATTTCAGGTTTTTGAAGCTAAACGACCAAGGATCCTTGATCCTTACCTTCTACTAAGGTTTGTCTTTTGGTTAACCTGAATATAAGTGTTAAATGTTAGGATCCTAACTTGGATTCTTAGGTATGATCCTTAACTATTTTGATTTTATTCATTATTCATCTGAGTGACCCTTATCCTTTGACAACTGAACCTGTGATCCTTAAATTACACTAGTTTTCAGAAATTGTTGACTATAGTATATGTGATCCACCCATTATCCTACCTATTGTCTTAGGATTCATAATCCATAACCCTAGAAACTATTGTTCAAATACAACCCAAGATTGTTTCAAAACACCATAACCAAAATAAAACTACCAAGTCCTAAAAAATGGGCTCCGGCCGCGTCTAGAAATGTCCATCATCGCCCATTCCTGCAGCCTACACCTTTGCTGCATCACCATCACCTCCTCCAGCTCCAGTATCACCCGCATGATCCTTCATCCCACTGCTTCCAGCCTCGATTGCCAGGATATCACCAGCCTCTTCTTCATCATCCAGCTCAGCCAATCTAGCCTTCCAGCCCTCTACATCCCAGCTGCTCTTGTCAAAGTCAGGATCCAGAGCTTCTTGGGCCATCTGTAACTGGGTTTTGTACATAGCAATGGCAGCGGAGACTTTGGCATCATTTGTGATCTCATTCTTCTCCTGATCAGCAGTGATATGAGCCAGGACAAGTTCCCTCTTCACCAGATTAACATCGTTTTCGAGGGAGGCAATCTTCTGATCCTTGGCCAGCATGATCTTTTGGAGGTCCAAACACTTTTGCTCAACCTCTTCAACATTGCCTACATAGTCCTCGATTTCAGCAAATTTCTGCAAAAAGACAATGTGAAGTTTAGGATCACATGATCCTCAAGTGGGCAGGATAACTAAGCTAAGTCAGTGATCCTTACATCAGCAAAGTACTCAAGGAACTGGTGGCGGATTAAAGGCAGGCCTTCTAGATTGTCAGCCTCAGAGGCTTTCCTCTTCTTTCCCTTGGAAGCAGTAGCCTTGGGGATGGCAGTACTTGGGCTAGCAGCAGCCTTCTTCCTTCCAGACCTGGGGCCAATGGTGGTGAGATCGGTGAAACTGAAGCGAGTAGCAGACTTCGATGATTTTCCATCACCTACACATCCAAAACAGATAAAACCTGAGGATACCTCTTGAGAATCCTGGGTATTTGCTTGGAATGTTTTTATTGCAGGATCGAGCCTCCGAAAAGCAGCAAGCCTTTCCTTCGTTGCAGGTGTTGTAATAAGGTGTGAAACAGTAATAGCTGCAAAATGGAGACAAAAGGATGTTAGTGATCCTCAACAAAAACAAGATTATCCTATGATCCTTCTCAGGATCCTCTATCCTACCATGGGTGGTCCATTTTCTAGGCAGATCCTTTCCATCAGGGATAAAATCCCTTCTGACAAAGAAGAATCGCCGTTTCCAGTTAGTGTCATTCATAGTGGCTTTGAAGATGGGGTGTTCTTCACCAGGTTTATGTTTGAG
Organism: Helianthus tuberosus; assembly: GCA_030545235.1. NCBI lineage: Eukaryota > Viridiplantae > Streptophyta > Magnoliopsida > Asterales > Asteraceae > Helianthus > Helianthus tuberosus. The sequence continues at coordinate 94,108,537 of CM060394.1, read as the reverse complement.
TAGATATCGGTGAGATCCATGGCTCACGAGGTCATACATCTCTGAAAACTCCGACATTCCCATATCAATACCTTCACGCTCAATGATTCTTTCAAGGGTATACAAGACCCTCCAGATCATTGGCATTGCTTGGATGTAGGAGATGCCGGTGAGAGAGAAGAAGGATTGGGTGAAATCTGGAAAAGGATACGAGTATCCTATTGTAAATGGGGTAACCGGAAAAGCTACCCAGGTTTCAGAAATATAGCCACTCAGGACGGTGGGATCAAAAGTTTTGAAAACGGTGTTCACCGGAAAACAATGGCGAATCCTATCTATCTGTGGATCAGTAAAGCAACATCGTTCCTTTGCAGAGTCTTCGATGATCTTTTGGCTCTTCAAGGGACTGTCCTTTTTATGATCCTTAGCTGGTGAGGATCTCAGCAACATCTTGGACATAACGATGGTGAAGAAGAAGAAACAGAATGAGAAGATGAAGAGAGAAAGGAAAGAGAAGTACCTGATCAAGTCTTCGAATGAAGATTTAAAGGATGAAACACACGAATTTAAATGCTTCCTAACCCTTATCTCTAATTTCAATTTATAATCATGATCTTGCAGGATAGTCACTTCAGTGACGTCAGGATGGCAACGGCTAGTCAGAAAGTAACGGCTATATATCCGTTGGTTTGTTACGGATAAGAACGAGAAAATACAACTCGTTTATTTACACTTCACTCCTTATATTTTGGGGGCAATTGTTAGGGGAGGATTTTTGAATGATCAGTGATCCTCAATTACTACCGGGCTTAGGGATCCCCAGTTCTGTTTGAATTAGTGATCCTCAGAAAGTATTGTAGGATCAGGATCATGGATCATCATAGTGATCCTTACACTAATGATTGTCTGCTTTGAATATGATGTTGTTTTGCAGGAGTACGAGCTTGGACTTGGTCTTGGCGATATTCCTGGAGCATATTCTCTACTTATTCCGCACGTGCTTAACTAAAGTGGACGTTATGGAGTTCGTGGAAGACTTGCACAAAATGCGGATAGTTAGTTAGCTTAGATATTTTCCAAATTTAAAAGGGGATAGCGAGCTAGATTAGAACACTTGGCTATTTTTAGCTTAACACACACACTCGTAACTGCTCTCATCAGCTCTCGACAATTCACTTGGCGATTACACACTTTTTTGTACCTTACACACTAGTGATCCTTGTAACAAGCTCGCTATCATCCAAAGTTGTAATACATTTTTGTTTAATCTGAGTTGGTGATCGGTAGTTTCCATCACCCGAGGTTTTTTATGCCGGAGATCAACTCTTGATCAAGGGCTTTTTCCTCGTATAAATCTTTGTGTCACTTGTTCATTACATTTCTGAGTGATCCTTAGCATTGTTCATTGATTCAAGCATCACACCTCACAACAGAAAGTTTGGTTGCATTATCCTTGTGTGATTTTTGACCAAAACAACAGCCACATTGGCTAACCATCTTGGATACTTAACCTCTCTAATCATACCTTCTCGGAGCAGTTTATCTACCTCCTCCTGGATAATAGCATTCCTCTCAGGTGCAAACTTCCTCCTATTTTGATGTATGGGTTTGAATGACCTGTCAATGCCAAGCTTATGAGTAATTATATCTTTAGAGATACCTGTCATGTCTTCATGCTTCCAGGCAAACGTAGTTTTTCTCTTCTTGAGGAAGGATACTAGATCCTGTTCAATGTTGCTGAGGATCCCTAATCCTATGAAGACTTTGGATTCAGGATCATGAGGATCCATAAGGATATCTTTCACATCTTGTTCTCTTGCCTCCAGGACATCTCTTGGAGGATGCTTTAATTGCTATTGCTCCCTTGGTCTTGAGGCTGGCTTCATTGATGAGGTATAGCAATTCTTTGCTTCTTGTTGGTCACTCTCAATCTTTATCACCCCTCATAGACTAGGAAGCTTTACACACTGATGATATGTAGATGCAACTGCCTTCATGTCATGTATCCATGGCCTGCCAAGGATAACATTGCAACAGGATAAGCAATCTATAACACAAAATTTTTGATAAGAATGAAGTCCTTTTATGTAGATGGGAAGTTTAATGTCCCCCAATGTATTCTTGGTTTCTCCACTGAATCCCACAAGAACTGAGGATCTTGGGATAATATCCGATTCAGGGATGTTCATTTTTTTGAGGACATCAAGCTGAATGATGTTTACTGAGCTCCCTCCATCTATCAAGATCATGTGAACAAAATGGTTAGATATAAATAAGGTAATAACAAGACCATCATGATGAGAATCCTGAACGTCAACACGATCATTCTCATCAAAAGTTATAACTTTTTCCTGTGTAACAGTAGAGGTTCGGATGGGTCTATCCCCATTATCCATCTTGGTTTCCTTAGCATGTCTCTTGGCTGCTGAAAAGGAAGTACCACAAATGTCTGATCCACCAGATATAAAGTTTATAACTTGTGCATTTGCCAGAGGAGCAGGAGCTCTTTCTGGGACCTTTTCAGGATCCTGGATCCTTGACTTTTTTCTTCCCAAAATCTCCTTCAAGTGCCCTTTGATTAATAAGTAACCAATCTCTTTTCTCAGTGCAATACATTCTTCAGTGAGATGGCCAAAATCTTCATGATATGCACACCATTTGGATTTGTCTTTTGTTGCAGCTGGCTTATCACTTTTTCTGGGCCATCTTGCTTTTTCACCTAGGTTCTGCATTGCAAGGATTAGTTCATTGTTATCAACAGAAAAGCAATATTCAGAAATTAGAGGATAATCTTCATCATCCTCTTCCTGATCGACTGCATGCACGCTCTGATTATCAGATTTGTTGTAAGACTTGGACTTGTTGTTCCTGAAGTAGGATCCTTGCTTTTCCTGCTTTGAGGATCCTGCCAGTCTTTCTTGGATCCTTTTATCATCCTCTAGTCGGATGAATCTAAGGGCCCTGGTTCTTACTTCATCAAGATTCCTATAAGGGGTCATGACAAGATCATCATAGAATAGTGAATCCCTAAGCAAACCCATTTTAAAGGCTTCCACAGCCGTAGCAATATCCAAATTAGGAATATCCAAGGATTCTTTACTAAACTTAGTGATATAATCTCTAAGTGATTCATTTTGACCTTGTGTTACCCTATATAGATCACTAGTTAAACGTTCAAATTTTCTACTACATGAAAACTGGCTATTAAACAGATTAACTAGATTAGCAAATGAAGTAATAGAGTAAGGGGAAGACTTAGCAGCCATTTAAGAGCTGATCCTGTCAGTGTGGATCCGAAGCCCTTGCATAGACATGCTTCTTTTAACCTCTCAGGAATTGGATTGATCTCCATCCTTTCTCTGTATTGAGCTACATGCTCTTCAGGATCCGTTGAACCATCATATAGCTTCATGGTTGGTATTTGAAACCTCTTTGGAATTTCTACATCACAAATGGGTGGTGCAAAACGAGATATCCTGTGGCTTCCATCTGCAATTTCAGGAATGGGCTTAACTACTCCTGGAACGCTGGATATCATATCCTTCAGTTTCTGTAATTCCCTAGCCATAGCCTGATTGATACATGTATCCTGCACAAAGCCATGGTTAGTGTTATAAGAATTATTCAAAGTGTTACCTCCTGAAGGATTCAAGTTTGGAATTCCAGATGTGAATCCATATTGACGAGATTCTGGTATGACTGAAGGACCAGAAGAAGCAATGATCTGCATTGGAATGAAGTCTCCTAGATGGACATGTGAACTTCCGGGTTGCACACTTCTTAAGAGTCCTTGATCCTGAAAGATGTTGGATCCTTGATGTGTTGTGACTGGGGGTCTTGGAGGATAATCCATGGATCCATAAACCTGAGACGAGGATCCTTGAACATGAAAGGAGGATCCTTGAACCTGAGAGGAGGATCCTTGAACCTGGGAGGATCCTTGAACCGGGGAGGATCCCTGAACCTGGGAGGATCCTTGAACCTGGGAGAATCCTTGAACCGTGTGCGTCCCCATATATCCTCCTGAGCTGACGAAGGATCCCTGGTGCTAGAAAGAGGATCCTAAAGGCTGAAAAGAGGGTCCTGAAGGCTGGAAGTGGGACCCTAAAGCCTGACTCATAGTTGTTGATCCATAACGCCTTCCCAATGGTTCACTCTGGTATTGGATATCCAGAGCTACAGATTGCAGGGCGGTTATAGCTGGAGTGTCGAAATCCAGTGATCTAGGCACCAATGGAGAGTGATCCTCCACTGATCTCTTCAATTTCTTGATGTCATCAATCTCTCGAAGGATCCTGTCATTTGTTTTGTCTTGCTGCTGCATGTAATCCCTCATCTGCAAAATCAAAGAATAAAGATCACTGTTAGAAGGACTAGAAGAAACAGCAAAAGTTGGTGGTTTTGGGAAAATGGGGCTTTGTATTTTCGCAACATTTTCAGCATTCTTCTGGGATCCAAAAGGTGGTGGAGGCAAAGGTGGAATGCCCTGTGAAGAAGTAACTGCCGGCATAGAGCTTGAAGTATTCTTTGCTGAAGAAGCCATCTGGTTGGAGGTAATGAACCGAAATGATCACAATGACTAAAATTTCTCAGAAATGAAGCACCAATTGCCCCACGGTGGGCGCCAAACTGTTTTGGTTAAAAATCAGACTAGGATATTGCAACCAAATATTCTTATGTGAGGTATGATGCTTGAATCAATGAATAAATATATGAACAACTTGTAAATGAAATGAACAAGTGACACAAGGATTTATACGAGGAAAAAGCCCTTGATCAATGTTTGATCTCCGGCATAAAAAACCTCGGGTGATGGAAACTACCGATCACCAAATATAATTAATCAAATGATCATTACAACTCGGGATAATAACGAGCTTGTTACAAGGATCACTAGTGTGCAAAATGTATGTAATGCCAATGAGTTGCAGAGAGCTTGCGAGAGTGTGTGTGTGTTTTTGCTAATTGTTCTAATTCAAGCTCGTTATCCCCTTTTAAAAATAGAAATAAACTAAGTAACTAACATCCCGCAAATGGTGCTAGCTACCCACGACTTCCACAACGGTCATTAAGCTATGCACGTGCAGAATATTGAGAGCATATTCCCCAAGAATATCGGCAAGACCAAGTCCCACTCGTTCCTTCCTGCAAAACAAGTTCAAATATAGTGGAAACAACCGTTAGTGTAAGGATAACAATGAGGATCCTGGATCCTTAATCCTGCAACGTCTTCTGAGGATCCTTAATTCAAACAGAATTGAGGATCCGTGATCCTGGCTGCATTTGAGGATCCGTGATCCTTTGGTTTAGAAAATCCATCCCTAACAAAAAGAATCTGATCAATCTGATGATTAACATTAGATCTGATTAGAAGAAGTCATCAGAAATTCTGATGATGGATCATCATAATTCTAATAACCCAACTTGCAATACCTGATAAAGTATTCACAACTTCTAAGACAACCAGTAAAGCGATGGATTCAATGAATATGGCAAAACGAAGCTTTTACAGGCCAAGTGCATGAATAAACAAATGTTTATTCATACCAAACATTCTCTATAAATATAAATAGAGAATTAAATTATCAAAGAGTAAATGAGTTGTGCACAACATTTAATACATTATACACACTCCGTATTCATTTTGTACTAGCTAATAACCACTCAATCACCTTGTAACCTCTTCAAAGTGATATAAACTTGAAAATTCTGTAGTTTGGTCTCTTAAAAGTTCGATTTCTATTTCCGCACAATATTTTCTATTCAATGAAATCAATTGTCATTTTAATTTAAGATTGCTTATCTGGGATCAACAATATGTATATATTTGTATAGGGTAGAGTTCATACGAGAACCACCTTTGTTGCGAGAATCGCGAGAACCAATGTGAACACAACAAAATAAACCTACTACACTACCACCCAAAACCTTAAAAAAAACTAATCCCCCCCCCCCACCCAAGCTAAATGCTAAATGCTAAAAGCTAAACCCCTCAAAAAACCTAAAAAAATCTAAAAAACACAAATCTTTTTTTAATATTTTTTTATAAAAAAATTGCTACTTTTCGTTATCAATTTTTTTTTGTGTGTTTTTAGATTTTTAGGTATTTTTGGTTGTATTCACATTGGTGCTCGCGGTTCTCGCAATAAATGGTGCTTCCTAATGGATCCTTCTCCTATTTGTATAAACTAAATAAATATATACATGTATTTTTAATAGGAAAAGACATAAATTATTTAATTCGATTTTGAATAATGGCTTGGTTTGAAACTCATAGGTTGAATGTGATTCATAGGGCTGTTTACGAGCCGAGCCGAACCGAGCGGCCCTTTGCTCGTGCTTGGCTCGTTTACAAACCGAACCGAGCGGAGCGGAGCGGCTCATTTAAAACCGAGCCTCAAATCAAGCGAGCATTTTTCGAGCAGTAAATATTTCGAGCGATGTTCGAGCGATTTGGACAACCGTGTCGCCCCATTTAAATTTGCTAAGATAGATAGTGACAGTGTTTGGTCTCAAGTTTTTATGTCTTTAAAAAACACACATTTCATGACATAATATTTTTCTTATGAATTACAATGTTGTGACCGACGAGGCGATGATCATATTACACAAACAAATACGTTGAGAGCAGGAGACGATCGACTTAGGGTAACATGATGAAACATTGAGCCAATGAGCAGCCTGTCGTTTATTGGTTTAGGGTTTAACTTTTAGATTTGATATTAATTTTTTTATTGGCGTGGTTGGGCTAGTATGTATAGATATAGTTGTAAATTTGTATATAGCGGACCAAAATCTAACAAAGTGGTACGGTAGGGATAGTGTACATTAATTCAGAAGTGTGAGAAGTGTATTATAACACTATATATAACACTATATAACACTATATAAACACCGTATAACACTATGGAACACCATATAACACTATGTAACACTATATAACAATATACATCTATCATAGACATGCTATCAGACAAAATATAGTGTTATATTTGTTATATAGTGTTACATAGTGTTATATGGTGTTACATAGTGTTATACGGTGTTTATATGGTGTTATATAGTGTTATATATAGCGTTATAATATACTTCTCACACTTCTGGATTAATATACAGGATCCTCTACCTAGAGTGGTATATATAAAACTATAAATTTAATTTATATTCAAGTATATATGTATGTGTATATATAGGTGTGTGTGTGTATATATATTTGCGTGTAATTTATATTTGTGTATATATATGTGTATATATACATGTTTATATATGTATGTATATATGTATACATATATATATATATATATACATATATATATATATATATACTAATTAAAAATAATGATTCGAGCCGAACCGAACCGAGCCGAGCGGACCTTTGCTCATGCTTGGCTCGTTTGCAAACCGAACCGAGCAGAGCGGCTCGTTTACAACCGAGCGTCAAATCGAACGAGCATTTTTCGAGAAATTTCCGAACGAGCGTCAAGCGAGCGACGAGCATCGAGCGATTTGAACGGCCCTAGTGATTCATTCTAAATTTGGAATTTAGTTCGGGTAATTAACCATTATATATATTTTTTATTAACAAAGTCACTATAATCCTTTTATTTTTCTCAATCAACTTGTTATAATCTTATCTTATTTCATGTTATTAATTTGTTTCATATGGTTCTTTTAGTTTTTATTTCACATGGATTCTTCAAATCAGAGTACGCATTTGAAACATACTTGAATGAACTGAATCAAATTCGAATAATAGATTTGAATTCAAGTTTCAATCAAATCAAGTAAAATATAAACTAAAAGAATCATGTGAAATAAATTTACAATATAAAATAAGATAATATTAATTGTAACAAGTTGATTGAGAAAAAAAAACTAAAGTTAGTTGGGTAAAAAAAAACTACAACGGTTGATCATCCATACCGATTTCCGAATTTGGCTTTGAATCGAATTCATCCTATGAATTTTGAACCGACCCCATTATTCAAAATCACATTACATAATCTCTTTTTATTGTTATTAAAAATATATGTATGTTTTTATTTACTTTATATATGTATAAACAGGTAAAGTTTGTTGATCAGTTCTGTTTAAACTAAAAGGAAAACATGAAACACATACCTGTTATGGCATTCAAAGCAGAGGAGAATCCAGTCAGAGATCCAGCCATTGAGTTCGACATCTTTGTCAAGTTGATTCGGTTCCTCCTTAGGGTGTAAAGTAATGATGGTGATGATAACCGAAAGTAGGGTAAGGATTCGGTTGAGGGAGAGAGTTCGATTATGATGTTAATGAGGGTTGATTGATTGTATAAAGTGTGTAACCTGTCTAACCCTTTAACTCTCTAATAAGCCCCTTATTTATACACCCAAGAGGAAACCCAATTAGTTAATAAGGGTAATATGGTCCATCAACAATTACCAACTAATTATAATAGGTTATTAAATATATTTTGATCTAATATAATATAAATGATTATATAGGCTACAAGATTAAATACTAAATAAATAATATTTAATCTAACATTCTCCCACTTAGCCAAGTAATCATTTATCATGAGTATTAGGTAAGCCTGGCCAGGAGTTAACACTCATTTTAGCCTTAAACCAAGAACTATAGCAGAGAAATACAGCCTTTGAATCATCATGCGACTCAGGACCCCCATTAGTCATACTATAGCCTCAATTTAAAACCTAACAGTTACGATCAAAATACGCAGCCCTTTAGCGTCTGATTTGTATTTATATTTGTCTATATGTCATTACACCGGCAGAACATATGTTAGAGACATACAAAATCAAACTGAGGAAATTTTATTAATTAAAACATAAGCTAGTACAATATGCCATTAAACAAGGTCTTTAATAAGTCCCATATTCGATACATGTTCTTCGAAAACTTTAGGTGGGAGACCTTTAGTCATCGGATCCGCAAGCATATCTTTAGTACTAATATACTCAATACAAAGATTATTTTCCTCAACTCGTTCACGTACGAACAAGTACTTCGTATCAAGATATAAACCAGCTCCAGTCGAACTGTTACTGTTCGAGAAACTAACGGCAGCTGAATTATCACAGTAAAGCTTCAATGGTCTAGAAATGGAATTAACGATTTTGAGTCCAGTGATCAGATTTCTAAGCAACATTCCATGACAGGTTGCGTTGTAAACAGCAATGTACTCTGCCATCATTGTGGAAGTTGTAGTTAACTGTTGTTTATGACTCTTCCATGAGATAGGTCCGCCTGCTAACATAAAGATGTAGCCCGAAGTGGATTTCTTGTCATCTTTGCATTTTGCAAAGTCAGAATCAGAATAACCTACCACTTCTAAATGATCACTTCTTCTATATGTCAGTTTATAGTCTTTCGTCCCTTGCAGATATCTAAGGACCTTCTTAGCTGCTTTCCAGTGATCTAGGCCAGGATTAGTCTGATAACGACCTAGCATTCCAGCAATGTAAGCGATATCTGGGCGAGTACAGACTTGAGCATACATCAGGCTCCCGACTACTGACGCGTAAGGTATCTGGCTCATTTGCTCCTTTTCAACCTCTGTTGTCGGACACTGGAATGAACCGAAAACATCTCCCTTAACTACTGGAGCGACGGAGGGTTTGCACTGTTGCATGTTGTAACGTGTAAGGACACGATCTATGTAAGTCTTTTGAGACAATCCTAAGATCCCTTTGTGTCTATCTCGGTGAATTTCGATGCCAATGACGTAAGAAGCATCTCCGAGATCCTTCATGTCGAAGTTATGCGAGAGTAAACGCTTCGACTCATGCAACATGTCTAAGCTATTACTTGCCAATAGAATGTCATCTACGTAAAGGACAAGTATAGTAAAGTTACTCCCACTCATCTTGAGGTAGGTGCATTGATCCACTTGATTCTTCATAAAACCTTGCCTCTTCATGACTTCATCAAACTTTAGGTACCATTGACGTGATGCTTGTTTTAACCCATAAATGGATTTCTTCAACTTACAGACTAGATGCTCCTGACCTTCAGGTTTAAAGCCTTCAGGTTGTTTCATGTAAACATCTTCGTCTAAGTCTCCGTTAAGGAAAGCAGTTTTGACGTCCATCTGATGCAGCTCTAAATCAAAATGAGCTACTAGGGCCATGACGATCCTTAATGAATCTTTACGAGAGACAGGTGAAAACGTCTCTTGATAATCAATTCCCTCTTTCTGAGTGTAGCCCTTTGCAACCAATCTCGCTTTGTAGCGTTCAACGTTCCCATTCGGATCCAGTTTTGTTTTGAACACCCATTTACAACCTACAGGTTTGGCACCATTGGGTAATTCGACTAAATCCCAAACGTCATTTTTCTTCATGGATTCAAGCTCATCAATCATTGCTTTGTTCCATTCAGAAGACTGATCACTGCTAATGGCTTCGTTATAAGAGATAGGATCATTGAGCTTTCCAGCATCCATTTCAGTCAGGTAGGTAACATAATCATCCCAATTAGTAGGCCTTCTTTGCCTAGATGACCTCCTGAGTTGATTATCGGGTTCAGCGTTGTCTTGGTTTTGAGCGTTTGATGTGCCTTCGTTATGAGGTATAATGGGTTCTGATTGTGGAGATGGATTTTGTGCAGTGACTTCAGGTGCAGTTGCATGGGGTACAAGAGGTGTAAACGGAGTAATGGTAAGCGACGAGTGTCTCCCCCCCGCGTCTTGTACTTCTTGCAATTCTTCGTAAGGGTTGGTACTGCTCCCACTGACCTTGAAATCCTCCAGGAACGCAGCACGCTTGGTTTCAACAATGCGGGTGACATGGGAAGGACAATAGAAACGATAACCCTTCGAGTGATCAGGATACCCAATAAAGAAGCAGGTAACTGTTTTAGGGTCAAGTTTCCTTAGGAAAGGATTGTAAAGTTTTGCTTCAGCAATGCAGCCCCATACTTTCATATATTTAAGACTCGGTTTCCTTCCTGTCCAAAGTTCATAAGGAGTTTTAGGGACAGACTTAGAAGGAACTCTATTGAGTATATGAACAGCTGCTTTTAACGCTTCAGTCCAGAGGAATAATGGTAAATTAGTGTTGGCTAACATACTGCGCACCATGTTCATAAGGGTACGATTTCTTCTTTCAGCTACACCATTCTGCTGAGGTGTACCAGGCATGGTGTATTGGTTCACAATCCCCTGGCCCTTACAAAACTCATAAAATGGACCAGGAGCTTGACCCACATCTGTATGTCTTCCATAATATTCACCGCCTCTATCTGATCTCACAACTTTAATCTGGCGATCTAATTGCTTTTCAACTTCAGCTTTATAATCTTTAAAAGTTGTTAGAGATTCAGATTTCTCCTTTATAAGATACAAGTACATGTAACGAGAATAATCATCAATGAAAGTGATAAATGAAGTATGTCCTGTTATACCAGCAATTTGATAAGGACCACTAATGTCAGTGTGAATGAGTTCTAATAAATTAGAGCTCCTAGTGGCACCTTTCTTATTTGCTAATGTCATTTTGCCTTTAAGACATTTGACACATGTTCCAAAATCGGTGAAATCGAGAGGAGGTAAGACTTCATCCTTTACGAGACGATTTAATCGTTCTCTTGAGATGTGGCCTAAACGTTGATGCCACAACATAGATGAAGTCTCTAAGTCTCGAATTTGTTTCTTTTCCATCTTTGTGAGTGATTCATTAATATTATATGACAACAAAGATTTGGAAAAATTATCATCTAGTTCTAATCTATAGAGACCACCATCCAGAATGCCAGTACCATAAACAACGGAATCATAGAGAATAGAGAGTTTGCGATGACCATGAGAAACGACAAAACCGTCCATGTCTAACTTTGGTCCTGATACAAGGTTCCGAGTTACCTCAGGAACATATAAGGTATCATAAAGTTTAATACATAAACCAGTTTTCAAAAATAATTGTAATGTTCCTATGGCCTTCACTTCTAATTCCCGATCATCCCCAACTTTAAGTGTTCTTTGGTTTCTTCCCAGCTTCCGGATTGTAAGGAATCCCTGTAGTGAATTGGTAACATGAACCATAGAACCAGAATCAAACCACCAAGAATTAGCAGGAACATTTAAATTAAAGGACTCAAGTATCATGAAAAAATCGTTACCTTTCTTAGCCAGCCACTCCTTGAAGTCAGGGCATTCCTTTTGCTTATGTCCTGTTTTCTTACAGAACTTGCAGTAGGGTTTGCCTAAGGAGTTCTTAGAGCTGGAAGGTGCACTTGTATTAGGATTTGGATTTGGCTTGTGAACCTTAGAAGCATCCTTTCTTGGATAATTGTTCTTCCTCTTCTTTGAGCTGGAGGTGGTGAAGTTAGCAACATCAGTATGGCGATCCATCTTCATACGCTCTTCCTCCTGCACGCACATAGCGATCAGCTCACTCATCGTCCATTTGTCCTTCTGAGTGTTGTAATTGATCTTGAAAGCTTCATAGGACGAAGGAAGCGAAGTGATGATGAAGTGAACAAGAAAACCATCACTGATCTCCATCTCTAGGCCCTTCAACTTATTGGCCATGTCATGCATCATCATGATGTGTTCGCGAATGCCGCTCCTCCCATCATACTTAGTCGTCACCAGCTTGAGGATAAGAGTGCTAGCGTGTGCTTTTGATGTTCCCTTGAATTGATCCTCCACAGAAGCCAGATAGGTTTTAGCATCTTCAGAATCAGGAATGGCCCCTCTGATTGAGTTATGAATGGACTGCTTCATGAACATGAGAGACATGCGGTTACACCTAGTCCACTTATCATGGAGTAACTGCTCAGCAGCAGTACTAGTAGCAGTAAGGTCCGCTGGCTTATTCTCTCTTAGAGCATAATCAAAGTCCAGCAGCCCAAGAGTAAGCATGAGGGCATCCTTCCAAGCAGCAAAGTTATCACCAGTCAAAGGTGGAATCCCTTGATTGGGTGCTGATAGTGGAAATAAGATGAGCAAGTTATGATACTAAGAAAGAAGTCTTAATGTGATCTAAGGGCATGTTATACTAAGGCAGGCATAAATAATGACCATTATAATTATGAAGCTGTGATAATGTCTATTACTAACATCAAAATAATAGACTTAGGAAAATTCTATTTAAATGAAGACAAATCAGCTTTGGCCAGAAGTGTAATCATTTAAACATGTGTGCAAAGTAATTGTGACAAATCAGCTTTGGCCAGAAATGAGACAATCACTTTAGTTATGCACTTGTCAAGTCATGCTAAACATAAATGAATTAAATCAGCTTTGGCCAGAATTAAGACATTTCAGGTTTGTAATGCATACTTAACATAGCTTTTAATAATACTTGAACAATAAATAGATGTAGTAAATCAGCTTTGGCCAGAATTAATACATCAGAAGCTCATTCAAGTTAAGCTATTTTGGTTTTGTAAAATTATCTGATTCTGATTAATTAAGTAAGTAAGTGTTAACAAAACCAAGTATTTAATAGCAAACCACCTGTTAGCGCGGATCGAACTCCGTGGTGAGTTCGCTGGGGGGTGCGGGGGGCAGCGCGCCCCCGCCCGGGGTTCGGGGCGGGAGCCCCGAAAAAAATTTTAGGTCACATTAAACAGCTTAAGGTAATGAGGTCTCGAGTCAGTTCTCGAGTTGTGATGATTATGATCTCGAGTCGCAATCTTAGTCTCGAGTCACAATCTTAGTCTCGAGTCGCAACCTTAGTCTCGAATTGTGATGATTATGGTTGCGAGTCGCAATCATGGTTGCGAGTCGCAATCTCAGTCTCGAGTTGTGATGGTCATGGTTGCGAGTCGCAATCTCAGTCTCGACTTGTAATGGTCATGGTTGCGAGTCGCAACCTTAGTTTCGACTTGTAATGGTCATGGTTGCGAGTCGCAATCTCGTGGTTGCGAGTCGCAATCTCAGTCTCGAGTTGTGATGAGTGCGGTTGCGAGTCGCAACCTTAGTCTCGAACCCACTGTTAATAGCTGTTTTGTGATAATAACAGAAACTCGATTTTTAAGGGATTGTGGGATAGTGTTTCTATTTTATTTCTGATCTATACTTATCTAAAGATTTCGAAAATAATAACTGATTAATTATTAACAGTTTTCGAAAATTTTAGTAGATAAAACTTAGATCAAAAACAGTAAAACACCCACTAATCCAAATTATATTCCAAATCTTATGAATTTTTCGAGTTTCTTAGAACATAAATGATGAACCCTAAAATAATAAGAACATAATCTGGAAATCCGAAACCTTATTTTAATGGTTTTGTAATGGATTTCGTGACAATAAGTTTAATCCTTTATGATTTCGAGTCGATTTATCAATTAACAACTTCCGAAAACAGTGATTTCGGCCTCAAACAACTCGAAACAGTTTTTGATTTTTAAGGCTTTAAAAAACTTTCGTTTTCCAGATTTTGATCCGAGAATGATGGATACAAAAACAGAACTGATTTATCAACATATGCTCTGATACCACATGTTGATCAGTTCTGTTTAAACTAAAAGGAAAACATGAAACACATACCTGTTATGGCATTCAAAGCAGAGGAGAATCCAGTCAGAGATCCAGCCATTGAGTTCGACATCTTTGTCAAGTTGATTCGGTTCCTCCTTAGGGTGTAAAGTAATGATGGTGATGATAACCGAAAGTAGGGTAAGGATTCGGTTGAGGGAGAGAGTTCGATTATGATGTTAATGAGGGTTGATTGATTGTATAAAGTGTGTAACCTGTCTAACCCTTTAACTCTCTAATAAGCCCCTTATTTATACACCCAAGAGGAAACCCAATTAGTTAATAAGGGTAATATGGTCCATCAACAATTACCAACTAATTATAATAGGTTATTAAATATATTTTGATCTAATATAATATAAATGATTATATAGGCTACAAGATTAAATACTAAATAAATAATATTTAATCTAACAAAGTTATCCTACAAAATCTTCTAAAAATGAGAAGGATGCAAAGACACAATAGATCGCAAAAAATACAACACAATGTCGAGTAAAATATAACAAAAAGTCGAGGTCACGGAATTATATAATTTCTGCCAAATATAACACAATACCGAGAAATATAATATAACGTTAGGCCGTCAAGGTCACGAAGTTATATAATTTCTTTTTCTATTAAAAAAAGACACGATGTATACCATTATATATATATTGATTTCTAGGGAAAATGAATAGTAACTTTATTTTTATAATAATATATAGTTTTTTATTAATTTATTATTTAATATATTATAATAGTTTATTATTATATTTACTTTTAATAACATATTATAATAGTTTATTATAATATATTATAATAGTTTTTTATTAATTTATTATTTAATATATTATAATAGTTTATTATTATATTTACTTTTAATAACATATTTTCCTTTTTTTAAACATCTATTTTCTTTACCTTTTTTAAGTAATTGTTTTTTTTTCTTTTTTTAACGTATATATTAATTTATCGATTAATCTCATACTTCTTTAATAAGTTATGTTTATAATTTTTTTCTAAAAACTTAAATACGTAGCTGTGCTTGATTTTTTTCCATGACATTCTGTTATAAGTTTTGTTAAAACAAGGTTATACTCAAAATAAAGTATTTATTTTGTATCATAAAACGATACGATGATAAACTAAATCATTCTAATGGTTTGACTTTCTAAACAACATGCTTTATTTTAAAATCACGTTTATTTTACATTATCATTTGCTCGGTTTCGCTGCAACGCACGATATAAAAAAACTAGTATATAATTTATTTACCATTACTCATTGTTTTTATAATCGAAAGATATAACATGGATGATAACATATTAATCTCTCCACATTTCTAGAAAAAAAGAATTACATATTTACTTACATATATGAGGTAACGAATTTTTTTTTATATTAACTAAAGAAAAATATAATATGATATTTCCATTTCATTTCAATATCAACGTTCTCTATGAAGGGGAATGGTTCCTGTTTTTTATTGGTTGATATGGGCGGCCAGTCATTGACCCCTTCACCACTTTTTTCTCACTTCTTATCTCAAATTGCCTTTTTATGAAAGTATTCTTTAGGAGAATTTATTGTATTTAACTTTTTGCAAGGCGCTGATAAAAGAATATTTAGGAGTTGGTTAGTTTTTCGTTCAAAAAAAAGTACAAGTTCTATAACATTTATATTAACATTTATGTCAAAAGGGTGATTATATAACTGCTTGAGATTTGTGATTTGAGGATTGTTGTTGTGTAGTCCACTTCCCTGTGTCTCAATGGCACTGGAGTGAATCTTTGTTACTAGTTTTTTTTTTTCTTTTTTTATAAAAGAAGATATAACTGTACTTGCTGGATTTGTGAAATTCATGGTTGATATGATGCAGAGTAACAGATTTTTTTACAGGATATGGAAGTGGACATGTTGTAAAATTGTGATTGTCATAAGATCTTGTGCTAGGGCTTTGGCCCATCTACTCATAAGCTATTATAAATGTGAACTGAAATCATTATGTTTTCACAAATTCATATCGATCTTCCTGCAAGTTGAGTTGGAAACCCGATGCTGCAAGCGTGTCTTGTATTAGAGGTGGCAACTTTGGCCCATCTACTCATATCGGCTCGTTTCAGGTTATATTTTATCTTTAAGGGGTATATTTAAAATTAGCTAACAAGGAAATGGGTCAAATAGGTTGAAAGTCAGCGGAGGTGTATATTAATGCATAAAGCCTTTAAAATAAAAAAGTAGATTATTTTTTAAATATATAGTTTCTATGATCATAGAGGAAACATTATGAGAAGTTTTAAACTTGTAGTCAAAGAGTGTTTCAAATAAACCCAAACTGTCTTGACCCACTACTCAACCCACCCATATAACCTCTATGTCTCTATATTACATACATTGTTGTAGAATGCAATATTCTTTTCTTACTTTTCAACAAGAGGAATTCCAGTTGTTCATCTCTCTGCTGCATCATCCCCACTCCACTTGAATAGTTGATTCGGTTTTTAAGATCAATTACATGGTCCAGATAGTCGGTCGGATCGTTGAACCCAAAACTAAAGCACCTAACACTCGAACTGGAGGTACCGACTGACTTCAGTTGAAATGGTGACGTCGGTTTTAATGGTTTATGACATTGTGTGGGTCAAGTGGTATCATGTTGGTGTGATGACGTTCTAGTAGATGGTGGCATTTCAAAGTCGTCAAAGGTGGCCATAGGCGTTGTGCCCGTCAATCATTTACATTAGCATCTAAGAGTAAAGATACTTGGTACAAGTTTTTATACAAAAAATACATAGCTGAATTTGACAGTTTTTGCACATGAAAAACTAGAGAAAGTACCATAACTAGTAAGTGCAGTTTATTTTTCTATTGTAACAAAACACTTTGTGCAAGGCTTCTGCTACAGTTTTCTGCCTAGTCATTTTAACTCCAATATTATTTATCTTTAACTCCAATATTATTTCAGTAATTACTTCTTAGAATCTAACAAGGATTTTTTTTATGCACAGATGTTGAGCCATCTATAGCCACTTAAAAGCGTGGGGAAACTAGAACTTCAAGCGGACTTGCCTTCATATTTTTCTCCCTTAACATCTACATGCTTATGGTTTGGGGTTAAGAACCTCTCTGGTTTAAACTCACATGGGTCGTCAGACCATATGTTTGGATCGCGGTGGAGCTTCCACATGTTAATTAATAGCCATGTGCCTTTCGGGACATGGTAGCCCACTACTGTACAGTCTTCCGAAAAGGCTCTTAGACCACCAAGGAATGCGGCTGGGTGTAGTCGCAATGCTTCTTTAACTACAGCTTTAAGGTGAACTAGATTTGTTATATCTGATTCATTTACTTGTCTAGCGTTGCCCACATGCGCGTCTAGCTCTTCTTGAGCTTTTATAAGAGCATCACGGTCACGGTTGTTCAGTAGCAGCGAAAGTGCCCAAGTTAGCATGACGATGATTGTATCTGCACTATTCACAATAAGAGTCTACAAAACATGTTAATTAGTATGGATAAACACAGATCACAAATTTACAATAATCATTTTCCACTCGTAGAAAACTGGTATTATGTTTTCGGTTGCAAAGGATAGATTAGGCTGCATGGTGTGGGGACATCCCCGGGTCGGCCTGGAGCGGCGACGTGGCAGCACCCCCCCCTCCCCGGTGTCTCTGTCTCTCCCTAGACGATGCTGCCGGGCCTCCTTTTCAAACAAATAGCCGTTACAACGTGAAACAACCGATAAGATAAAAGTGAAACAACGTGAAGTAGATGACCGGTAAGGTTGAAGCAAGAGGCGAGAAAAATAGAGGAATGGAAGATAATGACAACTGATATCAACACGTATCCGGGAGAAGACCATCACATTTTGCGTAAAATAAAAGAAAAGATCTCCAAAAAAATGGAATTTTTAGGATTTTTAATTTTTAGCAATCTAGTATTTTTTAGTTAAGGTTTTTTTAAGTTATGTAATGTTTTTTTAAGTTATGTGATGTTTTTATTTTATAAGTTATATAATGTTTAAAAAAATGTTGAATTTTAATAAAAAAAAATAAAAAATAAAAAGGGGAAGAGACTTATCCTCCACACTCTTGTTTCATTCTTGGAGGACCATCCTCCTTAGATGGTGACGTGGTGGGTGACGTGGAGGACCGTCCTCAAAGGATGGGCTTCTCCACTCCTCACGGTCTTAGTGTTCACCATCTCACAGTCTTAGTGTTCACAATTCAGGTGGCTTTTACGATTGTATCTGTATCATAACCCACCAATCCGTTAGCTTCGGTCACCGATATCACCACATCAATGAAGTCCGCTTCCATTGTAGGGCATGTTTGGCTAAGCTTATTTAAGTCAAAAAGGACTTTTGGGAAAAGGACTTTTTGAAAAGGAGTTTTTAAAAAAAGTGTTTTGATTAACTTATGGGGTGGAAAAAAACCAATAAGTCAATAAGTTGTTTTTTAAAAAGTGTTTGGCTTAGCTTATTGATGTAAAATGACTAAAAGGGGCATTCTCTCATAAGGGATGTTAAAAAATAAGGGGTATATTGGTAATTTGTTGTTTGAAAAGCTATAAGCTGATCAAGAAGTCACAATCTCTTAACTTTTCAAAAACTCCTTTTCCTTCATATCAAAAAGTCATTTTAAAAAGCACTTTTTCATTTGCCAAACACTAAAAACTGCTTATTGGCTTTTTGATAAGTCAATAAGCCAATAAGCTGGTTGGAAAAGCTTAGCCAAACATGCCCGTAGTATAACAATTTACCCTCTTGTTACGATGCTCTAACCATTTTGTGACCATCATATCTAGTCCTGAAGCTACTCTTTTCATAATCTTCTTATGTCCACCCAAATCCAACCAACCAAGAAAAGGAAGAGCTTCTCCCACCACAAACCTCCCTAAGTAATTAAACCATTCGTCCATTCCCTCATCAGTTTGATCTCATCCTCATCTGCTCCGTCAGCAGTTCCTTGGAGATGATTCTACATTTCTACGGATGCCGACCAATACGGACCATATGGAGCAAACGAGAAAGAAGCATGTCCCAAAATTCTTGCGGCGAGGTAGTTGGGACGGTTGGAAACGATCAAATCATGGGTTGTGAAGATCTCCTTAGCGATCTCCCAATTACTAACCACCAAAAGTCGACGTAGGCCAAGGCGGACGGTGAATATTGGTCCATATCGGTCAGCCATGGATGCCAAGGCTAAATGGGGAACATCACATGAACCACTGGCCTATTATAGGACGAGAGGGAAAATAGTCATTTTAACGGTGTGTTAAACCCACGTTAAAGAAAAATCATGCGAAGATGAACAAAATCCCCACCAAGGATGCTCTGAGCAAGAGGGGTATCGACGTTGGGGAAGGGCTTTGTCCTTTGTGCAATTCGGAAATTGAATGAGTGGACCACCTCTTCACTTCATGTTACACTGCGGTCATCGTGTGGCAAAAGGTTAGTCGGTGGTGTAACATTCCGCCTATCTTTGCTTTCTCTTTCAAAGATTTGCTGGAAGTTCAGAACTCGTCTCATGTTAGAGCTCCTGTTAAACCGATCGTTCAAGGCATCATTTTCACGGCTATTTGGTGTTTGTGGATGGCTCGTAACAAGGCTTCTTTTTCGGGTATTGAGGCTAAGGTGGATAGTATTTTTAGTGAAATTAAATCTTTAGGCTTTTTATGGTTCAAGTATAGATCGAGAAACAACCACATCTCATGGCTGGATTGGTGTAATTTTGCTATGTTGTAATTGTTCTGTGTTGTTTGGTTTTCCGGCTCGGTTTTCGAGCTTGGGAGTTGGTTAATGAAGTTTACATCTCAAATAAAAAAAAAGAAAAAGAAAAATCATGCGTATAGCCACTTTTGCTCACATAACTTACTATAATCTCAGAAAAGGCACAAGAGTTGCAAAATCCATGAGCATGTATCATTTATCGCTTACAATAATCAACTTTCTCCGTGTTAAAAGTCTAAAACGCATGTATTCTACATATTTTGTATTTCTTAGTATTTGTTCTACCTTATGGTATTTCTTTGTTTAAAGGAATAAGAAATGAACTCAAAACAATGAAATTTTTTTATTTATAATCGCTATGGGTTATGGGTTTATGTAACATGCGTTATGCACTCAAACCAAATATATGATATACATACAATTATGTATGTAATCAAGCTACTTGGATTGTAAATTTTGATAAACAAACAATACAACATTTTATTGATTTTGTATATATTATATATTCTTACTAGTGCTAATACCCGTGAATTTCACGGGGCGGACAAAATAATATGTTTTCAGATAGATAAGAAGCAGTTAAATAAAACACAAAATAAATATGGAAACAATAAACTTCAAGCAAATTGATTATCAATCCAAAGTTACATATGATAAGAAAACATTGACAGTGTGAGAAAAAATCCAAGAAAAACTACAAATTTGAGAATATCTCTTTGTAAACAACATTGGTTGTTTTATTTGTAATTTTTCCTTCACTGTCTAAGATTAGAATTTTTAAGCCGTCCATGCTTTTAACTCTTGAGAGTGCCACGTAGAGTTGTCCGTGAGTGAATACAGGTTGCCTTAGAAATAAACCAACCTTTGATAATGATTGACCCTGGCTCTTGTTTATTGTCATTGCGAAACAAACACAAAGTGGGAACTGTCTTCTTTGTAGCTTGAAAGGAATTCGTTTATCTGATGGTGACAAATTGATTCTTGGAATAAAAGTCCGTGTTCCAATGTTACTTCCTGAAATGATCTTCGCTTCAATAACACGATCACCGAGTGTAATGACTTGTAATCTAGTCCCATTGCATAAGCCATTTTTCTGATCAATGTTACGTAAAAGCATTACCGGAACACCAACTTTTAAAACTAACTTGTGATTCGGCATCCCTGAAAGTTTAAGACAATTTAGAACATCCGGAGGGTATACATTGTGTTGCAATTTACATTCTCGGATTGGCATATTGAATCAGAACTAAGATACTCCTTTTGATCACCAGGAAACATTGATAATAAAATATCATTGATTTCGTGCACAATCTCATTTTTTGGAGCAAGAATTGCCCTTTCTTGAAAGAAATTTGGATCTTTGAAATTTTCAAGTATTGAAGGATACACAAAGTTAATTAAACTATCAATCGGATTGATAGAATCAATAATCAAGATATCTTTAGGTATATCAATTACAGCATCACCATCATTTGCTCCACCAACCTTTCCCTCTCCCAAATCCAAAAGCCATTTGGCAAAATCTTTGGTCTTTTTAATAACCGATTTGTCACTTCCGACGGTTAATCTCATATTTTTTGTTAGCTTAAGAAGTTTGCATTTGTTCCAAATGTACGATGAACTTAATGAAGCACTAACAATGTCTTGTCTAGAACCATTAGGAACAACCGGAAGAATCTGTCGAAAGTCACCGCCAAACACAATTACCTTTCCTCCAAACGGTAAATCTATGTTATTTGAAGAATCATGACTGAGTATGTCTTTTAAACTTCTATCCAATGCTTCAAATGCATGTTTGTGAATCATCGGAGCTTCATCCCAAATAATAAGTTGCGTTTTTTGTAATAGATGTGCAATATCGGTCCCAGGCTTGATTCGACAAAGAGAATCCTCATTTAGATTCAAAGGAATGGCAAATCTAGAATGCGCTGTTCTACCTCCTGATAATAACAAAGATGCAATACCACTTGAAGCAACATTTAATACAATTTCACCTTTACTTCGAATGGCTGTAGATAATGTCTTCCATAGAAAAGTCTTACCAGTACCACCGTATCCATAAAGGAAAAAAACACCTCCTTTGTTTCGTCTAACAGCTTCCATGATATCATCAAAAACGTGTCGTTGTTCATCTGTTAAAGCTATTAGCATAGTATTTAACTCATTTTCCAGTGTACTCTGGTCGTAAGATAACTCTTCGTTAATCAAACGATTGTTTGCTGAAGAAATAGACTCGTCATCAGGATAAGGCATAGTTGTATAGTTTCTCAGCGATGAGTTATTACGAAGTAAGAATTTCTCTATTTCTAACAAAGCCAAATTCTTGATTTGATATTCCGAATACGGTAATTCTGTAAAATGTAAACAATATATATATATATATATATATATATATATATATATATATATATATATATATATATATATAAGTTATAACAGTGTGTAAAGATACAATAATAAAATTAAATGAATCAACAGCACTCATTGAAATTAGTGATAAATAATTTTAAAGAAATTAACCAAATTATTAAATAATGATAAAATGTAAAAAGAAAGCGTACCATCAACATCTAAAGCGTTTTGTCGTCTGTAGATAATGTCATCTGACAAATATTTCCATGTATTTTCCCATACAAAATCCGGTCTAGACAAACTACCAGACATTAGCATTGTTCCAAATAATGTTCGTAGATAATAAGCATTTCCATAAATATTTGCTTCCTTAATAGCTTCAATATATTCGTTGTCATCGTCCAAAAGGCCAAGAGCATAACATGCATCTCTAAATGTAGGATATACATGTCCGTTGACTGTTCGAATATCTTCAAATGATTTGGGTCCTTTTACTTTGTTTAACAAAATTCTTAAAAAATATCCTTCACCGACAGAAGGGAACACAGAATGAATCCTACCGATTGAACCAGCTCTTTGCCTTGGTTCCCAAGTCCGAGTATTCAATTTATAAACAAATTTTGTGGGAAACTCAACGTACGTGAGTTCTCGTGCTGCTGGCAATTTTTCGTTACACTTCATCCAAGATAAGAAAATCGAAGAAGCAATAGATGGTTTGTTGAGAACATTATCGATGTCATCGTCTGCACCGTAAATTACATTTTGTTGACCAGGTAGATGGAAAGGAAGTCGCATAACTGAAGGATGCCTATAGTGAACGTCATATGAAAAAATTCGCCATGACGATTCACATGCAGAAATGTATCTACAATCATAATACTGGTTTATCTCATCTATTGCTGGTTCCTGATCATCTTGATTGTCACTTTCCACGACTCTAAGAGTTGTTTTATCTGGACCTTTATTAATGTACTTAAACAAATATTTGATAGAACCAACTTGATTGCACCACTCAACGTTAATGTGTGCCTGGTATCTTTTTAAGAGCAGTCTATTATATGGAACGACATACCTGTTATCTAATTTGACACAAGATTTTTCAACAAATGAATCTGAATCTCTTCTACGGTATAATGGAAAGCCATTTTTATCCAAGCAGGTATCATTAATGAACTTCTTTGGAAACTTTTTGGAACATTTTCGGTCGATCATGCATGGGCAATTCATATTGTGAACACCACAAGGACCATGAATCATGAATTCTCCCACAAGTCTATACAATTCGGGATCTTCACTTTTATCAGGAATTTCAGCAGAAATGATTGGATCTAGATAATCAACAGACGCTATCTTGCTATCCGAGTGCATAAATATACAAATGTGCGCATGAGGAAGTCCACGTTTTTGAAATTCAACGGTATAAACCACTACATAGTATAAGAAACTAAATATTATTAGTTATAAATAAAAAATGTTGTATAATAAAAAATTAAAATGTTCAAAAACAAAAATAAAAAGTATTCAAATAACAGCACATAACAATTATAAGTTGCGAATAGTAAAAAAAAAATTCTTTCAAGTTGGGGATAATGTGACACCCCGCAAAATCCGGTACTTTTCTTTATGTTTTTCTCCTGACTCACTTTCTTTTATATTTTATAAGTTATACAAACTATAATTAGCACTTGTAGTTATTTCCAATGGCTAGGAAGATACCGTATCACGCATTGGCTAAACACGAACTTGTTGAGGGACTAGTCTTGTATGTGTATGATAAATATATCACCAACTTCCTATCCAAGTTTCAAGAATTAGAAACATTAGGGGTCAAAGTGTAAATGTAATAATGAAAAACTTGTTTTAAAAACCCCAAACATCCCCGCCCGTCGCCCACACCCTGCGAACCAAACCCTAATCGTTCACCCTCCCCTCTCGGCAACCGTAACACAGCATATCGCCCCTCCTTCTTTTCCGTCGCTGATCACCGGTAAGAACCTCCTCTCCTTTTAGTTCGCACCCTAGTGTAACGTATCCGTCGTGATCTCTGTTCGATCTCTTGTTCTTGGTATGAGCATGCAGTTTGTGTGTGTTGTGATTTCAAGTAGGTGCATGAGGTTTAACTCTAGCACGTTGACATGATTATATGTATGTATGGTTGTCTGCAAGTGGGTAGGAACTTGAAAGATATTAAGTGTATGTGTGATAATGGTGAAAACTAAATGTTGCATGAAACTGAATGTATATGTGGTTAGGCTAATGAAGCTTTGTGTGTGAATGTATGACATAAGTTCTGAACACATGACCCGGATGTATGCGTGAATGTTGAATGCGAACCGTACAGGTTGAGTTGTATGCGAACGGTTCATGTGCTAGATAGGCGGACCATGTTTATGTCGCGTAGATGAACCGTAAGTGTGGTTAAACGTGTGAAAACTGTTATGTATGAATCGAGTAGGATGTTATATGTAAATCGGGTATGAACGGCTTCATCGAGACCGGGGATATGTATGCGTAATCTGTGAACTGTATACACAAGTTATAGATATAGAACCATGGATGTAGTGCAACCGTATTTGTATGTCAAAGTGTGGCGTATTGATATTGGTATTTGATAATCGATGAACGATTATTCTGATTAAGAGATTGTTATGTTATTGAATCTGAATAATATGATTTAGTGTGATGGTTATATTGTTTGCGATCATTAGCGGAATTAAATGGAAATTGGCATAATTAATAGATGATGATATCAACGTTTTTGTATTAAAATAAGGGACTCCGAATTAATTACATTATCACATCTAAAGTCCGAATTGAAAAGCTTGTTTGAAATAAAAGAGGATTCGAGCTTGCCACTGTTCCAAGCATATGTCCTTTTGTTTGGGCCAAGGTTAATCAGTATATAGATATATATTATATATGTTTGCTAAATTTTGAGTATATATTGAAATATGGGCCGAGATTATGGTTCAGTGGTGGAATTTGTTTAAGCTTCAAAATAATATGGCAATGTTGACTATTAATTATAGTGATTTTCTTATCCTTGAATATCTTTGATAGATCTTTGATGTCAGAAGTGGAAATATTACCTTTGTATATGCCCGTTTAATAACAATGGTTTCGATATAAGTCATATGAATTATGACATGAGTTATGTGAATTATGTGGTGTCGAGGTCATCTAAACCACATTGCATGTCATCGATTAGAAAATCCGCTGTAAGCTACTATATGTTAACTTGTTACTCGCTGATCACACAAACACCGAGTTGTTTGGACACACTTAGGATATTGCATGACCCTTACATACGCGTACTTACATCTATTATATTTTAGGTTGCGTGTAACGGACCTAACATATTATTAACGCTAGAAGTACGTAAATACAAACCGAACAAACTAAGGTGAGTTCATTCCTCTTGAGCATGCGTCCCGGTGGTTGGGACAATCAGTGGGTATCCCAGGGAGGGATAAGTCTTTTGGGTAAAAACGGGAATGTTGGATAATATACTCTTCCTATCACCATTAAAGTCCCTCCGTGTTGTTTGGTTACCGGGGAGGTAACATGGTATTAGTTAGTAGCGCTACTTAGGTTTGGCAACCTCACCCCGTACCTGGGAGGACGGGTGTTGAACTAATGACCTAGTCATGACCAATGCTTTGATAGGAGCATTGGAGAAAGGGCAAAATAATCAGAAGCCGTCTTGTATTCAGGGTATTATCAACATTACTTTCGGGTTTAAATTCAATGGATTAACTAAACACTTGGTAACCAACGTTTTTGTAAAACTATGAACTCACCAGCGTTGTCTGATACACGTGTGTGCATGCTCGCAGGTCGTTAGATGTCTTGGATTGGAACTTGCTGTCTGGTGTAGCTGGAGTGGTCATGGGTCGACTGGAAGGATTCATGTGACTGATCTCTTGATTTTATTCATTGGTTTTGACACTGATTAACTTTGGTTTACTAATTGCTTCCGCTGAACACGTTGGTTTTCATTTAAACTTGTTGATGATATTTTTTTATTAATAATTGGAGATTTTAATTATAAACTTGATTGGGTTCAATGTAATTAGTGGCTCATTGTTGGTACGTCACACGCCTAACAGGGACATTCCCTAGGGGGTATTTTGGGGGTGTGACACGAACCATTTGCATAGAGCCATTGCATCTAAATAATTTTGCATCATATAGCGAGAACCGCCAGTGAAAGAAGAAGGAAGTATGACACGAGTGCCCATTTTCGACATATCTTTGTTTCCCTCATTATTTGCGTTCCGTATGTTCTCAAAAGAATCTAATCTCAAATGAGTTTGTTGTCTGCGTATGTAAAACAACCTTTCACTCTCAATCATAGTGTATGCATCAACCACAAATTGTTGGAAAAGTCGTTTTGAATTATGAAGGAGTGAGAAAGTATTCACCTGGTCCTGGATTCGATAAGCAAAAAATTCTCTCATTGTACACATAGGTCGTTTGCTATCACTTGAGGGTGTAACACCTCTGTGCGGAATGTCAACTCTATACATATCATCCCCATAAGGAAATAACAGAGGATATTGGAGAGCAATATAAAGAAGGATGTAATTCACTAATTCGCTCTATACGCCCTGTTTTAGTTTTGACAACAATATCTCAATTTTCAACAGCCTGAGTTATGTCTCCAACAACCAATGCAGCAACTTCAGATGCTTCCGGTAGGTTGTATGTTCTTCCGTCTTTCGATCTCTTACCAATAAGACGGAGTTTTAGATCGATATGAGGATTATGTTTAAAACAATCTCTATCCATCCGATAACTTTTAACCAACGCATTATGAGAATCTAACATACGTTTTAGTTCTTCTATAAGTTCCACGTCAATAGCTTGTTCATTTGATGAAGACGAATTCCTTGAATTACTGTTATTTTATAACAATTTGAAAATTGGCAATTATATTAGTGACTTTATATTTAGAATGTAATTAATAACATAAATATGAATTGACATAGAAAAAGGTAAACACATACCCAAAAGCACTTTGCCTGTTGGAAACTTCATTATCTGTGTCATATATATACAACTGGCTGAATTTTGGCTCTTCACCGTCCTGGGGTAAAAGACTTCCTATTGTATGATAATTTTGTCCACTTAATCTGAAGACGAATGGAGCGTTTCCACGATTGACAGTTCTGTCAATCCTCCCTCCCATTGAAGTGAATGAGAACATCGAATTATAGCGACGGATATTTTTTAAGAAAAACTTGCTTTTGGAATCTCCACCAAAGTATAGATCTTTATAATTTTGAGGAGGTTCTTTTAGTTCTGGTAACACAACTTTACCATAGCTACAACAAAGCGAAAAGTCTGATTTGTTTGCCTTTTTTGGTCCCCTATTTGCCTCAGATTTCCATAATTTAGCATGACATAATTGACATACTATAATCTGGTCACCATGATCCAAGTAATCTGTTGTTTTTTATTTTGCATAAATGAAAGACATTATATAATTAGTTTCTAAAAATGAATAAATAAAAAAAATTAGACCCACAAAAAAGTTTACTTGATACCTTTTGATATGCCTATTAATGTGTCTTGGTTGATTTCAGGAACGTTGTTATCCTCATTTGCTGTCAAGTCAACCATAGGTATAGGGCTTAAGGTTCGACGATTACTTATGAATTTACGCTTTCCAGATGATAACCTTGTCAAAGTTGAATTTTGATTTAATGTCAATGTACTTTTTGGTGTAATATCAATTGAAGATAAAGGTCTTCTCATGAAACTTGAAGTTGCTGATGTTTTATCTTTACTGTTACAACTAAACACACCTATAAGAAAAAAAAATGAATTAAATAAAGTAGAGATAAAAATCATGGTTGATATAATAATTGAATAAGTGACAAAATTACCTGAATTAACGTAATTAAACGGGATTGAAACATTTATGTTTGTTAGACCAATACTGGATGATGGATGGTGGCCTGTAACTGATTTATTTGAATTAAAATTCTCTTTGTGATGCATTGATACATTGACATTATTGGCTGGCGACACAGAATGTTGACCATTAGATGAGGTTCGCATATTATTGAATTTTTTGTTATTCAAATACAGTCTTCTTGCTTTTCTTCTTTCGGCAGCCTCCTCATGTTGAATGTTCCGATTATAAACTGTACAAAAACCTCAGATACGTGAAAAATATTACCAAACGATTAATAAAAGTAATGATGATCATTAATGTCATTTAAATTATATTTTTTAAATGTTCAAATTCAAACATATAAGTGTACAAATTTTTACATGTTAAAAAATAATCAATAAGATAACAGTTTGTAAATAAAAAAAATTACTTATTTATAGATAATCCATGTATTAAATATTTGAAACAAATATAAAAAAATCATAGACAAAATAACTGAAATACAAAGCAACTGAAATACAAATAATAATATTATCGTATGTTAGGCGTACTCATAAATATAAAATAATTTAAAAGGGATGTTAGGTGTAGTTATAAATAATTATTTAAAAAGGCAAAGATAATTATTATTAGATGTAAAATTAACAATTATTAGTCATACCATATTTAATATTTAATAAAGACAAATTACAACATGATTTATATAGTTAAATATTTAAACACTGACGTAATAGAAAACCATTGATTAAAAGAAAAGTTAATCCAAAGTGTCAACATCAATCAATATCTAAAATCTGAAAATTTGAAAACAAAAGCCATTCATTAAAAACAAACTTAGAATCCAAATAGTCAACAACATTAACAACTAAAATCCGAGAACTTTGAAAATGCAAATACGATAACTTAAAAAACCACCAAATTTAAAACTTCAAAATTGGAAAAACATAATTATTTTTCGATCTTTGGAACCAAGAGAGTTGGCTCGGAATCTCCTTTCAGACCTTCAGTAGGATCTTGACGGGGTTTAGTTGCTGATCGACCGGGGGATTCGTCAAGGTCGTACACCTCAACCAAGTTACGCTTCAATTCGCCATAAATGTTTGTCTTTTTTGTGTTTTCATTTTGCAGTAAAGTCCTTCCGGTGCTTATCTCCGAAACTGATAAAGGCGTTTCATTCTCACCGGTACCAGATATTGAATCCTGAAAACATAACATTCGAAAGTAAGTAATACAAAATAAATAGCAGCCACGAATAACAAAAAACGATACATTTCTACAGTTTTATTAACTTCAAAGAAATAAATAATGTGATGACCACGGATCTTCCTTACGGATAAGATCTATTAGATGTGATACCTTGATATTAACCATGTCTTGGGACTGAGAATCAGTGCAATGAACATCAAATGACTCTAAGCTGGAAGGTTGCATTGTAAAAAAAGGGATGTGTTAAACATTGATGCAAACTTGATAACGAAATAACTTTAAAAGTAATTACCTGCTCAACTTTGGATTTCTTTTCGAGATCTGATATTATGGCTGGATCATCAGTTAGTTTGGTCATTGTGAAAAACTTGTTATTGTTTTTCAAATTAAAGTTGGCTATATCGATCTTGAAGGCAAACTTTTTGTCAACCAAATCTTTGAACTCATTTGGAAAAATGTTAGTTTCCCCCTGTAAAAAAATGAAATTATAAACTATGTATAAATATGAAAATATTTAGAAATAACTATCACAATATTTAGAAATTTCACAATGAGAAAACCATACATCTAAAATTTTATCAACCAACTCCTTAGCAGACTTCTTTAAAATTTTCTGGGCATCACGGTCAAACAAAGTCAAAGACAAAACTCCAGTTTTATCTTGTACCCTTAAAGGGATTTTGAACCTATAAAATTAAAAAAAAATTATAAAGATAGATAATGAAAATGTAACAATCTAAAGATAACTAATAAGCATAGCAATAAATAAAATAAAACCTTGGGATAGCAAAAACAACTTGTTCATTGCAACTCTGATTGGTGCATTCAAGTATTTGTTTTTCCTCAAACTGATCAGACCCATCAGGTATTTCACTTGCAATGTGCTTTGTTATAACCTTCTTGTTGCACTTCTTGCAAGCATTATAGAACCACTCAATACCCGGGGTAATGCACTTGATTGTACCAACAACAATAACAGTCGTGACCTATATGAGGCGTGAAAGCAGTTATTATTCTTTCATAGTTAACCATCTACATAAAAATAAAATAAAAAGAAAGTACCTGATCAATTTCATTGACTTCTGCCATAGTATGATAAACCGTTTTCGTCAAGAAATCATCGCGCCAATTGGGAAGCATTAGCGAAGAAGTTACACGATGGCTTGAAGAAGTTTCATCACCCTCTTTGGCAAGCAAGCTATTGATAAAACTATATAGAATTATACAGTAAAAAACAAATAAGTGTAAAACGTGGAATATGCATTGAAAATAATTGTCTAAAATAGAGAGTATCGAACTTTTTCTTGAAAACCGTAATCTCGTCGATGTCATCATCAATGTAAAGACTGCTAGTGCTGTAAAATGTTGAGACATAAGCACGACCTGAATAAAACATATATATTAAAATTAAGAGTTAATAAATATTAAAGCTATATATAAGTAGCAGCAAGCAAACGTTACACCATTTTTAAAAATGAATAAAAAGGGAGACTAAAAAACCTCTAAGAAACTTGTATCTTCCAAACTGCAAGATAATAACAGCAAGAACACCATCCTCCTTCTTAGAAAGGTAATTCCACATTTTTTCAGCAAAATGTTACGGGCCCTAGAAAAATTTGATAACTTAAACAGTGCATAACATAACAATATATAATAAAAAAGAATATGGAATTTAAAAAGTGACTCACTCTAAATCATGTAACTGAAGGTTCATCTTTTTAGATAGTTTGCCATTTTTCCGTTTGAATTCTTCAATCTCAAAATAGGTATGAACATAGCCAATGAGATCTAAACCAAATATTAAAGTAGATTTGCAGTTAGTAAAATATAAGAATTTGATAAATACAACTTGATATAACACAAAAATAAAGCGGAAATAAAAGATCATGTATCATGATGTGTACTAACCAACAGTTGAATCGTCGGGAATGAGGTTGCCACGAAGCTGATCAAAGGCAGTGAATGAGAACCCATGTATAGGTCCCCGGAAATCATTGCATTTTTTAACTGTAGTCTCGAAATTCAGAAAAAGTTTATGTGGATGATCCACACACTTGTATGATGACGTATTGTCACCTAAGGAGGGTTTCTTGATCGATAGACAAACATTCTCTTCCAGCAGCTTTTCAAACTTAACGAAGTACTTGTTCATTACTGTTGCTTGGATCTTATTGCCCCGAAACAAATAATAAAGAATAATATACCAAAGATATCAATACAGTAAATCTCGTCTAAACGTTAAAAAACTTTAAGATATCAATACAGTATATAAAATGTAACGATGTTAAGGTTAACGAAAATTAAAAAAAAACCAAAAAACTTGAACAAATGAAAACTTTAAAACCCTAAAACTGTATATAAATTAATATATATTGGTCTGAATATATGTAAAATACCTCCTCATCCATAAGGATCATCTCGATTGCATATGTTTCCCCAGGGACCTTAAACGAAGGTTGCCTCCATAGTTTGATAATGCGAACTTTGAGTGTGTAGTTGTCGTGTGAAACATCAAGGTGGTTCAGAAAGGTGATATCCGTAGGTTCCATAATCAAACCTATAATAAAGTAGAAAATCATGGTGAATCGAATGAAAAATTAAGTTTAATGAAAGTCAACATAACATAAAACAAACACGAAGTAAGAATGAAAGTGTTATATATGATGATAGTGAAGTTTAGCAATAATAATTTATACAAAGAACTTACCAGTAGCAATCTGGCTTAAAGAGGAGAAAGAGTTGTAGTAGCAGATTAGATAAGAGGTGGTGTTTGATGGTATTTATAGTTGTCTTTTAAAAACTGACTGATTTCAAATTCCAAAAATATAGGAAGTTATTTTGTTAACCCGCGTTAATAGAAACTGTTCTCATGTTAGAGCTCCTGTTAAACCGATCGTTCAAGGCATCATTTTCACGGCTATTTGGTGTTTGTGGATGGCTCGTAACAAGGCTTCTTTTTCGGGTATTGAGGCTAAGGTGGATAGTATTTTTAGTGAAATTAAATCTTTAGGCTTTTTATGGTTCAAGTATAGATCGAGAAACAACCACATCTCATGGCTGGATTGGTGTAATTTTGCTATGTTGTAATTGTTCTGTGTTGTTTGGTTTTCCGGCTCGGTTTTCGAGCTTGGGAGTTGGTTAATGAAGTTTACATCTCAAATAAAAAAAAAGAAAAAGAAAAATCATGCGTATAGCCACTTTTGCTCACATAACTTACTATAATCTCAGAAAAGGCACAAGAGTTGCAAAATCCATGAGCATGTATCATTTATCGCTTACAATAATCAACTTTCTCCGTGTTAAAAGTCTAAAACGCATGTATTCTACATATTTTGTATTTCTTAGTATTTGTTCTACCTTATGGTATTTCTTTGTTTAAAGGAATAAGAAATGAACTCAAAACAATGAAATTTTTTTTATTTATAATCGCTATGGGTTTATGTAACATGCGTTATGCACTCAAACCAAATATATGATATACATACAATTATGTATGTAATCAAGCTACTTGGATTGTAAATTTTGATAAACAAACAATACAGCATTTTATTGATTTTGTATATATTATATATTCTTATGTTCCCCTTAAAGTTAAGGGGAAGGGGAACAGGATGCAATCTCAGCCCTTAGATCAAGCCAAGATTAAATCCTGACCGTTATAATTCAGGAAAAACTTTGGTTTCACTTTGACCGTGCGAAATTGTTGGAACTCCACGTTGTATGTGAAATTTGAAACATCTGTTCTATCTTCTAGAAGGAGCAGTTCAGGGGGGTTGAAGACCCTCTCTCCTGTATAGGAGCAGTTATCGGAAACAACGGGGGATCGGTTTTTGTATCCTACTAGGTACAGTTTTTCACATCTTCGCAACCCTATATACAACCCCACGTCTACCCTCATCCCTGTCTCTTCTGCAATTGTTTCTAATTTCTATCTTCACATGGAGATACTTCTCAATTCTCATTATACCCTAATCGGCGATCAACACCAACACTACTCCATACGCCATTGCATCTTCCACTCTTCACCAAAAAGGTTGAATAATAATTTCGAAATGCTGAAGTGAAGAACCCTCTGGCAGGCTTTTTTTTATCGCAATACGATTGATGAAGATGTTTCTTTCTCAAAAATCACTGGCTCAAAAGCTTCAAATCGATGCCCTTATCAGATGCTCAGGTATAATCATTTTAGCCCCTTGTGATTTCTGTTTTTTAATTTAGTTTCTGTTTATCGTTCTTGGGTTGTTCAATTTGTGTTATAAAACTTTGATACAAGCAGTCCAGAAGAAGCTTCTGGGTGGATACATGTAGTTGCAGTGGCAACAGGTACAAACTCAAAAAGATGGTAACCATTTAGATAAGACATAATGTGAATTTGTTTATATATATATATATATATATATGAATTTTTTTTTATGAATTTAAGCCCTTGATAATACTATAAATTTATATTCACATATTAAATGTTTCTAAAAATGTCATGCATACGAATTGTGTTACTGGACCTTATCTTCAACAATGTTTTTGCTGGCTCTTTATTTATATTTCTAAAAAAACAAGACTCATAATAGTTATACAATAAAGTAAACAAGGTCAACTGATGTTGAGGAAAGAAATATGACCACGTATATGGGTATTACGAGATAGATTTAGTATTTTGTGATGATATTCACAAAATATCGAGTGAACTCATGCTCTTGGGTATTGACCTTCCTGGCCTTTTTATCGTGGAAGTAACCGAAATATATTGTTTTGAAAGGAAGCGTGGCTGTTTGAAGAGCCGCTAAGTATAAAGTTCCCAAACCTTTTTCATCTAGAGCATCATAAAATGTTTTAATATCTGAGCGGGTCAAGATGGTTGGTTGGGGTATAATTTTATTTTTTAACTGGTTGATGCAGCCAAAAATAATGATGCAGAGAAGGCTGACGTAAACCAATTAACTGCAGCAGTTATGGCTTTTGATTTCAGGTTGGGGGATGACAAGTGGACCTGTATAGCGGATTCCAGGCAGTTTTCGGTGATAAGAGCTCCGCTCACCGCCTGCGTCATTTCATCTTGACACTCTTCACGCTTCAGGTAATTCGTCTTTCAATTGTTGGGGGTTTGATTATGTTACGATCAAGTGAACTTGTAGTATATTCATACTGAAACTGAAATCAGTTATTATTTAATAATTTTTGTTGTTCTATCATTTTCTTCATAAGATTTGTTGGATAATCAGTAGGTTAATTGGACTTATTTATGTAAAGTGAAGTAGCAAAGCATTCATTTCTCTGCTTTTTTCATGTAAGGAAGCTTCGCCATTCACTGATGTTGTTCATAAAACGATTATTCGCCATTCCTTGATGCTGTTCACAGAATGATTATAAGGTAAATTAGCTCACTGATTGTATAGTTTCAGTTTCGTTTGATTTTGATGCAAAATGGATGTGGTTTTTCAGTTTATTTGTGTAGTGTTATTAGAGTCGACTTTGGTGTGATCAAGTTGAGGATAATAGGATATTACTAACTAATGTAAACATAAATATCGCACAGGTGACAGATGAGTGTCAAAAATTTTGGTGCTTCATGAAGAGGCAGATAGTACTTAACATTGGCCTTATCCTAATGAAAGCCTTAACTAGGTTTAATTCTTTTATTTTTTAGTCTTATGTTAATAAATTCAACTGTTTTTTTGTTTTTTCTCTGGTATTAAGCTTCAAGTTCAGTGTTTGGGACATGGGTCAATGCATACTTTTAGTATTGTTCACTATGTCATGATGGTCAAGGATGATGGTATAATGCTATATATTGTTTTTTGAACCTTATAAGTTATAATTATTGTTTCATTAAATATGATTACAAAGCCAGATTATTATAATCATAATCTGAGTGTTTTAATAACTGGTAAGAACTTTTATGCATTTGGAAGAACTTCAAACAACACACATCTCACCTGCTTAAGTTTTTCATGGAAGGCCTTATCCCACAAGAAGCCATAAAATATGTTGACTTGATCACTAAATGTACCGACACAGAGAGAGCCAGTTTCATAAAAAGCACTTCTCAATGTGAGATTGGTTGATTTGGTGGGTCTGACAATGGGTCAAACGGTTCAGTTTGAGACTCAGATGGGTCATCTTTAGTTATGTACCAAAGGTTGGGTTGAATCGGCATTTGATTTATTCAGTTGAGATAAGCCGCAATCTAAACGATTGAAGCATTAATAATTGGTTGTTATAACTTATATCTACTTTCATGCTAAAACGCTATTTTAAACAACTAATGTTTTTGTTTAGAATGAATGCAAGGAAAAAATACCTATGTTACAATGACACTAAATCACCCGTCCACCGGACGGGTATAAAACTAGTTGTTTGAGATTCGAGAACAATCAAACATTAGAGAATGTAGATATGAGTAAAAATTAACAAAATGCTTGTTACTTAAGAAACCTTTTTTAGCAATAATTTTTTTACACCTTAATTTCACATTTATCTTGCACATGACTTTAACCCACGACTTCACATTTGTTAGAAAGGGTATCATACCAATAAATCATGTGTTAATTCAGAAAGGGTATCATACCAATAAATCATGTGTTACTTAAGAAACCTAATGGATGGAAAAAGTAATAAAAGTAACCCAAAAAGGAAATAAAAAAATTGTTGGTACCTAAGTAAACACTCATCTTCATAACATCATTTTTATGCAACTAAATATACCAAATACTGCCGCACAACACAAGAAAACTCTTAGGGTATGTGTAGTGGGCGGCATGTGAGGGGCGGTATGCCCTCATAGCGCCGGCATAGCGCCGGAACACCGCCACGGAGGGCGCCATCGAGCGGAAAAAGGATGTTGGCGCGATATGTATAGCGCTTTGATGAAATGGTTATTTTATAATTTGACCGTTACAAAACGGTCATATCCATTAAAAAAAAAAAATTCAATTTTTTAATTCTCACACTATAAATAACTCCCACTCTTCTATTTTTTTTTACAAATCATACTCAAATACCCTCCTCTTCTCTATATATTTTTTTAAAAGTTTTGAAGCTACTCCCATCCAATTAAAAAAAATGGGTTCCCCGTCGGAAGACTCGTTCACCGATATTTACCGAAGATTTTTTTCACCGGAAGAAGATGCGGAGGAGGAAGAAGCGGTTACGAGTGTGTGTACTTTTATGATACAAGCACTTGAGCACGTTCGGCCTACTCCCCCTCCACGACCCATCTTGCGGCGCACCTATATCTTGCGAGATCGTGAAGCCGCGAACACGCGTTTGATGAGAGACTATTTTGATGCGACACCGGTTCACGGACCCAATGTTTTTAGACGGCGTTTTCGTATGAGCCAAAGGTTATTTTTGCGCATTTCTAATGATTTGGAAAATAAGTATGATTTCTTTAAGCAAAGAATGGACGCGCGAGGATATTTAGGCTTCACCTCAATTCAAAAGGTCACATCCGCGTTACGTATATTAGCATACGGAAACACGTACGACATCAACGAAGAGTACTTGAAGATGGCGGAGAAAACAACCCAAGATTGCGTGGAACATTTTTGCTATGGTATTTTTTATTGACTTTTATTTATTTATTTACTTACTTTTATATATTGATTTTTTAGTACCTTACTAGTAAAACTTTTATATATTAAATTATATTTTAGGTATATGCCAGTTATATGGAAAACGTTATTTGAGAAATCCCACTTGGAACGACCTTCAACAAATATATGAGGTGCATCTAGAAAAGCATGGAATACCCGGCATGATTGGTAGCTTGGATTGTCGTCAATGGCGTTGGTATAATTGTCCAACCGCATGGCGAGGTCAACATACACGGGGTGATCAAAAAGGGCCAACTTTGGTATTACAAGCTGTTGCGTCATACGACCTTTGGGTTTGGTCGGCCTTCTTTGGTGTAGCCGGGTGTTTTAACGATATTAATACGTTAGAGGCTTCACCATTAGTAGAGAGCTACATTTCGGGAACTATACCAAAGGCCGGTTTTCATGCGAACGGGAACGACTACGAGCATGGCTACTATTTGGGCGATGGTATATACCCGGAGTATTCGATTATTGTTAAAACGTTTTCTGAAACGTTCGATGAGAAAAGAAATTATTTTAAAAAATTACAAGAGTCTTCAAGAAAGGATATCGAGAGGTGTTTTGGGATTCTACAGCAACGATGGCATTTTATCAGAAATCCTTGTCGCATGTGGCATAAGGATAAAATACGAATGACCATGTATGATTGCATCATTTTGCATAATATGATCATTGAGGATGATGGAAAAGCGATATGCCAAAACTACATTCCGGAAGATTTAGTCGAAGGAACCCAAGCAACAATGGAAGAGAGACTCGCAAATGCTCAACTATTGCGATCTAGGGACATACATAACACGTTGAAGGCAGATTTGGTTGAGCATGCTTGGGCGATTCGCCCAATTCGATACAACAATGAACACGAAGAAGATTCCGAGGAAGAAGAGGTTGAGGAATTCGAAGACGGGAACTTTGAAGACGTAGGTTTGGATGCTGGAGAAAACGAAGAGGAAGAAGGAGAGAACGAAGACGAAGAAGATTAATCTTTGAAGTGTTGTTTTTTTTATTTTTTTAGTCCAACTTTTTTTTTTTGGAACCGTTTTTTTTTTTTTTAGGTTACTGTATTTTTTTTTATGTGTAATGTTTTTTTTTTTTTTTTTTAGTGTAATGTTTTTTAATTTAATGAAATGAATTTTAATTTTATAAAGTTAGAAAATAATTATAAAAAATTGGAAATTAATAATTGAGTAATGATTAGACGGGGGCTTTATGACTACGGGCTTAAAATGCATAAGGCCCCATAACGCCCCACGCTGACGTGGCGCGCCACGTGTCGCATAACGCCCCTTTGTGGGCGTTATGGGGCCTTATGACTACACATGGCCTTAGTACAAATAAAAATCAAATTAGTATGAATGAGTACAAATAAAAATCAAATTAGTATGAATGAAAGAACAAAAAACACTAAAACAAAAGGATTAGATAAATCTAAAAAGAGTAAACTGTCAAAATGGTCCTCGAGGTTCGGTCACTTTTACCACTTTAATCCAAAACTTAAATCTTTTGAATCTAGGTCCATTTGGTTTCAATTTTGTTGCTATTTTCATTTAAAAGAAAAATTTTGTCAGATTTTTCAGTTAACATCCAGTTTTTTTGTATTTTTCATCCCTTTTAATGAAATGTAAACTGGTCAAATGTTTTTAATTTGTCATAATAAAACGTTAAAAGACCATTTTGCTCTTCATTAAAAGGGAATAAAAAGACAAAGAAAAACTGAATGTTAACTTAAAAATTTGATCAAATTTTGTTTTTTTTTTGATGAAAATGGCAACAAAATTAAAATAAAAGGTTTGTGTTTTATATTAAAGTGACAAAAATAATCAAACCTTCAAAGACCATTTTTACAGTTCACTCATTAAAAAACACAAAACCAAAAAGGAATTCATACGAATAAAAATCAAATTAAAATGAATGAAAGAGTAAAAAACACTAAAACAAAAGGATTAGATAAATCTTAAGAAAACAAAACGAAAAAGGAGTAAGATCTTAGAAAGAAACGAAGGAACAGGGGCGCTCCAAACGACGTCGTCGACCTCCCCACGTGTCGCCAGCCATTACTCACTATGAACACGTGCCCCAATGAGTCACGTTCAACCGTCTTCTGACCATCTTCACCGGTTTTCTTTTCGTGTGAACGGTAAGGCTAGTGGGTATGGTTGATGGATCATCCTTGAGGATGATCCGCCACGTATGCGCCACGTCATCATTCTCCCAAGATTGGTCCATCCTCCAAAACTAGAGGGCATGGTTAAGTTGGTCCTAGTCATCATCCTCCACCACTTTTATGTTTTTTTTTTTTAATCTTCCACTTTTTTTAACATTTAACAAATAAAGTAACAAAATATTTTCATTAATATTAAAAAACATTACATAAACTTAAAAACAAAAAAAACATAAACTTAAAAAAAAAAAAAACTTAAAAATATCCTAATATATTAAAAGAAGCAACTAGTCTTCGTCTTCCATGTCGTTTTGAGCGTTGTTCCAAATGTACTCCACCAAGTCAGCTTGTAGGTTATGATGTGTGTACTCGTTACGTAGAGCGAACATGTTCAAATCTTGTTGTTCCGCAATCAATGCTCCCGAGCATTCCTGGGAAACCATGTCTCTGTTCGTGTGCTTGATATAATTTTTGAACGTCGCTTGCGTTCGGTTTCCGCAGATATCGCTTGCTATACAATTTGACAACCCATTCGCAAAACTTGTGCAAACATCGACGTGCGGTTCTTTCAGACATCCTAATATACTCGTCTAATGCATCGGGTGCGTAACCGTACGCAAGTTGGCGAATGGCCGACGTGCATTTTTGTAAATTACTGAAACCCCTTAGCCCCCTAGCGTCGTTCCGCAATGTAAAAAACGGATCAGACTGGGCCATGTCGCCTGCAATACGTAAAAACAGTGGACGACTCATGCGGAACCGACGTCGGAAAATCTCGGCTGGGTACACGGGTTCGTCGGCAAAATAATCGGCTAGTAGTTTAGCGTGGCCGGCTATAAATTTAAAACGAAACATAAATGAAATTAATTATAAAATACATTTTCAAATCTATATAAAACATAAGGAAAAAAAAGTAAAATACCTTCTTGGTCTCGGTTATATCTTGCTCGTCTAGGTAGCCGTTGGGACGACCCTTGATCAGCCGCCATGAAGACTTGAGCCGCGTTCATAATCATGTTGTGCATAATATCATCCTCTTCCGAAGATGATGAATACCACGCAGACGAACCCGATGAAGACATAGAAGAAATAGAAGAAATGGAAGACATGGGTGAAGCCATGATAATTTTTTAGCAAGAAATGGGGTGGTAGTGTGTAAAAAACGGTATAAAATATGATGAGTTTTTATAAAAAGGGAAGAGTGGTTTATAAAATGTGAGAGAGATGGGGTGGTAGTGGGTGAAAAGTTGTGGAAAAAATGGTTAAAGAGGTGAGTATTTATAAAAATGGAAGTGAATTGAGGTATATTTTGAATTATAACCGTTTGATATTTAATGTTTATTAGAAAATTAATTTTTTTTTTATTTTGAACGGTAACAATGGATCCGGGCCCCACCACTTTGGATCGTCGCAAACGTCTAGAACCCGACGTTCAAGACGGGACGGGGGGGGGGGGTCGGCACGGTGTTTGGATCGTCGCCGACCCAGGATGATCCGGGAACGATGCCCATGCCGACTAGCCTAAGAGCATGGGTATGGTTTGGGTAGTTACTTTGGGGAGGCGTTATATCAGCATGAGTGAAGGATCATACTTTTGGGACTACCCAAGGGTGTGGAGGATAGTCCTCCCCCTTTTTTATTATTTTTTTATTTAGTTAAAAAATAAAAATAAAATAAATAAAAATAAAAAGTTACATTTAAATAAAAACCTAAAGTTACATTTAAAAAAAACTAAACGTTAAAAAAAATACAACACACTTAAAAAAAACCTAAAGTTACATTTAAAAAAAAAACTACACTTCCTCACTTGATTTTTTTTTTATTTTTTCCTTCATTTTTTGTAAGATGTGACGGACTTCCTCGGGATATGCGTTAATGTCGTTGGTCATTATTCTCCATTCCTCCAACTGCTGCGCTTCTTATTGCCTCCTTTGCTTCTCCTCGACTTGTCATTTCTTCACTTTTACCTTCTCGTTTTGCGTCTCGGTAAAGGTTTGGTTGAATGCTTTCAACTCGGCCATTAAACCTTACAACTTCCTACCACCACCGCTTCCTAATGCTTGTTTCCTTTTTTCAACCGCTATCCTTTTGCTTTTGTCCCTTCCTGGGGGACGTTCTTCCTCCTCAATCGGTTCCTCGTCAAACTCGGGCTCGTCGTTGATATTTATTTGGCAACGACCGGTTGAGGCTCCAACGCTATAACTTTCTGACTCGGAAGTTTTAGACCGTTTTGTTGCTCGTTTCGCGCTTGCAACCTCATTCGGAACCGCCGCCCACTTTGGATAATCCTTTACAACTTGCCACGCTAGGACATGTGGGAAAGTTTTCTTGTGTTCATTTTCGTATAAACGCATCGCCTCATGGAAAACATTTTCGTGGTTCCACCTACTCGGTTTGGTGGAGAGCGTTTGGTTATAAAACCCACAAAAGCGTTGGATCACCGTATTCATCTTGCGCCACTTGGAGCCGATAGAATCAATCTTTTTGTACTCGCCTTGTTCCATAAACGCGTGGAATAGATCAATGATTTCTTGCCAAAACCCATCGTTTGATTGATTGTTACCTACATGTTATATTATGCAAATAAAAGTTAGTAACAATAATAATATAATGAAAAAAATAATTTTTACCGAGTATTGGATTCTTTGACAACGCAATCCACGCCTTCGCCAACGCCTCTTCCTCAACTTTTGACCATTTTAGTTGTTTGCCGGCTGCGTCTTCTTTTTTACCCTTTCCCTTTGTATTTTTCCTTTTTGAAGTTTAAGGTTGTGTTTCTGGCACAACCTCTATGTCATCATCTTATTCCTCGATTTGTGCTGGATGTGCTTGTGGCGGTGGTTGATATGGCATGTTAATCGGGTTTTGCATTAGTTGCTGCATTTGCATTTGTTGATATGGCATTTTGAATGTTTGTTGGTTTGGTTTCAGTTGCATGTGTGGGTTTGGTTGTTGCATTTGCATTTGGTTGAAGGGAATGTTGGGTTGTTGCATATGGTATTGGTTTCGTTGGTTGAAAGCGTTTGGGCATTTGTTGGTAACCCGAAAAAGAGTTTTCCATGACGGGTGTGTAGCCGGGTGACGAGAACAGGAGTGAACTTGAGTTGGGATTATTTTGGTTGTAAGGATCCATATTTTTTTAAGGTTGGGGGAGATTGTTTTATAAAAATGGAGAGAAAGTTGAGGTTGTGTGTAAAAAATGGTGGTTAAAAGGTTAAATATATAGTGGTATTGGGTATTTTTTTTTAAATTGCAAGTTACCGTTTGGGGGGGCCACTATTTCAAAAGTTTCACTCATCGCCAACGTCTTTATTCCGCCGTTTGAGCCGCGATGAGCCCGGGGGGGGGGACCACACCCTGTTGATGCAACAAATACAAGACCAACAATAGTGAGTAGTCTGGTTAGGCAAAAGGCTTGGAGGGTTCCGGTTTGCCTAACGCAGGTCGTGGGGTCCCCCCATGTTTGCAAGACGTGGAGAGATGTTCACTAGTTTTGTTTATTATTTGTTCAAGATCTTCGGCTGAAGGGTGTTCAGCCTTAGAAGCAAGAACAGTCCAGTGGTGTGTGTTGAGTGTGAAGAAAGGAGACTTGTATAAAACAAGTGCTCGAGGAGGAAGATCAGAGATCCCAAGGGAATCAGGGCTGATCGGAATGTCCGAAATGCAATAAATGAAGTGTTATTTATAGAGGAAGAGATCGCTCAAAGAGGAAACCTTGAACTAGTGAACCCTGCTTGCAGTGGAGGACTTACCCTTTTAGGGGTTGAAACGTTTGGACCTGCGGATAAAAGACTACACTCTGTGCACACGTTCTGCCTTAGCCCAGTTCCCGGGCTTTAAACCTTTGAACCTTTTAACCCTTCAAGCTATCTTGTATTCTCAGTCATTTTATTGAGGTTTGAGCTACCCCCGTCATCAGCCCCCCAAGTCAGAGGTTTTTGGGTGTAAGCACAAATACTTCTGACTTTTTGTACATTTGTTTTACTTTGCTTGAAGGCTTCAAGGCTTGAAAGCTTGAAAGGTTGAGAGCGGTTGAGCTTTTTGATTTCTGAATTTTGACAAGACATTTGATATGACTTCTGGCAGTTTCTTTTGTGTCAGGCGGCGGTTTTAATAACCCTCCGTGTAATTATATCGTTTTTCCTTTCATTAATTTACACTAATCCTTTAGAAGAGAAACAATTACTCACACATTTTCTCTCAAGTTTCCTTTCCTTTTCTTCTTCCAAGTTAGTTCCGATTTCCATATTTCTAGTTATTTTCTTTTAGCATGGGTGCTCGTAAAGACCTAGCGAAATCGTTTTCTCGATTAACCCAAGAGGAAGTAGAATTTTTTGTATGGAATGGGGGATTGGGTTGAGGTTTAAACCGGTTGCACCGGGATGTGATGTTTCGATCGATCAATGTCCCCCTGGTTCCGTTGCCCTCTATTGTCGTCATTTTGAATTTTCAAACCTCCGTCATCCTTTTTCGAACTTTGTTTTGAACATCTTAGAGTATTATCGTGTGTCGTTTGGCCAGATTCACCCTAAGGGTCTGGCTAGGGTTTTGCACTTTGAAGTATTGTGCCGGGCTTCCGGGTATGATCCCACCATTTTATCCTTCCGTCGCTTTTTCCGGTTGGCCAAGAATGGTGATTGGTTTACATTCGAAACATCTCAAGTTGACACTTCTTTAATTTCATCCATGGTTTCTAGTCTTGGTGTTTGGAAAGACCGATTTTTCTGGGTTTTCGACGAAATTGTTCCTTTTAAGCTTGTTTGGAGGCATCCGGATGCCGTTTTAAATGAACCTGAACCCTCTGCTT
This sequence comes from Helianthus tuberosus, assembly GCA_030545235.1. NCBI lineage: Eukaryota > Viridiplantae > Streptophyta > Magnoliopsida > Asterales > Asteraceae > Helianthus > Helianthus tuberosus. The sequence continues at coordinate 94,064,337 of CM060394.1, read as the reverse complement.
CTGAGATAAATACCCGTTTTCTTGAAACTCTCAGGGAGTGCCCTTCAAGGCTTCGTCCCTTTCCTGAGCACTTACTGGTGTTGTTGGGTCTCAGTAAGTTATGGGACAAACCTGATCGAGATCCAGTGCTTATGAGAGACGGGCAGGGTATGCATTTGTCTTGTTGTGCTGTTATGTTCCTATTTTTTGTTTGCTTATACATTTTATTTTTTGTTTATTTTGTAGTTATGTCTGCACTTGATTTTATTAAGAGCGATGATACTTCCGATGTTGTGTTCGGGGATGTTGCGGCTACTCTGGGTGAAGATGCGGTTGTTAGGGGATCTGATCATAGGTTCGAGGGTTCTGGTTATGTGAGTGTTCCTAATGTTAAAGGTTTTACGAAGGCTCCGGGTTCCAAGGTTTCTGTCCGTCGTTCAAACCGTCGCTTGAAAGGTGCTGATCAACCTTCTGGCTCAGAAGCCGTTGACATTAGTGATGACATTGAGGTGTCTGCAGAACAGGTTCCTGAGGTTAATGTGGGGAAGGGTAAGGAAAAAGAGTTGGTTGTTTCTAGGAAGAAAAAGAAGCTGGTTAAGAAAGGTGTCACTCCTGCCATCCAGGATTCATCGGGCAAAAGCGTTGAAAGCTTGGAGGGCCCTGAAGCTGAAGAGGTTTATGTTCCCAATTGGGATGTGAAGGTTGGGGATAGCTTCAAGGATCCAGCTGTTTGTGCTGAGGTGTTAGCCCATTTTGCTCCCCGTGGTGTCCGGAGTGCTATTTCTGAGATGGAAGCTAATCATTTTATTTCACGGTTGATGTTAAGTTCCTGCAACCTTTCGGCCCTGTTGGCTGAGGGTGTTACTCGCTTTACAAAAGGTATGCAGGAGTATGAGAAAGCTACCAAGAAGAAGGATAAAATGAAAGCTTCTATGGCTGCGATGAAGAAGGAGGTTGAGGGGTTCTCTAAAAAGGAGGAAGCTTGGGTGAAGAAAGTTGGAGAGTTGACAAGAAGACATGAGATTGAAATGAATGAACTCAAGAAAAGTTTTGAGGCTGATCGGTTGAAGTTGAAGGCTGACAGGGAAGCCTTAGATGTTCAGTAGAAGGCTTTTGACGAAGAGAAGGAAGGTTTGAAGGCTTCGGTTGCTCAAGCCACTGGTGATAACCAGTGGCTCATTGAGCAAGGCTTTCACCAAGTTGTTACCTATCTCCTTCATTCCTAGGAATTCAATTATGCTCTTGGAGAGGTTTACACCAAACTCCTGAACTTGGGGAAACATCAGGGCCTTATTGCTAGTTTTAAACTTCATGAGTCTGGTCAGCCCTTGGAGCAGTCTCCCATGTACCGTCCTGAAGCTTCCGAGGTTTTTAAGGAGTCTGTTCAGCAGATGGAGAGGTTGACTTACCCATATGTAAGTCAGGTTGCAACTTGTTTTGGTAAACCTCTTTCTCTCTTACAGGAGCTGAAGCCGGATGGGCTTAATGAAAATTTTTGTGCTGAAGTGCTTGACTCCCTTTCGAGGAAGCGTTCTCGTTCAGTGGATAGTGAGGAGACCTTTTTAGAAGAACCTGATGCTTCTAAGGATGCAAGCCTCGAAGGTTCAGCAGTTGGTGATGATGGTGGTTCGAAAGCCAAGAAGTCGAAGAAGGCCAAGAAGGCTAAAGGTAATGTTTCTGGGGCTTCTAAGCCTCATTCTGATGTTTGAAAAATATTCGTAGCTTTCTTAGAACCCCGAAACAATTTAATGGTTTGAATGTTTCTTGAACAATTTAGGTTTTGCAGAAACCCTTAAGGTTTCTGTTGATGGTTGTTAGCCTTGGTGGCTTATTTGAACAATTGCTATGTTTACAAACCGTTAAGGTTTGTTTTGACTTGTTTGAATATTTGGAAGCCTTTAAGGCTTGTTATCTTATGTTATTAACTTTCCACTACTTGCCTTGTGTTGTGATTTTTTGGATGTAGTTGTATATTTTGTAAGGCAGCTTTGTGGGGTACTTGTAGCTTGAAGCCTTCGAGGCTTCCGGTTGTTACCTTATTTTTGTGACTTGATGCCTTGGTTTGCATTTCTGATTTTGGGTTGTATACAACCTTTTACTGTTGTGTTGTTTTGTTGCCCCTTCAATTATTCTTATGTTTATGGCATTGTCTTTGTTGGGTTTGTGTTGTCTTTATGTTTTTTATACCTTAAAGGGTTCAGTGTTGCAGTCACTTAGCCTTGGTATTTTTAACAAGAAGACATAACACCTATCCTATCTATCACTTTCCTTAGTTTGATTTTGGTTCGTAAGCCTGTTGATAATAATTTGTTTTTTACAAGTTTTCTAAGGCTTAAGGAACATTTGGTGAAGGCTGTTCAGACCCATCTATGAGACAAGTTTGTTTTCTGATAATTTTATAAGTCTCATGGAGTAGTATTGATTTAGGAACTCACCCCTTATATAGGTTCGTTCAACCCTTGAACCTATTGAGCGATATGGCCTGGGAGCTCATCCCCTTACATGGCCCTTGCCATGGAGTTTTTTGCTAGGTTCTCAACCTGATTTTAGGATAGAAAGACAAATTTGATAAAACATCATCATTCATTCAAGAGATATTGTTTTACAAAAAGTAAGCATGGGACAACTCTTGAAATACAACTCCTGAAATACAAACTAGACTTTCTTGATCAGACATGGAACCTTTTAAGGGTCTTGCCATTCCAATGTCTGGGAAGCTTTTTACCTTCCGCGTCGGCCAGTTTATAGGATCCACCCTTATGTGCTTCAAGGATTGTGTATGGCCCCTCCCACTTTGGGCCAAGTTTTCCTTGGTTTTCTTTTTTACTAGCCTCATTGTTTCTAAGTACGAGGTCTCCTGGCTTGAAGCGTTCATGCTTGACTCTTGTGTTGTAATAAGCTTCCATGTTTTGTTTGTACTTGGCTTCTTGAATGGCAGCTTGGTCTTGTGTTTCTTCGAGGAGTTGCAAGTTCAACATGGTCTCTTTGTTGTTTGCTTCGGGATCCATGTTGAGTGTTCTTTGAATTACAACTCCTATTTCAGCTGGAATCACAGCTTCTGACCCGAAAACCAAGCTGTAAGGTGTTCTTTTGTGGCTTGTTTTTTTCGTTGTTCGTATAGCCCATAGAACGTTTGGCAACTCTTTAAGCCAATTGCTTTCATGCCTTCCCAACTGGGTCTTGATCCCCTCAACAATACTCCGATTCATTCTTTCAACTTGGCTGTTTGACTGTGGGTATGCAACTGAGCTGAATACCTGAGTTATTCTAAATTCTTTGCACCAAGTGCTAAAAGGCTTCTTAGCGAATTGTTTCCCATTATCTGTGACCAACACACCCGGAAGCCCAAAGCGACAAATGATGTTTTCCCAAATGAAGCCAATGACTTGTTTGCCCGTGATCTTTGCAAGTGGTTTGACTTATGGCCACTTGGTAAAGTAGTCTATGGCCACCAACAGAAATTTTACTCCACCCTTGGCTGGTGGGAATGGGCCAACACTATCCATTCCCCATTTGTGAAATGGCCAGGCTGAAGATATCGGGACAAGATCATGTTTGGGGCTCTTGGGAACCGGTGTATGTATTTGACAAACTTCACATTTTCTTAGTTTCTCAGTGGTGTCTCGGTGCATGGAATTCCAAAAATATCTGAGATTCATTAGCTTGGCAACCACCGTCCTTGCTCCAAAATGAGCTCCACATATCCCCTCATGAACCTCTTTGACCAGGTACTGGCTTTGTTCTGAGCCAACACATCTTAGTAATGGTGAAAGGTAACCCTTTTTGTAGAGGATTTCACCTTGCAACACATACTGCCTAGATTTAATTTTAACCCTTTCAGCCTCTGTTTGATCAGCAGGTAACTCACCATTTTTGAGGAATTTTTTAATAGGAGTCATCCAATTGGGGCCTTCTTTGGTGATTACATCTTGAACTTCCAATTCTTGAATCGAGGGAGTTTTCAACACCTCCACCAATACCTTTTTGGTAAGATGGGCAAAGGTGAGAGAGGCAAGTTTGCTCAGGGCATCGGCTATCTTGTTTTGGGATCTTGGGACTTGCTTGATAGTACATGACTGGAACGTGTTCATCAACTCCTTGGACTTTTCTTTATACCTCTTCATGTTGGGCTCTTTTGCAACATAATTGTCATTGACTTGGCTTGACACGAGCAATGAGTCTGTGAAGACTTGAAGCTTTTGAACCTTCATCTCCTTGGCTATTCTTAAACCAGCTATCAATGCTTCGTATTCAGCTTCATTGTTTGTGGTCTGGAATTCAAGTCGAAGAGCGTATGTAAATTCTAGACCTTCAGGGTTGATTAAGATGAGCCCAGCTCCTGACCCTTCAATGCTTGAAGCTCCATCGGTAAAGAGCTTCCAGGCTTCAGGGTCAGAGGTTCAGCGGTAGTTGTGTTAACTTCCGTGACGGCTTGTTTCGGGACTTCCACAATGAAGTCGGCCAAGACTTGGGCTTTGATAGCTTTCCTTGGGACACAGGTGATATTGTGTTCACCTAGTTCCACAACCCATTTGGCTAACTGTCCTGAATTTTCTGGTTTTTCAAGCACACTCTTGATGGGTTGGTCGGTGACCACTTGTATAGGGTGTGCTTGGAAATACCTTCGAATCCTTCTAGCCGTTTGGACTAGGGTTAGAGCAAGTTTTTCTAGAGGAGGATACTTGATCTCTGCCAATTTTAAAGTTTTGATGAAGAAATAGACGGGTACCTGAACTTTGTCTCGTTCGATGGTTAAAACCGCACTTATTGCCTCTTTAGCAACCGAAAGGTAGACAGTGATCAGCTCTCCTGTTTCTGGGGCTGCAATATCTGGGAGTGAAGCCAGGTGTTGCTTCATCTGGTTGAAGGCTTCCTCTGCTTCTTCAGTCCACTTGAAATCTTTTTTGTCAGAGCATCCCTTAAGCGTTTTAAAGAAGGGTAAAGATTTTTTAGCCAGTTTTGAGGTAAAACGCTTCAAGGCTGCAAGCTTTCCATTCAGACTTTCCACTTCCTTCTTGCTTCGTGGTGGTTTGGTTTCAAGAACAACTTTAACTTTGTTTGGGTTGGCCTTTATACTTTGTTTTCCCACAATATGCCCCAGAAATTTACCTTCTTCAAACCTAAACGAACATTTCTCAGGGTTGAGTTTCATGTTGACCTTCCTTAGGTTCTTAAAAGTTTCTTGAATGTCATCAAGCATTTGGTATTCTGTTTTGCTTTTGATTACCAAATCGTCGACATATGCTTCCATGTTTCTACCAATTTGACTAGCAAAAGCTTTGTCAACCAGGCGTTGGTAGGTTGCACCCGCATTTTTAAGGACAAAAGGCATCTTTTGATAGCAAAAGACACCCTTATCCATGTGAAAAGCGATCTTCTCTTCATCTTCTTCTTTCATAAGGATTTGATGGTAACCCTTGTAGGCATCGAGAAAACACTTGAAAGGGTAACCGGTGAGGGAATCAACCTTAAGGTCGATTTCCGGCAATGGGTAGCAATATTTGGGACAAGCCTTGTTCAAGTCCTTGAAGTCGATGCACATTCTCCACAAGTTGTCAGGCTTTCGAACCATGACTGGGTTTGCAACCCAGGATTGATACTTGACTTCCCGGAGAATTCTAGCCGAGACAAGCTTTTCTACTTCTTGGCATGCTGCCAAGCTTCTTTCGGGTGCTAGACTTCGTTTCTTTTGGACAACAGGCTTGACATCGGGTGGTATCTTCAGCTCATGTTCAGCAATGCTTCGAGGGATACCCGTCATGTCTTCCGGGCACTAAGCAAAGACATCGCTATAGTGTACTAGCAACTTTTCGAGGTATGGGAGGGTTTCTTGAGAAAGGCTTGTATTAACCCTTATCCTTTGTTCAGGATACTTGGGGTTTATGATCAGCCCTTGCTTGTCGCCTTTGCTTTTTGAACTTTCCCCTTCAACCATATAAGCTTCTTGAGTTGGTTGAAGGGTTGCAATCCCTCTTCGGTAGGGAACTTTACTGTGCCATGACCAACAGAAACAACCATATAGAATGCACACTGCCCTGGCCTTCCTATGATGACATCATAGTTGGAAGGTATATTGATAACCACAAAAGTGAGAGGTTGAACTCTTTCCATCTTGCCTTCACTGAAATAGACATCAAGGGTTAGTTGCCCTAAACACTTGAGGGGTATGTCGGCAATACCTTTTATGGAGGTTCCGGACGGTTGAAGCTTTGAACGTTCCTCATTGCTCAAACGATTGAAGAACTTTTCAAACATAATTTCAGTAGCTGCACCAGTGTCTATGTAGGCTCTACTTGTCTTTAGTGTACCCACAGTTGCTTCAACCACAAGAGGGTTTGAGAGTGGGTCCTTTTTGGTTGGCGGGAAGTAGACACACTGAAGCTCCTAAGCTTCCAACCGTTGCCTTTTGTGGGGAACCTTTCCATCGAATTCCACCATGTTAACCTCCTTGCCTTTTCCTTCGGCTATCTTGTCCCTTACCCCATTTACCAAGTGGGCAAGCTCTCCGGACTTGACGGCCTCCTCAATCCTCTTTTTGAGTTGAAAGCAATCGTTAGTATGGTGACCCTTCTCCTCATGAAATTCACAAAACTGGGTGGAATTTTCAATCCTTTTGCTTTTAGGGAGAGGTCTAGGAGGTTGGAAGCTTTGTTTCACTTCCTCTGTAGCAAGGATCTCCTGTGGGGTTTTTGTAAGAGCTGTAAAGTTTACGGCCTTCTCTCTGCTTGGAGGGTTCCGACCTTCAGACCTTTGTTGCCCTGAACCCCTTTGACGTCTGTCATAGGAATGGAAATTACCCTTCTTTGTAGCGGGGCTGTTGCCTCGCCAGCTAGATCCTCTTTTTCTCTGCTCCTTTATGCCTACAGCCTCCTCTCCTCTGATGTGGGCTTCGGCCCTTTCGAGAGCTTCTTCCAAGGTCTTTGGCAGGTGTAGGATCGGTTTGCGACCCGAACGAGTCGTTCAGAAGAGATTTAGTCCGTTTCAGAGGCGGAAACTAAGAAACGGATGTCGAAACAGCTTGCGTATCACTTTAACACTGATTATATTGATATTCTATCGGTTACAATCAGTCTTCACACCGGCAGCACCTCGGTGTGGAATTTCAGAACCTGTTACAAATGAAATCATCACTAACCTATATATACTAGATTGATTTCGCTTGAAGACCTTCAAGCGAAATCCTTCACTTTCTTTTCAAGCGAAATGTAACAATGATACTTTGTCTTGAAGCGAAATCTTCTGAATTCACAATCTAATCCATGCATAACTTTGTCCTTTCACGTGGATATGTAATGTGATGTCACTAGTGATGTCATGTGATGATGTCACTAGTGATGTCATGCTTGATTAGATCCGAACTGAACCCGAGACTCGACATAAGACGAAGACGACAGATGAATGCACCAACAGACTCCCCCTCAGATGTTGACGAGTCTTAAATGTCGAGTATTCTCAATCTTCAGTCTTTATCGGTCTGTTCACGTTATTCGCATATACCAGGATCTTCTCTTTGGCTCTAACCTCGTCAGACTCCCCCTCTCATCATGATGGGATCGCTATCTGGAATTAGCTATCACCTTGAGATCAATCCCTGGCTATATCTCTGTTTAAGCTCATTTCCTGCATAAATCTCATCAAAACATAAGTTTTCACTTAAATCAATAAGAAAAACTTACTAGAAATAGTTACATCAAGTTCAAATTAATGACCCTGATTAACTAAACAAACTTCTTTCTCAAAATCAGTTTCTTCTTTTAAACGCACACTCCCAAACCAGTTCATCTTGTTTAGCACTTGGAATTTTGAAAATCAGCTCTCCAACATCAGTTGTCGAAAATCTTTTTGGATTTTTGAATTGAATAAAATGCAGTAAAGAAATATTTACAGACACTATTTTTGTGAGTTTGCGTAAGAGGATCATATCAGTTTTTGTGACCAATCACTAGCACCGTTAAGCTTTAAACATTTTCAGTTCTAAACGATTCACATGGATTGACGATATTGTTGTCCACTTAAACTCAATCTAAAAACTTTCGAAATGCTTACCGATACGTTAAGGTATATTAAGATAGCACTAAAATTCTTATGGACCCCACGATCTCAGCATATCCCCTCATCATGCAATACACTATCTCAAGTAATGCCTTTAAACTTTATCAACTGTGATTTGTGCGAAAAACAAAGCAGAATGTTTAAACATTAACAATCAGGTCGATACTTCCGTATACGCAGAGAAAGTCCAATGTTTAAACAAAATAAGAAAAATAAAACAAGTTGAAGTTGTTTAGGCTTTAACCACCAGGTCGATACTCCCGTATACGCAGAGGTGATCCAAAGCTTAAACGAAACACCAAAGAAAATAAAGCAGAACGTTTAGGCAACAACATCCAGGTCGATACTCACGTATACGCAGAGGATGTCCGATGCTTAAACAAAATAAAGAAATAAAACAAGTTTAAATCTTTGCAAAATAAAATGCACAATCACAGCGACTTTTCAGCAAAGTTGTGAAAGTTCACAAACTTAACCAGTTTTATGTCTTTCGACAATCAACGATTACCGAGTAGGTACACAGTCAAGAAGGACAAAACTAAGTACTATGCTTTCGACCATGTTTCCCACTAGAACTAGGCTTTTTCATTTAGGTTTGTATCTTTCTCGCAAATCTACTAGTCTAGCTGAGCCTATCGTCACATCTTTAGTGAGACCGTTTATCACATTTTGACTTTCCATTTCTTTAGCGTGCTGTGACAGTCCAACTGATCTACTATCATTTCCTCTTTTTGACAACAAAACTCATTTTGAGTTTTTCAATGTTTTTTACATTTTCAAATTTTCTAATTTTTTTTAAATTTTTACTCCCCCTAAAATCAAAATATGTCTCAATTTTGATTTTCTGGGAAAATTTGAAAACAAGCTGTATAAGAAACGTGACAACATGATGAGAATCACTTCAATTCTCCATCCACTAGGCATAAACAATCAGAACTCCCCCTCACAACAAACTATTTTCCCATTATGATTTCAAAACACTTAAGTTTGTTTTAATCAAAATGGTTTTTCCGGAAAAATTAGTTTGTTTACCAATCACTTGTAGGTTCGGGGTCATCACATCATCTTGTTCTTTTCAACCACTTGTAAAGATTTAACATTTCCGATTTAAACAACAAAATCACTTGTAGAAAATCAAGTACAACTTAATGTCCCTGATTTACCACTTGAAAGTCGAAATATCACTTTCGTGAATTTCTCAAGAAATGTGCCGATTCATGTTCCACGCTTACCAACCTGGGAACTCCGGCAAGTCAGGTTTTTCATTTAAACAAATTCACCCAAGCCTGACAGTCCTTGGGTGATTTTGAATTCTTGTTCAACAATGGTGGAAAATTTGCATCGTCCATTGTTAAACCTGAATTCTTCAATTTTACCTCAACCAATGGATCCTCTGGCTTTGACGAACCAGAATCATTGCCTGCACATGGCTTGTCTAACTTTGACCTGTCAGATTTATCACCTGAAGGTGGCTTGTCTGACTTCGACACGTCAGATTCATCGCCGACCATTTTCTTCTTCTTCTTATCCTCTTTCGTCCTCAAATTTGTATCTGATGAATTCGTCTTGCTTGACTTTGGCATCAAGGGAGTAGATTCATCAGAACTCTTATTTTTAACAGATGAACCCGAGGACAAAATCTTCTCCAGATACTCTCTCGCTTTCTTCCTCTTTTTCCTCAGTCTGTCTTTCTGCCCCTGTGAAAGTTTTACTTTCGGTTCTTGAACTTTCTGTTCTTGAACTTTACGTTCTTGAACTTTCTGTTCTTTGGGCTTGACAGAGACTGGTATCTTTGCCATTTTCTGAGAATTAACCCTCAATCTTTCATTTGATCTCCTTGGGCAATCTCTTGCAATGTGACCTTTGATATGGCAGTTATAGCATCTCCTCGTCTCATAACTCCAACTCTGGCAGTTAACAGCAATGTGTTCTTGATAACCGCATCTGTAACACATTCTGTTATCGTACCATGTACCACCTTCAGTCCAAACATTCAAGTCATAGCACTGTTTGGCTTTGTGGTAATCATCTCTCCTCTTGTAAGCTGGATTTGGCTTTGAAGCACTGTGGTCCGACCTGCACCACTCATTACCAACAAATTTTGAATTTTCATTTTTTACTTTTTGTAGTTTTTGATTGTGATTGGATGATAGATCTGATGAACTTTTATTTTCTTTTTGAACATTTTTCAAAATTTTCTCTTTTTGTTTTTGTTCCACTTTCTTCTTTAAAGGTTTTTGCTTAGAGCATTCTCCCTTTTCAGTTGATTGTGAAACAGTTTCTTGAAATTTTTCTTTTAACTTCAAAAATAAATTCTTTTTGTCATTTTTTTCTTTTTCATCATCAGATTTTTCATCACAATCTTCAACTTTGACATTGTCAAAGTTTGTGACATCGTCACTTATTGGAACAGAATTGATTGGTTTTGGACAGGGAAAATTCAAACTATCTGATGAAGTCACAAAACCTTTCAATTTCCTTTCAAGTTCATCAATCTTGTTTCTTGAATTCTCAGCTTCGTTTTCAAGCTGAGATATTCTTTCAAGATGAGACTTGATTGATTTTTCATTCTCATTCTTCATGTTTTCAAGAACAGATTTTTCATTTTCCAAAACATTTATCTGTTCTTGAAATTTTGTCTAATTTTCTTTTAGATTCTTGTTCTCAAGCTTTATCCAGAAATCCTCATTTTCTGAAGATTTCATTTTGCTTTCAAAATCCTTTTCTTTCAAAATCTTGTTTTCCAATGTCAAACTCTCTGCTTGTTTTAAGAGTTTGACATTTTCTGCTCTAGATTGATCACATTCTGAGCAATTTCCAGGCATTTTTTCAACTTCAGCTTTCTTCTCAGTCTTGAGAGCTGGAATCTCTTCAACCTGTTCTTTCATCACTTGAACATTTTCTTCCACATTTTCTACATTTAGATCCTTCATTTTTGCAGCTCGTTTTGTTTTGAGTAACTCCATTTTTGCTGCAACAAGCATATTAAACAAATCAGGTGCCATCAAAATTCTATAAAATTCAAGTTGACTAATTTCTTTACTGTCATCATCACTCTCTTCATCTGATGAGTTATCAAACACTGGTACTTTCTCCGAAACAATCTCTGAAATATTTTCAGCTTTTTCTGAATCAACTTCCAAATTATTTTCAACCTTATCTAGATCAGTTTCTGAATCCATTTTTACTGAAATTGATTCTTTTGAAATTGATTCTTCAAAAACTGGTTCTTCTTTAATCACATTATAACTCTCTTGTTGAGATCCATAGTAATACAATGCAATATCTTCTTCAGTTTCCATGTTTCGGTGTCAAATTTTCACTTTAAATGTTAATTGAGTCGAAAATATGACTTGAGTCAAGAACTTGTTCAACACTAATATTTGTCAAAAATATTGATACTTTCTAAATAAAGATCAACAATCAATATAACTCTTGGGCCGTAATATCAATCATGGGCCGTAACCAAATATAGTGGGCTGATAATGATGATGAATATTTAAAAAAAAAACTGATTGAACCACACAACTATTCAGCACTTAACATTTTTTATTCGACTTCCTCACTACTCAACTGACAATTTCCAATCTTTGATTACTAACCGATGACTTTAATGACACACATAAATGTTCCAATCACATGGACTCGGTATAATGAGCTGACATCAACTACCAACAAAATCCTTTAATCTCTCAAAACTTTTTGATTTGACCACACTTTTACTTGGATCTAATTGGACCTCAAAATCCACTAACTCAACAAACACACAAGGATTATACTGATTTACTTTAAACTAATATTCAATAAAAACTAGCCGACAATTCTATTTAATGATCAATCAAATGTCAGACAATCACTTTATCAACATAACTTTCTTTGATTTATACCACACTTGATTGGTCACGATTTTATCAACTTGTAGAATCGAATAATATTGCTTTATCACTTGTGATCACAACGTGCAAACTGACACAACACATGATATTATCACATAAAATCTCATGAACAAAGCAATCACATGATACTGACACACTCAAACTGGCAACAACACATGTAATATTCTATTCCCGATGTACTGTCACCCTCAACTCGATGTATTTATCACGTGAAAGACAGTTCAAGCGGAATCTACAACTAATATCTCAAGCGAAATCTGCAAATTGTGAACTTTCAAGCAAAATTATCAATTTTTTTCAAGCGAAATCTGCATGACATCAGCAAATAACGATCAACTTTCAAGCGAAACACTGATTTTAACCAGTTTTTAGGTCGATTTTAACGTTGAAACTTCACAGGATTTGTTTAAACATGATTACGCACAATATGTGAAATTTTGAGCCGTTTTTACCGTGAAAATTTTTTTCGATTTTGAAAGAAGGTGTAGAAAATCAGAAAAAGTGACAAAAACGAGCTGTTTTGGCGAAATCTCTTCCTCCTGAGCTCTGATACCAATTGTAGGATCGGTTTGCGACCCGAACGAGTCGTTCAGAAGAGATTTAGTCCGTTTCAGAGGCGGAAACTAAGAAACGGATGTCGAAACAGCTTGCGTATCACTTTAACACTGATTATATTGATATTCTATCGGTTACAATTAGTCTTCACACTGGCAGCACCTCGGTGTGGAATTTCAGAACCTGTTACAAATGAAATCATCACTAACCTATATATACTAGATTGATTTCGCTTGAAGACCTTCAAGCGAAATCCTTCACTTTCTTTTCAAGCGAAATGTAACAATGATACTTTGTCTTGAAGCGAAATCTTCTGAATTCACAATCTAATCCATGCATAACTTTGTCCTTTCACGTGGATATGTAATGTGATGTCACTAGTGATGTCATGTGATGATGTCACTAGTGATGTCATGCTTGATTAGATCCGAACTGAACCCGAGACTCGACATAAGACGAAGACGACAGATTAATGCACCAACAGCAGGGACTTGTTGAAATCACTTGTAAGATATTTGGAGGTGATGGCGTTCATAAAACCGGCCACTCTCATCTTTTCATCTGCCCTAACATATGTTAGACCTTCCTTTTTATACCTTTCTATGAACTCTCGAAGGCTTTCATCATCCATTTGTTTTATCTGAAAGATCACCTATGGCATCTTTAACGTACCACCTTTGTTGGGAGAAGTTGGCCAGGAACCCTTTGCTAAGGTCATCAAAGCTTCGAACGCTTCTGGCAGGCAGGTCATTGAACCATATTCTGGCTGACCCAACGAGGGTTTGCATGAACATGAGGCAGCATTCAGCGTTAGACCATTTCTCAATTCTAGTAACACCGATAAAGATCTGGAGGTGATCCTCTGGATCTTCAGTTCCATCATATGTTTTGATATGGGACGGCATCTTGATCTTTTTTTGGAAATCATAATCAGCGATTTGCTGGGAGAAGCATGACAAATTGCTTGGTTTACACCTATTTTGTTGTTGTTATTGTTATTCCCTTGGGTGGCCAGCACTTGATTAATAAAGTGTTGCCAAGGGAAGCTTGCCATCATTTGAGCCATCATCTGAGGCATAAGGTTGAAGACTTGAAGGCTTCCAGGTGCAACTGGGCAGTTTACCCCTAAAGGAGTGCTCATGACGGCACTTCGTGCCAAAGGGAGCACAAACAAAGCTTGTTCCCACGTAGTTGTTGCCGAAGGTGGAAGGCTTGCTACTAGAGATTGTAGGAGCTGGTCCAAAGTCAGCTCGTGCCCCAAGGGAGCACCGGTTGCAACTGGTTGGGAAGAAAAGAGGGGAAAAGCTGTTGGATCTGACCTCGTGTATAGATATGGATTAGGATTTAGGGGAGGATGGCTGGGACCAGCCTCATTCCTAGACATGGTTGGTTGTGAGCTCGTGAGGGGAAGAGCTGGAGGTCCAGGGGACAACGACGGTTCTGGCTCGTCATAGTCCAACCGAATCCTTACTCCCTTGTCCCTTTCCCTACTCACATATTGGTTAAGGAGAGACCTTAACTCTAGAAAGTTATTAGCATCCCCTTCAGGGGTAAGGTCAATACGTGAGGGGGTGTTAGAGGCACCGACATTAGGAGATGGCACCCCTGAACGAGACGGTGTCGGCGTTTGGAAAGTGAGGAACTCGGGGTATGTGGCTCCGGTAGGAGTGCTTCCCGGTGTTGAAAAGGAAGTTGGTATAGCCACATGAGTTTGGCTAGTGTTAGGGGTAGAGGTATGTGGGACTTGGTTTACCTCTCCCGGAGATTCACTTTCCGACAAGATGATTTTTGGAGGAATGGAGCTACACTACTAGGTCTTTTTGAGGAAAGTAAGCGACGTAGCCCCACGGAGGGGGCCAACTTGTTGATGCAACAAATACAAGACCAACAATAGTGAGTAGTTTGGTTAGGCAAAAGGCTTGGAGGGTTCCGGTTTGCCTAACGCAGGTCATGGGGTCCCCCCACGTTTGCAAGACGTGGAGAGAGGTTCACTAGTTTTGTTTATTGTTTGTTCAAGATCTTCGGCTAAAGGGTGTTCAGCCTTGGAAGCAAGAACAGTCCAGTGGAGTGTGTTGAGTGTGAAGAAAGGAGACTTGTATGAAACAAGTGCTCGAGGAGGAAGATCAGAGATCCCAAGGGAACCAGGGCTGATCAGAATGTCCGAAATGCACTAAATGAAGTGTTATTTATAGAGGAAGAGATCGCTCAAAGAGGAAACCTTGGACTAGTGAACCCTGCTTGCAGTGGAGGACTTACCCTTTTAGGGGTTGAAACATTTGGACCCGCGGATAAAAGACTACACTCTGTGCACACGTTCCGCTTTTTGCGGCTGGGAGAGTTGTTCAAGTAATCTGTGAAGTGACTGATTACTGTACACGTGCTGCCTTAGCTCAGTTCCCGGGCTTTAAACCTTTGAACCTTTTAACCCTTCAAGCTATCATGTATTCTCAGTCATTTTATTGAGGTTTGAGCTACCCCCGTCATCACACCCTTGGTCTAACAGCCGGGATTGAGAACTTTCAGTAGAGGTCGTGTGTTTAATAATCTGCACCTTGGGCTACTTTTCTGTCGCAACGCCCGTCCCCTATTTACCCGGGAACGGGCGGCCGTGGCCAGTTTCAGTGGTATCAGTGTTTATCAATTTGGCAGCGGAAATTACATCAGGACCGTAGTTAGGAAATATTTTATCAGAGTAAAATACCACACTTTTATAATATTAAACACATGGGAAATTCCCAAGTTTCCAGTACACACATTTTCATAGGGATAAACCCTATTTTATTTAAATAAAACATCTTTTTTATTTAGGTAACTTTTATAGCCACTTTTCCAAGCCTTCAGTGCTGTCTAGCTGGCTTCTATTTGGCTTTCACATTTTGTTACCTGAAACGCGTTTAAAACATTTTGTCAGTGGGAAATACTGGTGAGTGAATCCCAGTTTAATCAAGAAGAGTTTTATCCTTTAACAGTACTGAGAGCGATTACAATGTTTACATCTACACAATTACTCATTCAGTACTGTCAATCCTGACTGGTGGGTCATATTACACATTGGCTAACTCTTTGTCTAATGGTAACGTTTTCCACATTTTGTATACAAAACCCCAACATACCGGCAGTAATTAAAGAATTACAAAGACTCAATCACTGCTAATTATAATTTAAAATAAATTAAGGTTTTGTAAAAACAGTTTGCAAAAAGGTTCACAAAAAGGAGATTACTCACATTACTATCTTAGGGTTTTCCTTGGTGATTTCCTGGTGATTATCTATTAATTACACAATGCATACATGTTAGTATAATAACCCAATATTTACATTAGTAATACCCTCCCCGAGACAGAACTCCAACGACTACGTCGGGCAGAATCTTGACAGCCGTTACGGAATCCTAGATCAATCGGGCAGCGTATCTAATACGTAACCGGGGGTTATGATACTTACAACGAGGCGGAACTTCGTTATTTAGGGGGTATAATACCCGGGAATTATGTATACTATGCAGAAATTTGAGAGAGAAAGTTGTGAATGAGCGAATTCAAATGACAGCCGAAGCCATCAATTTATAGATCTGATCGACCGGTTTCTCGTGGCCCGCGTAAGATCCTTAAGGGGTCTTCACGGCCCGTGACATAGTGGTGTAGGGCCTAGCTTTGATTTGTCATCTGACTAGCTTCGACACGGATTGGGACACGTGGCGGCTCAGGGGCTCGCCTGACCTCCTAGCTGTCGCGGCCCGCGTAGAAGACAACTAAGGTCTTCGCGGCCCGCGAGCGACCCCAGATTCTTGTTTTTATTTAATTTTTAATTATATAAGGTGTTTTGGGCTCGGTTTTCGTATACGGTGTGTATTTTAGGACGTATAGGGACATTCTAAATATATTAGGGGTGTCGAAAAAATTTTGGAGGGTTGTTATATTCTCCCCACTTTGTTTTAGAACTCGTCCTCGAGGTCTACTGGAATTAGTGCGGGTATTTTCTTTGCATCTCTGATTCAAGCTCCCATGTGTATTCTGGTCCTCTCTTAGAATCCCATTTCACTTTGACCAGAACTAATCTCTTGTGTTTAAGATTCTTGACCTTTCTGTCTTCAATCTGTAGAGGCTTCTCTACAAATTTTAACTTTTCATTTACCTCTATGTCCTTAAGAAGCACTACTAGTGATTCATCGGCTAAGCATTTCTTGAGATTACATACCTGAAATACATCATGTATTCCTGCCATTTCTTCTAGCAGTTGTAGCTGATAAGCTACAGGTCCTATTCTTCTAATAATCTCAAAAGGTCCAACATACCTGGGGCTTAGCTTTCCCCTTTTGATGAATCTTACCACTCCTTTCCAAGGAGAAGCCTTTAATAACACCTTGTCTCCTACTTGAAATTCCAAAGGCTTTTGCCGGTTATCAGCATAACTTTTCTGTCGATCACGTGCTGCTTTTAATCATTCCTTGACTTGAACAATCTTGTCGGTTGTTTCTTGTACTATTTCAGGTCCGGATAATTGGTTTTCTCCAATTTCTGTCCAACAAACTAGAGTTCGGCACTTTCGTCCATAAAGTGCTTCGAATGGTGCAGCATTGATACTGGTATGATAGTTGTTGTTTGTAACACCTGTGCCTCCACGGCCATCAAACAAATGCCAAACCAATGAAATATTGTATTTCATACTTTGGACTTGTATAAATATGTGTATCTTTTGCACATATCAACTCTTGTTCGATTTCAAACTCTAAATCGCTTTCTGGAAGGTTATACGCGCACTAATGCGTAAATATAACCAGTTTAATCCAACGAACACTCCGGAATAGTGAAATAGGCTTAACATACCTTGAATAACCTTTACATAACTTATATATAAGTTTTGGAAGGTTTGGTGTGGTGAAATCAAGTTAAATCGCTTACAGGGACTAAAGTTGACAAACTGCGAAAGTATGCCAATTTGAACTGTAACAGACATTCCGGAACATGACCATAAGTTAAACACACCATAAATATCCTTTACATAGCTTAGAAATAGGCTTTAATGGGTTCGGTGTGCTAAAATAAACTTTTGGGTCATTCAGGGACTAAAAGTGTCAAAAAGTGCACAAGTTTGCATTTTCGCGCATAACTTACGTTCTGAATACATCCGGACATCCAAAAATTTATGTAAGCACTAAAATATTTTATTTTAGTGTTCGCCATAAGAAAAATCCATTCGTCGCGTCATTTGGTTCGTTTTTCGCATTCGGGACCAGATTCGATGTATTAGCCGTTGTTTAATTCACAACCACACATTCTAAACTTGCTTAGTCAGCGGATAAGGATGGAATTTAAACACCTAAACACCATGACATTTCAACACATGTATGGATGGAATTTAAACACCTAAACACCATGACATTTCAACACATGTATGGATGGAATTTAAACACCTAAACACCATGACATTTCAACACATGTATGGATGGAATTTAAACACCTAAACACCATGACATTTCAACACATGTATGGATGGAATTTAAACACCTAAACACCATGAAATTTCAACACATGTATGGATGGGATTAAGGCACGTTTTCCATGAAACGATCTTAACGGTTCGGGTATTCCTATAAATACCCCATACCCCCCATTGCTAAAATCACTAGAATTCTGATTTGAGAACCTCTAAGTTGAAACCATTGTTTCATACCTGAGATTCTTGAATCGGGATTAGCATTCGGGGACCCTTCGTAAGTATTCTTTCGTTCTTTTCCTTATTTTATTGCTTTTCGAGTCCGAAAGTCAAACTTTGTTTGACTTTCAGCGTTGACCCGTAATGGTCAATGCGAAGTTCTTTTGAACTTCGCAACGTGAGTGTAATCACATCGGTCATAGTCCCTTGGGACTATGCCCACTGATTACCACGTTGTCTAGGGTCGTAGGGTAAGCGATCTAATGAATCGCTTATACCTCGAACCCGACCCAGTTTGGTCGATCATTAGGATCCGACCAAATACATTAGGTGACCCTAGTATAGGGCATAACCTTCCGAGGTTATACCCTATGGTCACATCGTTTAAGTAGTTGTATAATAAGTAGTTTATATGCCTTAGGTAAATTACCAGAATACCCTTTTCATATATAATTGGTAATTAAGCATATGTAACCTAAACTTTTGTCACATAACTGATTATGTAACATGTTTAGGCATATAACACTTGTCATAGGACTAGTTAGACGGTCCGAACGCGTTTCACGCGCACGACGCGTTAAAGTAGCATAAGTTACCTTAATGGGTCGCGATGGGTCGATAATACTTAGGTTAAGTTTCATTTAGTATGTAGGCTTTGTTAAACCATATCATATGAGTTCCTACACTCATTTGGGTTACAAACCCTACTGCTACCCAGTCTTCCGATTTAGGTCCGGGTTAATTATGTAGTTACCTATGTTAGGTACCGTTTGATTCCGGGACTCCTCTAGCTTACTTGGTAGTTGTTCAAGACTCCTAAGCACTCCCAGGCGAGTACATTATTCCCCTCTTTTACTGTTTTCCAAATGTTTTGGGGTGACTCATATGTGCTAAATGTTTTATCAATGATTTCAATAACAATTACAATGTGGTTTCAAGAACAATTACAATTATTTTAAGAACGCTAACAATGATTTCAAGAACGAATACAATGATTTCAAAAACTAATAACAAATTTCAAAAAGTGAACAAACTTGTTGGTTGTAGTTTACATGACCGATGACATTCATTAGCAATGATCAAGCCGACCAGTATTAGGTTATGGTACCATAGGATCTGACAAATCCCGTTATTTACTGCACCCATTGTTATGTGTGGGGGTTGTGGGTAGCGACTGAATCTGTAATTATTAACTTATCCTTTGGTAAGGGTTTGTTAAGAACGAGAACGAGAGCGAGTTGGAACGAGGAACGCGTCAAGAAGGTTTGAATGTTATTAGAGAATCGACCATAAAGTAGTTTCACAATTAAAATATTAACTTACCCTTTGGTAAGGGTTTGTTAAAACAAGAACGATTTGAACGATTAAAACAAGATGGTTTAACGATTGGGTAAACATTTGTACATGATTGACATTTGATCATGTATTTTCCACAAAACATAACTTTGATTTAAACCAAGTTTTACTTCAATACTTTGTTTTTGTGCATATGGTTTAGTTGAGACATTTCACTTGCCATACATGGATAATTGACATAGACATTTGACATGGATATTTGACATAGACATTTGACATGGATATTTGACATAGACATTTTGACATGATTTACATCTTGACATGAATACTTTGACATATTATTCAATACATTTGACAATTGATTTAAACATAGACATTTTACATTGTTTGGTTTGATTAAGTGATTAAGTAACGATGTGTGTGTAATATGATACAAGCATGGTGGATACGCCGCTGGTACTTCCTATATATAAGTGTTTGTATGGTATTACATATTGTAGCGTTATTTGAATCATTTCAGTTTGAGACATAGAACATTTTATACAAGTAACATACTTTTCACAAGACAATTATTTACAAACAACTTATCTTATACAAACTCATTTTACATGGTTATTCATTTAATCATGCATTATTCTCTTATTTATACATATCACTTGGACTTATTATTTTTCAAATGATTTACAAAGACAAAGCAAATTACAAGGTTCATGACTAAACATTTTCTTAAAACAGAAGTCATGAATCTTATTTTCACAAAACCTATGTACTCGCCAGCATTTCTTTGCTGACCTCGTTTTCACATATGTTTCAGGTATTGCAAGATATCGTTTGATAAGATGCATGCTCATATAGGACTGGACAAGGCCTTAGTGACTCAATAACAATGATAGACTATGTTTAAATAGTGTATTTAGATTTCCAGACGATGTAATTACTCTATGTTTTATAAAACGAAACACTTTTGATATCCATGGTTATGAAACATTAATTCTGTTGCAACACGCCCCGATGTTTCCGCCGCGATTTGTTGTTTTACGCGGTCGGGGTGTGACAGAAAAGATGGTATCAGAGCCA
This sequence comes from Helianthus tuberosus, assembly GCA_030545235.1. NCBI lineage: Eukaryota > Viridiplantae > Streptophyta > Magnoliopsida > Asterales > Asteraceae > Helianthus > Helianthus tuberosus. Next base: position 94,043,827 of record CM060394.1, on the reverse strand, counting down.
ATGGTTATAGGGAATTAGGTTATTAGTAATGCTTTGACCCAGTCTATAACCTTTCTAGGACCCTAACGCGAGTTTACTTGCGTTTAGTCATAAAACAATACCGTCACCTATCCTTAGGCGACGACCACAACAAGAACATAAATTTCAAAACCGCCTTGAAAACTAATCATCTGTTCTAGGATGATTGATTTCTAGGTTTTGAACCCTCTATTGTAAGGTTTTGAACTCTCTATTATATGGTTTTGAACCCCTTTGAGTTTTCAAAACTTCGTCAAGGTTTTGGGTTTTAAATGATGTGAACACGTGCAAACTGGAAGGGTGAATGCCTGTATTCTAGGTTTTCTGTCTAGGCAAGCACTTCGTATACATCTCATCAGACGCGAGACCAGTTGTGCTTACCTGGGAATTCTTGGGATGAGTGTTCACTTATAGGCGAGCATGTCTTCGCGATACATTATTTTTGACCCATTTACTTTGATTAGTCACCGTCTCATTTGTTTGCCTTAGGTAACAAACAAATGATCGCAATTTTCATGCGTTATCATTCTGTTTTGATTGTCCAATAATCTTTCACCTGTTTCTCCCTATGCCTTTCTTTTTCTTCAAGAATGTCTCTTCATCACGATGACGCTCAGATATCTGAGCAAGCAGCCAAATTCGCTCAGCGAATAGGCGAAGTAGTCCTGAAGACTGTTGAATTAGCCACTGCCATGTATCATCTCAAGGATGAAGCCACTCAAGAGTCACCAAGACAGGCAGGACCTAGTCAGGCGACAACACCATCAGCCAATAAACCAATCGAGGAATCAAAGACCATGGATGAACGATTCCCTAAGAAGTCAAAGAAGCGAAAGGCTTCTCAGAACTTCGCCATGGTCGCTCACAATGGTAAAGCAGTCCCCAACTAACCAGCTCAACCCCCTGCTAGGTGTGTATGGCTTTTCCTATGATACCTACATCAAGGAACTATGTACCTTACAAACTACTCTTGTGATTTCTCTCTTTCAAATGATTGCTCATGATTCCCTCGAAAATTTTAAGTACTCGTTTCACTCTAAGAAACAAAGTACAGAAAATTAAGTGACATTATGAGTAATCGTGCTTTTCGCACATCTGTGCCTTTAAATCCTTGGTTAGATAACTAAGGGTATTTTCAAATCTCATACCCATTACGTGTTGATTTTTCAACATACACAGTACCAGTATTTCAAAACAATCTTCATGATCTCAAAACATTTCATATAGTTTGAAAACAATTTTTCTAGATGCATTGTCTATGTTATTTCAAAAACATTGGCCATGTTATCAAAACCAACCTTTCTAATTTCAAAATATTTCATATAGTCTGAAGACAATATTAACACAATACATTTTCTGATCAAGTGCATGATTTCGAAAAGCATCATTCATATCTTTCAAAAACCTTATACATAATTTCAAAATTCATCTCGCATGATTTTAAAACATTTTTGTAAATATATCTACCTAATACACCTACTTTATGATTTCAAAAAGTATTATATATAAGGTTTCAAAAACGTTAAACACATTTTTCTTAAAAGAACCCCATGCATAGTTTTCAAAAATATTTTCCTCATACATTGACTTAACCTTCAAAATTCTGCTTCATATGTCACCTTGACATATCAAGCATCTCAACTTCATAAGCATTTTACATCATGTTTTGACCTAAGCACATCCAGTGCAAGGTTTCAAAACATCTTCAACTTCTAAAATTCATATGGGATCTTTTTATCTTTACAATTAGATCCTTGTGGATGATTATCATTCAAATCAGAGTCCTTAATTGGATTCCTTATGTACCTTAATTCGAACATTTCGGTTCCTAATAATCGAAATCGAATTTTTTTTTGAATCTTTCTATCTTTATAGTTGGATTCTTGATAACGTTTAAAGTACCAAATGAAATCCACGGAATGGATTCCTAGTGTGCTTTAAATGCATGTACGCAATTAACAAGACAAAGTAACAAACAATTTTGTGGTTATGTGACTATGTGTTTATTCATCTTATGTTTTCTTTTATGCATTTTTGTGTTTTTTTTAATACTCTGGATATTCGTTATCCAAATCCTCGCAGGATCTTTCATATCTTCATATGAGGGATTCGTAGCAGGATATTCAAAAGGCGCTACCTTAAATCCTTAATGGGCTTCTATGTAATAGTTAAGACCCTTGGATTATATAGTACCGCTCCATGTTTCATAAGAGATCCTTTTAGTGGTCTAGTCTAAAAGATTGATTCACAATTTGGTTAAAGGACGACATCTAGTGATGTAGCTGGACAGACTCCTTGATAAGTCTATTTAGATCATCTATTGATTTAGTCAAAAGGACCCTATGGTGGTCTAGTCACGCTCATCACCGGTTTGTTTATTTGGTTTTCCCCTACACATTTTAAAATAAACTGTGTGAACTGTGCAAGGAATTGTCTGATTATGGACGCGTACATAATTATGAGATTTAGTGCACAGAAACCCAGTAAGATTTATTATGTGTAAGAACCGATAGTGACAACAATAACGAAATGAGAACGATGTAATGGAGGTACGGTGGACGCACCAATGACGCTTTATATACTTGTATATAAGTATCCCTCTTACACTGCAATCATGATGTTATTAAAGTTACTAGAAGTTCAAAACCCTAACCAATGTTGTTCGATCTTTTCAACTTCATATTTCCAAGCTCTCACAAGTTTCCTCTAAATAAATTTCGGGACGAAATTTCCTAAAGTAGGGGAGACTGTAACACCTGTGCCTCCACGACCATCAAACAAATGCCAAACCAATGAAATATTGTATTTCATACTTTGGACTTGTATAAATATGTGTATCTTTTGCACATATCAACTCTTGTTCGATTTCAAACTCTAAATCGCTTTCTGGAAGGTTATACGCGCACTAATGCGTAAATATAACCAGTTTAATCCAACGAACACTCCGGAATAGTGAAATAGGCTTAACATACCTTGAATAACCTTTACATAACTTATATATAAGTTTTGGAAGGTTTGGTGTGGTGAAATCAAGTTAAATCGCTTACAGGGACTAAAGTTGACAAACTGCGAAAGTATGCCAATTTGAACTGTAACAGACATTCCGGAACATGACCATAAGTTAAACACACCATAAATATCCTTTACATAGCTTAGAAATAGGCTTTAATGGGTTCGGTGTGCTAAAATAAACTTTTGGGTCATTCAGGGACTAAAAGTGTCAAAAAGTGCACAAGTTTGCATTTTCGCGCATAACTTACGTTCTGAATACATCCGGACATCCAAAAATTTATGTAAGCACTAAAATATTTTATTTTAGTGTTCGCCATAAGAAAAATCCATTCGTCGCGTCATTTGGTTCGTTTTTCGCATTCGGGACCAGATTCGATGTATTAGCCGTTGTTTAATTTACAACCACACATTCTAAACTTGCTTAGTCAGCGGATAAGGATGGAATTTAAACACCTAAACACCATGACATTTCAACACATGTATGGATGGAATTTAAACACCTAAACACCATGACATTTCAACACATGTATGGATGGAATTTAAACACCTAAACACCATGACATTTCAACACATGTATGGATGGAATTTAAACACCTAAACACCATGACATTTCAACACATGTATGGATGGAATTTAAACACCTAAACACCATGACATTTCAACACATGTATGGATGGGATTAAGGCACGTTTTCCATGAAACGATCTTAACGGTTCGGGTATTCCTATAAATACCCCATACCCCCCATTGCTAAAATCACTAGAATTCTGATTTGAGAACCTCTAAGTTGAAACCATTGTTTCATACCTGAGATTCTTGAATCGGGATTAGCATTCGGGGACCCTTCATAAGTATTCTTTCGTTCTTTTCCTTATTTTATTGCTTTTCGAGTCCGAAAGTCAAACTTTGTTTGACTTTCAGCGTTGACCAGTAATGGTCAATGCGAAGTTCTTTTGAACTTCGCAACGTGAGTGTAATCACGTCAGTCATAGTCCCTTGGGACTATGCCCACTGATTACCACGTTGTCTAGGGTCGTAGGGTAAGCGATCTAATGAATCGCTTATACCTCGAACCCGACCCAGTTTGGTCGATCATTAGGATCCGACCAAATACATTAGGTGACCCTAGTATAGGGCATAACCTTCCGAGGTTATACCCTATGGTCACATCGTTTAAGTAGTTGTATGATAAGTAGTTTATATGCCTTAGGTAAATTACCAGAATACCCTTTTCATATATAATTGGTAATTAAGCATATGTAACCTAAACTTTTGTCACATAACTGATTATGTAACATGTTTAGGCATATAACACTTGTCATAGGACTAGTTAGACGGTCCGAACGCGTTTCACGCGCACGACGCGTTAAAGTAGCATAAGTTACCTTAATGGGTCGCGATGGGTCGATAATACTTAGGTTAAGTTTCATTTAGTATGTAGGCTTTGTTAAACCATATCATATGAGTTCCTACACTCATTTGGGTTACAAACCCTACTGCTACCCAGTCTTCCGATTTAGGTCCAGGTTAATTATGTAGTTACCTATGTTAGGTACCGTTTGATTCCGGGACTCCTCTAGCTTACTTGGTAGTTGTTCAAGACTCCTAAGCACTCCCAGGCGAGTACATTATTCCCCTCTTTTACTGTTTTCCAAATGTTTTGGGGTGACTCATATGTGCTAAATGTTTTATCAATGATTTCAATAACAATTACAATGTGGTTTCAAGAACAATTACAATTATTTCAAGAACGCTAACAATGATTTCAAGAACGAATACAATGATTTCAAAAACTAATAACAAATTTCAAAAAGTGAACAAACTTGTTGGTTGTAGTTTACATGACCGATGACATTCATTAGCAATGATCAAGCCGACCAGTATTAGGTTATGGTACCATAGGATCTGACAAATCCCGTTATTTACTGCACCCATTGTTATGTGTGGGGGTTGTGGGTAGCGACTGAATCTGTAATTATTAACTTATCCTTTGGTAAGGGTTTGTTAAGAACGAGAACGAGAGCGAGTTGGAACGAGGAACGCGTCAAGAAGGTTTGAATGTTATTAGAGAATCGACCATAAAGTAGTTTCACAATTAAAATATTAACTTACCCTTTGGTAAGGGTTTGTTAAAACAAGAACGATTTGAACGATTAAAACAAGATGGTTTAACGATTGGGTAAACATTTGTACATGATTGACATTTGATCATGTATTTTCCACAAAACATAACTTTGATTTAAACCAAGTTTTACTTCAATACTTTGTTTTTGTGCATATGGTTTAGTTGAGACATTTCACTTGCCATACATGGATAATTGACATAGACATTTGACATGGATATTTGACATAGACATTTGACATGGATATTTGACATAGACATTTTGACATGATTTACATCTTGACATGAATACTTTGACATATTATTCAATACATTTGACAATTGATTTAAACATAGACATTTTACATTGTTTGGTTTGATTAAGTGATTAAGTAACGATGTGTGTGTAATATGATACAAGCATGGTGGATACGCCGCTGGTACTTCCTATATATAAGTGTTTGTATGGTATTACATATTGTAGCGTTATTTGAATCATTTCAGTTTGAGACATAGAACATTTTATACAAGTAACATACTTTTCACAAGACAATTATTTACAAACAACTTATCTTATACAAACTCATTTTACATGGTTATTCATTTAATCATGCATTATTCTCTTATTTATACATATCACTTGGACTTATTATTTTTCAAATGATTTACAAAGACAAAGCAAATTACAAGGTTCATGACTAAACATTTTCTTAAAACAGAAGTCATGAATCTTATTTTCACAAAACCTATGTACTCGCCAGCATTTCTTTGCTGACCTCGTTTTCACATATGTTTCAGGTATTGCAAGATATCGTTTGATAAGATGCATGCTCATATAGGACTGGACAAGGCCTTAGTGACTCAATAACAATGATAGACTATGTTTAAATAGTGTATTTAGATTTCCAGACGATGTAATTACTCTATGTTTTATAAAACGAAACACTTTTGATATCCATGGTTATGAAACATTAATTCTGTTGCAACACGCCCCGATGTTTCCGCCGCGATTTGTTGTTTTACGCGGTCGGGGTGTGACATTGTTTTAAGAAAATTCTATCAATGGTAAGTGATCGTCCCAATTACCTCCGAAGTCAATTACATAAGCTCTAAGCATATCTTCCATTGTCTGAATTGTCCTTTCACTTTGTCCGTCCGTTTGAGGATGATAAGCTGTGCTTAGATTTAGCTTGGTTCCCATTAATTTTTGGAAACTTGTCCAAAAATGAGAGGTAAAACGGCTATCCCTATCAGAAACAATTGATAAAGGAATTCCATGTAATGAAACTATTTCATTTACATATAACTTAGCTAATTGTTCCATACTGAAAGTTTCCTTCATTGGTAGGAAATGAGCTGACTTAGTTAGCCTGTCTATAATCACCCAGATTGTATCATTACCTTTTCTTGTTTTGGGTAATTTGGTAACAAAATCCATGGTTATTAATTCCCATTTTCATACTGGCATTTCTAACTGCTGTAATAAACCTGAGGGTTTCTGATGTTCAGATTTAACTTGTGAATAGGTTAAACACTTAGAAACATAAGCTGGTATGTTCTTTTTCATTCCTATCCACCAATTTTTTTTCTTAAGTCCCGATACATCTTATCACTTCCAGGATGCATCGTATGCTTAGACTTGTGGGCTTCCTCTAATATACGGTGACGTAGGTTTCCTAGTTTGGGTATCCACATTCTTTTCTTATGGAATCTCCAAATTCTATCTGTTCGTTGTTCTAATTCCTTAATCATTCCTTTCAATTTCTCAGTATCATCATTGATTATTGATTTTTGTGCTTCTCTAATCTGTTCATTTAAATCTACTTGTAGATTTAATTTAAGAGAATGCACTCTTTTTGGCTTTTCATGATACTTTCGACTTAAAGCATCGGCTACTACATTGGCTTTTCCTGCACGATACTGGATATTACAATCATAATCACTAAGAATTTCCATCCGTCGTCTCTGTCTCATGTTCAACTCCTTTTGCCCGAAAACATATCTTAAACTTTTATGATCGGTGAAGGTGGTAAACTTACTACCATAAAGGTAATGTCTCCAAATCTTAAGGGCAAAAATTATGGTTCCTAATTCCAAATCATGGGTTGAATAATTCTTTTCATGATTCTTAAGTTGTCTAGATGCATAGGCTATAACCTTTTGACGTTGCCTCAACACACATCCGTAACCTAACTTAGAAGCGTCACAATAGACTACAAAGTCTTCAGTTCCTTCTGGTAACGCTAATATGGGTGCGTTGGTTAATCTTTGCTTAAGAATTCTAAAGGCTTCTTCTTGTTTTGGTCCCCATTCAAACTTAACAGATTTACAGGTTAACTTAGTTAAGGGAATGGCTATTCTAGAAAATTCTCGAATAAATCTTCTATAATAACCGGCCAATCCTAAGAAACTTCTAACCTCGGTTGGTGATTCAGGGGTTTTCCATTTGGTAATCGCCTCAATCTTTGTAGGATTCACATGAATTCCTTCATGATTGACTAAATGCCCAAGGAACTGTACTTCCTCTAACCAAAACTCACATTTCAAAAACTTGGCATAAAGGTTTTCTTTTCTTAATAAACTTAGAAGTGCGTGTAAATGATTTGCATGTTCCTCTTTGCTCTTAGAGTAAATGAGAATATCATCTATAAAGACAATTATGAATTTATCCAAATATGGCTTACATATTCGGTTCATCATGTCCATAAGTGCGGCTGGGGCATTGGTTAAACCAAATGGCATGACAGTAAATTCATAATGGTCATACCTTGTTCTAAAAGCGGTCTTAGGAATGTCCTCTTCCTGTACCTTTAATTGATGATATCCTGATCGTAAATCGATCTTAGAGAAAAATCGAGCTCCTTGCAATTGATCAAACAAATCATCGATTCTCGGTAATGGATACCAATTTTTAATCGTGACTTTATTCAATTCACGGTAATCAATGAACATTCGCATTGACCCGTCTTTCTTTTTGACGAATAGGATTGGTGCTCCCCATGGCGATGAGCTTGGCTGTATGAATCCTTTCTCCAACAATTCGTCAAATTGTTTCTTTAATTCTTGCATTTCTACTGGAGTCAAACGGTAAGGTGCTTTGGCAATTGATGTTGTCCCTGGTAACAGATGAATTCGGAATTCGACTTCCCTGTCCGGCGGTAGTCCGGGCAATTCTTCTGGAAACACATCTGGAAACTGAGACACTACTGGAATATCTTTCAGCTCTTTTCCTTTAGTGTTAATGATTATGGAAATCAAATATACAAATGATCCGTTTGTTACATAACTTGTTGTTTTCATCACATAAATAAATTTTGTGGATCTAGATGGCTTATCTCCTTTAATTGTGATCTTTTCACCCTTTGGTGAATTTACTTGGATTGACTTTTGATCACATAAAATACTGGCTTTATTGGCTACTAACCAATCCATTCCTAATACAACATCAAATCCTGCCAGATTCATTGGGTAAATGTTTGCAATAAACTTTTCATTTAAAAACTCTATTCTTGCTCCCTGCAAGATTTCGGTAATCTTAATGTTTCCCCATTTGCTGTTTCTACTAGACATTCTTGTGGGAGTTTTGTTAATGGTTGATTGAGAAGTTTGCAAAATGAAGTATTAATAAAACTTTGGTTTGCACCAGAGTCAAATAATACTTTAGCAAAAACATCATTAACTAAAAACGTACCGGCAATCACGTCCGGAATCATCTTTGCTTCTTCTGCGGTCAGAACAAATGCTCTAGCATTTTTAGTATTCTTGTTGTTCACGACTGGAGCTAGTTTCGGACAGTTTGGCTTGATATGACCTTGTTCTCCACAGTTGTAGCATATCCTATTGTTAGGTTTCTTCCTGCAGTCTTCTTCCTTGTGTCTAGATATTTTGTAGAAATTACAGTATATGGAGCATCTTCCATAATGCTTCCTTTTGCAATACTTGCAATAAGGTGCAGAAGAAGAACCTACATTTTTTCCACGGTTGGAATTACCGTAGCGAAATTCCTGGGTAAGCTTTTGAGCTAGGTTCCTCCTCTGGTCCTCTTCTCGTGTACGCACTAATTCATCAGTCAAGGTGTTTGCTAGTTCTGTAACTTATTCTATAGTTTGAGGTCTAGTTGCCTTGACTACATGCCTAATCTCACTGATTAATCCCCAGATGTAACGGGAGATTAATACTGGTTCTGGTGATGCAAGGGTTGGCACTATCCTAGCATATTCAAAGAATGTAGTAGTGTACCCCTTACTATCCACTCCAGTCATTCTAAGGTTTAAGAACTTATTTGCTATCTGTTCTTTTTCATTGGGAGGGCAGAATTTCCTTTCCACCATGTTCTTAAATTCCTCCCATTCCATATTGTAAACCCTGTCACTTCCCCTAGACTGGAGGATAGTATTCCACTATTCTAAGGCTGAGTTCTTAAATAAATTGGAGGCAAACATTATCTTATCCTCTTCCGCGCACTTGCTTATTTTTAAGACTGCCTCAATCTTTTCTATCCAGCGTAGGGCTGCAATGGGTCCTTCATTGCCCGAGAATTCTATTGGTTTACAAGACCAGAATTCTTTGTAAGAACAACCATAAGACATGGTTCTTCTTCTTTTGGGAATGGGCACTTGAAGTATTGGTCCATTGTTTACGCTGTGATATGGTTCAGTAGGTCGTTTACTGCCATTGTTACTTTTATTATCCGCTTCCTTAACCTTTTTGATAATATATGGCATTGCATCTATAATCCCTTGTGCCACTATGTGTTGGATGGCACTGTTATCTACTTGGTTTCCATTATTATCGTTATTCTGGTTTTCTTGATTCACTTCGTTGTCCATCTGGATTTTAAACATTTACCACATATTAATATCACAAGATAATATTTAATGCAAGCAATCACACAACAAGCATATTGATCAAAATCGTCGAACATTGCGACCTTTACTCTATTTTATATTATGCATCTATATCTATTACAAATACAACTGGAATTGAAAATACAATACTAGTATGCATCCGTAGTTGTTATCTAGATATATATATATATATATATATATATATATATATTACTACTACTACTACTACTACTACTACTACTACTACTACTACTACTACTACTACTACTACTACTACTACTACTACTACTACTACTACTACTACTACTACTACTACTACTACTACTACTGATATGGGTTCATCCAAATGTCCATATTACGCTTGTCATATTTCCAGACGAGTCGTTCCCCAATTTGTCTCATCCTCTCACTTCCTTCTAAAATCTCCTTACCAAAGGTTCGGAGTTCTTGCACATTCTCAATGCTCATTGGTGGTGCGGGTGCTGGCATTGGGTTTGGGAACTGGGGCATGGGTTCTTCAGGTGGGTAAGGGTTCTCTAGGATTTCCATGATGTATTGGTCGTTATCATAATATGGGTCCAGGGGGTCCAGGTTTGGGTAGGCTGCTAGGTTTGGCATGGGGTTCATCTGGCATTGGGTAACGTTGTTCATAATCTCTATGGTCATCAAACCATGGGTCATAGTCTGGGGGATGGGGTGCTGGTACTCTAGGTATTTCTGCTGGGTCAAAATCATGCATTGGGATTTGATCTACAGGGTTTGGTTCCAAGTCCATGGGTTGTGTGGGAAATAGTGTTAATGGTTGGGGTGCTATGAGTTGCTCTAGATTAGGGTCTACAACTGTAGTTGCTAAGATATGGAAATTTTCTAGACTCCTATTGAGCATATCCTGAGTGTGAGCATTTGTTTCTCTATTCGCGGCTGCTAAAGCACGCTGCTACTGAAGTTTTCTCATTCTTTTTCTACGTTCATGGGCTCCTCTGCTGAACCATCCTCTCTTCTTAGGAGGGAATGGCTCTTCAGATTGTGCTTTGAACATGGAAATACCATCTTCAGTGTCAGCCGAATACCCTGAGAGGGTAGGATATGAAGAGGTGCCTTCGTCCCTAGGTGAGCTGGACAACTGACGGTAAGCGTCTGAAGGTCCTTGGTCGCTCATACTATAAACTAACAAATAGTCAAATAACACACAACAATAATATACATATATGCACGTATTCATGTAAATTATTTCCTAACATATTGAATAATATTTTGGTGTCAGCAGAACACCTCTGTGGCTGAATCAGTGTCTTAGCTCTGATACCACCTTCTGTCGCAACCCCCGCTATTTACCCGAGAACGGGCGGCCGCGGCCAGTTTCAGTGGTATCGGTGTTTATCAATTTGGCAGCGGAAATTACATCAGAACCGTAGTTAGAAAATATTTTATCAGAGTAAAATACCACACTTTAATAATATTAAACACATGGGAAATTCCCAAGTTTCCAGTACACACATTTTCATAGGGATAATCCCTATTTTATTTAAATAAAACATCTTTTTATTTAGGTAACTTTTATAGCCACTTTTCCAAGCCTTCAGTGTTATCCAGCTGGCTTCTATTTGGCTTTCATATTTTGTTACCTAAAATGCGTTTAAAACATTTTGTCAGTGGGAAATACTGGTGAGTGAATCCCAGTTTAATCAAGAAGAGTTTTATCCTTTAACAGTATTGAGAGCGATTACAATGTTTACATCTACACAATTACTCATTCAGTACTGTCAATCCTGACTGGTGGGTCATATTACACATTGGCTAACTCTTTGTCTAATGGTAACGTTTTCCACATTTTGTATACAAAACCCCAACATACCGGTAGTAATTGAAGAATTACAAAGACTCAATCACTGCTAATTATAATTTAAAATAAATAAAGGTTTTGTAAAAACAGTTTGCAAAAAGGTTCACAAAAAGGAGATTACTCACATTACTATCTTAGGGTTTTCCTTGGTGATTTCCTGGTGATTATCTATTAATTACACAATGCACACGCGTTAGTATAATAACCCAATATTTACATTAGTAATACCCTCCCCGAGACAGAACTCCAACGACTACGTCCGGCAGAACCTCGACAGTCGTTACGGAATCCTAGATCAATCGGGTAACGTATCTAATACGTAACCGGGGTTTATGATACTTACAACGAGACAGAACTTCGTTATTTAGGGGGTATAATACCCGAGAATTATGTATACTATGCAGAAATTTGAGAGAGAAAGTTGTGAATGAGCGAATTCAAATGACAGCCGAAGCCATCAATTTATAGATCTGATCGACCGGTTTCTCACGGCCCGCGTAAGATCCTTAAGGGGTCTTCGCGGCCCGCGGCATAGGGGTGTAGGGCCTAGCTTTGATTTGTCATCTGACTAGCTTCGACACGGATTGGGACACGTTGCGGCTCAGGGGCTCGCCTGACCTCCTAGCTGTCACTGTGACAACTGTCAAATTCGCATGTGTCCGTACAATTAATTAATATTAATTAATGCTTAATGACTGTGCTTAAATTACAACTGATGATATAAACTGCTTTATGATTTCTGTATTATACATACATGTGCATCACATTTCATACTGTCACACTACTTATTACATACAAACTTTAGTGACATACTTGATGCACAAAGCACAGTTTGCACAGTTAGCGGATAACTCAGAAACATGCTGACAATGCCAGCACATAGACAGACAATGTTTTGAGGCCCAGTATGAGCCAGAGACAAGGTACTACACTAGTATTGAGTGTAGGGAAGTAAGGACCATAAAACTGCGTCACTAGGTGATAGTTTAAGTGCCGGGAAGTGCCTAAAACTCACTTTAAGTGCAGAATTCTGCATTTTTCAGCAAAATTCAGCATTTTAACATGATAGTAATATGCAGAAAATTGACTAAATGGTCCTGAATGCTTTCCTAAGTGTTGGGAATTAAAAGTGTTACAAAAAGATACATAAAGGACACTATACGGAACAACTTACCACTTTAACGAACCGGTTTCTAACCGAACAACCGGACATTACCCGGGACACCAAATTTTTGTCAGAAACATTGTTTTATTATTTTTGGACTAGTTATGGTCCCCGAATACCCCAACACATTATATAATGCACCATACACTAGATTTACACTTAACCTCCTAAATATTTACCTACTTATCATCAAATTTTACAATTAACCCCCCCCCCCATGCCCATTTTCGGTCACAAGAGGACCCACACCCCACTCAAGATTTGTTGATTATTTTATTGTGATCTTGCTTGTGTATATTGCCAAGATATTGAAATGATCTTTATAAGTATGGCTCCCTAGATACTAAATCATTCCATATCCTTCTCTCACTTCACAAGATCACCCAACTCCTCTCTCTCCCTCTCGGCTCACCTCACAACCACCACCATCACCACCTTGTCACCACCATTACTCCATTTTTAAGCTTGTTTCAAGTATTAGAAGGTGATACATGGAGCTTGGAGCTTGAAGATCTTGAAGAATCCTTCTCATTTGCTTTCACCATCCACTTTTCATCATCTTTTTCACTAGTGTTCTTCCCTAGCTTTAAGCTAGTTGTAAGCTTCTTGCTACTCTTGTCTACTTTTATTTTTATGGTTAAAAGATGTACATTGTGATGGAATAACAAGAACACTAAAGAACATAAACTAAAAGCTTGAACATAAAGTTTGCATGAAGATGAAATATTGTTAGAATGATGTTGTTTATTAGATGGATGATGATTGCATGTTGATTGCTAGTAATATGATGTTGATCATCATATGGGAATTGTTAAAGTATGATTAAAAACATGGTTTAACAAGTTAGAAGGTGTTTATGGGTTCACATGAAATAATCACCTTCTTGATCAAACATGAACTTGAAAGTTAAAGGATTTTCTTGTAAAATGACAAACCAAGTGAACTAGTAAACTTGTAAATCCGAGAGTTACAAATGATTATTTTAAACAAACCAAGTTCAAGAGACGGTTTTGAAGGGTCATAACTTTTCTTGCACTTACATTATGTTTGAAAATAAAATAAGTGTAGGAAGGCTAGTAAAACAAGAAAATGTGGTAAATAAATATTTTTGTAAAATGAGTTCACAAGTTGTGAACATCTAGAAATCCCGAGAATGAGCTTTTAACAAAAGTAAACACACTTTGGAGGGTAACTAAACCCACTAAACACTTCACCAAGTTACTACGTGTTTACGTAAGAGATCAAGTTCATGTTATATTGTAAATGAAATAATTTTTGCACATGGGAAGTGTAGTTTGGTTATTGATTGATTGAATGAATTTTGAAAAGAAAATGATATGCTTATTAGCATGGACACCTCCATTTACAAAGGAAACTATGGCGAAATTTTCTAAAAATTCCAACACTTAGAAAATATTTTTCTAACAAGCGTTACAAGTATATTATTAACTTTGTCTTTCAAAAATAAACTTCGCCATAAGTTTTGTAACAAAAATACAAAGTATCGGAGGTTGGTTTTGTACATAAAAATAAGTAAATATATATTTAGAATATATATTTCATACTAAGACACTTGTGTGAATATTTGTTTATTTTGTGGAGTAGTTATATTATTTTAGGGTAAAATAATATAACTTAACAATTTACCATAACATTTACAACTCCAAAATAATACCAAAAATTACTAGGAATAAATAATTAAGTTACACACTTGACATTGTGAAACCGAACGCGAAAACGTAACTTATGAAATATTCCGGAATATACTTTTGCTAATATATTTTTGGTAAATATTGTTTTGGATACAAGAAGTGAAAATATATTATTTTTGGGAAAGATATATATATTTTGGAATACATTATTTTTGACAAATAAGTTATATATATTTTATAAGTGGGACTTAAAAATATATTATTTCAAATTGTAGGATCGTTTTGTGACCCAAACAAGTCGTTCAGAAGAGTTCTTATCTATACGAAAGGCGGAAACAGACGTATAGACTTGGAAACAGCTTGATTCACACTTTAAACGTCTTGTATATTGATTTAACACTGTTTACAATCACTAGACAGACCGGCAGCACCTCGGTATATCAATCTAATTTCGTTACAAATGACTAGACATGAAGCCTATATATAGTAGAGGTGATGCCTCTTGAAAGTGGCACTGACACTTTCAAGCGGAATTAGAAATGTTAATTTCCCTTGAAAGTGGCACTGACCATTTCAAGCGGAATTAGAAATGTTAATTTCCCTTGAAAGTGGCACTGACCATTTCAAGCGGAATTACAATGTTAATTTCCCTTGAAAGTGGCAGTGGCTGTTTCAAGCGAAATTACCCACTTTAACACAAACCCTAGTTTCTCATACAATGTGCCCTGATCTAACAATTCTAATACAAGACTCGATACAAGACAAAGTCGACAGACGTATGCACCAACAGAATCCCCCTCGGATGTTGACGAGTCTTAAGTGTCGAGTCTTCAACGTCTTCAGTCTTTATCAGTCTTCGGGATTCCAGAATCTCTACCTGGCTTTTGCCTCACTTCAATTTCTTCTTTCTATCTTCAGCATCTGATTCTGGCTCTTGCATCCACAGACTCCTCTCTCCCTCGGATGCTGATCTACTAGCAGACTCCCCCTTGAATTGTGTTGGGATCGTAATATGGCTTTCACAGGTTCTACAATCACATCCTGGCTCACATTCCTTCTTAGGATCAGGATCGATTCCTGGATCACCTGCAAGTTCTCTACCCAAAAATAAATTTCCCAAATTTAAAATTTTGACAAATTTAAACTCTGCTTACCACTCGTAGACACAAACTAAACACATCATTTTCAAGTATCGTACAAAACGATTTAACATGTTAATTTCTGATGAACCACTTGATGTATATCATTTTTCAAATCACACACACTCCCAAACCTGTTCGTCATGTTCAGCACTTGGAATTTTGAAAATCAGCTTTTCAACATCAGTTGTCTAAAATCTTTTTGAATTTTTCAAAAATTTATGCTAAAACACACCGAAAATCTTTTTGGATTTTGAATGAAAAGAAATGAAATGCAGTAAAGAAATATTTACATACAATATTTTTGTGAGTTTGTGTAAGAGGATCATATCAGTTTCTGAGACAAATCACCAACACCATTAAGCTTTAAACATTTTCAGTTCAAAACGATTCACTTAGATTGTCAGTATACTGATCCATTTAAATTCTCACACAAAGTTCAACTGTTTCGAGATACGAGATTAATGTTTTAAAGACTTAAACTTATTCACGTGTCCCACCTCAGAATATACTCCCGTATCCAGATCCCAATATTCAGTCTTACAGGTGAGTATACCTAGATGATATTTGTAAGGGGTTAAATTGCGAGACCGTGAGAGCTCAGGTCAGAACTTCCGTTCAGCAGAGAGATGACGACTTCGACTTTTGGTGGGTCCCCTTTAGAGGATCTTTTTTACAACAGCACATGATTTGCATTTTGCAATGTTTCATCATTTTTTTATGCTGAGGGTAGGCTATGTTTCAAGCAAGCGTAAAGTATTCTCCGGGAACTAGGCCATTGCTTTCGCAAAATCAGAAGTCCCGGGATAATACCCCAGATATCACTAAGCATAAAGACCTAGTATCTCAGAAATAGGGGTCCTTCAAACAAGATTTCGGGGGTTACCCATATATCCGAGAGATGTTACCCACGATATAAGCAAGTTTGAATTTAGGTTTATATCTCGTCATAATCTACTAAATGTGCAAAAACCTACTGGCACATCATCAGTGAGACCGTTTATCACATTTTAACTTTCCATTTCTTTAGCATGTTGTGATCGTCTACTGATGTACTATCATTTCCTCTTTTTGACAACAAAACTCATTTTGAATTTTATCATGTTCTTGACTTTTTCAAATTTTCTAATGTTTTTGGATTTTCTGAAATTTTTACTCCCCCTAAAATGCAAAATCATTTAAAGAAATTTGAAAACAAACTATACAAGCAAATTGACAACTGATATCAAAACACTTCAGATCGCCATCCACTTGGCATAAACAATCAGAACTCCCCCTTTCAACAAACTATTTTCCCATTGTGATTTCAAAACACTTAAGTTTGTTTTAATCAAATGGTTTTTCTGGAAAATAAGTTTCGTTGATTTTACCACTTGTAAAGTTGGGATTCATCACATTGTTTCTCAATCATTTGTAGGAAAAACAAGTACAATTTAATGTCCTTGATTTACCATTTGAAAGTGAAAACCTTCTTTAACCTCTTGTAGGTTCACTTATCAACTCAAACCACTTGTAAATCAAAATATAACAATATAAAGATATCACCTGTAGATTTACCAACCAAACCTTTTCAAGAATGATGTCGATTCCTGCTCCACTCTTACCAACCTGGGAGCTCCGGCAAGTCAGGATTTCAGTTAGGAAAAACTTTCCCCCAAGCCTGACCAGCCTTAGGAGATTCTGGTACACACCTATCCCACCAACATTTTGATTTGAAAAATTCTTTTGCACTTTTAACCTTCCCATCAACCATCTTTCCGAAAATATGTTTAACTTTTCCGTTAAACGCCTTTTCAGCATCAAATTCTTTGTTACCAGCAAAGAATTGACCTGAAATCTCAGTTTTTCCCACTTTTAATTTCATTTTTTCCTTTGACAATTTAGGAAAGTTTTCATCGTTCACCTCTGGAATGGAATTCTCAATCTTCTTCTCAACAAATGACTCCTCTGATTTTATGGAATCAGATTCATTGTCAGAACTACTCTCAGATTTTACAACCCATTTTTGTTTATTTAAATCGACATATCTTTTGTAAAAAAATTTTGAAGTTTCTCCAACTTCCAAAGTCGATTTATCAACACATTTTCTACTCTTTTCAGAGTTAGAAGAAACTTCCTGTTTTGTATAATTAGACTCGTGGCAGTTCCAAGCAATGTGTCCAGCTTTTTGACACTTGAAACAGGTTCTTCTGTCAACTCTTGGAGCAAATTTCTTCACATTCTTTTTTATTTCAGCAAGAAACTCTTGATTTGACTGTTTCCAGAATGGTTTCTTTTGCTCATCTTCAGAACTTCCTCCTGCAACAAATTTTGTTTTTGGTTTATAATTTTTCTCATTTTTATAATTTTCCGAAGAACTAAAACCAAGACCTTTCTTTTTGAAATTACTGTTATGATTTGGTTTCTTTTGAAAACCATAACCAGAACCGTAACCCTTTTTCTTGTTAAATCTCTGTTGAACTCTTGAAGTGTATTTTTTAGGTTTTTTAGGAAGATTTAAATCTTTTATTTCAGAAATATTAATTTCTGTTAATTTGAAAACCTGTTTGATAATTTCAGTTTTGACACTTCTTATTGGAAATTCCTCATCAGAATATAATTTGTCTGAATCATTCAAAGTATATGCTACTTTGATCGATCCGTCATTCAAATTAGATTTTGATAACAGGAATTCTTTATTGTAAACCCTTTTAACCGGTGAACTCGGACTCTTTTCTGACGAACTCGAACTTTCAGACTTAGACTCCGGTTTTGACTCTTCATCCATATCCAACACCTGATCGACCACTTTCTTTAATAACTCAGACTCATGATCAGTGTCAGACACTGTGAATGTAACATCAATATTATCTGGTAATTCATCAATGATTTCAGACTTTAACTTGATGTTGACTGCCTTTTTTAGACGCTCCTCGTTAGGATTCCTGGGGGAATAACTCTCATAGATTGGAGGCGGACACTTGTTATACTTGACACTTTGTGTCTTACCAGCATCTATGTCTTCCGTCTCTTTATCTTTGAATGCTTCAAGACCTGCAACAGTAGGATAAACTCGATCAATCAAGTAATAACATGTTGTATAACTCAACAACAATCGTTTATCCTTTCACTCTCAATCTTTTCAAGCTCTAATTCTTGCTTTAGTTTAGCACAATCTTCAATATACTCATTGATGATCTTCTGTTTCATCATTAATGTTGAGCTCATTTTTGACATAGCAGCATCAATTTCTGAGTTTGTCTTTTTCAGATCATCAACGCTTCTATTCAAAACATCATATGACTCTTTCATATACTTCAAATCAGACAACAAATTTTCTTTTAGCTCTTCCAACTCACTAATCTTCTTGTCTTTCTTCTCACAATGTGTGCAAGACTCCACACATTTCTGACAAGGTTTAATAACTTCAACTATCTTTTCAACTTCGACAATCTTCTCAACTTTCAACAAGTTTTTCTATCTCGACAATTTTCTCAACTTCGACAAATTTCTCAACTTCAACTATTTTTTCGACTTCAACTATTTTTTCTACCACTTTCTCCACTTCAACGATTTTTTCTACTACTTTCTTAGTTACTTGATCAACATTTGCTTCTCCAGCTTCTATCTTTGCTTTTTCATCAGCAAGGATTCTTGCTGCTTCTAGCTCTCTCCTCAATCTGGCAATCTTCTTCTGATTCAGCATCTCCATTTTATCTGCAAAAAACAAATTAAAGCTGTCAGGATCTAGGCCTTTTCTAGCTTTATTAAGATATTCTTCTTCATCATCGGTATCAATATCACTTCCAAGATCTGGAAAAATCAGGATTCTTTTATGACTAGCCTCATCTTCACCCAGAATTCTAGCAACAAGACCTGAACCAGCTGGTATGTATTTGTCCCAGCTAAATCCCTCTGCAAAAAATTCATCATCTTGATCAATTATACCAAAAAAAGCTCTTTTCTCTTCAATGGGACGTGCATGAGCAGTTTGTGGTTGTTTAACAATTTGTGGTTGTTTAACAATTTGTGGTTGTTGATCAATCTGATGAAAAATTGACTTTTGATAATAATCATTCTTTCCATCTTGTCTTCCAGTTGCTTCTTTGTTTTTGCATTCTCGTTTAAAATGTCCCTTTCCTTTGCAACGAAAACAGGTAACTTTTGATTTATCAAATCCCAAAGGAGAAGTAGCCATTCCCTTAAACTCATCTCTACCAATAATTTGTTGAAACTTTTCTGCCCTCCTACAAGCACTAGCCAAACACCACTTCACATCCATCAACTCAAGTTCCTCTGCATCAATTTGGTCATAATCTTCTTTTGTAAGCATCGGATTTCCAATCTTGCCAGCAATCAAACTTTCATAAGATTCCAACATAGCAACGAGTGATGCCATGTGTTGCTTGGCTATTTCTAGAGACAGATTTTGACCATTTTGAATGTTCAAAGTGACGTTGCATTGAAGATTTGTTGAATTCTGTCATTGAGGACTTGATGTTGTATGATTCGGATCAAAGCTTGAATATGAAGATGAAGATTCACCACTCTGTGTCACATTACTACCCTTTGTTCCAGACGAACTATCAGCACTAAAACCAGTTTGGATCTTTGGGCTAGGGCTGGGGGTAGCTTCAAACTTGTTCCCTCTGTAATATAAACTGACATCTTTTTGAGCATTCGGATTCTTCATGATTGTTGTTTTCTGAATATCCAACTCGTGCTCTTCAATCTTTTGAATAAACTGTGCCAGATTCATATTTTCCGATTTTCTCATGTGTTTCACAATCAACAGATAAGTTCCCCATTTTTGCTGTGGTAATGCATCAGCAAGTTTATCAACCCATTCATCATCATCTTTCTTAATGTCCAATCTTCCCATTTCCAATACCAGATGACAATATCTATCAATGGTCTGCTTTGTTGTTTCATGGTCGAAAGCTGTAAACATATCAAACGATTTCTTCAATAACGCCTTTTTGTTTTTGATCATATCTGCGCTTCCTTTGAACTTCTGAATCAATGCCGTCCAAATAGACCTAGCAGTACCCTCATGTTGGAGCAAAACAAATATGTCTTCTTTAATCGCTTGTTGAAGAATACTAATCATCATTTTTTCACTTGTATACTTCAATTTATCAATCTCTGTAAAGTCACTAAAACCCTTTTCAAGCCCACGTTCATTTTTCGGTTTTTCGTAATCTTTCTCCAATGAACACCATGCGTCAAATTTGTAAGCTTGCACCCAATTCTCGAATCGATTTTTCCATCCTTGAAAATCTTCAATGTACATAAGCTTTGGCGGTTTTTGGTGAGTTCCCGTCTCATTATCACTGTACAAAGTTTCGGCAGCTGTAACAGGAGCAATAGGTGTAGCAAACGCATTATAGAATTCCTCTTCCATGTTTCGAAAAAATGTTTCTCAAAAGTTCAAGTTTCACACGAAATACAGAAAATTTGCTAATTTCCCTTGAAAGTGGCAGTGGTTATTTCAAGCGGAATCACTTTTCAAGCGGAATCACTTTTCAAGCGGAATACCTGTTTCAAGCGGAATTAGGTGTACTTTTCAAACGGAATTACAATATCAAGCGGAATCAGATGATTTTTCAACCGGAATAGCGATTTCAGGCGGATTCAGATGATTTTTCAAGCGGAATAACGATTTCAAGCGGAATCAGGTAATTTCGTTTGAAATTACCACAACTTTTCAAACCGAATTAGATGTCTCGTTCAAACGGAATTACCTTTTTGGCCCATTTTTATCAGATTTAGTCCGAATTTAGGTCTGATTCTTTCAAGGGTTTGTTAAAACTGTATTTTACACGTAATATCAAAAGATCAGTCCATTTTAACCGTAAAAACTTGTTCAATTTTGAAAAGAAGGTGTAGAAGTCAGAAAATATGGCTGTTTTGGCAAGAACTCTTCTTCCTGAGCTCTGATACCACTTGTAGGATCGTTTTGTGACCCAAACGAGTCGTTCAGAAGAGTTCTTATCTATACGAAAGGCGGAAACAGACGTATAGACTTGGAAACAGCTTGATTCACACTTTAAACGTCTTGTATATTGATTTAACACTGTTAACAATCACTAGACAGACCGGCAACACCTCGGTATATCAATCTAATTTCGTTACAAATGACTAGACATGAAGCCTATATATAGTGGAGGTGATTCCGCTTGAAAGTGGCACTGACACTTTCAAGCGGAATTAGAAATGTTAATTTCCCTTGAAAGTGGCACTGACCATTTCAAGCGGAATTACAATGTTAATTTCCCTTGAAAGTGGCAGTGGTTGTTTCAAGCGAAATTACCCACTTTAACACAAACCCTAGTTTCTCATACAATGTGCCGTGATCTAACAATTCTAATACAAGACTCGATACAAGACGAAGTCGACAGACGTATGCACCAACACAAATACGAACATACATGTATAAATACCCCCATACATGGGAAAGGAATACGGAGTAAATACTTTAGAAGTATTAATACAAAAATATTGAATGAACAATTATTCTAACACTACATATAATTTAAGTTGAAATATTAATTATTTTGACAAATAATTATAACTTGGAATAACATAAGAAACGCAACTCAAAAACATTAAACTCTAAGCCAAGGCACGGCCAGTTCGTCTAATAGACATTAGTACGTTGTAGGTTGTCGTGTAACTGACAGAGTTTGAGATATGGTACAAGACGCACTACAGTGAGTTCATGTCCCCCTTTTCTCTTAACTGTTTTCAGTTTTATACTTCGGGGGTGGAATACATGTTACAATTATTACAGACATTTTTATACATGGTATGGTTAGCTTAAGGAGGGTTTACTGCACGATCATGTGAGTGGTAGGCATGACACTTAAGGCCATTAATCCTCATTGTAGGACCAAGGGACATGAGTGATAGATCTATTTGGGTGTAGCGAGCCCACACCCATGAGGCCGGGGCGGCCCATAGTGGTGACTATGTCTTCATACCGGAGACAAATTTGCTAGGTTTGAGTCTTCCTGCACCATTTTAACACATACCATTGGCTTTGCAACCCATTGGTGATATGTTTTTCCTTACTGCTACATACCAGGGACTTTTATACATACAAGACATATTTCAAAGGTTTATACTCACAGACATACACATGAACTCGCTCAACTTTTTGTTGATATTTTTAAACTACATGTATTTCAGGGAATTAATCGGATCTGGCAAGTGATGCATGTTAGTCAAGCTGCGTACTAAATAAAGATGTCATCCAGGGTTGTAGGGTTTGGGAGGTGTAACCTCTTCCTGGACGGGTTACATGTCTCTAAACCTCGTTTTATTGAAAGTCTTTTGTTGAGTCTTATGAATTCGTTTTAAACAAGTCATGGTTTGTAACTTATTTTGGGGTGGATGTTTCAAGACAAGTATGTTATGGTATTTTCTAAACTATATTAATGGATGAACATCTCGTGTTTTTATCATATAGCATTGTTATGATTGATTGCTATGGTATTAAGAAGTCACACCAAATAACCACGCTTCCGCAAAAGTCAGGGTGTGACAGCTTGGTTTCAGAGCCTCGATCATAGTGAACTAGGATTCTTTCTCGAGTCTAGACTATTATCATCAGGTCTCTCACGAAAACATTTTCAAACATTTTTACATTGCATACACAAAACGTCCAGATCCAGGGAACAAACATTTTTACAAATAAAAGGCAAGAATACACATTTCAAAACTTATATTTATAATTTCGTCTTGGATCAGTCTTAGAGACTGAGGGAGGATCAGTCTTAGAGACTGAGGGAGGATCAGTCTTAGAGACTGGGAAGATTGAGTCTTAGAGACTGGAAAAAAAATTGAGTCTGAGAGACTAGGAAGGATAGAAAGTTTCGTAATGTGAATACTAGATTACATGATAAATTACCTTTGCTTGCATACACTAATTGTTAGTGATTACTATGGATATACATACTATGATTATCATGTACCGGCACACGTGTTACTTTCTTCAGAAAGCGAGTTGTCAAGCGTTGACGACCCTACGACTACCGCCACAAATAATGAGATTGCACCTGCACCGGAGATGTTACGTCAGACACTGAGAGTGACCCTGACATGCTGACCAAGGGCGAGGACGACTTACAACCGTTCGCACTACCAGACTCTGGTGATGACTTACCCTTGCTGATAGCTTCCTTGATAAAGATCCCACTGTCGTTCTTGTTTTGGTCCATGACCACTTCATCACTGGTCATCCCATTGGTAAGCACACCATGACTCCAATCCTCGATAATGCGCCTCTTGTGGACATATGATGATGGAAAGTTAGACGAGAACGTTATTACAAATGTCACTTCTGAGACCCCTATTATCAAGTTATCCTCTGATTTTAGTATACACTCGATTTTCAGACTCCTTTGAGTCTGTGACATCCGCAGCCTTACAGACGGTCGGATTACAACTTTCTACTACTGACGCAGACGACGACAACGACAACGTTACAACTGCTACACCATCACCTGCTCGAGGCACCACACCGTTACACTACCCAGAGCCTGCTCCTGAGCTAGCTTCTACACCTGTTTGGGTCAGCTTGATGTTGCACCTGCTGATCCTACACCCTCGCTTGATTATGACCCTGCTTCTTTTTGGTATACTGGACATTACACCCCTTATACCTGACCCAGTACCCGCTCCTGATGATCCTTTTATTGGTTGAGAAATGGTTCCTGCCCCTGCACCCGCTAATGTTGCTCCTATGGAGACCGACATCCATTGCACCGACATGCCTATCGCTTTCTTTCAGGACATACCCGCACCCCGGAAAGGTACTTCAGGACAGCACTCGCGTGATGACCCTTTTGCTACAGTAGCATTTACCCCAACCTCACAGGCCGCACCGTCTGCTACTTTCACCTCTACACCGCTGGACGAGCCATTTCGATGGTTCCTATCATACACTATGCTGATATTAGACCCTTACACTATGGAGGCTACACCCGGGATGAATTGCTCCTATAACATCAGCTACAGTTTGAGGAGGTAAAACGCAAAGTTTTGGGGGGCTTGAGCTGACACCACGACCTCCACCCTGTCTATTGCCAGTATACTTTGATCCTCCACAATTATCAAAGACCTCTTTTGCGCTCTCACCTACTGCTTTTGCACTTTTCTTAGGTGTTGACACTCATTTCCTTATTATCGAGTGGCAGATCAGTTAACTATTTCGACGTATATACAAACTCGAGGAGGAGTTCACGCATGCTAACAGTTTGCTCCTATTCCCCTCTCCACATCAGTTAACAGTATGGTTGGCATTTGGCTTTTATACGGATTACATTGCTTTCAAGTAAAGACACTAATGATAAGCCGAGATCGTGGAGACTCTTGGAAAACCACTCCTGACTAGGTGACTTTAATGCACTAATATACTTATTGGACAGGGGTAGGGTGACCCCGTGCCCCTTTCAATGTAATACAGTTTGTAAGACAATGTAATTGTGGTTGGTAAATAATGAAATCTCAATCACAACATTCTCGTTATATACGTTATTGGAATTACTTGTTTGTGTTATGACATGGGATGTTATGTGTTTACTTGCGATTGATGAATGTTATTACATACGCGAACTACATACTTATATGCATAAGGACCTGACCTAACCTATCTTCTTTTAGAAGATGTCGATACAAGGGAACCTCAAGACCAACAACCCTCTGCCAGCAACAGCGGCAGAACTACAAGAGCGCATCTCACAGGCCATTGCACAGCTCGAGGCCCTTCGCCCCAATCGTAGCGGAGGTACCTCTGGAAGCAACCCACCTCATGGCTGTACCTATAAGCAGTTCCTCGACTGCGAGCCTCCGAACTTTGACGGCACTGGAGGTGCCATAACCTTTGTGAAATGGACCGAAAATATGGATTTTGTTTTGCGAGTGAGCGGATGTACGCCAGAACAACAAGTCCCATATGCGTCAGGATCGTTTCGAGATGGGGCCTGGTCATGGTGGAACTCTCAGATTCGAATGATGGGCATAGTTGCTACGAACGCTTTAACTTGGGATGACCTGAAGGAAATGATGCGTAAGGAGTATTGTTCTCAGATGGCGATCCAGAAGCTGGAATTCGAATTCTGGAAGCTAAGGATGGAGGGTCCAAATGTGGCGGAGTACGTGCGAAAACTTCACGATTTGTCGCGGGTTGTTCCGTACCTAGTAGAACCAGAGTTGAAAAGGATGGAGCCATTCATCTGGGGACTGGTGCCCCAGATCCTGCGCTTAATGACGGTATCAGCTCCGCCAGCAACCATCGATGCAATCAAGTTAAGTGCGGCACTCAGTAAAGAAGCAGTTAGACTGGAAAAGCTTTCAAACCCTGACAAGAAGAAGGAAACTTAGGTGGAGTCATCCGGAAAGAACAAGAGAAAGCCCACTGACTTCCAGGAGGATACCCGAACGAATAGCAAGAACAAAGCCAAAAAGAGGAAAGAGTACATGGGGACCCTACCTAAGTGCGGTAACTGCCTACTTCATCATGCTGGGCCATGTAGGGATGTGTGACACCCCGGGAAAACCAGTAAACTACATTACACAACTAGCTTCCTCAGTAACCACGTGCTAAATTTCGGGACGAAATTTCTTTCAAGTTGGGGATAATGTGACAACCCGAGTTTTCAAGATCTCTATTCGACTTAAGTTAGTACTTAATTGCAAAGTGTGTTTTGACATTTATTTGATGTGCAATATAAGTGTTGATTTGTGAATGTGTATATTATATGTGTATGTGTTATACATATCTTATATTAATGATTTGAATTGCATAATTATAAAATATGGAACCTTGCCAAACAAACCCCTACGAAAATACACCCCACGAAAACACTAGGTGTTTTCGTCTATTAAGAAGCCAACGAAAACAGAATGGGCTTTGGGCCCAGTGACGGTCCGTTATATATATTTTTGATTTCCAACCTTTACGAGAAAACTATCATTCGGCAAACCCTAGATCTCTCCCTCCCTGCAAACCGACGGCAATTCACATCATCATTGAATCATTCGGATCCTTTGTTCCAGATACCATAAATATCGGTCAGTAGAAATCATTACTTGTCTTATTATGTTAGTCAATATTCTTTAGTCATGCATGTGAAAAACCTTGAGGGTGTAGCCAAAGTGATAAGGATCACTTCTTAAATTGTCGGCCATATTATTCATATGCATGGAAATTGTTTGTCAGTAGACATGTGTTGGTCACTTGTATATGTCTTGCATGTATAATTTAGAATGGGTATATTATGCTTAGTGCTCTCATTAGTCAACGGTTAGGATTTCAATGTAAATTGAATATATAACTTGATGAAACATGGGATAGTATTATATAATATAGGTTAGTTTGATGGCACAAAATTGTCGGTTGACATGATGATTGATGATTGAATGATTGTATAATGGAGGTGATGCAGCTGTTAGTGGGCCGCACATGTAGGGAAAATAAGAATGCACGGGGAATCATTAACGAAATCCTAACTTGTATGTAATAGGTATATTTTTTTTATGATCCTTGGCACATGAACGACCATAACTACAAATTATTGTTCCAACTTTTGAGTTGTGTGCCGATCAGTGGGCCAATCGCACACCCGAGCCACACACTAGCTAGGTCAGGTGCATGGCACACTATTATGTCACACATTTCTTTTGAACTACATTTCCATGTTTGTATTGTATATCCAATTAGAACACCTCGCACACCGGACTTTGGGTCGCACACCTTTAGTCATGTCGCACACTCCGGTGAACAATGAATCAAATGCTACATACTTTTGTGAAACATGAACCTGTGATGCGGATTACTCATGACCTAAATACTTGCTAAGCGATTGATGTGTGAATGTATGATGACAATAGACTGATAAGTTGCATAATTATCTAGCATGACATAAATGACTATACGTGCCCTGCTTGATTGCTACTTGAGTAATGATTGTAAAGAGTATGTGTGTTGTTAGTAAGCAAGACTGACTGTTATTGATAAACACATTAGGGTTTGGTTGATCAATGTGGAACGGGTAACATAACATAACATACCGAGCAAACCAAGGTGAGTTCACACTCTTACCAAGGCATGGGATTCCCGGGGTTGGGAATGGGATTGAATGATTACTTGTACTTACATCACTACTGAAATACGTTCCACTGACCTCATTAGGTGTAGGACACCTATAGATACAGCTAGACTAGTAAAACATGGGAAGCCCCCACTAATCTTCGCACACATGTCTGTGAGACCGCGATACAAATACTAATCTTCGCACACATGTCTGTGAGACCGCGATACGAATACTAATCTTCGCAAACATGTCTGGGAGACCGCGATACGAATACTAATCTTCGCAAACATGTCTGGGAGACCGCGATACAAATACAAATACAACTAGTCTAGGATACATGGGAAACCCCCACTAACCTTCGCACACATGTCTGGGAGACCGCGATACGAATTAATACGATACCTGGTACAAACGAACATACGATTTACGAAACGAATACTATTACTAAACAACCCACTGTGAACTCGCTCAACTTTGTTGTTGATTCGTTGCTACATGCCTTGCAGGTCGTTAGGTACTCTTGGAGCTTGCACAGGGAGGCGCGGTCCTTGTGGGACATGGCAGTGTGTGCCATGCTAGAAACATTACATTATTTCGAACTAAGTACTTATGTTAGGTTTTACATTTATGCTTCCGCTAAACACTTAACTATGCTTTGGTTTTGAACACCTTTCATATTGTTTGGTTGTTTTATATTTACTACACATATTGTTCAATATGATTGGTGGCTTGATCCTGGTCAGTCACGCCTCCAAGCGGTGATACTCCGCGTGTGGATTTTGGGGGTGTGACAGGATGGAAGAAGTGATGACTGTGACAAAGTAGGGCATGTCAAGGAGACGTGTCGGATTGGAATGGAACACGGAAACGAAGGTCAAGTTGATAACGAGGATCACGGAGGAAGCAATGACAACAATGACTATCAAAGTAGGACCATTAAAGAACAAATACCCGTTCGAGGTTGTTTTGACTGTGGGGACAAAGGGCATTTTAAGAAAGATTTCCCTAATAACAATCAAGCCGATGTTGAGATTTACGTGGAAGCTAAGCCAAGAAGTGCTGGGTGCAAGTACCACCACGAATGTCAATGTCAGAGGCCTAAGTGCGGTAGGTGCGGAAAGAAAGGACACAACAAGGATGCCTGTTGGGCGAAGAGTCCCAGACAAGGAGGGAATGATGACGACAACCAGGACAGAAGTGATAAAATTAAATTTCCAGGTTGCTACCGATGTGGGAACGTGGGGCACTTTAGGAAAAATTGCCCAAGGAGGATTTACTAAGACCGTGAAGGGACATCCAACATCGGAGCTCGTGAAGCACGTCAGGGTCCAAACATGGCCATCGGTACGTCTCATAGTAGTCAATATTATGCGTCTGTGCTATTTGATATTGTTGTCAAATTTTAGCTTCAGAATATACTTGTTTTATGTAGTAAGTAAGATAGATATCCAGTACTCGATAGAACTAGCTTAAGGGAAGATTCGACGTGGTAATTGGGATGGATTGGTTGTCAAGCAATCGAGCGGAGATTATTAACCGCACCCCGATGGAGAAACAATCATGGTTCATGGCGGTAAGCAGAATACGCCCCTACAGCTTCCAAATTGCTTAATAGCACGAAAGTTGTTGCGTAATGAATGTGTTGTTTCTTGGGCACACGTCGTGGACAAGGGAACCAAAGAACCAAAACTCGAAGATATCCCTGTGGTGAGGGAATATCCTGAAGTTTTCCCCGAAGACTTGCCAGAATTATCTCCCCAACGACAAGTCAAATTTCGCATCGATTTGATTCCGGGCGCCGCACCTGCTACTGATGCACCTTAGCAACTTACACCTTCGGAGATGCAAGGATTGACAGTGTAGCTTCAGTAGTTGACAGAGAAGGAAGATAACAGACCAAGTTTTCCATTTTGGGTAACCCCAGTTCTGCTCGTCAAGAGAAAGGACGATAGCTTCCGTGCGAACATCAAACTACCAGGAGCCGAACGAGCTAACCAACAAGAGTCGGTGACTCTTGCTAAGGATTAACGAATTACTTATTTAACTAACTATGAGGATCCAACTACTATTTCCTGACTGATCGATGATCGAGTGTCGATAGCTGCAAATTCAGAAAGAAAGTATACCGGGGAAATTGTGGGACAATAACTTGTTTTAACGTACACAAGAATGGTGTTTCCTACACGAGGCACAGAACGAGTCTACACCGAATACGAAACTCTGAGAATCTAGGAAACATATACTTAGGACCATCGGGAACCCAGGTCCAAATTCACAAAGGTTGTTACTTAGGAACCACATCTGTTAACTCAAGCAGACACCATTAACCTGACATATATGCCAGTTCTGTTGACCAAACAGAAAGTACTTGAATTTCTTTTACTTCTAGCGAGTAGATGTTTGCATCTCTACTCCCCTTAATGGTAGTTGGATCGCGTTAATTTTCTTCGCTGAGAGCGAACACATATTTGCTTCGAATACTTGGTCATCTCTTCATTTTAGCAGATACTCCTTGTTTCATTACCTGGGGACTTATATATTACGCATGCACCATTTGCTACGCATGCGGTCTCATTTCAAATGCTTCATTTAAGTTCAAATATTATGACGCTAAATCTAATTACTAATTTGTGGTTCGAATTACCTACATTATTGTGACTATTGACTCTTTTGCTATCAAGTCAACACACTTTCTTGAAACTTCATTTATTTCAAGTTACATTCATGGTTTATCTTTGTGACCATGCCGAGATTTCCTTTGTTGATACATACGTTTATTGCCGGGTTACGCTGGAATCAAGTTCAATTGCTTGAACTTATCCATTTCGCATATTCAGTTTAAGACGTCATATGATGTATTGAGAGCATCATATTCAAATAATTGGCAAATATTCTTTCGTTTCGAGTCGTGGTAGGCTTGGTTGGTCTACGACTCCACTAAATCGTTGTTGGTTTCGATACCTCACGGTGATTCCTTCACAAAATTGAAGCTTGCGCTAATTTGGTTACTCACTTCATACCCAGATTTAATAGTCTATTTATTTAAAAATCCATTTGATATTCACACAGTTGTGTGTTAAGACAACGATACATAGATTCATTTCATACCACGGTGTACCTCCGAACGATTCTTTCGTTATAAATTGAATACCCTGCAGTACTTATTGCTTTCTCACCTTCGATCAAAAACAGTGGCCCTTTGATGTTCCATATTCAATTGAGAACTCTATAACATTGTGTAAATCAAATCTTCAGGCTTGTTTCGGTACATGTTCATTTGATTTCCAACACGGTGAACTTGTTCAGTCACCACTATACTTGAATTATGTCATTACGACACCTTGTGGTGTCATTACAAACTTGTAACTTGTGCTAATCAGGGTCAACCGTTTCACACAAAACTGCATATACTTTCGTTTGACTTGTCATTTAAACATTTCTGATGCAACTACGAATCAAGACAATGATACACCAGATTCGATTGTATTTCATTCGGTGTACTTTCAAAATTTAAGAATGTCAAAACACTAAACCTTACCCTTCATTTATTCGGGAGTTGACAGATCATATTACTATTACATTTGAGTTGTTGATTTTGAACTCATATGGCGGATGCTATGGTTTGTAAAAAAAAAAAAAACTCGTTTGCATATTGCGATCGATTGTTTGAGGATCTTATTAGTCAAAATTCCTCTTTTGTGGAACCCCTGTTAGCTGGATTACACTAGACTATACGTCAAATACGTCTTGTACCTTTGACATCAAATGCTAAAAACACATACCTTTAACCATAGGATTCGGGTTGTTATATATTCTTGGATTCACCTGATGTGAGTAAGGTTTGATTCGGTTTGGTGATTATCTACCTCGGTATTATTCATATACATACACGCATGAGGTAACCATAAGGAGTTAAGGTAGTACAAATTTTGAGGACGAAATTTTCTTAACAGGGGGAGAATGTGACAACTGTCAAATTCGCATGTGTCCGTACAATTAATTAATATTAATTAATGCTTAATGACTGTGCTTAAATTACAACTGATGATATAAACGTCTTTATGATTTCTGTATCATACATACATATGCATCACATTTCATACTGTCACACTACTTATTACATACAAACTTTAGTGACATACTTGATGCACAAAGCACAGTTTGCACAGTTAGCGGATAACTCAGAAACATACTGACAATGCCAGCACATAGACAGACAATGTTTTGAGGCCCAGTATGAGCCAGAGATAAGGTACTACACTACTAGGTGATAGTTTAAGTGCCGGGAAGTGCCTAAAACTCACTTTAAGTGTAGAATTCTGCATTTTTCAGCAAAATTCAGCATTTTAACATGCTAGTAATATGTAGAAAATTGACTAAATGGTCCTGAATGCTTTCCTAAGTGTTGGGAATTAAAAGTGTTACAAAAAGATACATAAAGGACACTATACGGAACAACTTAGCACTTTAACGAACCGGTATCTAACCGAATAACCGGACATTACCCGGGACACCAAATTTTTGTTAGAAACATTGTTTTATTATTTTTGGACTAGTTATGGTCCCCAAATACCCCAACACATTATATAATGCACCATACACATCATACACTAGATTTACACTTAACCTCCTAAATATTTACCTACTTATCATCAAATTTTACAATTACCCCCCCCCCCCACGCCCATTTTCGGTCACAAGAGGACCCACACCCCACTCAAGATTTGTTGATTATTTTATTGTGATCTTGCTTGTGTATATTGCCAAGATATTGAAATGATCTTTATAAGTATGGCTCCCTAGATACTAAATCATTCCATATCCTTCTCTCACTTCACAAGATCACCCAACTCCCTCAACTCCTCTCTTTCCCTCTCGGCTCACCTCACAACCGCCACCATCACCACCTTGTCACCACCATTACTCCCTTTTTAAGCTTGTTTCAAGTGTTAGAAGGTGATACATGCAGCTTGGAGGTTGAAGATCTTGAAGAATCCTTCTCATTTGCTTTCACCATCCACTTTTCATCATCTTTTTCACTAGTGTTCTTCCCTAGCTTTAAGCTAGTTGTAAGCTTCTTGCTACTCTTGTCTACTTTTATTTTTATGGTTAAAAGACGTACATTGTGATGGAATAACAAGAACACTAAAGAACATAAACTAAAAGCTTGAAGATAAAGTTTGCATGAAGATGAAATATGATGAAATATTGTTAGAATGATGTTGTTTATTAGATGGATGATGATTGCATGTTGATTGCTAGTAATATGATGTTGATCATCATATGGGAATTGTTAAAGTATGATTAAAAACATGGTTTAACAAGTTAGAAGGTGTTTATGGGTTCACATGAAATAATCACCTTCTTGATCAAACATGAACTTGAAAGTTAAAGGATTTTCTTGTAAAATGACAAACCAGGTGAACTAGTAAACTTGTAAATCCGAGAGTTACAAATGATTTTTTTAAACAAACCAAGTTCAAGAGACGGTTTTGAAGGGTCATAACTTTTCTTGCACTTACATTATTTTTGAAAATAAAATAAGTGTAGGAAGGCTAGTAAAACAAGAAAATGTGGTAAATAAATATTTTTGTAAAATGAGTTCACAAGTTGTGAACATCTAGAAATCCCGGGAATGAGCTTTTAACAAAAGTAAACACACTTTAGAGGGTAACTAAACCCACTAAACACTTCACCAAGTTACTACGTGTTTTCGTAAGAGATCAAGTTCATGTTATATTGTAAATGAAATAATTTTTGCACTTGGGAAGTGTAGTTTGGTTATTGATTGATTGAATGAATTTTGAAAAGAAAATGATATGCTTATTAGCATGGACACCTCCATTTACAAAGGAAACTATGGCGAAATTTTCTAAAAATTCCAACACTTAGAAAATATTTTTCTAACAAGCGTTACAAGTATATTATTAACTTTGTCTTTCAAAAATAAACTTCGCCATAAGTTTTGTAACAAAAATACAAAGTATCGGATGTTGGTTTTGTACATAAAAATAAGTAAATATATATTTAGAATATATATTTCATACTAAGACACTTGTGTGAATATTTGTTTATTTTGTGGAGTAGTTATATTATTTTAGGGTAAAATAATAAAACTTAACAATTTACCATAACATTTACAACTCCAAAATAATACCAAAAATTACTAGGAATAAATAATTAAGTTACACACTTGACATATTGAAACCGAACGTGAAAACGTAACTTATGAAATATTCCGGAATATACTTTTGCAAATATATTTTTGGTAAATATTGTTTTGTATACAAGAAGTGAAAATATATTATTTTTGGGAAAGATATATATATTTTGGAATACATTATTTTTGAAAAATAAGTTATATATATTTTCTAAGTGGGACTTAAAAATATATTATTTCAAATACGAACATACATGTATAAATACCCCCATACATGGGAAAGGAATACGGAGTAAATATTGAATGAACAATTATTCCAACACTACATATAATTTAAGTTGAAATATTAATTATTTTGACAAATAATTATAACTTGGAATAACATAAGAAACGCAACTCAAAAACATTAAACTCTAAGCCAAGGCACGGCCCATTCGTCTAATAGACATTAGTACGTTGTAGGTTGTCGTGTAGCTGACAGAGTTTGAGATACGGTACAAGACGCACTACAGTGAGTTCATGTCCCCCTTTTCTCTTAACTGTTTTTAGTTTTATACTTCGGGGGTGGAATACATGTTACAATTATTACAGACATTTTTATACATGGTATGGTTAGCTTAAGGAGGGTTTACTACGCGATCATGTGAGTGGTGGGCATGACACTTAAGGCCATTAATCCTCATTGTAGGACCAAGGGACATGAGTGATAGATCTATTTGGGTGTAGCAAGCCCACACCCATGAGGCCGGGGCGGCCCATAGTGGTGACTATGTCTTCATACCGGAGACAAATTTGCTAGGTTTGAGTCTTCCTGCACCATTTTAACACATACCATTGGCTTTGCAACCCTTTGGTGATCTGTTTTTCCTTACTGCTACATACCAGGGACTTTTATACATACAAGACATATTTCAAAGGTTTATACTCACAGACATACACATGAACTCGCTCAACTTTTTGTTGATATTTTTAAACTACATGTACTTCAGGGAATTAATCGGATCTGGCAAGTGATGCATGTTAGTCAAGCTGCGTACTAAATAAAGATGTCATCCAGGGTTGTAGGGTTTGGGAGGTGTAACCTCTTCCTGGACGGGTTACATGTCTCTAAACCTCGTTTTATTGAAAGTCTTTTGTTGAGTCTTATGAATTCGTTTTAAACAAGTCTTGGTTTGTAACTTATTTTGGGGTGGATGTTTCAAGACAAGTATGTTATGGTATTTTCTAAACTATATTAATGGATGAACATCTCGTGTTTTTATAATATAGCATTGTTATGATTGATTGCTATGGTATTAAGAAGTCACACAAAATAACCATGCTTCCGCAAAAGTCAGGGTGTGACAGTCGCGACCCGCGTAGAAGACAACTAAGGTCTTCGCGGCCAGCGAGCGACCTCAGATTCTTGTTTTTATTTAATTTTTAATTATATAAGGTGTTTTGGGCTTGGTTTTCGTATACGGGGTGTATTTTAGGACGTACAGGGACATTCTAAATATATTAGGGGTGTCGAAAAAAAAATTGGAGGGTTGTTATATTATCTACTACACTCCTCAGCCCCAATTCAGTTTTAGCATGACATGTAACAATTTAATTAATCAATTATAATAGAATATTATTGAGTCAATATTGTTCTATTAAATTAAATAATATTGACTCATTAATATTCTATTAAATTAAATTTAGTCAAAACTCAATTTTGAACTTTTATCGATTTTATAAATATCGTATGGCCATTAGAAATTTTGTTTTGTTTTTCTCCCTAAGGTTTGACAGTTAATACTTTTGTACTAATAATTAAAAATGATCAAAAATCTCCTTATAGTTTGTCTTTTTACTTATTTTGCTCCCTGACTCTTAACACTATTAAATTTTATATGAAAAATACCAAAATGCCCTTGTTTACATAAGAATCATTTGTGTATTTAAGTATACTATAAAGGCTATTTATTAAAATTATTATTATTATTATATTATAACATAAAACGACCTCTACCCACACAATGTCTTCACCCTAACTTGAACAAACCAGTGACACCGATCGATCATGTCACACCCCCAAAATCCACACGCGGAGTACCACCGCTTGGAGGCGTGACTGACCAGGATCAAGCCACCAATCATATTGAACATATAAGTAATTAGTAAATGTCATTCATCCATAGGATAGGTGTTTTCATGACCAAACATAAACAAGTGTGTAGCGGAAGCAATAATGTAAAAACCCAACATAAGTATTAAGTTGAAGTGTCACAAAAGAGTGTATCATAACATCCAAAATCCGTGCCCACAACGACCGCGCCTCCCGTGCAAGCTCCAAAAGTACCTATGGTCCTGCAAGGCATGTAACAGAGAGTCAACAACTAGTTGAGCGAGTTCACAGTTAATAGTTCAGTTATAGTGTTCGTATCGTAAATCGTAAGTTCGTTTAGTATTCATGTATCGTATGTAATGGTATCGCGGCCCTCTAGGCATGTTTGCGAAGTTTAGTGGGGGTTTCCCATGTTCTCTAGACTAGGTATATTTGTATCGCGGCCCTCCAGACATGTTTGCGAAGGTTAAAGTATGGTTCGCGGCCATTCCAGGCATGTTTGCGAAGATTGAAGTATGGTTCGCGGCCATTCCAGGCATGTTTGCGAAGATTGTTCTTATTATCGCGGCCGATCCCGGCGTGTGTGCGAAGAGAAGTATATGTATCACTAGTCTAGCAGTAACTACCATTAACCTTCCTCTCCCGAGGCCTATGGTATGAAATTCCGATAACTCTTAAGTATAAATAATCAATCAACCCATTCCCAACCCCGGGAATCCCATGCCTTGGTAAGAGTGTGAACTCACCTTGTTTTGCTCGGTATGCTAAGTATGTGCTCAACGTAAGTCAATCACGTCCTAAAGTGCGCACGTGTACATAATCAGTTTACATTCACGAAGTTGGCACGTAAGTATAATCAAAGTGGACAACGCATAAATAATCACCAAGTAGCACATTGCACGTATTCATGATCATACAAATCAGGCATAGCATCTAACAGCAGTTAGTTAACTCAGTTAAGTTTTAACAGAAACAGTTACTGTGCAAATTACCCAAGTCGGCGAAACACCCTCTGTTTCGCCGTGAGCCCCTTCGACGAATCACTTTGATTCGTCGTGATATCCCTCGGCGAAACACATTTGTTTCGTCGTCATGTGTTTCATTGAATCAGTTTCGCCGAGACTAGTGTTTCGCCAAAAGTCAGTTACGTCGAGCAGTTACATCAGTTACGCAATATCACAGAAACCCCAAATTTGCCGACATCAACAAGAAGCAATCATACGGAAATCATAACACAGAAATCATCATCTAACTACCTCGGAATCGTAAAGCATTCAAGAACAACATCTCATATATATGACACCATAAATCTGAATTCATGCCGTTCACTAACCCTAACTAAGCACACAAGAACAGATATTCATGCAATAGGATTTACACTAACCGATTCGAGATGAACAAACAAGGATTCGAGAGATAGAGATGATGGTGAACGATGGTTGTTGCCGTCGCACAGAAGAGAGAG
The DNA here is from genome assembly GCA_030545235.1 of Helianthus tuberosus. Taxonomy (NCBI): domain Eukaryota; kingdom Viridiplantae; phylum Streptophyta; class Magnoliopsida; order Asterales; family Asteraceae; genus Helianthus; species Helianthus tuberosus. The sequence goes on along the minus strand of CM060394.1, from coordinate 94,006,256 downwards.
TTCTAGGGTTTCTTATTTTGTTAAAAGTGTGAAACAGGAAGTCGGTTAACGTAATATATGCGAGTTACCGTGCTGGGCCCTTAATGGGCTTCGGCGAATCAATGGGCCGGCGAAACACTTTGTTTCGTCGAATAAGGATGGCGAAACACATTTCTGTTTCGTCGAGATGTGTATGGCGAAACAGTCTGTTTCGTCGGGTCCTTTTATGTGTTAGACAGTTTAAGTTTTTCAACAGGTTTCATGTTATACAACCAAACACAAAATCATGCAAACATAATGCGTTTCATTATAATATAACATGTACAGTTACAAGTTAAACAAGTCAAACAACTTCACAGTCAAAGTCAACGTTCAGTAAATACGAAAGTGAAAGTCGGAAACTCGAGTTGTCACATTATCCCCAACTTGAAAGAAATTTCGTCCCGAAATTTAGCATGCAGTTACTGAGGAAGCTAAGTAAGTTATGTCGTTTACTGGTTTTCCTGGGGTGTCACATCATCCCCCCGTTGAGTTGGAATTTCGTCCCGAAATTCTGTAGTAGCTTCAGCCTCAGTAGTAGTTGCATTGTTTTCGAACAACTGGGGATATTTGAGTTCCATTTGGTCTTCTCATTCCCAGGTATACTCTGGGCCACGACGGGAGTTCCAACGAACTCGAACAAGAGGTATTCTAGTATTCTTGAGGACCTTAACATCCCGGTCCGTGATTTCAACTGGTTCCTCGATGAAATGTAACCGTTCGTCGATAGTGAGCTCCTTCAAAGGAACTACGAGGGTCTCATCTGACAGACACTTCTTCAGATTCGACACGTGGAAAACGTTGTGAACCGCACTGAGTTCAGCTGGTAAGTTCAGTCTGTAGGCCACTTTGCCTATTTTCTCCATGACTTCAAATGGTCCAACGTATCGTGGATTAAGCTTGCCTCGTTTGCCAAAACGAACAACACCCTTCCAGGGTGAAACCTTGAGTAGCACTTGATCCCCAACCTGGAACTCGAGTAGTTTCCTGTCTTTATCTGCGTATGCTTTCTGACGATCACGAGCCGCCGCCATGCATTGTCGTATTTGAGCAATCTTTTCAGTAGTGTCAACTACCATTTCTGGACCTGTGATCTGACTGTCACCCACCTCTGCCCAACAAAGAGGTGATCGGCATTTACGCCCGTACAATGCCTCAAACGGAGCAGCTTTTATGTTGGTGGGGTAGCTGTTGTTGTACGAAAATTCCACAAGTGGCAGATGTTTTTCCTAGCCCTTGCCAAAGTCAATTACGCACGCCCGAAGCATGTCTTCTAGAGTTTGAATAGTGTGCTCAGATTGCCCATCTGTCTGAGGGTGATAGGCTGTGCTCATGTCTAATCGAGAGCCAAAAGATTTATGCATTTCTTGCCACAGTTCTGAAGTAAAACGTGCATCATGATCGGAGATAATAGAGGTGGGCACCCCGTGCCTCGAGACAACTTCCTTAAGGTATACGTCTGCTAGAGTGGAGAACTTATCCGTTTCCTTGATAGCCAAGAAGTGAGCAGACTTTGTGAGTCGATCCACGATCACCCAAATAGTATCATTCCCACGTTGAGATCTAGGTAGGCCAGTAACAAAATCCATGGAAATTTGTTCCCATTTCCATTGTGGTATCTCAGGTTGTTGGAGTGGGCCTGATGGTTTCTGATATTCCGCTTTGACTCTCGCACAAGTCAAACACTTGCTAACGTAAGTGGCTATGTGAGCTTTCATGCTAGGCCACCAATATGTAGTTCTGAGGTCGTAGTACATCTTATCCGAACCAGGATGTACTGAGTAGCGAGACTTATGAGCTTCATCCATTACGAGCTCTCGTAAGTTGCCATAGAGTGGGACCCAGATGCGTCCTGTTACATAGTAGGCTCCGTCCGCCTTTTGTTCTAACCGTTGCCTTGAGCCGCGTAGGGCTTCAGCCCTGACGTTTTCCGGTTTCAATGCTTCTACCTGAGCATCTCGTATCTGTGAAGGAAGACTAGACTGAATAGTGAGTTGCAACGCTCGTACACGCCTAGATGTAGTATCCTTTCGACTGAGGGCGTCGGCCACCACATTGGCTTTGCCCGGATGGTACTTTATGGCACATTCGTAATCGTTCAGTAGTTCGACCCATCTACGTTGTCGCATGTTCAATTCTTTCTGCTTGAATATATACTCAAGACTCCTGTGATCGGTGTAGATGGTGCACTTAGTGCCATACAGATAATGTCGCCATATCTTGAGTGCAAAAACAACAGCTCCCAGCTCTAGATCGTGTGTAGTGTAATTCCGTTCGTGAATCTTAAGTTGGCGCGAAGCATAAGCAATACCTTTATCCCGTTGCATCAACACACATCCAAGACCTTGTATGGATGCGTCACAATAGACTACAAAATCGTCCGTGCCTTCAGGCAATGAGAGGATAGGTGCTCTACAAAGTCTATCCTTTAAGTGCTGAAACGCTGTTTCCTGTGTATTACCCCAACGGTAAGCAACACCTTTCTGTGTCAGTAATGTGAGCGGCTGTGCAATCTTTGAAAAGTCTTTGATGAACCGTCTGTAATAACCCGCCAAACCTAAGAATTGGCGTATTTCTGTCGGTGTGCGAGGTGTAGGCCAGTTCTTGATCGAATCTACCTTGGATGGATCGACATGAATCCCATCCTTGTTTACCACGTGGCCTAAGAAGTGGACTTCACGAAGCCAGAAGTCGCATTTTGAAAACTTAGCGTACAGCTGTTCCGTTCGAAGGAGTTCCAAAATAAGTCGTAAGTGCTGCTCGTGTTCCTCCCGATTCTTCGAGTAAATCAGGATGTCGTCGATGAAAACAATAACAAACTTGTCAAGATAAGGTTTGCACACCCTGTTTATAAGATCCATGAAAACCGCAGGCGCGTTCGTTAACCCGAATGGCATGACCAGAAATTCGTAGTGACCGTAGCGTGTTCTGAACGCTGTTTTGGAGACGTCCTCATCCCGTACTCTCAGTTGGTGATAACCTGACCTCAGATCAATCTTCGAGTAATAGCTAGACCCTTGCAACTGGTCGAATAAGTCGTCGATGCGTGGAAGAGGATAGCGATTCTTCACGGTCACCTTGTTCAGTTCGCGGTAATCTATGCTCATGCGGAAAGTGCCGTCTTTCTTCTTCACAAATAATACTGGAGCTCCCCAGGGCGAAGAGCTAGGACGTATGAAACCTTTTTCCAAGAGTTCTTGCAATTGCTTAGACAGTTCATCCAGTTCATTTGGAGCTAAGCGATAAGGTGCTCGAGCTATAGGTGCTGCCCCTGGAGCTAGCTCGATCTGAAATTCAACCTGACGATGAGGCGGTAGCCCAGGTAACTCTTTAGGAAACACTTGAGGAAAATCGCGTACTACAGGAATATCCTCAATCTTTTTCTCTTTCTCCGATGTATCAGTAACGAGTGCTAAAACAGCGGTGTGGCCCTTTCGTAAACACTTCTGAGCCTTCAAGAAGGAGATGATGCCACTCACGACACCACTCTTGTCGCCTTGAACTTCAAGAGGTTCTTTGCCAGTACGGGGAATACGAATGATCTTCTCCTTGCATAGGATCTCTGCTTGTTGTTGGGATAACCAATCCATACCAATGACGATATCAAAACTACTCAGAGTTATAGGAGTGAGATCGATAGAGAAAGTCTGACCAGCGAGGATAAGATTACAACCCTGAACTATGTGTATGGCTTCTAGACTTTTACCGTTAGCTAGCTCTACGACATGTTTGGTGTTCAAAAGTGTTGGTGCGCGTTTAAGCATTTGACTAACTTTCAGAGACATATAACTGGTATCCGCACCCGAATCAAATAATACAGTAACATAAAAGTCGTCGAGAAGAAACTTACCCATAACCACATTAGGATCGTTCCTTGCATCACCCTGACCAATCACAAATGCACGACCCCTAGCACCATTGTCGTTGTTGTTTCCCCCATTGTTGTTCCCATTGCCCTGATTATTGTTGTTGTTATTCTGATTCTGGTTTAACTGGGGGCAGTTTCGCTTGAAGTGACCTTCAGCCCCACACTGAAAGCATGCCCTATTTCCTTGTTGTTGTTGCTGTGGCTGGTTTCGTGGAGCTGGTGGCTGTTGTTGCTGGTTCTGATTCGCAGGCCTTGAGCTCCTGCAATCTTTAGCTTCATGACCTACTCTTAGACATCTCTGACATCGACCTTTACGAAACTGACCACTGTGGTGTTTGTTGCACCTGTTACACAGTGGATGAATTCCCCGATATCCACTCTGCCCCTGACCACCAGACGATTGCTGACTCGGACTCTGGTAATCACTAGTCTTGCGCTACTGCTGTGCTTGAGACTGTACGGTAGCTGAACCCTTGCTGGAATCCCCTTCCCATTTCCGCTTGTTGTCACTGGGAGTAGCAGGAGTAGCTGGAGTGGTAGCGGTAGTGGTAGCGCTGATACGTTTAGGCAGCCTGTTCTGTTCCACTGCCTGATCGGTGAGGCGATGGGCTAACTTGACGATCTGTTGAATGGTGCCAAGATTCGCTGAGGTTACGTGACTTTGAATCTCCGGCACCAGACCATTGAGATACAGTTCGATACGCTTAATGGGAGGGTCTACCATTGTAGGACACAGAATAGCCAACTCATTCGATCTTCTGGTGTACGCTTCGATTTCTGACCCCGTCATTTTCAAGTGGTAAAACTCTACCTCCAGCTTATGAATGTCTTCACGGCTACAGTATTCCTCTTTGATCAAATCCTTGAAATCATTCCAGGGTGTGGCGTTAGCAACAGCCAACCCTAATAGCTGAACCTACGCATTCCACCAAGTCAGCCCAATGCCTTCTAGAGTACCAGTGGCGTACTTCATCCTGCGAGCCTCAGGGCATTCACACATCTCAAATACTGACTCAAGCTTTTCAAAACAATGGAGGAGTCCAACTGCTCCTTCCGTGCCACTGAAAGTAGTAGGACGACAGTCCATGAAAGTCTTGAAGGTGCAAACAGGTGGCTGAGCGTGCTGACCTGTTGCTTGTGCGGCTGCAAGTGCCGCAGCAACTCGCTCGTTAATGAGAGCCGTCAATTGGGCTTGCGTCATGTTGATACGTCCAGACATGATCTTCATAGCAAAGATAACATAAGCGAGAGAGGTTCGCGAATAGTGCGATGACAGAAGAGAGTAAGCACACAAGTGTTCTCATGCAATAGTGTTACGTTAATCTAAGCATACCCTGAGCAAAGTTCTATGCAATTCTATCAAGTAGGCAATAAAACATATACCATATTACCTAGGATGTTGAGTCTTGCATGTGGAGCGAAGCGTCGTTGTGGATCGTTGAGCACTGTTCTGGTTATAGTCTGGTTTTAATAAAAACGTTTTCCCCTTATTAAAACCGAGTTCTCTATAACCAATGGCTCTGATACCAATCTGTCACACCCCCAAAATCCACACGCGGAGTACCACCGCTTGGAGGCGTGACTGACCAGGATCAAGCCACCAATCATATTGAACATATAAGTAATTAGTAAATGTCATTCATCCATACGATAGGTGTTTTCAAGACCAAACATAAACAAGTGTGTAGCGGAAGCAATAATGTAAAAACCCAACATAAGTATTAAGTTGAAGTGTCACAAAAGAGTGTATTATAACATCCAAAATCCGTGCCCACAACGACCGCGCCTCCCGTGCAAGCTCCAAAAGTACCTATGGTCCTGCAAGGCATGTAACAGAGAGTCAACAACTAGTTGAGCAAGTTCACAGTTAATAGTTCAGTTATAGTGTTCGTATCGTAAATCGTAAGTTCGTTTAGTATTCATGTATCGTATGTAATGGTATCGCGGCCCTCTAGGCATGTTTGCGAAGTTTAGTGGGGGTTTCCCATGTTCTCTAGACTAGGTATATTTGTATCGCGGCCCTCCAGGCATGTTTGCGAAGGTTAAAGTATGGTTCGCGGCCATTCCAGGCATGCTTGCGAAGATTGAAGTATGGTTCGCGGCCATTCCAGGCATGTTTGCGAAGATTGTTCTTATTATCGCGGCCGATCCCGGCGTGTGTGCGAAGAGAAGTATATGTATCACTAGTCTAGCAGTAACTACCATTAACCTTCCTCTCCCGAGGCCTATGGTATGAAATTCTGATAACTCTTAAGCATAAATAATCAATCAACCCATTCCCAACCCCGGGAATCCCATGCCTTGGTAAGAGTGTGAACTCACCTTGTTTTGCTCGGTATGCTAAGTATGTGCTCAACGTAAGTCAATCACGTCCTAAAGTGCGCACGTGTACATAATCAGTTTACATTCACGAAGTTGGCACGTAAGTATAATCAAAGTGGACAACGCATAAATAATCACCAAGTAGCACATTGCACGTATTCATGATCATACAAATCAGGCATAGCATCTAACAGCAGTTAGTTAACTCAGTTAAGTTTTAACAGAAACAGTTACTGTGCAAATTACCCAAGTCGGCGAAACACCCTCTGTTTCGCCGTGAGCCCCTTCGACGAATCACTTTGATTCGTCGTGATATCCCTCGGCGAAACACATTTGTTTCGTCGTCATGTGTTTCATTGAATCAGTTTCGCCGAGACTAGTGTTTCGCCAAAAGTCAGTTACGTCGAGCAGTTACATCAGTTACGCAATATCACAGAAACCCCAAATTTGCCGACATCAACAAGAAGCAATCATACGGAAATCATAACACAGAAATCATCATCTAACTACCTCGGAATCGTAAAGCATTCAAGAACAACATCTCATATATATGACACCATAAATCTGAATTCATGCCGTTCACTAACCCTAACTAAGCACACAAGAACATATATTCATGCAATAGGATTTACACTAACCGATTCGAGATGAACAAACAAGGATTCGAGAGATAGAGATGATGGTGAACGATGGTTGTTGCCGTCGCACAGAAAAGAGAGTTCTAGGGTTTCTTATTTTGTTAAAAGTGTGAAACAGGAAGTCGGTTAACGTAATATACGCGAGTTACCGTGCTGGGCCCTTAATGGGCTTCGGCGAATCAATGGGCCGGCGAAACACTTTGTTTCGTCGAATAAGGATGGCGAAACACATTTCTGTTTCGTCGAGATGTGTATGGCGAAACAGTCTGTTTCGTCGGGTCCTTTCATGTGTTAGACAGTTTAAGTTTTTCAACAGGTTTCATGTTATACAACCAAACACAAAATCATGCAAACATAATACGTTTCATTATAATATAACGTGTACAGTTACAAGTTAAACAAGTCAAACAACTACACAGTCAAAGTCAACGTTCAATAAATATGAAAGTGAAAGTCGGAAACTCGAGTTGTCACACATCATCATCAGTCGGCTACCACCATCATGTTCAATTTCCCAATGATTTTTGTTCGATTTTCGATCCATCCTAACATAGTTGGTTTTCATTAGGTTTTAGAACTCTAAATTAGATCTAAACTTAACTCGGAGACGGAGGTGGTAGATGTCAAAGACGAAGAGAAACAGAGATGGTGGCGGGGGTTTGACTTGTTTCATATCTCATCGGTCACTTCACTAATTTCCGATCTCGCTGATGACTTCGCTAATTTCAGATCTCGCCATCGGAGCTTTAGTGGCGGGTTTAGATAGAGGGAGAGAGGTGATGGTGCAGGTGGTGGTCTAATAGTGCCGAAGGTGTGGTGGTTATAACAACCCTCCTAGAACCCTTAACGTGACCCTAAAACGTTCCTTACGTACCCCGTACGTGAAAAACGGACCCGAAATACCTTTTTACTTGTGAAAACCAATAAAAAAATTGGCAGTCGCTCGCGGGCCGCGACGGAGACCCCTTTGGTCTGTCGCGGGGCGCGACGACCTTTGCTTGGCCGGCACACAATAGCGCCACGTGTCGTACGCGTGGAAAAGCTACACGCTGACTCGGCAACCATATACGAGACACGTGGTCTCTCGTGGGCCGCGAAGACCCTAGCTATATCTCTCACGGGGCGCGAAGAGTGGTCGACCAGCCTATATAAGGGGCTTAAGGCCTCATTTGTTCAACGTTCAATTTTCTTCTCTCAAATTCTCTAATAGTAGAAACTACACCCGGGCATAATACCCACTATAAAGCGAAGCTTTGCCTCGTTGTAAGTACTATAACCCTTCAATTACCCTACACGATCGATTTAGGATTCTGTAATGCATGTTGGCTCTGCCCGACTCAGTCATTGGAATTCTGTCTCGTGTGTACACCCGATTGATCTAGGATTCCGTAATGCATGTCGGCTCTACCCGACTCAATCATTGGAATTATGTCTCGAGTTGTAAGGTTAATGTGAATTGGGTTATTTTACTAACATGTGTGCATTGTTTAATTTTAATAGATAATAATCAGGAGAATCACCAGGCAGCCATAGTAGTATCACCTAAGTCAACAATGTAAGTACATTCACTTTTTCTCACTATTTGAGAGTACATTTTTTGTGAGTCAAAATGTTTTGCCAAAACCTCAAATGTTTTCAAATACAATTACAGTGATTAAGTTTTTGTAATTCTACAATTGCTGCCAGTATTATGGGGTTTGTATACAGTACTTGATAACCTTCACAATTGGGCACAGGTATCCAATGTGTGATATGACCATAGTTGTCACACCCCCAAATTCCACCTGCGGAATACCGTCCGCTTGAGGGCGTGACCGACCAGGATCCAGCCACCAATTATACTGAGCATTGGATAATAGTAAGGATGATCACCAACCAGAATGGTTAGTAAACACCATAGTTTAAAGTTCAAATGTTTAGGTTCAAATAACAGTTAAGTAAGTAGCGGAAGCATAGGAAAAGTAGTTTAAACAAAGTTCATAGTTCAAATTATTTAGAACCCAACACGCGGGTTTAGACGACCACTACACTTCCCAAGCTGCAAGCTCCTGAGTCACTGGTTACCTGCAAAGCATGCAGTAAGGGGTCAACAATAATGCTGAGTGAGTTCACTAGTTGTCCAGTTTTAATTACCAAAAACTTGTTTCACCAGTTAATTTATCCGTTTATACATGCCATGGGGAGCTACCCCAAAAGTTAGCGACTAAACTGTTTTTCCAATACCGAACACTAGGTGACCGTTGCGTATCCGCAGAGTGCCCCGATGTCAATGTTCTATCATCATTGACGGATGCCTGAGTACATTAGTTCACGACCGATCCCATACCTTGGCACGGTGTGAGGTTGGTAAGACCTAAATAGCGCTATCAACTAATAACCCGTTCGCCTGGCCCCGGCGACTAATCGGTATTATGTAGTAGGGACTTTAAGTGATAGAGTTTCGTTTAGTGCCGTTTGTTGCAATCCGTATAAACAGTAATTAACTAAAAGGTTCCCCATAACAAGGGAAGAAAAGTAAGTTGTATCCCTCATAAGGGGATAGTGTTGTTTTTAGTTCCGTTTCCCAAACCACCGGGAATACATGCTTTAGGTTGTGAACTCACCTTGGGTTGCTCGGTAGATTAATTACCCGGTTGATCACGTTGGTCACCACGTCCTAGCATGGTTACCGAATATGGGTCAAGTTGGGGTCCAAGTAAACACGTATAGCAAACACGTACAGTCACACATAGCATGCATAACACATAATTATCCAATAAGTCATTGGGCCCGTCTAAGTTCTTTAACAGCAACAGCAACAGTTAACAGTTAACACGTAGCCCACCTAAACAGTAACAAGCATGTACAGTTAATACACTTGGGCCCAATAACTAACAGCCCAGTCGAGACCAGGTGGTCTCGACTCGAGAACACACAGTTGCGAGTCGCAACCGGATGTTTCGACTCGTCATGCTCTGGTTGCGAGTCGCAACCGGATGTTTCGACTCGTCATGCTCTGGTTGCGAGTCGTAACCGGATGTTTCGACTCGTCATGCTCTGGTTGCGAGTCGTAACCGGATGTTTCGACTTGTCTTGCTCTGGTTGCGAGTCATAACCGGATGTTTCGACTTGTCATGCTCTGGTTACGAGTCGCAACCTCCGATACGTGCACAAGAATCCTTCTAGAACCTCTGATGTACTAACCAATGAGATTGCCATTTCATGTAATTATGTACTATCCAATCAAATACCGCAAACATGTTTTATTGTCTAATTTCCAACTAAATCAGATCAAACAAGGCATATTTCAAATATTTTCATGACATTCAAATTGTTCTTCATATGTTCATACTATATTTAGTACATATTCATGATGTTCTTCATGAGATTATTCAAGCATGAAATAATATGAACACACATTTGCCCAAAATATCTAGCGTAAATCATATACATAAATCGGATAACATAATTTGGATAACATAGCCATTTATCCTACAAAACACCTTAGCAAGATATTATCAAAACAATATTTCCCTTACACTTTCTAGCATGAATCATTTATTCAAACACACTAGCTTATCCGTATCATATAGTTATTTCACGGCATTCATAAGGTTTATGAATAAAACACATTGTTCATCAATTCATCATTCAAACATTGATAACAATCTATTATCTAATAAGCAATATACTCCTTCAAACATCCAACAAATCACATAGTTTCTATATATCATAAATCATCATTTTTAACCTAATAACTAAAGGCACTAACCGGCTAGATGAAGAGGTGTGAAGGATTGATGGACTAAGTTCCGAGTGGTGATGATGAGCTAATCTGAGATGATCCGGGAGCCCCTTTTGTTGTCGCCGGTTAGATCCGAGAGAGGGAGAGGAGAGGAGGTGAGTTTGATGTTAGAACCTTAGGGTTTTAGTGGTTTGGAGGAATGTAGGAGGGTGTGTGAATGGTGGGAGTGTCAAATGAGAGAAGGAGGGCTTGGGCATGGGTTTTATACTCGGTTTGGGTGGTGCACCCTACAATGGTTCCGAGTGGGCTCGAAGGGGGTATATGGCCCAATCCGGCCCAACCGTTTTTGTTTACTCGAGACCGAGTGGTCTCGAGTCGGGTTCGGTTCAGACATATATATCTATACACATACCACACATTATATATACACATAGCACATTAAGGTAAAACGCAACTTTTCATTTAATAACACATATATACGCCTAACGAAATTACAAGGTGTTCCCTCGGAAAAACCTAGAGTGTCACATTATCCCCAAGTTTTAAGAACTTTCGTCCCGAAAGTTAAGGCAGCCACTGACAAGCTAGTAAAAGTGAGGGCGTTTCAACGGGGTGTCACATCATCCCCCCGTTAGTTTGGAATTTCGTCCCGAAATTCAGTTGTAGCTTCAGTGCTGGGGGTTTCATTTGGGAACAGCTGGGGATACTTGCGTTTCATCTGGTCTTCCCGCTCCCAGGTAAACTCTGGGCCACGGCGTGAGTTCCAACGAACTCGCACGAGGGGTATCTGGCTACGTTTGAGGGTTTTGATCTCACGATCCGTGATCTCAACCGGTTCCTCAGTAAAGTGTAGCTGTTCGTCAATAGTAAGTTCCTTGTAAGGAATGACGTGTGTTTCATCTGACAGGCACTTCTTCAGATTAGACACGTGGAAGACATTGTGCACAGCACTCAGTTCTTCAGGCAGATTCAACCTGTAAGCGGCCGTACCGATCTTTTCGGTAACTTCAAAGGGTCCGACATATCTTGGATTAAGCTTGCCCCGTTTTCCAAAACGAACCACACCCTTCCAGGGTGAGACCTTAAGTAGAGCCCGTTCACCAACCTGGAACTCTTGCGGTTTCCTGTCTTTGTCAGCGTAGTACTTTTGACGATCACGAGCTGCCGCCATGCGTTGCCTAATCTGGGCAATCTTTTCTGTGGTGTCGACTACATGTTCCGGGCCTGTGATTTGGCTGTCACCTACCTCCGCCCAGCAGAGAGGCGATCGACATTTACGACCGTACAATGCCTCAAAGGGTGCCGCCTGAATGCTGGTGTGGTAGCTGTTGTTGTAGGAGAATTCTACTAACGGTAGGTGCTTCTCCCAATTCTTGCCAAAATCGATCACACATGCCCTGAGCATGTCTTCGAGGGTTTGGATGGTGCGTTCAGACTGTCCATCCGTTTGCGGGTGATAAGCGGTGCTCATGTCTAAACGTGAGCCAAAAGATTTGTTCATGGCTTGCCACAACTCAGAAGTAAAACGCGCGTCTCGATCAGAAATAATAGAGGTAGGCACTCCGTGCTTCGAGACCACTTCTTTTAAGTATACCTCTGCTAGGGTAGAGAACTTGTCTGTTTCTTTGATAGCCAGAAAGTGTGCAGACTTAGTTAAGCGATCCACTATCACCCAAATGGTGTCATTTCCTCGTTGAGACCTAGGCAGGCCAGTAACAAAATCCATGGAAATCTGCTCCCATTTCTATTGCGGGATCTCTGGCTGTTGGAGTAGGCCTGATGGTTTCTGATACTCAGCCTTGACTCTTGCACAAGTTAAACATTTTCTGACATAGGTTGCTATGTGGGCTTTCATGCCAGGCCACCAATAGGTAGCCCTCAAGTCGTGGTACATCTTATCCGAACCTGGATGTACTGAGTAACGGGACTTGTGGGCTTCATCCATCACCAGATCACGTAAATTTCCATAATGCGGAACCCATATGCGTCCGGCTACGTAGTAAGCACCGTCTCCTTTTTGTTCCAATCATTGTCTCGATCCTCGCAGGGACTCAGCCCTGATGTTCTCGGCCTTTAATGCTTCAACCTGAGCATTCCGAATTTGATTAGGGAGGTTCGAGTGGATAGTGAGCTGTAAGGCACGAACACGCTTGGGTTTGGTCTCCTTTCTACTGAGGGCATCGGCTACCACATTAGCCTTGCCTGGGTGATATTTGATTGCACACTCGTAGTCATTTAGGAGTTCGACCCATCGGCGTTGCCGCATATTCAACTCCTTTTGTCCCATTATGTGCTGGAGACTCTTGTGATCAGTGTAAATCGTGCACTTGGTTCCGTACAAGTAGTGTCTCCAAAGCTTGAGCGCGAAGACCACAGCTCCAAATTCTAAGTCATGCGTCGTATAGTTCCGTTCGTGGACCTTGAGTTGTCGCGAGGCGTAAGCGATAACTTTCTCGCGTTGCATCAATACACAGCCAAGTCCTTGAATAGAAGCGTCGCAGTAAACGACAAAGTCGTCGGTACCTTCAGGTAAAGAAAGAATAGGAGCACTACAAAGGTTCTTCTTTAGTTCCTGGAAGGCAGATTCCTGAGCCTCGCTCCATTTGTAAGCTACACCCTTCTGAGTGAGTGTCGTAAATGGTTGAGCGATCTTAGAGAATCCCTTGATAAATCTTCGATAGTATCCTGCCAATCCCAAGAATTGGCGAACTTCGGTCGGAGTCTTGGGCACAGGCCAATTCTTAATGGACTCAATCTTAGCAGGGTCAACATGAATCCCTTCCTGATTGACGATGTGTCCAAGGAAATGGACTTCTCTAAGCCAGAAATCACATTTCGAGAACTTGGCGTACAGTTGCTCATTGCGAAGGAGTTCGAGAATAAGACGTAGGTGTTGTTCATGCTCCTCTTGGCTCTTCGAGTAGATTAAGATGTCGTCGATAAACACAATTACGAACTTATCGAGATAGGGTTTGCATACTCGGTTCATGAGATCCATGAAGATTGCAGGTGCGTTGGTCATTCCGAAAGGCATAACAAGGAATTCGTAGTGACCATAGCGGGTTCTGAAAGCAGTCTTAGAGATGTCCTCATCGCGGACTCTCAGCTGGTGATAACCCGATCGCAGATCGATCTTGGAATAATAACTCGACCCTTGCAGCTGGTCGAACAGGTCGTCGATACGGGGAAGTGGATAACGATTCTTGATGGTAACCTTATTAAGCTCGCGGTAGTCAATGCACATTCGGAATGAGCCGTCTTTCTTTTTGACGAAGAGCACTGGGGCTCCCCAGGGTGATGAACTAGGACGGATAAAACCTTTGTCCAAAAGTTCTTGCAGTTGAGTAGAAAGCTCCTTGAGCTCCGCGGGGGCTAATCGATAAGGTGCTCGAGCTATAGGCGCTGCTCCAGGAGCTAGCTCGATTTGGAATTCGACCTGACGGTGAGGAGGGAGTCCAGGTAGTTCCTCCGGGAATACCTCAGGATAGTCGCGTACGACTAGAAAATCTTCAATCCTGTTTTCCATTTTCTGTGTGTCGGTAATGAGTGCTAAGATAGCGGGGTGCCCTTTTCGTAGACACTTCTGGGCCTTTAAGAATGAAATGATGCCTGTGACTTCTCCGCTCTTGTCGCCTTGAACTATAAGGGGTTTGCCAGGGGGACGGGGAATACGAATAGCTTTCTCTTGGCAGAGGATTTCGGCTCGATGTTTGGATAACCAATCCATACCAATGATGACGTCGAAGCTTCCAAGAACGATGGGGAAAAGATTGATACAGAAGGTCTGACCAGACAGCTCTAATTTCCAGTCACGAATTATGTGTGAGGCCTCGAGGTTTCTACCATTAGCTATTTCAACGGTGTGCTTAGAGCTTAGCGGCGTAAGAGTGAGCTTAAGTTTCTTACTAATACGTAGGGATACATAACTAGCATCTGCTCCGGAATCAAATAGCATGGAAACATAACGATCATTAAGGAGGAACTTACCCGCTACAACGTTGGGGTCGTTCCTTGCTTCTCCGGCTCCAATCACAAAAGCTTTTCCTCTAGCACCATTTCCAGCATTGTTGTTATTGTTCCCAGCACCCTGATTGTTGTTGTTTTGATTCAGTTCAGGGCAATCCTTTCGCATGTGCCCCGTTGCTCCACACTTGAAGCATCCACGGTTGTTTCCTTGTTGCTGCTGTTGCTGTGGTTGTTGCTGATTCTGCCTAGCTGGGAACTGGCTTCGGCAGTCTTTGGCTTCGTGCCCCATCTTGTTGCATCGCTGACACTGACCTTTTCCACATGGCCCACTGTGATGTCGGTTACATTTGTTACACTTAGGGTGGTTTCCTCGATAGCCACCCTGTTGCTGAGGGCTCTTGTTGCTTTCAGTCTTCCTTTGTTGAACTGGGGCCTGAGCGGGGTTAGCATCCTTTCCCTGACTTCCATCCCACTTTCGTTTGTTATCGCCAGAAGTTCCAGCAGTAGCACCAATCCTCTTGGGCAGCTTGCCCTCTTCCACAGCCTGATTGGTGAGTTTGTGAGCAAGACGAACCACGGGCTGTATGGTATTGAGGTTGGCCGAGGTCACATGACTTCTGATTTCAGGGACCAAGCCTTTGATGTACAACTCGATCCTTCGATACATAGGTTGGGACATGTTTGGGCAAAGTGCAGCATAGTCGTTGGACTGCTTAGTGTAGGTCTCAATCTCTGATCCGACCATCTTGAGCGCATAGTACTCGTTCTCGAGTTTGTGGATGTCATCCCTGTGACAGTACTCCTCTTTGATCATGTCCTTGAAATCTTCCCATGCAGTAGCATTAGCAGTTTCCAGACCAAGCATCTGAATCTGTGCTTTCCACCACGAAAGTGCGTTTCCTTCAAGCGTACCAGTTGCGTACTTAACCCAGTTAGCAGGGGGACACTCACAGACAGCAAAGACAGCTTCGGCCTTTTCAATCCAGTGTAGAAGGCCTATGGCACCCTCAGTGCCGTTGAAAGGGAGAGGCTTGCCATCCATGAAGGTTTTGAAAGTACAAACACGTGGCTGTGCAGGCGCAGGCTGACCTGTTGCGAGAAGTGGAGCGAATAGGTTTAGAGGTGAGAAGATGATGTGGGGGTAGGATCTAAACATCCTAAAGTAACGAGTTTTACCTCCAGGGTGAGCTGCGAAAGCTGCAGCCACCGTGTTGAGCAAGTTAGCGAATTGAGCCTGAGTCATGTTGACGTTTCCTCTTCCGCGTCCACTCATTGTCTTCATAACCAGAAAACACAGTATGAGTGTGATGTCGTAACGTAGCGAGAATAAGACAGAAGAGAGATGTGTATCTATCTAATTAGGCACACTAGTATGTATAGCAGAGCAGAAAGCATAAGACAAATCAAGCAAGTAAACATAGGTCCGAGCTATGAGGTCAGATAAGTCGAGTCTTGCCCTTGGAGTGTAGTGTCGTCACGAGTCACGGGTTATAGTCTGGTTTTTCTCAAAAAGACTTTCCTTTTTTTTTAAAACCAAGTTCACTATAACCAATGGCTCTGATACCAATCTGTCACACCCCCAAATTCCACCTGCGGAATACCGTCCGCTTGAGGGTGTGACCGACCAGGATCCAGCCACCAATTATACTGAGCATTGGATAATAGTAAGGATGATCACCAACCAGAATGGTTAGTAAACACCATAGTTTAAAGTTCAAATGTTTAGGTTCAAATAACAGTTAAGTAAGTAGCGGAAGCATAGGCAAAGTAGTTTAAACAAAGTTCATAGTTCAAATTATTTAGAACCCAACACGCGGGTTTAGACGACCACTACACTTCCCAAGCTGCAAGCTCCTGAGTCACTGGTTACCTGCAAAGCATGCAGTAAGGGGTCAACAATAATGCTGAGTGAGTTCACTAGTTGTCCAGTTTTAATTACCAAAAACTTGTTTCACCAGTTAATTTATCCGTTTATACATGCCATGGGGAGCTACCCCAAAAGTTAGCGACTAAACTGTTTTTCCAATACCGAACACTAGGTGACCGTTGCGTATCCGCAGAGTGCCCCGATGTCAATGTTCTATCATCATTGACGGATGCCTGAGTACATTAGTTCACGACCGATCCCATACCTTGGCACGGTGTGAGGTTGGTAAGACCTAAATAGCGCTATCAACTAATAACCCGTTCGCCTGGCCCCGGCGACTAATCGGTATTATGTAGTAGGGACTTTAAGTGATAGAGTTTCGTTTAGTGCCGTTTGTTGCAATCCGTATAAACAGTAATTAACTAAAAGGTTCCCCATAACAAGGGAAGAAAAGTAAGTTGTATCCCTCATAAGGGGATAGTGTTGTTTTTAGTTCCGTTTCCCAAACCACCGGGAATACATGCTTTAGGTTGTGAACTCACCTTGGGTTGCTCGGTAGATTAATTACCCGGTTGATCACGTTGGTCACCACGTCCTAGCATGGTTACCGAATATGGGTCAAGTTGGGGTCCAAGTAAACACGTATAGCAAACACGTACAGTCACACATAGCATGCATAACACATAATTATCCAATAAGTCATTGGGCCCGTCTAAGTTCTTTAACAGCAACAGCAACAGTTAACAGTTAACACGTAGCCCACCTAAACAGTAACAAGCATGTACAGTTAATACACTTGGGCCCAATAACTAACAGCCCAGTCGAGACCAGGTGGTCTCGACTCGAGAACACACAGTTGCGAGTCGCAACCGGATGTTTCGACTCGTCATGCTCTGGTTGCGAGTCGCAACCGGATGTTTCGACTCGTCATGCTCTGGTTGCGAGTCGTAACCGGATGTTTCGACTCGTCATGCTCTGGTTGCGAGTCGTAACCGGATGTTTCGACTTGTCTTGCTCTGGTTGCGAGTCATAACCGGATGTTTCGACTTGTCATGCTCTGGTTACGAGTCGCAACCTCCGATACGTGCACAAGAATCCTTCTAGAACCTCTGATGTACTAACCAATGAGATTGCCATTTCATGTAATTATGTACTATCCAATCAAATACCGCAAACATGTTTTATTGTCTAATTTCCAACTAAATCAGATCAAACAAGGCATATTTCAAATATTTTCATGACATTCAAATTGTTCTTCATATGTTCATACTATATTTAGTACATATTCATGATGTTCTTCATGAGATTATTCAAGCATGAAATAATATGAACACACATTTGCCCAAAATATCTAGCGTAAATCATATACATAAATCGGATAACATAATTTGGATAACATAGCCATTTATCCTACAAAACACCTTAGCAAGATATTATCAAAACAATATTTCCCTTACACTTTCTAGCATGAATCATTTATTCAAACACACTAGCTTATCCATATCATATAGTTATTTCACGGCATTCATAAGGTTTATGAATAAAACACATTGTTCTTCAATTCATCATTCAAACATTGATAACAATCTATTATCTAATAAGCAATATACTCCTTCAAACATCCAACAAATCACATAGTTTCTATATATCATAAATCATCATTTTTAACCTAATAACTAAAGGCACTAACCGGCTAGATGAAGAGGTGTGAAGGATTGATGGACTAAGTTCCGAGTGGTGATGATGAGCTAATCCGAGATGATCCGGGAGCCCCTTTTGTTGTCGCCGGTTAGATCCGAGAGAGGGAGAGGAGAGGAGGTGAGTTTGATGTTAGAACCTTAGGGTTTTAGTGGTTTGGAGGAATGTAGGAGGGTGTGTGAATGGTGGGAGTGTCAAATGAGAGAAGGAGGGCTTGGGCATGGGTTTTATACTCGGTTTGGGTGGTGCACCCTACAATGGTTCCGAGTGGGCTCGAAGGGGGTATATGGCCCAATCCGGCCCAACCGTTTTTGTTTACTCGAGACCGAGTGGTCTCGAGTCGGGTTCGGTTCAGACATATATATCTATACACATACCACACATTATATATACACATAGCACATTAAGGTAAAACGCAACTTTTCATTTAATAACACATATATACGCCTAACGAAATTACAAGGTGTTCCCTCGGAAAAACCTAGAGTGTCACATTATCCCCAAGTTTTAAGAACTTTCGTCCCGAAAGTTAAGGCAGCCACTGACAAGCTAGTAAAAGTGAGGGCGTTTCAACGGGGTGTCACAATAGTCACAGATCCATCGAGTGACACGTACTGACCGAGTAATTGTGTAGATATAAACATTGTAATTACCCTTAATACTGTAATGTGTAAACAACTGATGCTTTACCAAAATGGAATGTACTTGCCCGTATTTCTTGCTGATAAAATGTTTTCAAAACGCATTTAAGGTAACACAATGTGAAAGCCAAATAGAAGCCAGCTGGAGACCACTGAAGGCTTGAAAAAGTGGCTATAAAAGTTACCTAAATAAACAAGACGTTATGATCATTTTATTGACATAACTGCTGGTGGAAATTTCAACTCTGATCCTCACTCATCTAGTTATGCTTTCACAGCAAATGGAGAAAGCCAGAACTCTGACAATCTATGCTTTAAACTCAATGACCTTCAGCATTTTGATCCAACTGATTTAGAGGAAATGGGCATATTACATCAACTGGCTTTGCTGAGTGTTAGAACCAGCAAATTTTACAAAAGGAAAGGGAGAAAATTCCCAGGGTTGCATGGGAATCTAAAAGTAGGGTTGGATAAGTCAAAAATTAAATGTTACAAGTGCAACAGGCTAGGTCATTTTGCTAGGGAATGTAGGAGTCAAACAACTGGACCAATCATAACTCACCCTAGTCCAAGACCACAAAATAACCAAGGCACTGTGCAGTATACCCATTATACCCCTGCTGCCCATGTAAACACTGCTCATTATGCAAACCCTGGAACCCCTGTTCCTGTGCAGTATGTCTAAACCACTATTCCTTAAATTCAGTATGTCCAAGCCCATGTCCCTCAGGTTCAAGTGCAACCAGTTGCACCTCAACAAGCTGCACCAGCAATGGTTCAACCAGATCAGCAAAGCTTCTTCACCCAAGGCTTTGTTGACTGGAGCAGCTTACCTGATGAGCTAGGTGATGAAAATTTTGCACTCTATGCTACTAATGATACTTCTAGTGATGAATTTTGTTTTGTAGCATTGGAGTCAATACCAGAAGGGCTTGAAGCTGAAGAAGGATAGTCAAGGGCTGAAACAGTGGATGAAATTGCTGAAGCAGTAGTTACTACTGTTGCTAGTGAAATACTGTTGGAAGAAAATTCAGAACCCCTGTTGGAACCACTGTCTGACCCCTGGTCTGAAGAAGAAGAAAAGAAACATGGTGAAAAGGAAGAGAAGGTGGCTGATGAGAAAGAGCATGTTTGTGATTGTGCCATGATGGCTGCAGCCAAGGTATCACCTCAGGTT
Source organism: Helianthus tuberosus (assembly GCA_030545235.1). Taxonomy (NCBI): domain Eukaryota; kingdom Viridiplantae; phylum Streptophyta; class Magnoliopsida; order Asterales; family Asteraceae; genus Helianthus; species Helianthus tuberosus. The sequence continues at coordinate 93,986,337 of CM060394.1, read as the reverse complement.
CTTAAAAATCTATGTTCAGAAAAATGCATCATAGCATTTGCTAACATTAAAGAGGTGAATGAAAACCTTAGGGATAAAGTGCTAAATGATGAAGTTCAATTTGAAAAGTCATTAAAAGAACTGAAAATCAAATTGGCTGAAAAAGATAATGACATCTGCAGTCTTAAACAAGAGCATAGCATAACCAAGGACCAACTCCAGACTATGATAGAAAAATATCAAGCCTGCAAAAAGGAGTTGGAATCCACCCAAATCACTTGTGAAAAATGGGTGGAATCCTGCAAAGGTTATGAGGTCATGCTTGAAAAATAGATCAAAAGCAATGTAAAATTTGGTGTAGGTTTTAGGAAACATGATCAAATTGAAAATACTGCTGCAAATGATTCTGTTCAATCCACTGTTGAAATCATTCCCACAAACAAGGATGGCCAAGAGGTTAAAATAACTGATAAACTTCATAACAAGATCACTCTGGAAAAATCTGTGGGGTCCTCAACTTTTGAGGAAATTGAGAAATACCAATTTAAACCCACATGGTCTGATGAGCGTGACATCCTTGAAAACTTCAAACCATTGGACTTCACAACCATTGATGGTGTAAAAGCTCCTAAGGCCAACGTCATTCCTCTTAAGGACATCCCAACAGTGGTTCAAAACTCTGTTGCAAAACAGTCTGAAAAGAGGAAGAAAAGAGAAAAGATTAAAAACTTGTTTTGTGACTTTTGTGAAAAGAAAAATCATTTGACCAAAGATTGTTTTCATTTAAAAGCATATGATCTAAACAAAACAAGTATTATTGTGCCTTCAAAGAGCTGCACCATCTGTGGAAAATCAAATCATTCCACTCAAAAGTGTGTGTACTTGAAATCCTTTGAGGTCAAAAAGGAAGAGTACATGTCAAAATCACCCTTGAGTTCATCAAAATCATCTGTCAAGAATCAACCATTGTTTATGCCAGTTCAAACAACTGTTACAAAACAGCTGACCCAAACCTCTATTAAAAGAGAAGTTCAGGTGACTGATGCACCCCCTGCTAACCAATACCGAAGAGGTAAAGGTCAACCACCATACCAAAGGGTCCCACATGTTTATGAGGTCTACAAAAAGCCTTCTAAACCAAGAGTGAACAGGCATCCCTTTGGGTATCAGCAGATGATAGGGAAAGACCCCCAACAGTGGTTAGAGAAAAACAGTTCCAAAACTGTCCAAACCCCTGAGCTAACCACTGTCCATCCACCTAAACTTAACACAGACACTATTGAGACCCCATCCAAAGCCTTATTGGCTTTGGAGACCCTAATGAACTAACCTTTTACTTGATGTGCAGGGAGCTTCTGCATGCTTAGATAGTCTTTGATATGTAGATAGTGGAGGCTCCAGGCACATGACTGGATGTAGAGCCCTACTCAAAGATTTCAAAACTCATGGAGGGGGTGATATATCCTTTGGTAATAATAGTAAAGGGAAGGTTATGGGGTCAGGTACAGTTCAATTTGGTAATGTTAAGTTTGAAAATGTCAATCTAATAGACAATCTAAAATTCAACCTCCTTAGTGTCTCACAAATGAGTGATAAGGGCTATGGCTCATTCTTCACTAAGGATTGTTGTAGGACTGTTGGACCAGAAATGGTTAAAAAGATTGAAGAAATAATAAAAAATGGAAAAACCCAACTTGTTGCTCAAAGGAGTGGCAATGTTTATGTAGTTGATTTGTCAAAAGAGAGCCCCAAGACTGATGCTTGTCTGTTCTCAGCTGCCTCTAAAAAAGAGACAGAATTATGGCACATGAGATTGGGGTACACAAATCTCAAGACAATCACTGCTTTGTCAAAACATGGGTTAGTAAGAGGTCTTCCTCAAAAACTGTTCACCTGTCCTGAGCATTGTGTTTCCTGCTTAAAAGGAAAACAACATAAAAGCTCATTTAAGTCCATTGAAGAGTCCAAGACAACCAAGTGCTTGCAAATGCTTCACATGGATTTGTTTGGCCCAGTTAAAGTCATGAGTCTGAAAAAGAAAAGATATTGTTTGGTTATTGTAGATAACTTTTCTAGGTTTACATGGACTTATTTCTTACATTCCAAAGATGAGACTGCAGGCATTCTGCAAGACTTTGTGAAACAGGTTGAAAAGCAGTTTGACTTGTCAGTAAAAGTCTTCAGGAGTGACAATGGCACAGAGTCAGAAATAGGGAGTTGGATGAGTTTTGTGTGTCAAAAGAAATTGTAAGGCAGTACAGCATTCCAAGGACACCAGAGCAAAATGGGGTTGTTGAAAGAAAGAACAGGACATTGATTGAGGCTGCCAGAACCATGCTTGCAGATTCAGGTTTGCCATTAACTTTCTGGGCAGAGGCAGTAAACACTGCTTGCTATGTCCAGAACAACGTTTTAATCAACCCCAGGCATCAAAAGACTGCATATGAACTGCTGTATAAAATCAAACCACTGATCTCATACTTTAAAGTATTTGGCTGCCCATGATTTATTTTGAATTTAAAAGACTCAATTTCAAAATTTGCAGCCAAAGTAGACAGTGGATATCATTTGGGATACTCAACCACTGCTAAGGCCTACAAAGTGTTTAACAAAAGGACCAAAACAGTGGAAGAGACTTTGAATGTGAAGTTCAATGAACTTTCTTCAATGAAAATCCCTGCAAATCCTGCAGAATTGTTTGATCTTGATAAATTTACTTTTGAAAATGTTGCTGTCAAGACTAACAGTGCAGGTCCATCAGAAAATCCTCCATCAGACAATGGGTATTAAGTGATCCTTCCACAACAAACCTTCAAATCCATTGCCAGAGCAGCAGATGTCTAAAACAGCTGTCAAAGCTCAGCCACTGCTACCTCAACAGTTGTTGACCAAAATAGCCCATTAACCCCTGCTTCCACATCATCAAACACTGTTGATAAAAGTCCTCAAACAGTGGATAAAAGTCAGCATGTTTTCACACCAATTCCTCCTATTCCTCCACCTCCATTTCAAACCATTGTTGGATCATCAAAGTCACCAGTAGTGATTAGCTCAGATGATTCACATCTGCAGCCCTCACCATTAAATGCCATTGTTCCATACAAAGGAGATCTTATCTTCTTGAAGTCTCATCCACCAGACCAAATAATTAGCAACATCAGAAGGGGTGCTCACAAGAAGTCAATCCCAAAACATCTGTCTTTTTGCTGGTTTTCTATCTCTCCATCAGCCAGTCAAGTACCAAGAGGCACTGAAAGACAACAGCTGGGTAGAGGCCATGCAAGAGGAGCTCCAACAGTTCAGAAGACAACAAGTATGGGAGCTTGTACCACTGCCAGAGGGTGTAAGTCCTATTGGCACAAAGTGGGTCTTCAAAAATAAAACTGATGAAAGGGGCATTGTTGTCAAGAATAAAGCAAGGCTAGTGGTTCAAGGTTTCAGACAGGAAGAGGGCATTGACTATGACGAAACTTTTGCCCCTGTAGCAAGATTGGAAGCTATTAGACTGTTCCTGGCCTTTGCTGTCAACCACAACATAAAGGTGTTTCAAATGGATATTAAATGTGCATTCCTCTATGGTAAGATTCAAGAATAGGTATATGTTTGTCAACCTCCTGGTTTTGAGGATCCATTTAATCCAAATCATGTCTACAAGCTAAACAAAGCTTTGTATGGCTTGAAACAAGCACCTAGAGCCTGGTATGAAACTCTTTCCACCTTTCTTCTCTCTATTGGTTTCACAAGGGGTAAAATAGACAAAACATTGTTTTTAAAATGGAGAGGGAAAGATTTGATGATTGTCCAGATTTATGTGGTTGACATCATCTTTGGAAGCACATGTACTAAAATGTGTGAAGAGTTTAGACAACTCATGACAGCTGAGTTTGAGATGAGTGCAATGGGTGAACTACAGTGTTTCCTTGGTCTCCAAGTGAAACAACTGCAAAATGGTACATTCATCCATCAAGGAAAATATGCCAAAGAACTTTTAAAGAAATTTGAGATGGATGATTGCAAACCATGTAGTACACCCATAGCAACCACAAAAATTGTCATGTCTGATGAAAAGGATGATTTGGTTGATCAAACTCTTTATAGAAGCATGATTGGGTCTTTATTGTACCTAACTGCATCTAGGCCAGGCATCATGTGTTTGTGCAAGATCCCAATCAGCCCCTAGAAAGTCTAACCTTATTGCTGTAAAAAGGATATTCAGATACCTCAAAGGTTCTCCCACACTTGGTATCTGGTATCCAGCTGATGGAAATATCAAGCTTTCAGGTTTCTCAGACAGTGACTTTGCTGGATGTAACACAACAAGGAAGTCCACTTCAGGAGGGTGCCAATTCCTAGGCAATTGCTTAGTGTCTTGGCAAAGCAAAAAGCAAAAAGCAAGCAGTTGTTTCAACATCCACTACTGAGGCAGAGTATATAGCTGTTGCAAGCTGTACAACCCAACTGCTTTGGCTTCAAAATCAATTGCTGGATTTTGGTATCACTGCCCTAAAGACACCTCTCATGTTGGACAGTCAGGCATCAGAAAATATCATCAAAAATCTAGTATCTCATTCAACCACCAAGCACATTGATATCAGACATCACTTTGTGAGGGATTGCTATGAAAAAGGTTTGATTTATCTGCACCATGTTCCAACTAAAGATCAGCTGGCAGATGTGCTAACAAAAGCATTAGACACATCCCCCTTTGAAAGCTTGATCTCTAGGATTGGCATGCTGAACATGGAATAACAGGCAAAATCCTGTTTTTCTATGAATAAAAGCACTAAAATGTTTTTAGAAAATCAAAAATCCATCCTTAAAAATAGCTAAAAATGAAATTTTCATTAATCCTTAAAAGTCTGCCATAACCACTGTTTTTGGTTCAAACATCTGTTCTGTTAAATGCTGTCCACTGCTGAAAGTCAACCTCTGTTCCCTCCTTTCCCTAGTATTCACTGTTGTTCAAAATCAGTGTTTTCAACCACTAATAAGCTATTCTCTGATAGTATAAAGTCACCCACTGTTTTCATTATAACCGTTGCAACCACTGATATTGCTCCATCAGTGGTTTCCATAAACAACTGTCTTCCATTACTCATCAGGGGTTGGCACGTGGACAGTACATAGCGGTTAGATCTTTGTAACCACTGCCACATCAGCATTCCCTTTTCCCTTTATAAAACCCTGATCAAAACCCCAAACAGGGTTTTCGCTGTCGAATCGAATTCAAAATTCCTTTCTCAAAGCAGTTACCATCCATTTCTCTCAACTCTTTCGTCGTCTTCCTCCTCTTGCAATCACCTTCAAATCACCATGGCCCTTCCATTCAAAACTCCTCACAATTACTTGGGTCTCCTTGAAAAACCAAGTCATACGAAACCTTCAACTCCATTATTGATGCTCTATCGTCTTCAAAGTACAAAACTTTGTTGACTTGTGATGCTCCGATCTTCCTGGATACCCATCAAGAATTCTGGAAAAATGCTAAATTGGAAACTAAGGATAAAAAGCCCTTAGCCATTAATTCTTCTATAAAGGGTATTTCAGTCACTATAACCCCTCAAACCATCTCAGAGGTGTTTGAACTCAATGATCTTCAAGGTAAAACTTCTTTCCCTAAAACAGAGTATCAAACTGATTTTCTTGAGAGAGGGTATGAAGAGGAAATGAAAAAGGACACTTTACGAAAAGGTAGTTTTCCTCCTGCCATGAGGTTTCTTTTTCATACCCTCCTTATGTGTGTTTCAAATAAAACAACTGCCTTCAATGAGATTCCATTGAAGATCCAATACCTAGGCTATGCTATCCTACAAAAAGAAAATTTCAACTACTCCCAGGAGATCTTCAATTATCTTGTTACAAATGTTAATAAAAAGGCATTTTTGTTATTTCCAAGGTTTTTAAGTTACTATTTTAATAAGAAATTTTCCAAGGATAATGCTCATGTGTTAATCCAAGGAAATCCTTTTCAAATGAACAGCCTAACTTCTGAAACCTTTACAAGGCTGTCAAAAATTTCAAAAACACAAACAGAGGTTCCTGAGCAGAATTTAGCAGCTACCACTGCTCCTCAGGTATCTGCTGTTGAGCCCACTGCTCAAGGTGATCACAGCAGCACAACCACTGCTGTGAAACCCCCACCTAAAACCACTAAAAGACCAAAACAGAAAAAATCTCAAAAGCCCCCCAAACCCAAAACAAAGGTAAATCTGGAAGATGAGATCCCAGAGATTATACCAGTGACAACACCAAAGTCACCAATAACCACTGTTGCTACTTCCTCACAGCAGATGGTTGAGAGATCTCAACCTGAACCTCAAACTCCTCATGCTTCTTCTCAAAAAGAACAGGTTGTAAGAACCGGGACACCAAATTATGATGCTCTGGAATCACTTGATTCCATCATCCACAGCCCACTGCCCGGGGAAAATTCTCTTTCCACTCCTATCCTCACTTCACAAATTCCACCTACCATTTTACCTCTATTGGATGCAGTTGATTTGGCCCAGACACAAATCAGTTCTTCTCAATCACCTATTAATGAGAATATGCCACAGAAAGTGACTGAGTCTGGTGTTCCAATCACTGTTAGCCCACCAATAGTTGAGGAGGTTACACTGTAGGAAGTACCAGTACTTCCTGTCAGTAGTTCAAGTGGAGCAGCTACTACAAGTGTTGAACCACTGGTTTACACTTGGACAGTAGTTTCATAAGTGAGACTCCCTTGAAGGCAATTTCTTCTTGGGGAACTAGGGTGTTTCCAGCTTTCACTGGTTCACTAAAACTGGTCACTCCTACTGAAGGAAGAAGTCCCCAGTACCAAGAAAAAGGGGCATCAGTGGATGACTTTTGGGAAACTTTTCCTAAGTCAACTGCTGATACAACCACTGCCAGTGGGAAATCAGATGATCCCATTAACTTGGGTGATGGTTTAATGTACAAAGAATTGACGGAGAGGGTTGACAAATTGTACACATCTGTTGTAGATATTAAATCTATGCTGCAACAGTTGTTACAAGCACAAAAGGCAACACCCACTGCTGCACCAGCTGCAACATCTGCTCCATCATCTGCTCCTACTCCCACTGAGCTTTGGAGTCTATTTCAACCTCTGCTTCACCAAAAAAGAGAATATGCTGATCAGTAACATGAAATTCAAGTTCAAAAGATCAAAAATCTAATGGAAGGAAGGTTCAAAGACACACAAGCAGACATCAAGGCAATCAAGGCCCATCTGTTGCAAACCACTAGCACTGCTCCTCCTACCATAATGTTTGTTGATAATCCTCCACCAAATGATGCCAAAAAGGGGGAGAAAATGAGGCAGCTAAAGAAAAAGGGATACGAAGATGGTTTGTACATTGCACCAGATAATTCTAGTATGCTTGCAGACATCCCTAAGCAAGATGGTTCCAAAAAGGTTGATGTAACCTTAAATGCTATTGCTGATGCAAAAGCAAGGCTGGAAAAGGATATGGAGGCAAAGGGTAAATCAAAGTTTGAGCAGGAGAAGAAAGTTTATATGGAGATGGAAGTACAGGGTGTTTCTGAGCCGAAGGATGAGGAAAGTCCTAAGCCCAAAAGAAAACAACCCACTAGAAAAGTGAGGCAACCCAAATCCATACCTTCCAGACTCACAAAACACAGTCCCCAAACTCCTAAAAACTCATCACATCAAACCTCCAAACCAACAGATGTTAAAACACCTATTGTATCAACAACTGTTGGTACTTCAGTTGTTTCAACAGATGTTAGCCAAAACACTGCAACCTCTACTTCAACACACACTCAATCCACTGCCTTACCAAAAAATCATATCACCACCAAAAACATTCTCATTACCACCAACACCACCTGCCAAAAAGCAGAAGACTTCAGGTGACACATCATCTGTTGTAATGGCAACAGTGGTTGAAACACCAGTTGTTTCAACAACTGTTAGTCAATCACGTACCACTCAAATCACCACCACTCAACCCACCAAAACACCACCAACCTTTCCTAAACTCAAAAGGAGAAGGATAATACTGAGTGATGAGTCTTCACCACCTCCAACATCTTCACAACCACTGACCCTTGTTACCATTCCAAACCCTGTTCTACTCTCTTCGGCACAAGCCTTTAATCCAAACACTACCATAACTCCTGCAGGTGTCCAGTATCCATTAGATCTTCCAGCAGTTAGAGAGGAGATCAAATCCTTCTACTCTGAAGATGACCCTGCTAAAAGGAGTTTTCCATCTCTTCAAGGATATCATAGGCCTAATAACATTGAAGAATATTTGAAGTTAAAAGCTCAACAAGCAGAGGATATCTCTAAAAGAAATTCACAGGGAAAATCTGACAAGGAGATCCAAAGATACTATCAATACCTGCTCACTCAAGTCAGTACTTTGGAGAGGTTTTCAAAAGATCTTTGTCAGAAATTATCAGAGAGAGATGATGAAAGCTTGAGAAAAGATTACATTGAACACATTATGGCATTCAAGAAATACAAGGCAGAAAAAGCTCAGTATAAAGAATGGACCCTTGGTGAGCTCAAAGAGGAGTTAGAAAGAATTGAAAAGATGAACAAAGACAAAATAAAACACACTCCTCATGTTTGGTCAAAGTACAAGAAAAATGTACCAGATAAGGTGTTAAAGCTGAAGAGAATGAAGGAAGAACTCATTGCTGCTGATTTTGGGTCAAGAAATCAGGTGACAAGGTGGAAAGAAGACAAAGTCATGGCCAGTTACAAAAAGTTGGAAGAATTGAGAAAGAAAAATCCAAATGTTCCACAAAACCCTGACTATCCTAAAGCAGTGGTTCCAGTTAAACCACAAAAGCTACAAATCAGGAGATCTACTGCTCCACCTGCTGCTATCCTTTATCAAAGAAGGAAACAAAAGCAGATGGATGAAGAAACTGAAGCAGATAAAGCACAAGGGGATTACATTATAAAAATGGTCCTTCAACAGATGATGGCAGAAAATCCTGAATTGGCAAAAGCCTCAAACACTACTCAACCAGTCATTACCAGGCCACCATCTCCAAACTCATCTTCAATAAAAACTCTCCCAAGAAACCCACTGGATTCAAAAATACTAAAGTGGAAATCTGACAAACAGACCCACGTATTGACTTTGCTCAAATCCAGTGGTGAGGTGAAGAACATATCAAGGGAACAAGCACTGGGCCTGGGTGTTGAAGATCTGCAAGATCTCCTTGATCTTACACTGTGCAGGGATTAGGATGATACAGATTCCTTGGACTTTGAATTACAATTCAAAGGGCAAGTCAGGGAATTATTGATGGGGCAATAAAGATCCAGAATAATGAAGGGTTTTGGCATCATCTGTTCCAGGGGGAGATTGTTGGGATTGAACCCTACAAAGGAACAGTTGATTAAAGCTAAAACTGGATCAGATCAGGGGATCCAGAATAAGCAGATGTTTGTATTAATTCTTTCCCCTTGGAAGTGACCCTAACAACTGATGACCTCTATCTACTGTCCGTCTACAATAACTGCTGATCACTCAACATCTGTTGAAGACCTAAAGACTGTTGAAGACAAACACTGATGCTCAATCTACTGTCATAATTCAAGTACTGCTAAGAAGACAAAGCACTGCTAGGAGTATAACAGTGGAATGGGAAGCAGTAGTTTAGTTTGTCTTTGTATTGCATTGCATTGTAATTAGTAGTTTGTAATAAGCAGTATTTGTATTAGATCAGTAGTTATAGGAGGTTAGATGTCACTTTCATGGTGACGTGAGCAAAGATGCCACAGTGGTTTGCTTTGTACTATAAATAGAACAGTACCCTGTACTGTTCTATCAGCTATTTCTTCACTTGTCATTCTGTACGAACAAACCAGTGTGAGCTCAGGATGAGGGGGAGTTTGTAATACATGCATGCATTGTAATTGAAGTTTATAAGAAATATAATCATTTGATTTCATGATAAACATGTGTGTTGAAAGCAAATCTTCCGTTTGATTGTGTTGAAAGTTTGTTTCCATTTTAATTCCGCTGCAATTGTTCTTGTTCATTTTCATTATTGTCAAACAAAACATAATCATAAGAAACTCAGATCCTAACAAGTACCCAGGACATAAGGAAGAAGATTGTAGGAGAAAGGCTAATGCCAGAATATGCTACAATTGTGGAGAAGCATGGTCACATCAAACCGAACTGTTCGAAACTAGCTCTAGCCACAACCAACAAGACTAAGACAATTGAAACACCTAAGAAGAATGCCAGAGCCTTTGTTCTGACAGCTGAGGAAGCCAAGATGATTCCGGATGTGATTGCCGGTACGTTCCTAGTTAATAACATATTTTCCAAAGTATTGTTTGACTCTGGTGCAAACCAAAATTTTATCAATACTTCTTTCTACCAATTTCTTGACCAACCCTTAGCCAAACTTAAACAAGATTGTCTGGTAGAGACAGGAAACGGAGAATCTGTTAAGATAAGTGAAATCTTGCAGGGAGCAAGAATAGAAATTCTAAACCATCATTTCTTTGCTAACCTTTACCCAATGAATCTGGCCGGTTTTGATGTCGTATTAGGAATGGATTGGTTGGTAGCCAATCATGCCAGTATTTTATGTGATCAAAAGTTAGTACAATTAAGTACACCAAGTGGTGAAAAGATCACAATCAAAGGAGATAAGCTAACCCGACCGACAAAATTAATCTCCGTGATGAAAGCTGCAAGTTATGAAAAGAAAGGAGGAGTAGTATATATGATTTCTGTAATCATTAATACTAAAGGAAAAGAATTAAAAGATATTCCTGTAATATCTAAATTCTCAGACGTTTTTCCAGAAGAGTTATCTGGATTACCGCCTGATAGAGAAGTTGAATTTAGAATTCACCTAATACCAGGAACGACACCGATTGCCAAAGCACAATATCGATTAGCACCAACGGAAATGCAAGAACCGAAGAAACAATTGGACGAACTTCTTGACAAAGGTTTTATAAAACCAAGCTCGTCACCGTGGGGAGCACCGGTGTTGTTTGTTAAGAAGAAAGATGGATCGATGCGTATGTGCATTGATTACTGAGAATTGAACAAAGTCACGATTAAGAATCGGTACCCATTACCGAGAATCGATGATCTATTCGATCAACTTCAAGGAGCTCGATTCTTTTCTAAGATCGATTTATGCTCAAGATATCATTAACTGAAAGTACAGGAAGAGGACATTCCTAAAACTGCTTTCAAAACAAGATACGATCATTATGAATTTAACGTCATGCCATTTGGTTTAACCAATGCCCCAGCCGCTTTTATGGACATGATGAACATGATATGTAAACCATACCTGCATAAATTCATAATTGTCTTTATAGATGATATTCTAATTTACTCTAAGAGTAAAGAGGAACATGCAGCGCATCTGCATACACTCCTTACATTGTTGAGAAAAGAGAAGCTTTATGCTAAATTCTCAAAATGTGAATTTTGGTTACAAGAAGTGCAATTCCTTGGACATCTGGTTAAACATTGTTGAGAAAAGAGAAGCTTTATGCTAAATTCTCAAAATGTGAATTTTGGTTACAAGAAGTGCAATTCCTTGGACATCTGGTTAATCATGAAGGAATTCATGTGGATCTCACAAAGATCGAGGCGATTACTAAGTGGAAAGTCCCTGAATCACCAACGGAAGTACGAAGTTTTCTTGGACTGGTAGGATATTATAGACGGTTTATTCGAGATTTTTCTAGAATAGCCATTCCTTTGACTAAACTGACCTGCAATTCAGTTAAGTTTGAATGGGGACCAAAATAGGAAGAAGCTTTTAGGATTCTTAAGCAAATGTTAACCAACGCACCCATACTCGCATTACCAGAAGGAACTGAAGACTTTATAGTCTATTGTGATGCGTCTAAGTTAGGATATGGATGTGTGTTAATGCAACGTCAAAAGGTTATAGTTTATGCCTCTAGACAGCTTAAGAAACATGAAGAGAATTACACGACCCATGATTTAGAACTAGGAGCCATAGTTTTTGCCCTTAAGATTTGGAGACACTATTTATATGGAAATAAATTTGTTGTCTTCACCGATCATAAGAGTTTAAGGTATATTTTTGGGAAAAAAAGAATTAAATATGAGACAGAGACGCTGGATGGAAGTTCTTAGCGATTATGATTGCGATATCCAGTATCATACTGGAAAAGCTAATGTAGTAGCTGATGCTTTAAATCGAAAGTATCATGAAAAGCCGAAACAAGTACGTTCTCTCATATTAAATCTACAAGTAGATTTAAATGAGCAAATTAGAGAAGTACAGGAATCAGCAATCAAGGACAATGCTGAAAAATTGAAAGGAATGATTAAGGAGTTAGAACAAGGAACAGATGGAATTTGGAAGTTCCATAAGAAAATGATGTGGATACCTGAACAAGGAAACCTCTGCCACATAATTCTAGAAGAAGCTCATAAGTCTAAGTATATGATACATCCCGAAAGTGATAAGATGTATCAAGATCTAAGAAAGAATTTCTGGTGGGTAGGAATGAAAAAGGCTAATTATGTTGCTAAATGTTTAACTTGTTCACAAGTTAAAGCTGAGCATCAGAAACCCTCAGGGTTATTGCAACAGCTAGAGATGCCAATATGGAAATGGGAAATGATAACAATGGACTTTGTTACCAAATTACCCAAGACAAGAAAAGGAAATGATACAATCTGGGTGATTGTAGATAGATTGACCAAATCTGCTCATTTCTTACCCATGAAGGAAACTTTCAGTATGGAACAGTTAGCCAAGCTATATGTAAATGAAATAGTTTCATTACATGGAATTCCTCTATCTATCGTATCTGATAGAGATAACCGTTTCACTTCTCATTTTTGGACAAGTTTCCAAAAAGCAATGGGAACCAGGTTAAATCTAAGCACAACTTATCATCCACAAATAGACGGACAAAGCGAAAGGACAATCCAGACTATGGAAGATATGCTTAGAGCCTGTGTAATTGATTTTGGAGGAAATTGGGATGACCATTTACCATTAATAGAATTTTCCTACAATAACAACTATCATACTAGCATTAATGTTGCACCATTTGAAGCACTTTATGGACGAAAGTGCAGAACTCCAGTCTGTTGGGCAGAAATTGGAGAAAAGCAATTATCTGGACTAGAGATAGTGCAAGAAATGACAGATAAGATAATGCAAGTCAAGGAAAGACTAAAAGCAGCATGAGATCATCAAAAGAGTTATGCAGATAACAGACGAAAACCTTTAGAATTTCAAGTAGGAGATAAGGTACTATTAAAGGTTTCACCATGGAAAGGAGTAGTCAGATTCGTTAACCGAGGAAAGCTAAGCCCCAAGTATGTCGGACCTTTTGAGATTATTAGAAGAATATGACCTGTAGCCTATCAATTACAACTGCCAGAGAAAATGGCAGGAATACATGATGTGTTTCATGCATGTAATCTCAAAAAGTGCTTAGCAGACGAATCTTTAGTGATACTGTCACACCCCGACCGCGTTAAAACAACAAACCGCGGCGGAAACGTCGGGGAGTGAGGCGACAGAATTATTGTTTCAACAACCATGGTATTTAAAGTTTTGTATTATTAAGATTAATGTTTACATTGTCTTGGAATTTAAATAAAACATAATATAATAACTGTCTTTTAAGTCACTAAGGCCCAAGTCCGCCTAAGTGAAGCACAAGCATCATCATGCATTAGCACCTGAAACACATGTAAAAATAGGTACGTCAGCATAAAAATGCCTGTGAGATACATAGGTTTTGTTTATGCAGGATTCATGACTTGTGGTTTTAAAAAAATGTTTAATAAAGTGTAGTCATGAACCTTGTAAAATGTTTTATGAAATCATATGAAAATCGATATGAAAATCAATGATGATGAAAGAACAATGCATGGTTAAATGAATAACCAAGTAAAAGTGAATTTGCATAAAATGTGTACTTTGTAAAATAATGTCATGTTTTTGTATAAAATGTTTCATCTTTTTCCCAAGTGGTTTAGATAACGCAACAATGTATAATATAATAAAAGCACTTATATATAGGAAGTACCAGTGGCGTATCCACCATGCTTTTATCATATAACACAAAGCCCCGTTACATAAGTCACTTATCAATAACTAACCAAGGTGTCATGTTTTATGTCAAAATGTATATGTATTAACCATGTTCAATGTCATGTGTAAAATGTATCATGTATAATAAAATGTAATGCATAGCAAGTAGTAAGTATCTACTCATACTATGTGATAATGCCAATGTGAAACAAATGTCATGTACGGTGAATAAGAAGAATTTACTCAACCCCGTAGGAAAGTGTACAAGACAATGTTTTTGAATAAACCTAAGTTTAAATCAAATGTTATACTTTGTAGAAAACAATGCTTTATGATTACAAACATTTATGCAGTAATGTTAATCGCATACATTCAAGCCTTGCGACTGTGGTGACAAACCTTTAAACAAATTAAAGGTTTGTCTAAGTTATGTATATCGGATTCTGTCATTCCCAACTTCCAAACAAACCTAGGAAGTCAGAAACGGGAGTTGTCAAGTCCTATGGTACCATTACATACTACCGAGCGGCGTAGCTAATGTTAATGAATGTATTATTGTTCCGATTAAACATACCAAATGTCATAACCAATGTAAGCATGCTATGAAAACCATGTACTAGGAATGCTAAGTAAACATGCCTAGTAGAAATGTCATGTAAAACAATGTGTACATATGCTAAGTGAACATATGTAACAAATGTGAAATAAATCAATGTGCTAGCATGCTTATCATACATAGCAAAACATAATCAAAGCATGTACTAGATATGTACTAGGTGAAACTAGCATGTTTATGTCATAAAAGCATGAAATGTACGAAAATAACACATATGTACATGTGAATTACCCCAAATATTTGAAAGTGGTAAAAGAGGGGAACTATGTACTCACTTGGGATTGCTTATTAGTCTTGCGAATAAGACCAATTTAAGCTCCAAGTATCACGGAATCAACAAGGCACCTAGTATAGGTAACTATGTTAATAAACGGATCCTAAATCGGGAGATAGGATAGAATGAGGTTCTATAAATCAAATGAGTATTTGAACTGATATGGTATGATTTAATAGTCCCTACATTCTGATTTGAAAGTCTACCTAAGTGCTTTTGACCCGTTTCGACCCATTATGGTAGTATAAGCTACTATAACGCGTCGTTTGCGCGAAAATACGTTCGGATGGTTAACTATGTGTTATGTAAAGTCTTATATGCCCAATTATCCCTAAACATGTTACTACATCAGTTTAGATGTCAAAAATATGTTCACATATGCAAAATACGGATTTATGTTTCAAAAGGGTGTTTTGGTCATTTCCTATGGGCATATAAGGTAACTAACAAATGACTAACCAATCCTAGGTGATCATAAGGTATAACCTCAGTGGTTATTCCCTATGTAACTATGATCACTAATCAAGCTTGGTCGGATCCTAATGATCGACCAAACGGGTCGGGTTCGAAAGTCTAAGCGGTTGTTTAGACCGCTTAACCTACGACCCTAAACAAGCACTAAACTAATAGTGACGAGTTAAACATGTCAAAACATGTTTAACTAATTTATAAAACTGATTTGGTATCAAAACAAGGTGTCTTGATACCTAAAAGTAGCTTCGTTGCAAAATGCGTGCTAAAACGCATTTTGACCGAAACTTTGACTCGTCATTACACCTAGTTAATGTGGTAATCAGTAGGTATAATCACTAAGGATTATAACCATCGTGATTACAATCACGTTGCAAAGTTCAATTGAACTTTGACTTGACCAATTGATGGTCAAAACCAAAAGTCAAACTGTTGGCCAAACTGTTTGACTTTCTGCACTAACATAAATAAAAAGAGTGAAAGAATGCTCACTAAAGGTCCTTGCTATCTTTTCTACAAAGAACAAGTTCCTAATCAGATGGGAGAGCTCCAAATCAGATTGTAGAGAAGAGAATGAGAGAAATGAGCAATGAATGAATGAATTTGCTTGGCTATTTATAGTTGTAGCAAGTTCATAGGATCATTACACATGTTTGTGTAGCCTCCAAGCATTAAATCTCATCCATACAAGTGTTATGAGCAGCTTAGAAGCCTTGGAGAGGTGTTAACTTGGCTACCACACCAAGAATTTGCGTAAACAGCCCCTGAAGTTGCAACAGATTGCTGAAACTGAGTTTTATGGAACTGGGCACTTCACACGGCCCGCATAAGGTATAGGGGAAACCTTACGCGCCCCGCCTGACCTCCCGAGATCAGCATAAGTTTCAAAAATTACAGTTCAGGTCCTTGCACTTGGTTTAAGCTCATTTTAGGCCCTTTGGCCCCCGTTAAGCCATTTTCAAGGCTCTACAAGGTCAATAAAGTTTAGAGGACTCAAAATGTGCTTGGAACATTCTCGGATGTCGGCTCGTTTGGTCGTACGGTCGCGTTGTTCGTTAAATTACGACGAAATTCAAACGAACGCGAAAACGAACCAAGATAAGCGACGAGTGGTATTTTTGCATGCCGATCACTAAAATAAAATTATTCTAGTGTATACAAAAATTTTGGATGACCAGATGTGGCCAGAACGTAAGATATGCGCGAAAATGCAAACTTACGCCGTTTTTGACACTTTTAGTCCCTGTAAGATCATATAAACATGTTTTCGCACACCGAACTTATCGAAGCTTATTTCTAAGATCTGTTTAGGTTATATATGGTATGTTTAAGTTATGATCAAGTTCCGGACTGTACGTTGCCTTAGAAAACGGCAGACTTTTGCAAGTTGATGCAAATAGTCCCTGTGAGCGAATAAACTTGTTTTTGCCATACCAAAGCCTTCAAAACTTATTTCTAAGTTATGTAAATGTTATTTAAGGTATGTTAAGCTTATGTTTCTGTTCTGGAGTGTTTTTCATGTTAAACTGATCACGTTTACGCATCAGTTTGCGTATAACTTTCCAGAAAGCGATATAGAGTTTAAAATCGACCAAAAACCAAAACGTGCATAATAACAAACATAAATGTCAAACATTGGGATAAAAATACATTGTTTTTATTAATATTGTATTGTTCAGAGTTTGTAAAATGATCACACAAGCACAGATGTCACAGTCTCCCCTACTTTAGGAAATTTCGTCCCGAAATTTATTTAGAGGAAACTTGTGAGAATAGATGCGGATATTTCACTTTCATCTGATCTTCACGTTCCCAAGTAAACTCTGGGCCACATTTAGATTCCCAGCAAACTTTGACAATTGGAATGCGCATGCGTTTGAGCTTTTTGACTTCACGGTCCATGATTTCCACAGGTTTCTCAACGAAGTGCATCGTGTTATCAACACGAATTTCATCAAGTGGTATGTGGAGGTTCTCATTAGCTAAACACTTTTTGAGATTGGACACGTGGAATGTTGGATGAACATTTCCAAGTTCAGGAGGTAGCTCTAATTTGTAGGCTACTTTTCCGATTCTTTCAACGATCTTGAATGGTCCAACATAACGTGGTGCAAGTTTTCCTTTCTTCCCAAATCGGATCACACCTTTCCAAGGGGATACCTTGAGTAGGACGCGATCACCGACTTGAAATTCTAAGGGCTTACGTCGTTGATCCGCGTAACTCTTTTGACGGCTTCTAGCTGTCTGTAGGTTATCGTGAATCTTCTTGACCTTATCTGTAGTCTCTAGAATGAGTTCAGGTCCAGTAAGCTGAGCTTCACCTATCTCATTCTAGCAGACCGGTGAACGACATTTTCGACCGTATAAAGCTTCGAAAGGAGCCATATTGATGCTCGTGTGATAACTGTTGTTGTAGGAGAATTCGATCAATGGAAGATGCGAATCCCAACTACCACCAAAATCAATCACACATGCTCTAAGCATATCCTCCAGTGTCTGGATTGTTCTCTCAGATTGGCCATCCGTTTACGGATGATATGCTGTGCTCAAATTAAGTTGGGTTCCCATGGAAAATTGCATGGTTGTTGGTGCATATTGGTGACAACAGCTTAGATTTGGTCTTTGGATATCTTGTAATTAGTTAAACGATAAACGGTTAGCGAGTTTAGTTTTGTATTAGTGAGATAATAGAGTTTGGGCTAAACAAAACCCACATTGGGTCTAGGGGACGATTTGGGCTTTGCCCATGTAGGAAACTCTAGCCCAAGTAGCAACCTTGTGTTATATAAACAAGGTTAGGCTTTAGGGTTTAGGTTAATCAGCCAAAACAGTGGGTGAGAGCAATTTCGTGAGAGACTTTAGGCTTGGACGAAATTGTGTGTGGTTAGGGTTTGATTGGTTGTAATTCTTGTAATCGATAATCAATAGAAACCCAGTTTGAAAGTGATTTATGTTTCTACTCATTCTGCTATATTCTGATCAAGAGGATTCCGCACTCTTGATTAGATTGACAATTCTGTGAAAGATCCATACGAATAGGGGACCTACAATGGTTCTCCAAAAGCGAGACGAGAATCGAGCATCTATGTCGGATATGATGTTCAAAGGAACGCCATGTCGAGATACAATCTCATCAACATATAACTTGGCAAGCTTGTCAGCAGATAGATCCTCACGGATTGGCAAGAAATATGCTGACTTTGTTAGACGATCAACAACTACCCAAATGGCATCATGACCTCTTTTAGTGCGCGGTAACTTGGTAATGAGATCCATAGAAATGTTTTCCCATTTCCAAACCGGAATCTCTGGTTGCTCCAATAGTCCAGAGAGATGTTGATGTTCTGCCTTAACCTTAAGACAAGTAAGGCATTTTGAAACATATAAGGCAATGTCTTTCTTCATACCCGGCCACCAATACTGGGTTCGAAGATCCTTATACATTTTATCCGCACTAGGATGAATAGAATAACGAGACTTATGAGCTTCATCCATAAGCAAGGTGCGAAGATCGTCTATACTTGGGACCCACAAACGGCCCATGAAATAGAATATCCCAAAGTCTCTCAGTTCAAGCTCAGGTTTAGTATGACACGGTAATTCTTTACCCATCAAGTCTTGTGTAACACAAGTATGTTGAGCCTGAGAAATGCGGGTTTGAATGTCAGATCGAACCTGGACACAATGAAGCTTGATACGTTCCTTACGACTTAATGCGTCAGCCACGACATTCGCCTTACCAGGATGGTAGCGAATTTCGCAATCGTAGTCGTTTAGAAGTTCAACCCAACGTCGTTGCCTCATGTTTAGTTCTTTCTGATTGAAAATATGCTGGAGACTCTTGTGGTCAGTAAACACTACACACTTTGTACCATAAAGGTAGTGTCTCCAGATTTTAAGAGCAAAAACTACTGCACCTAACTCAAGATCATGAGTCGTGTAGTTTTTCTCGTGTACCTTTAGCTGTCTTGATGCATAAGCTATGACTTTGTTTCTTTGCATAAGAACGCAGCCAAGGCCTAAGTTGGATGCATCACAGTACACGACTAAATCGTCGTTTCCCTCGGGCAAAGATAGAATAGGTGCATCACAAAGTTTCTGTTTCAAGGTCTGGAAAGCTTCTTCCTGTTTGGATCCCCACTCAAAAGATTTATTCTTCTGAGTTAAAGTAGTGAGAGGAACCGCAATCTTGGAGAAGTTTTCAGTGAAACGGCGGTAATAACCCGCGAGACCAAGAAATGAACGAACCTCGGTAGGAGTAGTAGGAGTATCCCAATCCTTAATCGCACTGATTTTGGCGGGATCTACATGAATACCTTGTTCGTTAACGATGTGTCCCAAAAATTGAACTTCTTTAAGCCAAAATTAACACTTGGATAATTTGGCGAAAAGCTGTTCTTTCTTTAGGAGCTCCATTGTAAGACGAAGATGTTGCTCATGATCAGCTCGAGTCTTAGAATAGATTAAAATGTCATCAATGAAAACAATGATGAACTTATCCAAATAAGGCTTACAAACCCTATTCATCAAGTCCATGAAAACAGCAAGAGCATTTGTTAAGCCGAAAGGCATAACAGTAAACTCATAATGTCCATATCGTGTACGAAAAGCTGTCTTGGGAATATCTTCTTCGAGAACTCGAAGTTGATGATACCCAGAACGCAGATCTATCTTTGAAAAGCAAGTAGCACCCTGTAGCTGATCAAAGAGATCATCAATGCGAGGTAGGGGATATCGATTCTTGATGGTAAGCTTGTTAAGCTCACGGTAATCGATACATATCCTGAAAGATCCATCTTTCTTTTTCACGAATAGGACAGGAGCGCCCCAAGGGGAAAAGCTCAGACGGATGAATCCTTTGTCAGAAAGTTCTTGAAGCTGCTTAGACAACTCTTGCATCTCAGACGGTGCAAGACGATAAGGTGATTTAGCAATAGGATTTGCGCCAGGCACAAGATCAATGTGAAACTCAACTTGGCGCACAGGGGGTAAACCAGGTAATTCCTCAAGAAATACCTTTGGATAATCCCGAACGACAGGGATATCTTGGATAGTCTTACCCTTGCCTTTTTCCTCTACGACATGTGCCAAGAAAGCAACATATTTCTTTCGTAGGTATTTTTGGGCTTGGGTACAAGACATGAGTTTAACGGGTTTCTCCCCACGAACTTCTAAGATCTCGCCAGTCGAAAGCAGTATACGGACCAACTTCTCAAAACATACCACCTCAGCATGATACTTGGATAACCAATCTATTCCTACTATAACATCAAAGCTCCCGAGTTGCATCGGTGTGAGATCGATAGGGAAAAGATGGTTATTAAGGTTCAACTGGCAATTTCGAAGAATGGAATCGAGTACAACAGGTTCACCACTAGCTACTTCTACAGTCAAGGGCTTTCCTAGTTTTGTTCTAGTCATCGAAAGCAAAGGCTCAAATGCTAAGGACACAAAACTCTTATCGGCACCCGAATCAAATAGAACAGAAGCAGGATGGTTGTTAACAAGGAACGTACCGTTCACCACTTCGTTATCAGCGCGTACCTCATTTGCATTTAGATTATAAGCTCTACCACGAGCCGGTGCCTGATTTGCGTTTTCCAACCTTGGGCAGTTGTTCCTATAGTGGGTCAGATCCCCACAGTTGAAACATGAACCAGGCGGATAGTGAGGTCGTGCAGGAATCTGGGCAGGGTTCTGTGCATGGTTTTGCACCGCTTGGTATTGAGCAGGCTGATTTTGGTTAGGAGCAAAACGACAGGTATTTGCAAGATGACCAGATTTACCACAGTTTGTGCAAATACGACATTGCACTTGTGGTTGGTGATGGCTATTACATCTGTTGCACAGAGGTGCGTTACCAGCATACTGCCTCTTGGCGGCAGGTTATGCAGCCTGATTCTGTGCTGCCTGATTAGCTTGAGCAGTAACAGCGAAATTTTTGGAAGCCTTACGCTTCCTAGATTTCTTTGAAGACTCAGCAGCCTTCTTTCCCTTTTTCTCACTGGTGCTATCAGACTGTTTCTGCTTCTTATCACCCTTTCTGTGGAGTTTACCCTTTTTGACTTGCGATTCAGTAAGGGTTGCAGCTAGCTCAATGGTCTGATGGACGGTAGTAGGGTTGCTGCCAGTGACAATATCCTGGACAGGATCTGGCAAACCGTCTATGTATTTCTCGATAGCCTTATCCAAAGGCGTGACCATTGTAGGACAGAGCAAGCTTAACTCTTCGTATCTATTAGTGTACGCACGGTGTTCACCACTGTCTTGCTTCAGATCATGGAACTCATTCTCAAGTGCCCTCTGCTCGTGACGAGGACAAAACTCTCTCATCATGAGAGCTCTAAGTTCCTCCCAAGTCTGACCCAAAGCAATATCAGCACCTCGGTCTCTCATAACCCCATTCCACCATATGAGAGCCCTCTTTTGGAATACACTCGAAGCAAACTCGACCTTACGATTGTTTGGACACTGAACATGGCGAAAGGTGCTCTCAAGACTCTCAAACCACTGTAGGAGCCCAGTTGCTCCTTCAGAACCACTAAACTTGAGTGGCTTAGCCGAGTTAAAACTTTTGAAATTGCACGGAGCAGGTGCATTATTGTTATTGTTGGCTTGGTTTATTTGAGTGATGAGATTAGGTAGTACAGCAGCCATCTGTTGTACTATAATAGCCGCCAGTTCGGCATCAGGTTACTGAACGTTATGTCGAGGAGGCATTCTAAAAGAGAAAACATGAGAGAAAACGAGTGAGATGATGTGATGAAAGAAAATGAGATACCATAAACAACGAAATGTAAAGATGGTGGTCATTTGTTTGTTACCACAAAGCAAACAAACGACACACAATGGCAAATCAAAGTAAACAAGTCATAATAATGTATCGCTGAAGACATGCTCGCCTATAAGTGAACACTCACCCCAAGAGTTCCCAGGTAAGAGTGACTGGTCCGATACTGCGGATTTGTACGAACACTCTAGCCTTGGACAGAAAACTAAGGGTACAGGCATTCACTCTTCCAGTTTGCACGTGTTCACATTATTTAGACCCAAACTTTGACGAGATTTTGAAAATTTGGAAGGCACACGGCCAAAAGAAATCATCTAAGGATAGATGATTGATTTCAAAAATCGACTCGGAAAATTGTGTTCATGTTTTGGTAATCACCTAAGGATAGGTGACGTGTATTGTTTTAAGATCTAAACACAAGAAAACTTGTGTTAGGGTCCTAGAAAGTTATAGTCTAGGTCAAAGCATTACTAATAACCTAATTCCCTATAACCATTGGCTCTGATACCAACTCTTCTGTCACACCCCGACCGCGTTAAAACAACAAACCGCGGCGGAAACGTCGGGGAGTGAGGCGACAGAATTATTGTTTCAACAACCATCGTATTTAAAGTTTTGTATTATTAAGATTAATGTTTACATTGTCTTGGAATTTAAATAAAACATAATATAATAACTGTCTATAATAACTGTCTTTTAAGTCACTAAGGCCCAAGTCCGCCTAAGTGAAGCACAAGCATCATCATGCATTAGCACCTGAAACACATGTAAAAATAGGTACGTCAGCATAAAAATGCCTGTGAGATACATAGGTTTTGTTTATGCAGGATTCATGACTTGTGGTTTTAAAAAAAATGTTTAATAAAGTGTAGTCATGAACCTTGTAAAATGTTTTATGAAATCATATGAAAATCGATATGAAAATCAATGATGATGAAAGAACAATGCATGGTTAAATGAATAACCAAGTAAAAGTGAATTTGCATAAAATGTGTACTTTGTAAAATAATGTCATGTTTTTGTATAAAATGTTTCATCTTTTGCCCAAGTGGTTTAGATAACGCAACAATGTATAATATAATAAAAGCACTTATATATAGGAAGTACCAGTGGCGTATCCACCATGCTTTTATCATATAACACAAAGCCCCGTTACATAAGTCACTTAACAATAACTAACCAAGGTGTCATGTTTTATGTCAAAATGTATATGTATTAACCATGTTCAATGTCATGTGTAAAATGTATCATGTATAATAAAATGTAATGCATAGCAAGTAGTAAGTATCTACTCATACTATGTGATAATGCAAATGTGAAACAAATGTCATGTACGGTGAATAAGAAGAATTTACTCAACCCTGTAGGAAAGTGTACAAGACAATGTTTTTGAATAAACCTAAGTTTAAATCAAATGTTATACTTTGTAGAAAACAATGCTTTATGATTACAAGCATTTATGCAATAATGTTAATCGCATACATTCAAGCCTTGCGACTGTGGCAACAAACCTTTAAACAAATTAAAGGTTTGTCTAAGTTATGTATATCGGATTCTGTCATTCCCAACTTCCAAACAAACCTAGGAAGTCGGAAACGGGAGTTGTCAAGTCCTATGGTACCATTACATACTACCGAGTGGCGTAGCTAATGTTAATGAATGTATTATTGTTCCGATTAAACATACCAAATGTCATAACCAATGTAAGCATGCGATGAAAACCATGTACTAGGAATGCTAAGTAAACATGCCTAGTAGAAATGTCATGTAAAACAATGTGTACATATGCTAAGTAAACATATATAACAAATGTGAAATAAATCAATGTGCTAGCATGCTTATCATACATAGCAAAACATAATCAAAGCATGTACTAGATATGTACTAGGTGAAACTAGCATGTTTATGTCATAAAAGCATGAAATGTACGAAAATAACACATATGTACATGTGAATCCCCCCAAATATTTGAAAGCGGTAAAAGAGGGGAACTATGTACTCACTTGGGATTGCTTATTAGTCTTGGGAATAAGACCAATTTAAGCTCCAAGTATCACGGAATCAACAAGGCACCTAGTATAGGTAACTATGTTAATAAACGGATCCTAAATCGGGAGATAGGATAGAATGAGGTTCTATAAATCAAATGAGTATTTGAACTCATATGGTATGATTTAATAGTCCCTACATTCTGATTTGAAAGTCTACCAAAGTGCTTTTGACCCGTTTCGACCCATTATGGTAGTATAAGCTACTATAACGCGTCGTTTGCGCGAAACTACGTTCGGATGGTTAACTATGTGTTATGTAAAGTCTTACATGCCCAATTATCCCTAAACATGTTACTACATCAGTTTAGATGTCAAAAATATGTTCACATATGCAAAATACGGATTTATGTTTCAAAAGGGTGTTTTGGTCATTTCCTATGGGCATATAAGCTAACTAACAAATGACTAACCAATCCTAGGTGATCATAAGGTATAACCTCAGTGGTTATTCCCTATGCAACTATGATCACTAATCAAGCTTGGTCGGATCCTAATGATCGACCAAACGGGTCGGGTTCGAAAGTCTAAGCGGTTGTTTAGACCGCTTAACTTACGACCCTAAACAAGCACTAAACTAATAGTGATGAGTTAAACATGTCAAAACATGTTTAACTAATTTTTAAAACTGATTTGGTATCAAAACAAGGTGTCTTTATACCTAAAAGTAGCTTCGTTGCAAAATGCGTGCTAAAACGCATTTTGACCGAAACTTTGACTCGTCACTACACCTAGTTAATGTGGTAATCAGTAGGTATAATCACTAAGGATTATAACCATCGTGATTACAATCACGTTGCAAAGTTCAATTGAACTTTGACTTGACCAATTGATGGTCAAAACCGAAAGTCAAACTGTTTGACTTTCTGCACTAACATAAATAAAAAGAGTGAAAGAATGCTCACTAAAGGTCCTTGCTATCTTTTCTACAAAGAACAAGTTGTAACACCTGTGTCATTTCAACCATCAAACAAATGCCAAACCAATGAAATATTGTATTTCATACTTTGGACTTGTATAAATATGTGTATCTTTTGCACATATCAACTCTTGTTCGATTTCAAACTCTAAATCGCTTTCTGGAAGGTTATACGCGCACTAATGCGTAAATATAACCAGTTTAATCCAACGAACACTCCGGAATAGTGAAATAGGCTTAACATACCTTGAATAACCTTTACATAGCTTAGATATAAGTTTTGGAAGGTTTGGTGTGGTGAAATCAAAGTTAAATCGTTTACAGGGACTAAAGTTGACAAACTGCGAAAGTATGTCAATTTGAACTGTAACAGACATTCCGGAACATGACCATAAGTTAAACACACCATAAATATCCTTTACATAGCTTAGAAATAGGCTTTAATGGGTTCGGTGTGCTAAAATAAACTTTTGGGTCATTCAGGGACTAAAAGTGTCAAAAAGTGCACAAGTTTGCATTTTCGCGCATAACTTACGTTCTGAATACATCCGGACATCCAAAAATTTATGTAAGCACTAAAATATATTATTTTAGTGTTCGCCATAAGAAAAATCCATTCGTCGCGTCATTTGGTTCGTTTTTCGCATTCGGGACCAGATTCGATGTATTAGCCGTTGTTTAATTCACAACCACACATTCTAAACTTGCTTAGTCAGCGGATAAGGATGGAATTTAAACACCTAAACACCATGACATTTCAACACATGTATGGATGGAATTTAAACACCTAAACACCATGACATTTCAACACATGTATGGATGGAATTTAAACACCTAAACACCATGACATTTCAACACATGTATGGATGGAATTTAAACACCTAAACACCATGACATTTCAACACATGTATGGATGGAATTTAAACACCTAAACACCATGACATTTCAACACATGTACGGATGGGATTAAGGCAGGTTTTCCATGAAACGATCTTAACGGTTCGGGTATTCCTATAAATACCCCATACCCCCCATTGCTAAAATCACTAGAATTCTGATTTGAGAACCTCTAAGTTGAAACCATTGTTTCATACCTGAGATTCTTGAATCGGGATTAGCATTCGGGGACCCTTCGTAAGTATTCTTTCGTTCTTTTCCTTATTTTACTGCTTTTCGAGTCAGAAAGTCAAACTTTGTTTGACTTTCAGCGTTAACCAGTAATGGTCAATGCGAAGTTCGTTTGAACTTCGCAACGTGAGTGTAATCACGTTGGTTATAGTCCCTTGGGACTATGCCCACTGATTACCACGTTGTCTAGGGTCGTAGGGTAGGCGATCTAATAAATCGCCTATACCTTCGAACCCGACCCAGTTTGGTCGATCATTAGGATCCGACCAAACACATTAGGTGACCATAGTAGGTAGGGAATAACCTTCCGAGGTTATACCCTATGGTCGCATCGTTTAAGTAGTTGTATGATAGGTAGTTTATATGCCTTAGGTAAATTACCAGAATACCCTTTTCATGTATAATTGGTAATTAAGCATATGTAACCTAAACCTTTGTCACATAACTGATTATGTAATATGTTTAGGCATATAACACTTTTCATAAGGCTAGTTAGGCGGTCCGAACGCGTTTCACGCGAACGACGCGTTAAAGTAGCATAAGCTTCCTAAACGGGTCGTAATGGGTCGTAAACAATTAGGTTAAGTTTCATTTAGTATGTAGGCTTTGTTAAACCAAATGACACGAGTCTCTACACTCATTTGGTTTACAAACCCTAATGCTACCCAATCTTCCGATCTAGGTCCGGTTTATTAACATAGTTACCTATACTAGGTGCCGTTTGATTCCGTGATCTCTAGTTTTGCTTGGTGGTTATCCTAGGACTTCTGAGCATTCTCAAGTGAGTACATAGACCCCTCTTTTACTGTTTTCCAAACTGTTTTGGGGTGGAACACATGTGCCTACTTGTTACATTCATGCTTTCCCGTTTTCACATCATATACCTGCTATGTTCGTTAGTACATTATAGTACATGATTTTATGACATTTCATGCTAGGTGTGCCCAATTGTGTGCATTACTTAGTACATCGTTTTACATGACATTTTGACATAGACATTTGACATAGACATTTCGGCATAGACATTTTAACATGATTGACATTTGATCATGCATTTCCCACAAAACATAACTTTGATTTAAAACAAGTTTTACTTCAATACTTTGTTTCTGTGCATATGGTTTAGTTGAGACATTTCACTTGCCATACATGACATCTTGACATAGACATTTGACATGGATATTTGACATAGACATTTGACATGGATATTTGACATAGACATTTTGATATGATTTACATCTTGACATGAACACTTTGACATATTACCCAATACATTTGACAATTGATTTAAACATAGACTTCTTACATTGATTGGTTTGGTTTGATTAAGTGATTAAGTAACGATGCATGTGTAATATGATACAAGCATGGTGGATACGCCGCTGGTACTTCCTATATATAAGTGTTTGTATGGTATTACATATCATAGCGTTATTTGAATCATTTCAGTTTGAGACATAGAACATTTTATACAAATAACATACTTTTCACAAGACATTGATTTATAAACATCTTATCTTATGCAAACATATTTTACTTGGTTATTCATTTAACCTTACATTTATTTATACTTATCATCTGAACTCATTGTTTTTCAAATGATTTACAAAGCAAAGCAAACTAAAAGGTTCATGACTAAACATTTTCTCAAACATAAGTCATGAAACCTATTTTCACAAAACCTATGTATCTCACAGGCATTTTTATGCTGACGTACCTATTTTCACATGTGTTTTTCAGGAGCTGTTGCATAAGATGATCAAGATACACATAGGCAGACTTGGGCTTTAGTGACAATAAAAGATGCAAGACTAGTTAATTATGTTGTATTTCTTTGTTTGTTAAGACATTGTAACACTTTTAATCAATAAAACGAAACTTCAATTGCCATGGATTTGAAACAATTAATTCTGTTACAACACTCCCCGACATTTCCGCCACGTTTTGTATGTTCTACGTGGTCGGGGTGTGACAGAAAAGATGGTATCAGAGCCAATGGTTATAGGGAATTAGGTTATTAGTAATGCTTTGACCTAGTCTATAACCTTTCTAGGACCCTAACGCGAGTTTACTTGCGTTTAGTCATAAAACAATACCGTCACCTATCCTTAGGCGACGACCACAACAAGAACATAAATTTCAAAACCGCTTTGAAAACTAATCATCTGTTCTAGGATGATTGATTACTAGGTTTTGAACCCTCTATTGTAAGGTTTTGAACCCCTTTAAGTTTTCAAAATCTCGTCAAGGTTTTGGGTTTTAAATAATGTGAACACGTGCAAACTGGAAGGGTGAATGCCTGTATTCTGGGTTTTCTGTCTAGGCAAGCACTTCGTATACATCTCATCAGACGCGAGACCAGTTGTGCTTACCTGGGAATTCTTGGGATGAGTGTTCACTTATAGGCGAGCATGTCTTCGCGATACATTATATTGACCCGCTTACTTTGATTAGTCACTGTCTCATTTGTTTGCCTTTGGTAACAAACAAATGGTCACAATCTACATGCCTTGTCATTTTCTTTTGACTATCTTTCGCTTGTTTCCTCCTATGCCTTTCGTTATCTTCAAGATGCTTCTTTATCGCAACAACAATGTCCGAACCAGGTGCTGCAATTACCCAGCGAATAGGCGTCGTACTCCAGGGGACCGTTGACTTAGCTATCACCATGACTCGCCTCAGGGATGAAGCTGTATAAGGGAACTGCTCCTTGGTGCAATCAATGCAACCGTCATCATCCAAATCAAATACCCTGTTACAAATGTACCCACGGTGTACGATGGAGACATTTGGTTAACATGTGTTGCTTTGTTGTCCAAAGCAAAGCTGTTACAAATCCTGTTGCTGCTCAACCTTCAAACTCTGCTTCATATGTCGCTTGACATATCTGGCGCCTCAACCTCATGAACTTTCTACCTTGTGTATCGACGTAAGCACGCCTAGTGCAAGGTGTCGGAACACCTCCCGTTATACAAACTTCAAAAAAATCCATGTAGGATCTTTCTATCCTCATAATTAGATCCTTGTGGATGGGTATCATTCATCGGAGTCCTTAATTGAATTCCTTGTATGATTCAATACGTACATCACAATTCAATAAGGACAAAGCCGAATTCCTATTAAGATTTTCCTATCTTCATAGATAGATTCTTGAAATGATTAAAGTGCCAAATGAAATCCACGAATTGGATTCCTGGTATACTTTAAGTATCCGCGTCCAAAGATAACAAATTAATAACCAAGTTAAACAACTATGTGATTATGTGTTCCCTTTTATGTTTTTGTGTGATCCAAATTCTTGTCATCCAAATCCTCGTAGAATCTTCCATATCTTTGGGTGCTATATTAAATCCTCAACGGGCTTGTACGTAATAGTAAAGACCCTTGGATTATATTGTACCATTCCATAATTAGACCCCTGAGTGGTCTAGGTAAACAGATTGATACAAAAATCTGGTTAGGAATATCATGTGATGATATAGCTGAAAGGACTCCTTGGTGGTCTAATTAAAAGGATCCTTTGTTGATCTAATTAAAAGGACCCTAAGGTAGTCTAGTCACACTCATCACAGGTTTGATTATCCTCCCCACAAACATTTCAAGACAAGTTATGCGGACTATGCAAGGAATTGCATAATTATGGATGCATACATAATTATGGAATTCAGTGCACAGAAACCACAGCGAATTTTGTCATGTGTCTAGAGTCTATTCCGTTCATTTTTGTTTCTGAAGATGTAAAATGACTATTCCGTTCATTTTTGTTTCTGAAGATGTAAAATGACTATTCCGTTCATTTTTGTTTCTGAAGATGTAAAATGACTATTCCGTTCATTTTTGTTTCTGAAGATGTAAAATGACTATTCCGTTCATTTTTGTTTCTGAAGATGTAAAATGACTATTCCGTTCATTTTTGTTTCTGAAGATGTAAAATGACTATTCCGTTCATTTTTGTTTCTGAAGATGTAAAATGACTATTCTGTCCATTTTTGTTTCTGAAGATGTAAAATGACTATTCCGTTCATTTTTGTTTCTGAAGATATAAAATGACTATTCTGTTCATTTTAGTTTCTAAAGAATGCCTGTTGAGAATAACTCTGTTCATTTTTCATTTCTGAAAAATGTTCGTTAAAGAGAAATTACAGGATTACGTCTTGTTCATCTTTGATGGTTATTTAACACAAAGTCACAAATAGACTCCTACGAATTAATTTCGGGACGAAATTTCCTAAAGTAGGGGAGACTGTAACACCTGTGTCATTTCAACCATCAAACAAATGCCAAACCAATGAAATATTGTATTTCATACTTTGGACTTGTATAAATATGTGTATATTTTGCACATATCAACTCTTGTTCGATTTCAAACTCTAAATCGCTTTCTAGAAGGTTATACGCGCACTAATGCGTAAATATAACCAGTTTAATCCAACGAACACTCCGGAATAGTGAAATAGGCTTAAAATACCTTGAATAACCTTTACATAGCTTAGATATAAGTTTTGGAAGGTTTGGTGTGGTGAAATCAAAGTTAAATCGTTTACAGGGACTAAAGTTGACAAACTGCGAAAGTATGTCAATTTGAACTGTAACAGACATTCCGGAACATGACCATAAGTTAAAAACACCATAAATATCCTTTACATAGCTTAGAAATAGGCTTTAATGGGTTCGGTGTGCTAAAATAAACTTTTGGGTCATTCAAGGACTAAAAGTGTCAAAAAGTGCACAAGTTTGCATTTTCGCGCATAACTTACGTTCTGAATACATCCGGACATCCAAAAATTTATGTAAGCACTAAAATATTTTATTTTAGTGTTCGCCATAAGAAAAATCCATTCGTCGCGTCATTTGGTTCGTTTTTCGCATTCGGGACCAGATTCGATGTATTAGCCGTTGTTTAATTCACAACCACACATTCTAAACTTGCTTAGTCAGCGGATAAGGATGGAATTTAAACACCTAAACACCATGACATTTCAACACATGTATGGATGGAATTTAAACACCTAAACACCATGACATTTCAACACATGTATGGATGGAATTTAAACACCTAAACACCATGACATTTCAACACATGTATGGATGGAATTTAAACACCTAAACACCATGACATTTCAACACATGTATGGATGGAATTTAAACACCTAAACACCATGACATTTCAACACATGTATGGATGGAATTTAAACACCTAAACACCATGACATTTCAACACATGTACGGATGGGATTAAGGCACGTTTTCCATGAAACGATCTTAACGGTTCGGGTATTCCTATAAATACCCCATACCCCCCATTGCTAAAATCACTAGAATTCTGATTTGAGAACCTCTAAGTTGAAACCATTGTTTCATACCTGAGATTCTTGAATCGGGATTAGCATTCGGGGACCCTTCGTAAGTATTCTTTCGTTCTTTTCCTTATTTTACTGCTTTTCGAGTCAGAAAGTCAAACTTTGTTTGACTTTCAGCGTTAACCAGTAATGGTCAATGCGAAGTTCGTTTGAACTTCGCAACGTGAGTGTAATCACGTTGGTTATAGTCCCTTGGGACTATGCCCACTGATTACCACGTTGTCTAGGGTCGTAGGGTAGGCGATCTAATAAATCGCCTATACCTTCGAACCCGACCCAGTTTGGTCGATCATTAGGATCCGACCAAACACATTAGGTGACCATAGTAGGTAGGGAATAACCTTCCGAGGTTATACCCTATGGTCGCATCGTTTAAGTAGTTGTATGATAGGTAGTTTATATGCCTTAGGTAAATTACCAGAATACCCTTTTCATGTATAATTGGTAATTAAGCATATGTAACCTAAACCTTTGTCACATAACTGATTATGTAATATGTTTAGGCATATAACACTTGTCATAAGGCTAGTTAGGCGGTCCGAACGCGTTTCACGCGAACGACGCGTTAAAGTAGCATAAGCTTCCTAAACGGGTCGTAATGGGTCGTAAACAATTAGGTTAAGTTTCATTTAGTATGTAGGCTTTGTTAAACCAAATGACACGAGTCTCTACACTCGTTTGGTTTACAAACCCTAATGCTACCCAATCTTCCGATCTAGGTCCGGTTTATTAACATAGTTACCTATACTAGGTGCCGTTTGATTCCGTGATCTCTAGTTTTGCTTGGTGGTTATCCTAGGACTTCTGAGCATTCTCAAGTGAGTACATAGACCCCTCTTTTACTGTTTTCCAAACTGTTTTGGGGTGGAACACATGTGCCTACTTGTTACATTCATGCTTTCCCGTTTTCACATCATATACCTGCTATGTTCGTTAGTACATTATAGTACATGATTTTATGACATTTCATGCTAGGTGTGCCCAATTGTGTGCATTACTTAGTACATCGTTTTACATGACATTTTGACATAGACATTTGACATAGACATTTCGGCATAGACATTTTAACATGATTGACATTTGATCATGCATTTCCCACAAAACATAACTTTGATTTAAAACAAGTTTTACTTCAATACTTTGTTTCTGTGCAT
The DNA here is from genome assembly GCA_030545235.1 of Helianthus tuberosus. NCBI lineage: Eukaryota > Viridiplantae > Streptophyta > Magnoliopsida > Asterales > Asteraceae > Helianthus > Helianthus tuberosus. Next base: position 93,953,537 of record CM060394.1, on the reverse strand, counting down.
ATGGTTTAGTTGAGACATTTCACTTGCCATACATGACATCTTGACATAGACATTTGACATGGATATTTGACATAGACATTTGACATGGATATTTGACATAGACATTTTGATATGATTTACATCTTGACATGAACACTTTGACATATTACCCAATACATTTGACAATTGATTTAAACATAGACTTCTTACATTGATTGGTTTGGTTTGATTAAGTGATTAAGTAACGATGCATGTGTAATATGATACAAGCATGGTGGATACGCCGCTGGTACTTCCTATATATAAGTGTTTGTATGGTATTACATATCATAGCATTATTTGAATCATTTCAGTTTGAGACCTAGAACATTTTATACAAATAACATACTTTTCACAAGACATTGATTTATAAACATCTTATCTTATGCAAACATATTTTACTTGGTTATTCATTTAACCTTACATTTATTTATACTTATCATCTGAACTCATTGTTTTCAAATGATTTACAAAGCAAAGCAAACTAAAAGGTTCATGACTAAACATTTTCTCAAACATAAGTCATGAAACCTATTTTCACAAAACCTATGTATCTCACAGGCATTTTTATGCTGACGTACCTATTTTCACATGTGTTTTTCAGGAGCTGTTGCATAAGATGATCAAGATACACATAGGCAGACTTGGGCTTTAGTGACAATAAAAGATGCAAGACTAGTTAATTATGTTGTATTTCTTTGTTTGTTAAGACATTGTAACACTTTTAATCAATAAAACGAAACTTCAATTGCCATGGATTTGAAACAATTAATTCTGTTACAACACTCCCCGACATTTCCGCCACGTTTTGTATGTTCTACGTGGTCGGGGTGTGACACAAGTTCCTAATCAGATGAGAGAGCTCCAAATCTGATTGTAGAGAAGAGAATGAGAGAAATGAGCAATGAATGAATGAATTTGCTTGGCTATTTATAGTTGTAGCAAGTTCATAGGATCATTACACATGTTTGTGTAGCCTCCAAGCATTAAATCTCATCCATAAAAGTGTTATGAGCAGCTTAGAAGCCTTGGAGATGTGTTAACTTGGCTACCACACCAAGAATTTGCGTAAACAGCCCCTGAAGTTGCAACAGATTGCTGAAACTGAGTTTTCTGGAACTGGGCACTTCACACGGCCCGCGTAGGGTATAGGGGCAACCTTACGCGCCCCGCCTGGCCTCCCCAGATCAGCATAAGTTTCAAAAATTACAGTTCAGGTCCCTGCACTTGGTTTAAGCTCATTTTAGGCCCTTTTGACCCCCGTTAAGCCATTTTCAAGGCTCTACAAGGTCAATAAAGTTTAGAGGACTCAAAATGTGCTTGGAACATTCTCGGATGTCGGCTCGTTTGGTCGTACGGTCGCGTTGTTCGTTAAATTACGACGAAACTCAAACGGACGCGAAAACGAACCAAATTAAGCGACGAGTGGTATTTTTGCATGCTGATCACTAAAATAAAAAAATATTCTAGTGTATACAAAAATTTTGGATGACCAGATGTGGCCAGAACGTAAGATATGCGCGAAAATGCAAACTTACGCCGTTTTTGACACTTTTAGTCCCTGTAAGATCATATAAGCATGTTTTCGCACACCGAACCTATCAAAGCTTATTTCTAAGCTATGTTTAGGTTATATATGGTATGTTTAACTTATGATCAAGTTCCAGACTGTACGTTGCCTTACAAAACGGTAGACTTTTGCAAGTTGATGCAAATAGTCCCTGTGAGCGAATAAACTTGTTTTTGCCATACCAAAGCCTTCAAAACTTATTTCTAAGTTATGTAAAGGTTATTTAAGGTATGTTAAGCTTATGTTGTTGTTCTGGAGTGTTTGTCGCGTTAAACTGATCGTGTTTACGCATCAGTTTGCGTATAACTTTCCAGAAAGCGATATAGAGTTTAAAATCGATCAAAAACCAAAATGTGCATAATAACAAACATAAATGTCCAACATTGGGATAAAAATACATTGTTTTTATTAATATTGTATTGTTCAGAGTTTGTAAAATGATCACACAAGCACAAATGTCACAGATACCAATTAAGGAAATAGAGGTAAACGAGAAACTTAAGTTTATCGAGAAACCTGTTCAGATTGAAGATAGAAAGATCAAGAACCTCAAACATAAGAGACTAGTTCTGTGGTCAAAGTGAAATGGGATTCAAAGAGGGGACCAGAATACACTTGGGAACTCGAGTCAGAGTTGCAAAAGAAATACTCACACCTGTTCCAGTAGATCTCGAGGACGAGATCCAAAACAAGGTGGGGAGGATATAACAAACCTCCTAGAACCCTTAACATGACCCTAAAACGTTCCTTACATACCCCGTACGTGAAAAACGGACCCAAAATACCTTTGTACTTGTGAAAACCAACAAAAACAAAATTTAGCAGTCGCTCGCGGGCCGCGACGGAGACCCCTTTGGTCTGTTGCGGGGCGCGATGGCCTTTGCTTGGCCGACACACAATAGCGCCACGTGTCGTACGCGTGGCAAAGCTACACCCTATCTCGGCAACCGTATACGAGACACGTGGTATCTCGCGGTCCGCGAAGGCCCTAGCTATATCTCTCGCGGGCCGCGAGAGAGTGGTCGACTGTAGGATCGTAGGATTGGTGAATCGATCAAACGAGACGTTCAGAAGAGTTCTCGATCAATACGAAAGGCGGAAACAAATGTATTGATGTTGTAGCAGCTTGATTTGCACATAGAATCACTGTAACTGTCACTTGTATTGATTTGAAACGGTTTACAGATCTGGAGACACTTCGGCAGAGCTTCGCTACCGGAATCACAACGTTACAAATGAGATCACAAGACACCTATATATAGGAGAGACCAGTTCGCACCAAGCAGTCATGTCCAGTTCGCACGAACTGGCCACTTCGTGTGAAACTGCTGGTTTTGATCTGTTTCCTGTTGTTCTATCAATTCTATTACAAGACTCGATACAAGACGAAGTCAACAGACATATGCACCAACAAACTCCCCCTTGGATGTTGACGAGTCTTCGGTACGAGTCTTCAGCATGACGAGTCTTCAGTCTTGATCAGTCTTCTCGCTCTCTCCAAAATGTCTTTCTCTGTAAGCATCCGTCAATCTTTCTCTATCAGTTAACAGACTCCCCTTTGCTAATAGACTCCCCCTTAAGTTGTTCTGGGATCGCAATCTGTCATTTCATTCGTTCCAAGATTGTGTCCTGGCTCAAACTCTGCTCAGGCTTAGACATGGGGATCTGCACAAAACTCTGCCCAACAGTAAATTTCACAATTTTTAAGATTTAACAAATTTTGAAATCACTTGTAGATATCGTTTAACATTTCTCAAATTAAACCACTTGTATTCATAACACACCAAATTTTGGATTTCATTAATGAACCATTTAAACATTTCAAAATCAATTCTCTTTTCAAACAAACTCTCCCAACCCTGTTGTTCATCATGTTCAGCACTTTGGAATTTTGAAAATCTGCTTTTCAACATCAGTTGTCGAAAAAAAATATGAAACAAAATCTTTTTGAATTTTCAAAATTTTATGCTAAAACACACTAATGAAAAGCAGTAAGGAAATATTTACAGACAATATTTTTGTGAGATTGTGTAAGAAGATCATATCAGTTTTTGACAAATCACTAGCACCGTTGAGCTTTAAACACCTTAAGTTCTAAATGATTCACTTAGATTGTCAGTATACTGATCAACTTAAATTTTCACACAAAGTTCAATCTGTTTCGAGATACGAATTAGTGTTTTAAGGACTTAACTTATTCGCGTGTCCCACCTCAGAATATACTCCCGTATCCAGACTCCTATATTCAGTCTTACAGGTGAATGTACACTAATGATATATGTAAGGGGTAAATGCAAGACCATGAGAGCTCATGCTATTGCTTCCGCAAAATCAGAGAGATGATGGCTCGACTTTAGGTGTGTTCCCTTTAGAGAATCTTTTCTTCAACAGCACATGATTAGCATTTTTCAATGTTTCATCATTTTTTATGCTGAGGTTGGGCTTTAAGATTAAAGCAGTGCAAAGCATTATACGATGACTAGGCTATTGCTCCCGCAAAATCAGAAGTCCTGGTATAATACCCCAGATATCATCACGCACAAAGACCTAGTATGTCAGAAATAGAAAGCCCTTCAAACAAGATTTCAGGGGTTACCTATATATCCGAGAGATGTTCCCCACGAAATAAGTAAGTATGATATTTAGGTTTATATCTCGACAACAATCTACTAAGCGTGTAAAAATCTACTAGCATATCATCAGTGAGACCGTTTATCACATTTTAACTTTCCAATTCTTTAGTGTGCTGTGATTGTCAACTGATGTACTATCATTTCCTCTTTTTCACAACAAAACTCATACTAGTTTAAAAATCAAAATGAGTTTTTAATGTTTTTGGATTTTAGATTTTATCATGTTTTTGTATTTTTCAAATTTTCAAAATTTCTAAATTTTTTACTCCCCCTAAAATCAAAATTATGTTTCAAATTTTGATTTTCCGGGAAAATTTGAAAATAAACACAATAAACTGTACAAATAAACTGACAAACTGATGTGAATTGCTTCAATTCGCCATCCACTTGGCGTAAACAATCAGAACTCCCCCTGACAACAAACTATTTTCCCATTATGATTTCAAAACACTTAAGTTTGTTTTAATCAAATGGTTTTTTCGGAAAATTAGTTTTGTTTATCATTTGCAGGATCGGGGATTTATTCATCACTTTGTTTTCCAATAACCACTTGTATGAAAGTTAAATCAAGTTCAATTTAATGACCTTGATTAACCACTTGTAAAAACAATCACTTTTCCTTTTCTTTTAACCACTTGTAAAAATCTAACACTTGTAAGTTTTTTTCACAAACCATTTTTCAAGAAATATGACACTAGTTCTTATCAACAATACCACTTGTAAGTCGAAATTTCACAAAACAAACACCAAAAACTTCACCACACATCCAACAAACACCACCACTCACAACTGTGATATTTCTCAAGAAAGATGCCGATTCCTACTCCCCAATTACCAAACTGGGAGTTCCGGCAAGTCAGGATTTTTAAGCATGGAATACAGACACCCTAGCCTGACCAGCTTTGGGTGCTTCCGAGTTATTTTCACTCGGTGGGTAAGTTCTCCTCTTTGATTCATAAAATTCTTTTACCCCTTTTTCCCTTCCATCGACCATCTTACCAAAGATATGTTTCACTTTGCCATTGAAAGCCTTTTCGACATCAAATTCTTTCTTTTTAGAATAGAACTGATTCGAAATTTCTACTTTTCCAACTTTTTGTTTAAAATTTTCAGTCCGCAATGGTGGAAAGTTTTCGTCATCCATTGGTGGAACTGAATTTTCTCCTTTAGGCTCAACTTGTGGCTCCTCTGACTTTGACGAGTCAGATTCATCGCCAGAAAGTGGCTCCTTTGCTTCCGAAGAAACAAATTCATCGCCAGATTTAACATCTGATTTCTTAACAACCCACATTTGGTTGTTAAGATTCACTCTTCGTTTGTAAAACATTTTAGAACATTCACCAACTTCAAATGTAGAATTTTTAAACAGTTTGAAATTGTCCGTTGGTGGTTCAGTCTTATCAACAACTTTCTCTTTGAGTTTAGAAAAAACTTCCTGTTTTGTGTTGGTTGCCATTGGACAATTCCAGGCGATGTGACCAACTTTTTTGCATTTATAACAAGTTCTTGTCTCCTTTTTCTGATTGGCTTCATTCTTCTCATGTTTCTGTTTTTCTACAAGAAACGCTTTGTTCGATTGCTTCCAGAATGAGCTCTTTTTCTCTTCTTCAGAACTTGCCCCTGAAACAAAAACAGTTCTTGGTTTAAAATCTTTAATATTTTGATTATTTTCAACATCAAAACCCAACCCCTTCTTTTTGAAATTGCTTTTATGATTCGGTTTCTTCTGATGACCTGGACCGAAACCTTTCTTCTTGTTTAACTGTTGTTGAACTCTAGAAGTATATTTAGGTTTTGAAAATCCCATTTTTTCTTTTATTTCTGAAAATTTTATTTTTATCAATTTAAAATCTGTTTTAATATTTTCACATTTTAATTGGAAATTCTTCATCAGAATATAATTTGTCTGAATCATTCAAAGTATATGCTACTTTTATTGTTTCGTCATTCAAATTATTTTTTGATAACATAAAATCTTTATTGTAAACCCTTTTGACCGATGATTTCGAACTGTCAACTGATGAACTTGAGCTCTCAGATTCAGACTTTGACTCTGACTCCTCATCCTTATCCAACACCTGATCGACCACTTTCTTTATTAACTCAGACTCATGATCAGTGTCAGACGATGTGAATGTGACGTCAATGTTGTCTGGTAACTCATCAGTTGTTTTAGACTTTAACTTTATATTGATTGCCTTTTTGACTTGTTCCGAATTTGGTTTTCTGGGAGAATAACCTTCCCAGATCGGAGGCGGACACTTGTTATAATTTGCACTTTGTTTCTAACCAGTATCCGTATCTTCCGACTTCTTATCTTGAAAAGCTTCAAAACCTGCAACAGTCGGATAGATTCTATCAATCAAATAATCAGAACTTGAATAATCCATTAGCAATCGTCTGATTCTTTCATTCTCAATCTTTTCATTCTCCAATTCCTGCTTCAACTCTGCACACTTTTCAATATAATGATTGATGGCCTTCTGCTTAGACATCATTGTGGCATTCATCATTGTCAAAGCATCTTCTCTTTCTGAGTTTGTCTTTTCCAACTGGTTTACTGTTCTGTTCAACACATCATAAGATTCTTTCACGTACTTAATATCGAACAATAATTTTTCTTTCATCTCGTCGAGCTCACTATACTTCTTATCTTTCTCTTCACAATGTTTGCATGGTTCCAAACATTTCAGACAAGGTTTAATGACTTCTACAATCTTTTCAACGATCTTTTCAGCAACTTTAACCTCTTCACTCTGTTCATCCTTCTCTTCCTGAGCAACATTCTCACACTTTACGTCTTTCTTTTCTCTTGCTGCTCGTCTCTCCTTTAGCTTCTCCAATTTATCTGCAAAATAAAATTTGAAACTTCCTGGAGATAGATAAGTTTTACCAATGTTTATTTGTTTAATTTCTTCATCATCATCACTGCTATCAGTTGATGATTGATCAAACACTGGTGTCTTTTCTGAACTAGATTCTGAAGAAACAGACTCTTCATCTTGACTTTTCTCATCATTTGCAAATACATCCATCCATTCTTTCATCAACTCTGGCTCTTGAATGATTTGTGCAATAAATGCTCTAAACTTTGAATTACTTTCATCCGGAATATATTTGTCCCAGCTAAATCTCTCTGGCAATCTTTCATCTTCTTGATCTGGAATAGTAATACAAGCTTTCTTCTTTCCATCTTCAATCGGAATAGCACGGGCTGATGACGGTTGTTGAGCTACCTGATGATATATTGCTTTCCGATAATAATCATTGTTCCCGAAAGGATTCTGAGCTCCACCTGCTTCTCGATTGGTACATTCCCTCTTGAAATGTCCTTTTTCCCTGCACCGAAAACAAGTAACTTTAGACTTATCAAAACCTAAAGTAGAAACATTAGCTTCACGTAAGTCATCTCTTCCGGTAATTTGCTTAAATATCTCAGCTTTCCTCAACACACTTGCTAAACATCACTTAATATCCATTAGCTCCATTTCCTCAGCATCAATCTGATCGTAATCTTCTTTTGTTAACATAGGATTTCTGATTCTTCCCGCAACCAAACTCTCATATGATTCTAACACGGTAACTAGTAACGCCATATGACCTTTAGCAACTTCTTCAGAGAAATTCTCTCCGTTCTGAAGATGCAACGCGATGTTGCATTGTAGCACATGACCATTACCATTGTTTGAGCTTTGAGACTGATGATTTGAAGTTGAAACATTAGGATTAACACTCGGATATGAAGAAAATCCACTGTTGTTGATTGAGCTTTGATTGAGTGATCCGGATGAGTTTTCTGCGCTGAAAGCGGTTTGGATCTTCGGACTTGCTTCAATATTTTGAACATTACCTTTGAAATACATCTTGATATCTTGTTGACCACTTGAATTGTTCATTCTAGCGATCTTTTGTTGTTCAAGATCTTGTCCTTCAAGTTTTTCAATGAATTGAGCAATTGTCAATCTATCATACTCTCCGGTATTCTTCAAGATCATAAGATATGTACCCCATTCTTTTTGAGGTAAAGCATCAGCTAATTTTTCAACCCATTCCTCACGATCTTTAGTGATATCCAATCGGCTCATTGAACGTACTAAATGACAATATCTCTCAATAAGAGTCTTTGTAGTTTCACCCGGCAAACCTGAGAACAATTCAAATTCTTTCTTTGAAAGTGACTTTTTATTCTTGATCATCTCCGTACTTCCTTCGAATTTTGTACGAAGTGATTCCCAAATTGAACGTGCACTATCATCATGTTGAAGTAATATGAAAATGTCTTCTTTCACAGCTTGCTGAAGTAAACTGATCATCATTTTTTCTGCCTTGTACATTTCTCTCTCTTTTTCCGTAAATTTGGAAATATTCTTAATAACTCCCACATTATTACGAGGTCTAACATACTTAGTTTCAATACACTCCTAAGACCTTAGATGATTTGCTTGAACCCAATTTTCGAAACGTTCTTGCCAACTGTAATATTCTTCAATGCTCATCAACTTTGGGGGTTTCTGCAACATTCCGGTTTCATTTTCCATAGTTACACTCTGAGCAACGCTAACAGGAGTACCCAGAGCAGTAGCAAAGGCATTGTAAAACTTGTTATCCATGTTTCGGTTTTGAATGTTCACCAAAATAGACTTTCAAACGATCTGGTCAAAGTTTCAAACGACCTGGTAATATCCCCAAACGACCTGATACACTCGTGCGAATTGGACAACCTTTCCAACTTGTGCGACCTGAAGTGAGTCAACTCGTGCGACCTGAACTGATGTAAAACCGTGCGACAGATCAACTTTATGTAAACAAATGTTAATGAGCTTGAATATGATTGGACCTACAAATTAGTCAATGATCTCAATCACATGGGCCGATGATTTGTTTCATATGCAATTAACAATGATTTACTAATTTTAAAAGTGACCGACAACTTTTAATTGAAACAAATTCTAATTTGACCACTCAAATTGAAACAATTTTCAATGTTTTGTAATTATCAGATCACATGCAATTTAATAATGGCCGACAATTTTAATCTAATCTTCAATTCTATTGGGCCGCTATTATGGACTTTAATAAAATGATAGGGCCGAGACAAGGTATGATGTCACTTGGGCTAACATTAATCAGATGTTCTCAGGTGATTGTATTGACCCAATTCAAAAGTTCGTCAAAAAATGAATCTGATCAACTTCAAATGACCTTAACCACCTCGTGCGATCTGAGTTATTCAAACTGTATGACCTGAGTTACAATTACAAATGATCTAACACAAAGCAAGCGACCTGGAGATGATTTCCAACTCGTGCGAACTGAGGGACTCAAACCGTGCGAACTGGGATAACTCCGTGCGAACTGGAATCACTCCGTGCGAACTGGAATTACTTCGTACGAACTGGAATTACTTCGTGCGAACTGGAGCCCAATTCGTACGATCTGGAGAATTTTTCACACTATCTGAACTGAGTCTCGAACGATCTGATATGTTTTTCACGCGGTTTGGTCAATTTTATCAAGTTTTAGGTTGAATTAGGTCCTGATTTATTCAAGGATTGATTAAAACTCAGTTTTACGTGTTATATGTGAAGATCAGATCATTTTATCCGTGGATTCGTTAAAATTTTGAAGAAAAGGTGTAGAAAATGAATAGAAGTGAGTAGAAATCAGATTTGTTGAAGAAAACAAGCTGAAATGGTAAGAACTCCTCCTCCTGAGCTCTGATACCACTTGTAGGATCGGTGAATCGATCAAACGAGACGTTCAGAAGAGTTCTCGATCAATACGAAAGGCGAAAACAGACGTATTGATGTTGTAGCAGCTTGATTTGCACATAGAATCACTTTAACTGTTACTTGTATTGATTTGAAACTGTTTACAGATCTGGAGACACTTCGGTAGAGCTTCGCTACCGGAATCACAACGTTACAAATGAGATCACAAGACACCTATATATAGAAGAGACCAGTTCGCACCAAGAGGTCATGTCCAGTTTGCACGAACTGGCCACTTCATGTGAAACTGCTGGTTTTGATATGTTTCCCGTTTTTCTCGAACTACGTGTCTTGTTCTATCAGTTCTATTACAAGACTCGATACAAGACGAAATCAACAGACATATGCACCAACATCGACCAGCCTATATAAGGGGCTTCAGGCCTCATTTATTCAACGTTCAATTTTCTTTTCTCTCTTAAATTCTCTAATAGTAGAAATTATACCCGGGCATAATACCCACTATAAAGCGAAGCTTTGCCTCGTTGTAAGTACTATAACCCTACAATTACCCTACATGATCGATTTAGGATTCCGTAATGCATGTCGGCTCTGCCCGACTCAGTCATTGGGATTCTGTCTTGTGTGTACACCCGATTGAGCTAGGATTCCGTAATGCATGTCGGCTCTGCCCGACTCAGTCATTGGAATTCTGTCTCGAGTTGTACGGTTAATGTGAACTGGGTTATTTTACTAACACGTGTGCATTGTTTAATTTTAATGGATAATAATCAGGAGAATCACCAGGAATCCATAGTAGTATCACCTAAGTCAACAATGTAACTACATTCACTTTTTCACACTATTTGAGAGTACATTTTTGTGAGTCAAAATGTTTTACCAAAACCTCAAATGTTTTCAAATACAATTACAGTGATTAAGTTTTTGTAATTCTACAATTGCTGCCAGTATTATAGGGTTTGTATATAGTACTTGATAACCTTCACAATTAGGCACGGGTATCTAATGTGTGATATGGCCAGAGTCACAGATCCATCGAGTGACACGTACTGACCGAGTAATTGTGTAAATATAAACATTGTAATCACCCTTAATACTGTAATGTGTAAACAACTGATGCTTTACCAAAATGGAATGTACTTGCCAGTATTTCTTGCTGATAAAATGTTTTCAAAATGCGTTTCAGGTAACACAATGTGAAAGCCAAATAGAAGCCAGCTGGAGAGCACTGAAGGCTTGAAAAAGTGGCTATAAAAGTTACCTAAATAAACAAGACGTTTTGTTTTCAATAATTAGGGTTTATCCCTACAAATGTATTGTCAAATGAACTTGGGTTTTATCCCAATAAATTATTATTATAAAAGTTGGTGTTTTACTCTGATAAACATATTTCCTAACTACGGTCCTGATGTATTCCACTGCCAAATAAATAAACACCGATACCACTGATACTGTCCTCGCGGCACCCGCTCCCAGGGTAGGGGTCGGGGGTTGCGACGTACATCAAGGATTTGTGTTTTAGAAAAGTGGAAGGATTAGGGTTATTGTAACGCTCCACATTTTGTACCTTCCTTATTTAGAAAGCGTATTTTTTTTATTTAAATTGTATATCAATTATTTTTCGTGTTATGAATATATATCGAGATAGTTGGTACACAGGAAACAAGTTGCGCCGCTACCCCTTTTTGAATAGCAAAGCTAAGTCTTTTAAAAACTATGTCCATAGATCTTGCGGTCAAAACATTACTATGCATGACCCTTTGAACTCGACTAAGTAGGTCCACAGCCTCTAGCGCCAAAAAACCAAAAGTATCAAAAACAAATAGGATAAACACGTGCTGGTTGTCAAGGCACGCTTTCTCGTGTTTGGTCACTGATGTGCTAAATGTGGTCAAATAAAACTATCTAATATTAACCTAAATTAGACACTCTAAGCTTTAAATTTATAAACTTAGACTTGATCTAAACCTAAACCACACAACCGGCAAGTTTACCGATGTAGTAAAGCTAAAGTTAGTCCGTGTATCGAACCCACGAGACTCTCTAATTACGTTAATTAGACTCTATCTAGACCTAGACTGACACAGACATGAAACTAACCATTTTTATATTTAGGGGGGGGGGGGGTTCTAAATATTCTAAAAATTGCAATTTAAAAGTAAGTTAACTAAATTAACTAGCACGAATTACTAGGGTTTTACTCAATTTATGGAGACGACTGCCTAGACTGGATTCCTGATTTATTTTAGTAATGACTTTATATTATGTTTATTAATTATTATGGAACCAGGATCTTAATATACTAAACCTACCGAGATACCGAACAAGCCCTTCGACCCTCCTCAAGGTGAAACTTATGGAACTCTAAATAGGCTGTTATGACTAATGGTTACTAGACTCCTTCAAAGGTACTCTATGTAACAACCCGACTTTCTGGATTGTTACTTATCGATATCGTTTCTTTTGTAACCGCTTGTACTCCCAAGATTTCGATTAACGCTATGGGTTAAACTATGTTTTCAACGCATGTTTTTAAACGCTTATTACAACGCTTATTCAAAATGCAGTCATCACAATTAAACGCATTTTATCGCATGTTACATCGCTTGTTTAGACCAAACACTATCGAAAAGCAGACTTGAAACGAGAATTTACTTATGTTATGTGTGTTATTTGTGTGATTATTTGTTTAATGTTATGTGGTTATCAACGCAACGCTTATACGCTCAAACGCTCACTCGCAACTCGATTAAACGCAATGCGACGCTAAACAAACGAACCAAAAGTTGGAAAACTAACAAACACAACCAGGCTGTCCGAATGGACATCCGCTCGGATGACCATTCGACCGGGCAAGCCATCCGACACATCGCCATTCACCACCGACTTAACCTCTCGCTCTCACTCTATAAATACCGTCGTACACCCTCATTTCTCTGATTTGACACTTCCATCCGCTCACACGCTCTCAGTCGCTCTCAATCACGAATCAAGGCCATTTTGTAAGCTTTTCATCTCAAATCTTGTACAATCTTCATCTCTAATCACTTCTACATCATCTTCTTCATCAAAATCACACACAAACACTAACTTTTTCCCTGTAATCACTGATTCGGACCTCTTGAAGGTGGTTTTCACTCTTTTTTCTAAGTCAAACTGTTGTGGAACACCATTCAATCGAGATTGGTTCTAGATCTAGAGGATTTCACACTTTTTCAACTTGGTTTTGAAAGAATCCAACACTTTTCCATCTGTTTTCAACTTTTCTTCAACTTTCTACACAAAATCGATGGAATCTGGACTCAATCAGACTCTCTACTCGTTCCTTAGTCGAGAGCCGGCTTGAAAACGGATTTCCACCGGAGAGATGGACCGATTAACGGGTCAAACATGAAATTTCACCAAGAACAGCTCATCTGTCCGAAGGGGTGGTACCCATCTGACCGAATGAAGTGGATCTGGTATGTTTCCGTTGTTTGAACACGTCATCATGCCGTCTCCGTTAACTCAAATCTTTTACTTAGAAAAACTTCACCAAAAACATCGACTACATATCATCTCGCTCAAATGGCCATCCGTCCGGATGACCATCCGATCGGATGACCTGTCCCTTATAATTTTCAAAGATTAAACGTTTTGACTAAAACTTCAAAATTTTAACGATTTACAAATACCCACACGCTCATTCGAATGGCTATCCGTTCGAATGGTCATCTGCTCGAATGACCATCCGTCCGGATGACCATCCGCTCGAATGGAAACCCATCCGTTCGGATCACCTGTCGAACACTTAACCCGCTCGACACGCTGTTTACACTCTGCTCAACGACTTATGCTACTGTTTTCATGCTCAGGCTAACTCAACATGCTCCCTTCAATCCAATCCAGCTTGTGTTTATTTGATAAACACACACTGTGAGTATACTCGAACCCATTTTCATTTAACGCACTTTTGGGTGTTACATACGTTCTATATCAAAACACAACACACAACGCAAACACTTTATAAACGCTAACCACTCCCGCATGCTATACGTGATCTATGAATGCTTATACTATGCTTATACAGTGTTACACTAGACCACCTCTAGCAACGATAGTACTATAGTTTGGACTCAGCACCTGTCGTGGACAGGGGTTGCTAGGGATCACATTACTTTACTTCACGTGTTCGCTGAACATGTGTCGTGCATACTCTACAACATAGTCTCGTGGTTATTGTAATCATTGTTTGATAGTTACATGCTTCGCCCATTACGTGTTACATGCTGGTTATGCGTAAACGTTTTTTATACTATTATCTATGCAAACTTGTGTACTCACCTTTACATTTTATGTATTGACTTTATTTTAACGTATGTGACAGGTTGATAGGATGCTATGCTATGCTGAATCAAGTTAGGAACTCTAGAAACCCACTAAATAAATCTGAGTTGTCGGAATGGAACTGTTTTTGAGACTGATATTCGTAATGACTATTTTGCCTTATATGTTTAATAGTATGGGATATTGAACGTTAAATATATTGTCATAAATAGTTGTTATGGATTCTCATGAATAATATGTTTCGCTCAGTGCCACTCCCCAATGATTTCGCCATCGGTTGGGGTGTGACAGATTGGTATCAGAGCCATAACTATAGGGAATTAGGTCAAGTCGTATAGAATTGACCTAGTCTATAGTCTAGGTACCAACAGACTTCTTCGTGCGAACCCAGTAGGGGTTTCATACGAACCCACTTTTGATACTCTCGCTCGAACTCGCGAAAACTACATCTTCGTGCGGACCCACATACTACAGCTTCGCACGAAGACAGGCTTTCCTAAGGCTAAAAATACTACTTTCCTTTCCTAAGGCTAACACAATACACACGTTTTTGAAAATACTCACATAACACAACCGAGTGATTGGGTCGAGATTAGGTGTGAAAACCAGGAACTCTCGATAAGATCACTCATTCTATGCGTATTTTTACTCTCAGCACGAGAACCTCCGTTGAGTTAGGAGTGACATCCACATCTCAATAGGAATTCTCCATCTCTATCTTGTGGTTTACCACACTTTTAGGAACGAAGTTGTTAAGTTAGGGGTGAAACCCGCATCTTAATGACTAGTTCCATTCCCTACTTTGATTCCAATGACTCGAGTCACATAGTAACTAGAAGGATGAGTGTCGTTCACCGTGTTTCGGTGACATCACAGTCTATTAGGCCAAAGCGTGCACTCGAGGTCGTTATGGATGATCGAATCACTTTGGGTAGTCGATGTCTAACACCGAGGACACTCTATTTATTTTTCTAAGCATGTAATCGCCGATTTTACGCGTTATCGATTTTATGTGTTACATGTTTATATGTTACGGTTTTTGGAGATTTTATGCTTTTTGCTCTCCGCTTATTAAAACGCGCACAACTCGCACATCTACCGCAATCTAAAACGCTAACTAATCGTGAACAAACTAAAGAAGCCTCATACGCTACTCTCGTACGCTATACTACTCGCTTACGCTACTCGCTATCGCTCGTAACTCTCGAACGCGCTATGAGGACCTTGAAAGATAGGTGAATACGTGCCAAATATGTAGGTGAATACGTGCAAAATATAGGTGAATACGTGAAAAATATATGCTTACGTGAATTATGTGCTCATACGTGCTTATGTGCTTACGTACATACGTGCCTATGTGGTTTATATATGCCTACGTGATTATTTGTTATGTGCTTACGTGTTCCTGAGCTTTACCTAATAATGATAATAAGTATGTTGATTAAACACTAAACTTTTCGAAACTAAACCCAATATAATCGAATCTCGTCTAATTCAATTGACGACGTCTAATGTAGAATCTGCACTCGACAATGTCGTCATTTGGATCGCATACTCAACGTGCTGCTCGACGAAACCATGCTGACAAGCGCATCGCTTCACTGGTAGCCAAGGAAATGCCTAAAGTCATAAATCAGATTGTCAGTGAAATCAACGAGGTCAGCAGCAAATTGTCTGTCAAGTCAAAGAGCGACGTGCCCAAAGCTCCTTTCAGCTTCAAACAATTCAAGGCCTGCGGTCCTGCAAACTTCATTGGTGAAGATGGACCCAATGCTATGTTCCAGTGGTTTGACTCTATTAAAGTCACCTTCAGGCAAAGCGGATGCCCAGAAAATCTGCGTACTGTGAACGCTACTAGAGTCTTTCAGTCCAGGGCTCTGGATTGGTGGACTACTGAGCGCAACAGGCACGGTAACGACGCAACTTATATGATGAAGGAGTTCTGCCCTCCTCATGAAGTGCAAAAGCTGGAGAATGAATTCTGGCACATCAAACAAGAATGAGGTGACAACTCTGGTCTCACTGCTCGCTTCAAGCAGCTAAGTATTATCTGTCCCAGTCAGGTGGCTACGCCTGATATGACAATCAAAAAGTATATTTGTTAGGATCAGAGGCTCTCATGATTGTGTTTGTTTGTAATAAATGAACAGTTAATAAACATGATTCAATGAGTTATGCAGCGGAAATGAAACACAAACTTTGTAAACACAATCAAGGAGTAAAATAGTTTTGATAAACACATGCTTTTCATCAGTCGAAAGGTTACAAAGCAAATCAAAAGATTACAAAGCAAGCTTACAAACTAAACTCCCCCTCAGCCTAATGCTCCAAGGTTGATTGCACAAGATGAAAGGATTGGACTAGAGGAGAAGAACCCGCTCAGTCAATCAAATGTAACAGTACAGAGTACTGCTCCATTTATAGGCAAAGCAAACCACTGAGGCATCTCAGCCGACGTCACCATGAAAGTGACGTCTAACAGCCTAACAACCTGTAACCACTGTTCCTATACAAACACTGCTAATCTAAACCACTGACTTATACAATACAAGTGACTCATTAAACTACTGCTATCTTCTTCCATCAGTGCTTTCCTCAAAGTTGATCAGTCCTTGAGTGGGCAGTGCTTTGTCATCAGTATATTGAACCAGCAGTGTTTACTTCTTAACAATCTTTAGTGCTTCATCAGCAGTTTGAAGGACAACAACTGTTGTATACGGACAGTGGATAGAGGACCATCAGTTGTTATAATCAACTTCAAGGGGAAAGTCTAATGTAAACAGCTGCTTATTGCGAATCCACTATTGTGATCCGGTTTTGGCTTTAATTATCTGTTCCTCTGGTAGGGTTCAATCCCAACAATCTCCCCCTGGAACAGATAATGCCAAAACCCTTCATTATTCTGGATCTTTATTTACTCATCAGAAGTTCCTTAGCTTGTCTTTTAAATTCCACTTCAAAGTCCTTGGAACTTGAGTCATCCTCATCCCTACACAGTGTAAGTTCAAGGAGATCTTGTAGATCTTCAACACCAAGGCTTAGTGGTTGTTTCCTTGATATGTACTTCACTTCTCCATTGGATCTGAATAGGGTCAATACATGTGTCTTTTGATCAGACATCCATTTTAGTATTTTTGAACCCAATGGGTTTCTTGGGAGAGATTTATTTTCAGATGAGTTTGGAGATATTGGCCTTGTGAAAAGTTGTGAACTTTCAGTAGATATTTGATTGAGGGCCTTTTGTATGATTTCATTTGCTGCAGCTATGTCTTCTGCAGCTTCTTGTTCAATCAGCTCTTGCCTTTTTCTTTGTTCAAGCTCAATGGCTGTCATGTCTGCTGAAGTGTTTGGTGATGCAGGTTTGGTTAATACCTTTTTGACAAGGTTTTGAAGTTTCAGTGAGCTATCTTCTTTTAGATCCATTTTCTTGATGGCTTCTGTAAAGTACCCAGCTTCCTTTTCTTTTGCTTCTTCACTGGTCAACAGTTTTCCTTTTTCTTGGTTTTTCACAAGGACAGGGTTATCTGCTGATGTGATCAGTGGTTTAAGAGCACTAATCTGCTGTTCTAGCCTTTTGTATTCAGGCTTCTTTGGAGTATCTGAGACTGTTATCCTCCTTTTCTTAAGCCTTTCATAAGCCTCATCTGTATACTGCTTCGTCCATTTTGCTATGGATTTAGCATCTCCAACTTTTGCATCCACCAGCTCTTATTTCTTTCTTTTGTATTCAGAAGTAAGATCAGCAATGAACTTTTTGTATTTGCTCTAGTTTGGAGCAGTCCTCTTCTTGCTTGGATCATTTTTGATTCTTTCAATTCTGTTTGCCTCATGCTTTAATGCAACTATTGGCCATTCTTCGAATTGTTTTTCTTCAGCTGGATAGAATTTTTCTTTCATAATGTATGCAAGATATTCTTTTTCTGGTGTAAATTTTCACCAGTGAAGGAGTGCTTTTGGGTGATTTGTTTATTGGAGTGAAGATGGTTTGAAGTGAAGTGATGGTAGTGGTGGATGGTGGCTGACTAACAGTTGTTGAAACAACTGGTGTTTCAACCTCTGTTGTCATTACAACTACTGATGTGTCAGTAGATGTCTTCTGCTTTTGAGCAGGGGTTGAAGGTGGTGAAGTTGTTTTTGGTGGTGGTGATGGAGAATCATCATCTGGTATGAAAATCCTTCTCCTTTTTATTGTAGGAGAGGCAGATGATGTTTTGGGTGGATCAGTGGTGGTGGTTTGAGTGGTAGAAAGTGTCTGACGAATAGGTGTTGAAACAACTGGTCTTTCAACCACTGTTGTCATTACAACAGATGTTGTAACATCTGCTGTCTTCTGCTTTTTGGCAGGAGGCGATGTTGGTGATGTTGTTTTTAGTGGTGATGGTGGTGGTGGTAAGGCAGTGATTGTGGTGTGTGTTGAAGTGGGATGTGTTGAAGTGATAGCAGATGTTGAAACAACTGGAGTACCAGCAGATGTTGATACAGCAGGAGTTACAACAACTGTTTGGGTGGATGTTTGATGTTGGGGGCTTTTGGATGATGGTTTTGGAGTATGCTTTTTGAGTCTGGATGGTGTGAATGTGACAACCCTCACCAAACCAGTTATCCGTACGAATTAGTTAATATTTAATTAATGCTTAATTACTGCGCTTGCTTACAACTGTGGTTAAACTGCTCCTTGATTTCTGATACATACATACTCATGCATCACATTTTATACTGTCACTCTATTATTTACACACAAACATCAGTGACAACCTTGATGCACAAAAGCATAGTGAGCACACTATACGGATAACCCAGTAAACATTCTGGCATTGCCAACACTAGACAGATATTGTCTCTGAGGCCAGTATGAGCCAGGAATAGATTACTACACTAGTAGGGAATGTAGGGAGGTGAGAATTGTTAAACTGCGTCACTAGGAGATAGTTATAGTGACCGGATGTGCCTAAAACATGCTTTAACTACAAAATCCTGCACTTTATTACAAAATTCAGCATTTAAGCTAACTAGTACCCAGCTTCCTTTTCTTTTGCTTCTTCACTGGTCAACAGTTTTCCTTTTTCTTGGTTTTTCACAAGGACAGGGTTATCTGCTGATGTGATCAGTGGTTTAAGAGCACTAATCTGCTGTTCTAGCCTTTTGTAGTCAGGCTTCTTTGGAGTGTCTGAGACTGTTATCCTCCTTTTCTTAAGCCTTTCATAAGCCTCATCTGTATACTGCTTCGTCCATTTTGCTATGGATTTAGCATCTCCAACTTTTGCATCCACCAGCTCTTATTTCTTTCTTTTGTATTCAGAAGTAAGATCAGCGATGAATTTTTGTATTTGCTCCAGTTTGGAGCAGTCCTCTTCTTGCTTGGATCATTTTTTGATTCTTTCAATTCTGTTTGCCACATTCTTTAATGCAACTATTGGCCATTCTTCGAATTGTTTTTCTTCAGTTGGATAGAATTTTTCTTTCATAATGTATGCAAGATATTCTTTTTCTGGTGTAAGTTTTCACCAGTGAAGGAGTGCTTTTGGGTGATTTGTTTATTGGAGTAAAGATGGTTTGAAGTGAAGTGATGGTAGTGGTGGATGGTGGCTGACTAACAGTTGTTGAAACAACTGGTGTTTCAACCTCTGTTGTCATTACAACTACTGATGTGTCAGTAGATGTCTTCTGCTTTTGAGCAGGGGTTGAAGGTGGTGAAGTTGTTTTTGGTGGTGGTGATGGAGAATCATCATCTGGTATGAAAATCCTTCTCCTTTTTATTGTAGGAGAGGCAGATGATGTTTTGGGTGGATCAGTGGTGGTGGTTTGAGTGGTAGAAAGTGTCTGACGAATAGGTGTTGAAACAACTGGTCTTTCAACCACTGTTGTCATTACAACAGATGTTGTAACATCTGCTGTCTTCTGCTTTTTGGCAGGAGGCGATGTTGGTGATGTTGTTTTTAGTGGTGATGGTGGTGGTGGTAAGGCAGTGATTGTGGTGTGTGTTGAAGTGGGATGTGTTGAAGTGATAGCAGATGTTGAAACAACTGGAGTACCAGCAGATGTTGATACAGCAGGAGTTACAACAAGTGTTTGGGTGGATGTTTGATGTTGGGGGCTTTTGGATGATGGTTTTAGAGTATGCTTTTTGAGTCTGGATGGTGTGAATGTGACAACCCTCACCAAACCAGGTATCCGTACGAATTAGTTAATATTTAATTAATGCTTAATTACTGCGCTTGCTTACAACTGTGGTTAAACTGCTCCTTGATTTCTGATACATACATACTCATGAATCACATTTTATACTGTCACTCTATTATTTACACACAAACATCAGTGACAACCTTGATGCACAAAAGCACAGTGAGCACACTATACGGATAACCTAGTAAACATTCTGACATTGCCAACACTAGACAGATATTGTCTCTAAGGCCAGTATGAGCCAGGAATAGATTACTACACTAGTAGGGAGTGTAGGGAGGTGAGAATTGTTAAATTGCGTCACTAGGAGATAGTTATAGTGACCGGATGTGCCTAAAACATGCTTTAACTACAAAATCCTGCACTTTATTACAAAATTCAGCATTTAAGCTAACTAGTAAAGTGCAAAAACACGGAAAAATAATACTAGACACTTTCCAAAGTGTCGGGAATTCATTGTGTCACTAAAACTAATATTAACGACACTTTAAATGCTTATTTAACACTTTAACGGATCAGTATCCAACCGAACAATCGGACTTTATCCGGAACATAAAAATAATGTCAATGACATTGTTTTTCCTTTTCTGAGCTAGTTAGGGTCCCCGAACACCCTAACACCCGTTATAATACATAACACACTAGTAACTAATTTTAATTCCTAACTAAACATAACTAGATACTAACTACATGGTTGAAATCTAACTATAAACCCCCCCCCCCCTAATCGAACGGTCCACTAAGGGGACACACCCCACCCATTTGTGATTATTTTAATCAAGGATGTCTAATATCTTGGGAGCATAGTGCATGTTGGTTAATAGAGATTTTTGGGCTATAAGAAAAACCCTTGGTTCACCATAATCATTCATTTCCACACTTAACAAAATTGATCTCTCTCTTTCCCTCTTTGTTGAGTTCAGTCGAAACCATCATCACTACACACCCACCTTCGAATTTCGATCAAGCTATTTTACTTACATACAAGTGTGCTAAAGATCATTCAAGCAAGCTTGGTGTGTTCGGAAGCTCAAGGACCTCCCTCGTTTTCTTTTAACCACCACATTTCTTCACTTGAACTCTCCTAGCCTTGTGCTAGTGGTAAGCATTTAGATCCTTGCATTTTACTTGTTATTTAAGTGGTTAAAGATGTTTAGAGATCAACAACATAAGAACTCTAAAGAACTCGAACAAGTCTTGGAACATAAAAGATGAAGAATGGTTAAAGTAATGAAGTATTGTTAAGATAATGAAGTAATCATGATAAATCTGAGTAATACAAACAAAAACCTGTTGTAAACAACTTATGGTCTGATGTTAAACATATTAGAATGTATGGCGAACGTATGAGTGCGATTTAGTAACATTTAACCTTTAAACAGCATGCTGATTGCCTTTTTCAGCCGACTTTAACAGGCTGTAAACAGGTCATAGCTTAAAGAAAAATGTATTTTCTGAAGTCTAGGTTTATGTATTATGAAATACGGTTCTAATGGTACCGGAATCATAATTTTTGGACCTCGTTTACTATTTTTAAAGTGCCATTATGTAACAGCAGCTAAAGCTGCATTTTTACAGCAGTAAATGAGAGTCATATTTTGAGTCATAACTTGATTTCTGTGTAGAGTCAGATCATAAAATTTATACTGTAGATGAACACCGATGTATTTGTAACTCTATCACTGGAATTTCGTAAATCGGACTCTCGATGAATTTTAAATAAATTATTCCGCGGACTGTGGTCAGAAAAAGATAAATATGATTTCGGTCTGGAAAATGATTTTCTATAAAATATTGGTGATGATTTGGACCCCGATATTTTTACACAATAATTTTTGGTTCGTATAAGACATTCTATAAAAATTTGGGAATTTTTGGAATAAGATAACTATTTTATTAAAATACACGAAAACGGCCCAGTTTTGTATATTAAAACTGAAACGATATAAGTAGTGTTTTGCATGTCTGAATGTCGGGTTGGTTAATTGAGAACTGATTGGATGATTTTACAAAAGAAAATGATACGCTAGTAAGCGTGGACGCCTCCGTTTACAGAGGAAACTCTGGCGGAATTTTTCCAGAAAATATAACACTTAGAAATGTTTTTTGTGACAAGTGTTATAAATATATTTTTAACTTGTTTTCCAAAATATAAATTTCGCCATGATTTTTATTACAAAATAACCAAGTGTCGGAGGTAGATTTTCGTAAATGAAACTTGTTAAATATATATTGAGAATATATATTCCATAATAAAACGCTAGTGTGCTTACGTGATTATTTTGTGAACAAGAGATATATTATTTTTAGAGTAAAGATAATATTACTTGAAATATCATGAAAATACGACTCCAAAATAATACCAACGCCCTTACAAATAAATATTTAAGTTACATCGGTATTGTTTATACAACGCGAACTCTAAAATGTAACTTGCGTATTTTCGGAAAATTCTCTTAAATGTGTATTTGGATAAAGTATTATTTTGGAAAAATTGTATGAAGTAAAATATAATATTTTTGGGAAAAATATGTATATTTTGGAAAACAGAATATTTTAGACAAGTGAATTAAAATATATTTTCAAGTGAGACTTAAAAATATATTTTCAGAATTATAAAACGCACATGTATTAATACCCCCATCCTTGGGAAGGAATATATTTATTTAATGATTAAGAAGTGTAAATACGAAATAGTTGTCTAACTATTTCCCAAAAACGTTAAACCTTAAGCCAAGGCACGGCCGTCCGTCTAATAGGAATTAGTACGTGTAGGTCGTCACGCAGCAGATAGAGTTGGAGATTGACGTTGCTGGATACGCACTTCAGTGAGTTCATGTCCCCCTTTTCTCTTAACTGTTTTCAGTTTTAAAACTGCGGGGGTGAAATACATGTTACTATGATTACGAATACTTTTTACATGGTATGGTTAGCGTAAGGAAGGTTACTACTTAGATCATGTGAGTGGGTAGGCGGGAACTGGAGGCCATTAATCCTCATTGTAGGACCGAGGGTCATTAGCGGTAGATCTATATGGGTGTAGCGAGCCCAACCCCTGAGTCCGCCGAATGAACCAGGTGGTGACTTTGAGCCCGACGCAAAATCTGCTAGGTTTGAGTCTTCCTACAGCACTTCACACATATCATTGGCTTTGCAACCCAATGATGATCTCTTTTTCCTTAATTGCTACATACCAGGGACTTTTCTACATACTTACAACATTTTCAAATGTTTGTACATACTCACTTACACATGAACTCGCTCAACTTTATGTTGACTTTTCAAACTACATGTATTTCAGGAAACTAACGGATCTGGCACGGTATGCACGTATTTTCAAGCTGCGTTTGAATAAAGAAGTCATCCAGGGTTTAGAAGGTGTAACCTCTTCCTGGACGGGTTACATATCTCTAAACCTAGTATTGTTTAACGTCTTTTGCTAAGTCTTTATAAACTCAATTAAATCAAGTTAAGGTTTGTAACTTATTTTGTGATTATTGAAAATGGGATTTTTCTAAACTTTATTAATGGATGAATATCTCATGTTTTTATCATATAGCATTGTTATGATTGTTGCTATGGTATTAAGAAGTCACACCAAATGAACCCACGCTTCCGCAAAGCCAGGGTGTGACAGCTTGGTATCAGAGCCTCGATCATAGCGAACTAGGATTCTTTCTCGAGTCTAGACTATGATCATCAGGGCTCTCACGAAAACGTTTTCAAACATTTTTACATTGCATACACTATACGTCCAGATCCAGGATAAATTAGGTCGGGAGACCAGGAAAAATTAGGTCGGGAGACCAGGAAAAATTGGGTCGGGAGATCAGGAAAAATTAGGTCGGGGAGACCAGGAGATTAGTCTGAGAGACTGGGAGATTTTAGTCTGAGAGACTGAGAATTCAATCTGAGAGATTGGGAGATTTTAGTCAGAGAGACTAGGAAGTTCAGTCTGAGAGGCTGAGAGGATAGTCTGGGGAAGACTAGGAGGATTACATGCTTACATTGTTACTGCTTAATTGATGATTATTGATATACGTGCACACGTGGTGAATATTTGCATATACTAATTGTTAATAACTACTATGGGTATACGTGCTATGACTATTATGAACCAGCACACATGTCGCAGTAATTAGAAAGCGAGTTATCAGACATTGATAACCATACGGCCACCGCCACGGATAAGGAGACTGCATCTGCGCCAGAGATATTTACGGCAGACACTGAGAGTGATCCTGATATGCCGACCAAGGACGAGGACGACTTCTAATAGTCCGTGCTACCAAATTTTGGTGATACTTCACCCTTGCTGATGGTTTCTGACAAGAATCTTTCTGTCACTCCTGTTTCAATCCATGACCACTCCGTCACTGGTCATCCCGATGATGGACACACCATGGCTCCAATCCTCGATGATGCGCCTCCTGCGGACACTTCTACTAAAGGTTGGCTACTCGACAAACAATATATGACTACGTTGGCATGCTTACCGATGGTCCTCCTGCCGACGCCCATGATGATAGAAAATTTGACGAGAACACTGTTACTAACTTCACTTCTTGAGACCCCTGTTAACAAGCCATCATCTGATTCTATCATGCATTCAGACTCCTTTGAGTCTGTGATACCTGCAACCTTACAAACAGCTGGAGTACAGCATTCTACTACTGACATAAGACGACGACGACATGGCTGCTGCACTAACACCTGCTCGAGGCACCACAACGTTACACGACCCAGGGCCTGCTGCTGAGCTAGCTTCTGCACCTTTTGAGTCAGCCTGATGTTGCAACTGCTGGTCCTACACCCTTGCTTGATTGTGACCCTGATACTTTTGGTTTACTAGACATACCTACGCCCCGGAAAGGTACTCCAGGTCAGTACCCTCGTAACGATCCTTTCGCTACAACAGCATTTTCTACGGCCTTACAGGCCGCACCGTTTACACCTTTCACCTCTACATCGTTGTACGAGCCAATTTGATGGTTCCTATAATACACTATGCTAACTTTGGACCCTTACCATCCCTTACCTTATGGAGGCCACACACGAGATGAGTTGCTCCAGTAACACCAACTACAGTATGAGGATATGAGTCGCAGAATGTTGGAACTTGAGCCGACACCACAATTGGCAACTTCAAATGCAGAACATTACATAACCGAAAACATGATTTAAGTGTCTACATCACAAGACAGCATATTGTCTGAAAAGCTTATGTAAGACACCACATCCTCCACCCTGTCTATTACCAGCATACTTTAATTCGCCACATACATCAAGGTTCCTCTTGCGCTCTTGATCATTGCTATTACACCGTTCCCAGTATTTGATGCTCGTTCTTTACGGCCAAGCGGCGGATCAACTAATTGCTTCGACGTATATACAAACTCTAGGAGGATTTCACGCATGATAACAATTTACTTTTCTTTCCTCCTCCACCTCAGTCACCAGTGTGGTTGATTTCTGGACTATGCGGATTGCATCACAATTGGACAAAGACACTAACGATGAGCCGAGGTGGTGAAGACTTTTCGAAGGCCACTAGCTGATCCATATCACCCATACCATGTTGGGCACTCTACGAAGGACACCCTCATCTCTTTGATGATACAACAGGACGCATTGATGCGACGTATGCAGGTTTTGGAGAGTACACCACGTCCATCTTGTCATTGTCAGGCACCGTTTGCAGCACCGCACCCTCCATGTCCACTGTCCCCCGATTCAGACGCACACTTTTGCACTTCTGAGCAACAGATAGCAAAATTGCTACGCGCCTATCGTGCTATGGAGTAGGACTGGTCACATATGCGTCGCTTACTTTTCTTTCATTTCCCTCCTCCGCCGCCATCAGCATAGGCATATTTTTGGTTTATACAGGTAGAATTTTGGTGAAAAGATTTCGATTGTGCCGACTATACGGCAGTTTGGAGACCGCATTTTGACGTCATGACTTTTGATAGTTAGTCTTTGGTTGTCGTATAGGACTAGCTAGTTCAGACAAGGGAGATGTGGCCCTTAGTCACTTGTGATGTACAATACAGTTATAAAACTTGTAAACATTATATTGCGGTCTCGATTTACGATAGCGTAATCGCAATATTCCCATTATATGTGATATTGGGATTGATTGTCCTAATTCTATAACATGAGATGTTATGTGCTTGATTAATTTATAACATCAGATGTTATATGCTTGATTAATTTATAACATGAGATGTTATGTGCTTGATTAATTTATAACATGAGATGTTATGTGCTCAATGAATGATATTACGTACGTGTGTTATTTACTTACTATGACCTGACCCATACGATCATCATTTAGAAGATGCCTCCAAGACAGGATGTACGCATGCCCACCAACGAGGCGGAACTTCAAGGAATCATTGCTGCAGCCATAGCACGACACGAGGCCCTTCGCTCCGAATCTAGTAGGGGCACCTCAGAAAGTCATGGCTGTACCTACTGGCACTTCCTCAAATACGAGCCTCCGAAGTTCGACGGCACTGGAGGTGCCATAGCCTTTGTGAAATGGATCAAAAGAATGGATTCCATCTTTCAATTGAGCGGTTGTACGCCAGAACAACAAGTCCCATACGTTTCCGAGCTGTTTGCAGATGAAGCTCGATTATGGTGGAACCTTCAGATTCGAATAAAGGGTGCAACTGCAGCATATGCGTTAACATGGGGTGAACTAAAAGGAATGATGCATAAGAAGTATTGCTCCCAAATGGAAACCCAGAAGTGGGAATGTGAATTCCGGAGCCTGATGATGGAAGGTCCAAAGGTGTTGGAGTACGTGCAAAGACTTCATAATTTGTCACGAGTTGTTCCGTACCTGGTGAAACCAGAATTGAAGGAAGTGGGGAAATTCATTTGGGAACTGGCGCCTCAAGTCTTGAGCTTGATGACAACATCAACACCCCCAACAACTATTGCTGCAAGTAAGATGGGTTTGGCACTCGCTACGGAAGCACGTAGACTAGAAAAACTTGCTAACCCTACCAAGAAGAAGGAGACTCAGGTTGAGTCGTCCGGAAAGAACAAAAGGAAGCTGACCAAAGATACCCGAACGGATAATGATGAACAAAGAACTGTTCGAGGTTGTTTTGACTACGGGGACAAAGGGCATTTCAAGGAAAGATTGTCCTAACAACAAACAAGCCGACGTTAAGATTTACTTAGGAACTAAGCCTAAACATGGTGGATGCAAGTATCACCACGAATGTGGGTGTTGGAAGCCTAAGTGCGGTAGGTGTGGGAAGAGAGGACACAACAAGGATGCCTGTGGGGCGAAGAGTCCCGAACAAGGAGGTGACAATGACAGCAACCAAAGTGGAAATACTAATAAATTTCCAGGCTGCTACCGATGCGGGAACGTGGGGCACTTTAGGAAAAATTGCCCAAGGAAGATTAATAAAGACCATGAAGGGACATCCAACATCGGAGCTTGTGAAGCATGCCAGGATCCAGACATGATTACTGGTACGTTCTCTATCAAACAGAAATTTTGCATCCATGTTATTCAATACCAGTGCCGACTATAGCTTTGTATCATTAGAATTTAAGAATATATTCGGGTTAACTACCAATAAGTTAGATATTCCGTACTCAATCAAACTGGCTAAGGGAAAGCTAGTAGAAGCGAATAAAGTTGTCTGAGGATGTGTAATTGAACTAGGAAGTCACGAGTCTACGATAGATCTACTGCCAGTTGAGCTGGGAAGCTTCGGCGAGGTCATTGGGGTGGATTAGTTGCCAAGCGGTCGAGCGGAGGTTGATATCCGCACCCCGATGACGAATGAAGGAACGATCGTGACTCACGAAGCAGGATACGCCACCATGGATCACGAATTGCTTAAGGCACGAAAGTGGTTGTGGGAAGAATGTGTTGTTTTATGGCTCATGTCGAGGACAAGGGAGCCGAAGAACTAGAACTCGAAGATACCCCCGTGATCGGAGAATATCCTGAAGTCTTCCTCGAAGACTAGCCAAAATTACCTCCTCAACGACAAGTCGAATTTTTGCATCGATTTGATTCCAGGCGTCGCGCCTGTAGTCAATGCACCCTGAGCGACTTACACCTTCGGAAATGCAAAGATTGACAGCGAAGTTTTAGCATTGGATAGAGAAGGAAGATAACAGACCAAGATGTTCCTTTTGGATAACCCCATTTCTGCTCGTCAGAAAGAAGGATGATGATTTTCAAATAAACATCAACTACCAGGAGCTGAACGAGCTAACACATGAGAGTCGGTGACTCTTACTAAGGGTTAACGAGCCTCTTACATAACTGACTATGAGGACCCAACTACTACTACACGATTGGTCGATGATCGAGCGTCGTTAGCGGTGAAATTTAGGAAGAAAGTATACCCGGGCGAAATTGTGGGACAATGACTTGTTCTTAGACGTACACAAAAATAGTGCTTTCTACAAAATGCACAAACCAGTCTACACGGGATACGAAATCTGGAGGATTTAGGACCCTTGTGAACCCAGGTCCAAACTCGTAAGGGTTTTTATTTAGGAACCATATCTGTCAACTCAATCAACCATCATTAACTTATGGCGAGTAGATGTTTGCATCTCTACTCCCCTTAATGGTAGTTGCATCGTAATAATTTTCTCACTGAGAGCGAACACACATTTGCTTCGATAGCTGGTCATTTCTTCACTTTAACAGATACTCGTTGTTCCTTTCCTAGGAAACTTACATGACATACATGCATCATTTGCTACGCATGTGATTTCGTTTTAAACAAACACTTCATTGGAATTTACATATTATTTGCTAAACCTAATTACTGATTCCTGATTCGAGTAACCTACATTATTGTTATTGTTGGCTCTTTTGTTACAAGCCAACACACTTTCTTGAAACCGCTTTCTTTCAAGTTACATTCATGGTTTATTTTGCTACCATGCCGAGAATTCCTTGTTGATACATACGTTTATCGTCGGGTTACGTTGAAACCAAGTTCAATTGCTTGAACTTATCCAGTTCACAGGTTTAACTTGAAACGCTATATGATGTATTGGGAGCATCATATTCAACTATTTTTGCGCAGATTCTTTCATTTCGAGTCGTAGTAGATTTGGTTGGTCTACGACTCCACTAAAACGTTTGATTTGTTTCGATACCTTGCGGTGATATTTTCACAAAATTGAAGCTTGCGCTAATTTGGTTACTCACTTCGTACACGGATTTAATTCCCTATTTAGTTGTTAACAATCCATTTTGGATCTTCACGATCAAAGTGGTCTCAACACAATTGTGTGTTAAGGCAATGGTACATATATTCATTTCATAAGCATAATGTACCTCCTAACGATTCTTTTGTTGTCAATCAAATGCCTTGCGATACTCATTACTTTTCATCTTCGATTGGAAACAGTGGTCCTTTGATGTTCCGTATTTAATTGGAAACTCTATAACATGGTATAAATCAAATCTTCAGATTGTCTCAGTACACTTTCATTTGATTTCAAACGCGGTGAACTTGTTCAGTCACCACTATTATTGGATAATGCCATTACGACACCTTGTGGTGTCATCATAAAATTGTAGCTTGTGCTAATCATGGTTAACCGTTTCACACGAGACCACACATACTTTTGCTTGATTTATCATTTAAACATTACTGATGCAACTACGAATCAAGACAATGATACACCAGATTCGCTTGTATTCCATTCGGTGTATCTTCACCATTCAAAAATGTCAACACACTAAACATTACCAGACATTTATTCAGGAATTGACAGATCATTTTACTATTACGTTGAGTTGCTGCTTTTGAGTTCATATAGCGGGTGCTATGGTTTGTGAAAACTCGTTTGCATATTGCAACGGATCGTTTAAAAATCTTATTAGTCAAAACTCCACTTTTGTGGAACCCCTGCTAGCTGGATTACACTAGACTACACGTCAAATGCGTCTTGTACCTTTGACATCCAATGCTAGAAGCACACACCTTACAACCCTAGGATTTGGGTAGTTATATATTCTTGGACTCACCTAATGTGAGTAAGGTTTGTTTCAATTTGATGATTATCTACTTCGATATTATTCATATACATACGTGTGTGACTTAACCATAAGGAGTAAGGTAGTACAAATTTCGAGGACGAAATTTCTTTAACGGGGGGAGAATGTGACAACCCTCACCAAACCAGGTATCCGTACGAATTAGTTAATATTTAATTAATGCTTAATTACTGTGCTTGCTTACAACTGTGGTTAAACTGCTCCTTGATTTCTGATACATACATACTCATGCATCACATTTTATACTGTCACTCTATTATTTACACACAAACATCAGTGACAACCTTGATGCACAAAAGCACAGTGAGCACACTATACGGATAACCCAGTAAACATGCTGACATTGCCAGCACTAGACAGATATTGTCTCTGAGGCCAGTATGAGCCAGGAATAGATTACTACACTAGTAGGGAGTGTAGGGAGGTGAGAATTGTTAAACTGCGTCACTAGGAGATAGTTATAGTGACCAGATGTGCCTAAAACATGCTTTAACTACAAAATCCTGCACTTTATTACAAAATTCAGCATTTAAGCTAACTAGTAAAGTGCAAAAACACGGAAAAATAATACTAGACACTTTCCAAAGTGTCGGGAATTCATTGTGTCACTAAAACTAATATTAACGACAATTTAAATGCTTATTTAACACTTTAACGGATCAGTATCCAACCGAACAACCGGACTTTACCCGGAACATAAAAATAATGTCAATGACATTGTTTTTCCTTTTCTGAGCTAGTTAGGGTCCCCGAACACCCTAACACCCGTTATAATACATAACACACTAGTAACTAATTTTAATTCCTAACTAAACATAACTAGATACTAACTACATGGTTGAAATCTAACTATAACCCCCCCCCCCCCCCTAACCGAATGGTCCCCTAAGGGGACACACCCCACCCATTTGTGATTATTTTAATCAAGGATGTCTAATATCTTGGGAGCATAGTGCATGTTGGTTAATAGAGATTTTTGGGCTATAAGAAAAACCCTTGGTTCACCATAATCATTCATTTCCACACTTAATTAAATTGATCTCTCTCTTTCCCTCTTTGTTGAGTTCGGCCGAAACCATCATCACTACACACCCACTTTCAAATTTCGATCAAGCTATTTTACTTACATACAAGTGTGCTAAAGATCATTCAAGCAAGCTTGGTGTGTTCGGAAGCTCAAGGACCTCCCTCGATTTCTTTTAACCACCACATTTCTTCACTTGAACTCTCCTAGCCTTGTGCTAGTGGTAAGCATTTAGATCCTTGCATTTTACTTGTTATTTAAGTGGTTAAAGATGTTTAGAGATCAACAACATAAGAACTCTAAAGAACTCGAACAACTCTTGGAACATAAAAGATGAAGAATGGTTAAAGTAATGAAGTATTGTTAAGATAATGAAGTAATCATGATAAATCTGAGTAATACAAACAAAAACCTGCTGTAAACAACTTATGGTCTGATGTTAAATGTATTAGAATGTATGGCGAACGTATGAGTGCGATTTAGTAACATTTAACCTTTAAACAGCATGCTGATTGCCTTTTTCAGCCGACTTTAACAGGCTGTAAACAGGTCATAGCTTAAAGAAAAATGTATTTTCTGAAGTCTAGGTTTATGTATTATGAAATACGGTTCTAATGGTACCGGAATCATAATTTTTGGACCTCGTTTACTATTTTTAAAGTGCCATTATGTAACAGCAGCTAAAGCTGCATTTTTACAGCAGTAAATGAGAGTCATATTTTGAGTCATAACTTGATTTTTGTGTAGAGTCAGATCATAAAATTTATACTGTAGATGAACACCGATGTATTTGTAACTCTCTCACTGGAATTTCGTAAATCGGACTCTCGATGAATTTTAAATAAATTATTCCGCGGACTGTGGTCAGAAAAAGATAAATATGATTTCGGTCTGGAAAATGATTTTCTATAAAATATTGGTGATGATTTGGACCCCGATATTTTTACACAATAATTTTTGGTTCGTATAAGACATTCTATAAAAATTTGGGAATTTTTGGAATAAGATAACTATTTTATTAAAATACACGAAAACGGCCCAGTTTTGTATATTAAAACTGAAACGATATAAGTAGTGTTTTGCATGTCTGAATGTCGGGTTGGTTAATTGAGAACTGATTGGATGATTTTACAAAAGAAAATGATACGCTAGTAAGCGTGGACGCCTCCGTTTACAGAGGAAACTCTGGCGGAATTTTTCCAGAAAATATAACACTTAGAAATGTTTTTTGTGACAAGTGTTATAAATATATTTTTAACTTGTTTTCCAAAATATAAATTTCGCCATGATTTTTATTACAAAATAACCAAGTGTCGGAGGTAGATTTTCGTAAATGAAACTTGTTAAATATATATTGAGAATATATATTCCATAATAAAACGCTTGTGTGCTTACGTGATTATTTTGTGAACAAGAGATATATTATTTTTAGAGTAAAGATAATATTACTTGAAATATCATGAAAATACGACTCCAAAATAATACCAACGCCCTCACAAATAAATTTTTAAGTTACATCGGTATTGTTTATACAACACGAACTCTAAAATGTAACTTGCGTATGTTCGGAAAATACTCTTAAATGTGTATTTGGATAAAGTATTATTTTGGAAAAATTGTATGAAGTAAAATATAATATTTTTGGGAAAAATATGTATATTTTGGAAAACAGAATATTTTAGACAAGTGAATTAAAATATATTTTCAAGTGAGACTTAAAAATATATTTTCGGAATTATAAAACGCACATGTATTAATACCCCCATCCTTGGGAAGGAATATATTTATTTAATGATTAAGAAGTGTAAATACGAAATAGTTGTCTAACTATTTCCCAAAAACGTTAAACCTTAAGCCAAGGCACGGCCGTCCGTCTAATAGGAATTAGTACGTGTAGGTCGTCACGCAGCAGATAGAGTTGGAGATTGACGTTGCTGGATGCGCACTTCAGTGAGTTCATGTCCCCCTTTTCTCTTAACTGTTTTCAGTTTTTAAAACTGCGGGGGTGAAATACATGTTACTATGATTACGAATACTTTTTACATGGTATGGTTAGCGTAAGGAGGGTTACTACTTAGATCATGTGAGTGGGTAGGCGGGAACTGGAGGCCATTAATCCTCATTGTAGGACCGAGGGTTATTAGCGGTAGATCTATCTGGGTGTAGCGAGCCCAACCCCTGAGTCCGCCGAATGAACCAGGTGGTGACTTTGAGCCCGACGTAAAATCTGCTAGGTTTGAGTCTTTCTACAGCACTTCACACATATCATTGGCTTTGCAACCCAATGGTGATCTCTTTTTCCTTAATTGCTACATACCAGGGACTTTTCTACGTACTTACAACATTTTCAAATGTTTGTACATACTCACTTACACATGAACTCGCTCAACTTTATGTTGACTTTTCAAACTACACGTATTTCAGGAAACTAATGTATCTGGCACGGTATGCCCGTATTTTCAAGTTGCGTTTGAATAAGGAAGTCATCCAGGGTTTAGAAGGTGTAACCTCTTCCTGGACGGGTTACATATCTCTAAACCTAGTATTGTTTAAAGTCTTTTGCTAAGTCTTTATAAACTCAATTAAATCAAGTTAAGGTTTGTAACTTATTTTGTGATTATTGAAAATGGGATTTTTCTAAACTTTATTGATGGATGAATATCTCATGTTTTTATCATATAGCATTGTTATGATTGTTGCTATGGTATTAAGAAGTTACACCAAATGAACCCACGCTTCCGCAAAGCCAGGGTGTGACAGTGGACTTGGGTTCCCTCACTTTTCTAGTGAGATTTCTTTTTGGCACAGGATTTTTAACATCCTTTGGCTCAGAACAACCCTGCGCATTCAGCTCCATGTAAGCTCTTTTCTCCTCATTCCATCTTGACATATCATTTGCCTCTCTGTCCCTTTTTACACTTGCTATAGCTTCATCAAGTGCATTTTGGGTAACATCAACCTTTTTGCTACCATCTGTCAAGGGAATCTTTCTAGTCATGGCATCCTTTTTAGGTTCAATGTAAAGACCATCATCTATTCCCTTCTTTTTTGACTCCTGAAATTTCTCCCCCTTTTTGGCATTATCTGGGGGTAATTGATCAATAAAGAGAACAGTTGGAGGAGCAGTGCTAGTGGTTTTCAATATGTGGGCCTTGATAGCCTTGATATCTGCTTGTGTGTTCTTGAACCTAGACTCCAATGTATTTCTCAGCTCTTGGACATGTTTTGCATGTTGTTGATCTGCCATTTGTTGTTGTTGTTGGAGAAAAGGTTGGAAGAGATTCCAGAGCTCATTTGCAGCAGGTGCTTGTGGTGGAGCAGGTGCTTGAGATGGAACAGCAGTGGATTGCACCTTATGACTGTTAACAACTGTTGCATCATTTCTTTGATTTCAGCAACCGAAGTATCCAGTTTGTCAACACGTTCCGTCAATTCCAGGTACTTTAAACCATCACCCAATTTAATGGGATCATCTAATTTCCCACTAGCAGTGGTTTTATCAGTGGTTGAGGTAGGGAGTGTACTCCAAACATTAACCACTGATGCCCCTTTTTCTTGGTACTGGGGTCTTCTTCCTTCAACACTTGACAACCTTTTGATGTTGCCAGTGGTCAAAACAAATCCACTGGTGGATGTCAGAGGTGCTATGGAAGGAATTGTCTCCAAGGAAGTCTTATTGATGTAACCACTGTCCAAGTGCAAACCAGTGGGTTCAGCACTTGTAGTGGCTGCTTCACTTGGATTACCACCAAGAGTTACTTGTAACTCAAGGGGTGTAGCCTCCTCAGGCATTGTTGGTGGGTTAACTATGATTGATGCATCAGACCCAGTCATTTGTTGAAGTATATTCTCATTGATAGGTGATTGAGAAAGACTGGTTTGTGCCTGGTTCAAATCAATAGCATCCAACAAAAGTTTAGTTGGTGGGGGAATTGTGGATGTGATGGTTGGTGTAGAAAGAGAATTTGCCCCGGGAATTGGCCTGTGGATGATGGAAGCAAGTGATTCCAGAGCATCATATTGTGGTGTCCCTATATGTACAACCTGTTCTTTTTGAGAAGAAGCAGGAGGAGTTTCGGTTATAGGTTGAGATATTTGTACCAACTGCTGTGAGGAAGAAGCAGCAGTGGTTTCTAGTGACTTTTGTGCTGTCACTGGCAGTTGCTCTGGTATCTCATCCTCCAGAGTTGCCTTTTTGATAGGTTTTGGGGGTTTTTGAGTTTTCTTTTGTTTGGTTTTTTGGTGATTATAGGTGTGGGTTTCAAAGCAGTTGTTTTGCTACTTTGATCACCTTGAGCAGTGGGCTCAGCAGCAGATACCTGAGGAGCAATGGTAGCTGCTAAATTCTGCTCAGGCACCTCTGCTTGTGTTTTGCAAGGTGTTGACATTCTTGTAAAAGTTTCAGCAGTTAAGCTGTTTATTTGAATAGAGTCACCTTGTTTTATTGCAGAAGCATCATTCTTACCAAGTTTCTTTTCAAAATAATAACTTAGAAATCTTGGAAACAGTAAGAATGATTTTGTTTCAACATTTTTAACCAGATCATTAAAAAATACCTGGGAATAATTAAAATTTTCTTCTTGAAGAATAGCATATCCCAGATTTTGAATTTTTAATGGTATTTCATTAAAAGCACTTGTTTTGTTTGAAACACACATTAGGAGGGTATGGAATAAAAACCTTGTTGCAGGAGGGAAGAAACCTTTTTGTAAGGTATCCCTCTTCATCATTGTGTCTGCATACCCTCTTTCAATAAAGTCAGTTTTAACTCGTTTTTAGTAAAGCAAGTTTTACCTTGTTGATCATCGAGCTGAAAGAGTTCTGATATGGATTTTGGTGTGATTTGAACTGCATTTCCCTTTAGAGTAGAATTAATGGCTATGAAAACTTCGCCTTGTTTGTCAAGGGTACAATTTTTCCAAAACTCTCTCTAGGTTTGCAGGTAAATGGGAGCATCTGCTGTAAGCAAAGTTTTGTACTTTGACGCAGATATGATAGCAATGATGGAGTCGAAAGCATCTATGGTGCCGGGTTTTGTGAGAAGACCCAGAAGGTTGTGAGAAGGTTTGTGTGGAATTTCGGTGAGTTTAGCCTTTTGAGAGGCCTCTTTGGAAGATGCTTTTGAGGTGGATTTTGCGGAAGACTTCGATTTAGTCATTTTGGAGAAGACGATCGAAGAAATTTGTGATGAAGAGTGGGAAACTGCTTTGAGAAGAGAATTTTGGAATTCAATTCGACAGTGTAAAACCTTATTTGGGATTTTGATCAGGGTTTTATTTAGGAAAAAGTGAATGCTGATGTGGCAGCGGTTATAATGATCTGATGGCTAAAAATTGACCACGTGCCAACCTCTGATGAAAGGATGAATAATGGAGGACAGTTGTTTTGGAGAACCACTGATGAATCAAATATCAGTGGTTACAACGGTAACAATATGATAACAGTGGGTGATTTTTACTATCAGTGGATAGCATATCAGTGGATAAGACACTGATTTTGAACATCAGTGCTTGCCAAGAAAATGAAGGAACATGGGTTGACTTTCAGCAGTAGACAGTATTTAGGAAGCAGATGTTTGAACAACCCAGTGGTTAGGGTAAGGTAATGGTAAAGATTTGAAAGGCTAGTATGTCATCAACTTTTAGTGCATCAGTGGATAAGCTTTTGACAAGTATTTTGAGCATCTGCTGTTATGATGAAAGGAATGACTTTATCTTGTGAAATCACAATGTCATCTCTAACATGTGTTGATGTTGATTCTAAAATGTATGCAAGATTGCTATCCTCAACAAAATACATTTTAGATGCAAATTGTCAAGTTCAACATGTCAGCAGCTTTTATGAGAATTTGCATTCAAAGTTTTGCCACATGTCAATTGTACATTTTGAAACTTTTATAGATCCCTGACAGTGGTTTAGTATCCCAGATGACTAAAACCCTTTTACTAAGGCTACTCATTTTGTGTCATAATATTTTAATTAGAACATGAGTACCCAAGTATTTTAGGGTCTTTTGGCAATCAATCTTTTAATCAGTGTTTAAAACAAACTTGAATTTGACATGACCTTGACACTTGTATCATTTCCTTTTGATCTGTTTTTAAAGATGATATCACCAACAAAAATAAAGGTTTTATATCCTGACAGGAGATTGAAACTTTTACTATAAAAAACAAGTAAAAGTACAAAATATATCATTCTAATGAAAAATAAAGAATAATATATCCTGTTTTAATGAGAAAAACTTTTTTTTTTAAATTAAAGGTTACTCTGAAAACAACATAAAAAAGGATCTGATATATTTTCAATTAAAACACATAGTCACATCATTTTTCCAGTTTTAGGAAAATGGTCAATGATTTGAAATACATTGTAATAACTACTGTTTGGGACCATTTCCTTGTCAATTGATTGCAAGAATGAGGAAACATGTACACATAGGTTTTGAGAGTCTTGACATAGACTTTACCATGTGATGACACAGAAAAAATTGTCTAGTCCTCTTTTAAGTTTATTTACTAGAGATACTATTTTATTTGAACTTCCCTGAACTAATGAATTCATACAGTTGCTTGATGACCATTGTTTACCCAATTTTGGACTCTTAAGTGTTTTGTATTTATGCTCTTTTCTTTTGACTTCAAAAGTTTTTGAGATAAACACACTTTTGAGTTTTTGTAATTTTCTTCTTCCCTTTTAACCCTTCCCATACATAAGTACTGAAATACTCGCTGGGAGGTATTTATTGAAGGAATACTTATTCCAGAATCATTTTGCAGCAATGTTTTGAGAGATTTGGTCATTTCTGCACATGCTTATGCCAAATTTCATATTACCCATGATCTGGACATGATGGAAACAGCAAAAACTTCATAACAACAATTAACATCAATTTTCGTAAATAATTTTTACCATAGTTACCAGACATATTTTCAGATCTGAAAACTATAGGTGGTTTATGTATGACATTACTTGTTATATGAAGTTTGTGTATCCTATGACATCTTGGTTGTTTTACAGAGCTTTTGAGTAGTCACTTTGAACATGATTTCTCGTTACTCTGTTTTTCAACTAAATACAATCAACCTTAGTATCAATGATTTTTGAGCTGAACTGTTATGTCAAATTGACTGTTAGATCGAATTTGACTGTCCAAGCTCTGATACCAATTG
Organism: Helianthus tuberosus; assembly: GCA_030545235.1. Lineage (NCBI taxonomy): Eukaryota > Viridiplantae > Streptophyta > Magnoliopsida > Asterales > Asteraceae > Helianthus > Helianthus tuberosus. The sequence goes on along the minus strand of CM060394.1, from coordinate 93,914,816 downwards.
TTAGGATCGGAGGCTCTCATGATTGTGTTTGTTTGTAATAAATGAACAGTTAATAAACATGATTCAATGAATTATGCAGCGGAAATGAAACACAAACTTTGTAAACACAATCAAGGAGGAAAATAGTTTTGATAAACACATGCTTTTCATCAGTCGAAAGGTTACAAAGCAAATCAAAAGATTACAAAGCAAGCTTACAAACTAAACTCCCCCTCAGCCTGATGCTCCAAGGTTGATTGCACAAGATGAAAGGATTGGACTAGAGGAGAAGAACCCGCTCAGTCAATCAAATGTAACAGTACAAAGTACTGCTCCATTTATAGGCAAACCAAACCACTGAGGCATCTCAGCTGACGTCACCATGAAAGCGACGTCTAACAGCCTAACAACCTGTAACCACTGTTCCTATACAAACGCTACTAATCTAAACCACTGACTTATACAATACAAGTGACTCATTAAACTACTGCTATCTTCTTCCATCAGTGCTTTCCTCAAAGTTGATCAGTCCTTGAGTGGGCAGTGCTTTGTCATCAGTATATTGAACCAGCAGTGTTTACTTCTTAACAGTCTTTAGTGCTTCATCAGCAGTTTGAAGGACAGCAGCTGTTGTATACGGACAGTGGATAGAGGACCATCAGTTGTTATAATCACCTTCAAGGGGAAAGTCTAATGTAAACAACTACTTATTGCGAATCCACTGTTGTGATCTGGTTTTGGCTTTAATTATTTGTTCCTCTGGTAGGGTTCAATCCCAACAATATTCGAGCTCTCCTAGACTGTGTAGCTGACTTTGTTCAGGCAGCTAAACCTGCTACCATTGAAGAAACCTACCAACTCGCAGCTGAGATCAACGATAAGCGAGTCTTGGCTGGTTATTTCAAGACCTCAACCAAGAGTCTCAATCAAGCAACTGCTACTCCCGCTACCGACAATGCAGCATCACAAGGTTCAAAGTCTTCACGCCAGAATCACAAGCGAAAGGGCAACAACAACAACAACAAGAACTATGCTACTACCGCCGCTCCTCTCAACGCTGTTCAAGTACAACCCAGCAACCAGAAACGTCAAGCTACTATCACCAACGCACCGCCTGCTAAGCGTGTGTATACTGGTGTTCATCCTCGGTGCCCAACTTGCACCTATCATCACCTAACAGGGGTGAACTATCGCTTCTGTGCGAACTGTAACATCTCTGGACACTTTACTGCTCATTACCGATCAGGCCCATGTCAGCAAGCTGCTCAAGCTCCTCCAGCACCACCAGCTTAACCCCTTTCTATCTTGGGTAACCAAGCAGCTCCTGCCCCGCTGTTCATGCACGAGCTTGCTACTCTTGTGGTGACCCAAATCACTTTGCTAACGTCTGCCCACTCCGCGTTGTGAAACAAGAACCACAGAAGGAACCACCGCAACAACAACAACAGCAGCAGCCTCAGCAGCAGCAACCACAACAAGTAGCCCGTGGAAGAACTTTCAATATCAACGTCCGCCATGCTCAGACTGACAACAACGTTGTCAATTGTACGTTCCTTGTTAACGGTATTTATGCTTCGTGTTTGTTTGATACTGGAGCCGATAACTGTTTTGTGTAGTTTGAATTCGAAATGCTCCTAAAACGTAAACGCGCTAACCTCCCAACGACGTTGATGTAGAAATTGCCACCGGAAGAACCCTCACCGTCAGTTCCGTTCTCCGTGAATGTACTCTCGAACTCAACAATCACGTTTTTCCGATCGATCTCATCCTGATGCAACTTGGTAGTTTCGATATCATAGTAGGCATCGATTTTCTTCATGAAAATCGTGCCGAAGTCGTTTATTTCAAAAAGATGATTCGTTTCTCTCTTTCTAATGGCGACCAACTATGTGTTTATGGCGAAGTATCCTCGAAAGAACTGAAAATTATGTCATGCATTCAAGCAAGCAAGTATCTCCGCAAGGAATACTTGGCTTTCTTAGCTCACATTGTAGTAGCGGAGGAGGAAAAGAAGCCGATGGAAAAGGTACTTGTGGTTCGTGATTTTCCTAATTTCTTTCCTGACGATTTACCCGGTCTACCCCCGACTCGTGATATCGATTTTCGTATTGACCTCATTCCTGGAGCTAACCCTGTCGCTAAAGCCCCTTATCACTTCGCACTGTCCGAAATGCGTGAACTCTCTAGTCAACTCCAGGAATTACTTGATAAAGGCTTCACATGCCCTAGCACATCGCCATGGGGCGCACCTGTCCTTTTCGTGAAAAAGAAAGATGGATCGTTCCGAATGTGCATCGATTATAGGGAACTCAACAAGCTTACTATCAAGAATCGCTACCCTCTACCCCGAATCAACGATTTATTCGACCAACTGCAAGGCGCTACGTGTTTCTCTAAGATCGATCTACGTTCTGGTTACCATCAACTGCGGATTCAGGAGCAAGACATACCAAAAACGCTTTTCGTACCCGTTATGGCCATTACGAATTCGTTGTTATGCCTTTTGGTTTTACAAACGCACCCGCGGTCTTCATGGATTTGATGAACCGAGTGTGTAAACCTTTCCTTGATCGCTTCGTTATGTATGTTACATCATATTTAATATTGTATTTGTTATATATATTTTTATCCCAAAATTTTATATATTTGTGTAAGTAGGATTTGAAAATGTTATATGTTAATATATATATTTGTGTAAGTAGGATTTGAAAATGTTATATGTTAAAAATAATATATTTTTAACTTTTTCAAATATATTTTACTTATATTGTTCTCCAAAAATAAATATAAGTAATTTGTTAAATAATATTTCCAATATTATTTTTGGGTGTAAGTATACTTAGGAAAGCATACTTGTATTTTAAGTGTAAATGCTTGTATATTTGTATTAATTAACCAAAAATCAATTCTTTGATTTTTATGACTTTTCGGAATTTTATTTCTTAAAAATAATAATATTTTTAAGGTTTATTGGTTATATATATATATATATATATATATATATATATATATATTGTCACACTTTGTTAAATATATATATTTACTTATTTTTGTCACTTGTCATATTTTTATAATGCTTCCATTACTTATTGTAATTTTTGTTTAGGTCCATAAATATATAAGATTGTCCAATAAGTCCGATAATTGTCCAAGTCCTTAATTTTGTAGGAAATATATGTTTATTGCTATATATTTTTATATTTGTCCATGTATCTTATTATTTGTAATTTTGTATACTTGTATCTTTTTGTATTTCTTAAGTATTTGTATGCGTATTTTTATAGTATACTCCTTGGGAGTATTTAATGTATTTTTCAAGTTCCTAACATCACTAATACATATAATACACAAAATATACACTTAGCACATAATCTTGTGACCACTAAATATATATATTTTTCCTTAAAAATATACATACTTAATATTGTTTTTATACTTGAAGAACTCCTTGTTTCTTACTTGAAAATTTTGTATAAAAATTAGGAAACCTTTGTAAATAGTTTGAAGTGAACTTTTGGGGAATAAGTTTCACCAAAACTTACATTTTTCTAAGTGTCAAAATTTTTAACATAGTTTCCCCTAAAAATGGAGGTTTCCCATGTTTTTAAAACATGTGCTTATTTTCTTTTCATCATCAAAATCAATTTCCAACAAATTTCACAAGTAACATACACTAAAATCACCATGAAAAACCGTATGATGAACTTGATTTTTGTTAAAAATGTGTAGTCTTTTAGATCTACACTTTACATACAAGGATCTTCCAAAAACAAGTGTTCTTGTTAACTTTAACCAAACTTTTCATGAAACTTTAACTTACTAAGTAAACCATCCATGAGTTTTAGGGTTTCAAAACCATGAAAAACATATTCTAAAACTATTTTTATGTTCATTTTAAAGATCTTTATGTTCATCATCAAGTTTCATCATGGATCTTTCAAGATCCATGCTTAAACTTGTTAGATCTAAGCTTCTAACAAGCTTACACATGATGGATCTAACCAAAAACACAAGATCAATGTTCACAACTTCATCACATGCATCAAACAACTTATTTTCACTTAGATTATATTAGATCTTTTAGTTACCATCTTTAAAAGTTTATGTTCTTTGAAAGTGTAACTTGTACATAAGCTTAACATGAAGTAAAATAGAGATTATCAAGCTTACTACTAGCTCTAGTGGCTAGGGAAGTGGCAAGAATAAGAGCAAGATGAAGAATGAAGAAAATGAGTGGATAAAAGCTCTCCAAGAAGGTCCTTGAACTTCCAATGCTTCACACCTTCATAGTTCACCTTATTACACCTTTGGATATCCTTGGAATGGCTTGAATGATGAAGAACATGGAAGCGCATGTGTGGTGTGTGGTGGTCGTAGGTAGGGGAGGAAGAAGAGGAGAGAAAGTTGTGATAATTTTGAATGAGAAATGAGAAAATGAGGTCTTTAGGTTAATCTTATAATCTACCAACATTACATTAACCATTAGTTCATGTGTCCAATATCTAGCCATTATATATATTATTTTAATGAGAAATGGTGTGGGGTCCACTTGGGGCCGATCAAGATGGGGGGGGGGGTAAATTGTAAGATTTTGGAAGTTGAAGGTTATAAGTGTAAGTTAGAAGGTTTATGTTTAAATTAAGTGTGTTAATGTGTTTTTGTGATTTTTAAGGTGTCTTAGCATTATAACTAGCTTTATATCACTAAAATAATGCTTCTAGTCTTTTTTTGGTGTTTTGGGTAGTGTCCGGTTATTCGTTCAGTTAACGGTTCGTTAAAGTGCTAAATAGCGCAGTTTTACAAGTTATGAAGTACCTTTTGTGACAGTTTTCATTCCCGACACTTTACAAGTTATTTTGGACATTTAAACCTTAATTCTGCATAGTATTTTGATGTTCAATTGTTGTTTTTGATGAATTTATGCATAATTCTGCATTTAAAGTGCATTTCGGGTACTTTTTAGTGTCGGTTTTAGCTTCTGGAAAGTTTATATTAACCTTTGTTCACCTACTTAGTTTTCAATGTATTTTTGATGTTGGACCTACTTCTAAGTCCTAAATCTATTGTCTGATTGTTTTCTGCAGACATGCTGACGCAGCTTGTCTAACCGGTGAGCTTACTAATTAATTCGATGCAACGCCTAAAGTATAGTATGATGTGACAGTTAATATATTAAACATGAATGAATTTAATTGCATATCAAATAAGCACATAATGTTGACATGTAAACACATAAATGCAGGTAATAAATATTAATTAAAATAGTACGGAAATTGCCGGTTTTGGGCCAGTCGTCACAGTCTCGCCCCGTTAAAAGAATTTCATCCCGAAATTCAAGCTGAGTTATCTCTCGTAGGAGCTTCCTAGAACAAGTGGGGGTACTTAGCTTTGAACTGGTCCTCGCGTTCCCAAGTATACTCGGGCCCGTGTTTAGAGTTCCAACGTACTTTAACCAGTTTAGTGCGACTTCTCCTCGTATTCTGGACCTTCCAGTCCATCACCTCAATAGGTTCTTCTGTGAATTGGAGCTTGTCGTCAATATGAACTTCATCCTTGGGGATGACAACGGTCTCTTGAGTTGGACTCTTTTTGAGGTTTGACACGTGGAACGTATCGTGTACACCATTTAGTTCCTCCGGTAAGTCCAATTTGTATATATCGTGGATTCAACTTTCCACATTTCCCGAACCTTGCTACACCCTTCCAAGGCGAGATTTTCAACAGAACCATGTCTCCTACCTCGGAAACTAACGGTTTCCGTCTTCGGTCAGCGTAGCTTTTCTGTCGATTACGAGCCTCTTTGATCCAGTCTCGGATCTGAAAAATATTGTCAGTCGTTTCTTGGACTAGTTCGGGATGAAGGTGAGCGACATATGCGACCATACAGAGCTTCAAACGGAGCGGCTTTAATGCTTGTGTGATAGCTGTTATTATAGGAGAACTCTACCAAAGGTAGGTGAGTATCCCAACTACCGCCTAAATCCATAACACACGCACGAAGCATGTCTTCCAGGGTTTGTATAGTCCGTTCGCTCTGGCCATTGGTTTGCGGATGGAAGGCCGTGCTTAGATCCAGTTGAGATCCAAAGGCCTCCTGAAAAGATTGCCAGATTCTCGATACAAAACGTCCATCTCTGTCAGAAATAATCAAAGGAGGCACTCCATGACGTGCCACTATTTCCTTTAGATACAATTCGGCAAGCTTTCCAGTACTATCCTTCTCCTTTATCGGCAAGAAATGCGCAGACTTGGTCAATCGATCAACTATTACCCATATCATATCATGGCCTCTAGGGGTCTTGGGTAATTTGGTTATAAAATCCATCAATATTTGTGTTGGTGCATACGTCTGTCGACTTCGTCTTGTATCGAGTCTTGTATTGTATTAGATAGATCAGGGCACATAGTACGAGAAAACTGTCAAATATGGGTTTGGAGGTAATTTCGCACGAAATTACAACTTGGTAATTTCGCACGAAATTATAATTTCGTGTGAAATGTAATTTCGTTTGACAATTCCATGCGAAATTACACAGCCTATATATAGGAGCTTTCTGATTTCGTTTGAAGTAGTTTAACTTTTCCGGTTTGAGAGCCGAAGTGCTGCTGAAGTGTCTACTCGCTGTAAATCTGTGTCAAATCAATCAAAAGACAGTTTAAAGTGAATATCATGCTGAATTACCTTGATACGTTTGTTTCCGCCTCTCATATTGAGCTAAAACTCTTCTGAACGACTCGTTTGGTCGTGAAAACGATCCTATAAGTGGTATCAGAGCTCATGAGGAAGAGTTCATACCAATTCAGCTGCAAAATCTGATTTCTACATCTTCTTTTTCAAAATTGACCGTGAAAACTTGGTCAAAATGCTTTGAATTTCACACATTATACGCGCATTAGTGTTTTAACAAATCCTTGAAGTTTCAAACTTAAAATCGGACAATAACCTGATCAATTTTTACAAAAACAGCTTGAGATGATGACATCAGCAGTATTTCGCACGAAATTAGGTTCTTAATTTCGCACAAAATTACCTTATTTCGCATCAGTTTGGTATTTCGTTTGAGAGTTCCACACGAAATTAGCTATTTCACACCAGATTGTAATTTCTTTTGAATATTTCACACGAAATTACCTATTTCGTTTGAAAGGGTGTTATTTCGCACGAAATTAGTGATTTCGCACAGGTTTGGTATTTCGTTTGAACAGTGTAATTTCGCACCAAAGGATATTTCGTTTGAAGGAGTTATTTCGTTTGAACTGTCTGATTTTGTGAATTTTTAAACCGAAACATGGAAGAGGAATTTTATAACGCATTTGCTACTACCCCGACTACTCCGGTATCTGTTACTCAGAACTTGAACATGGAAAATGAAACGGGAACTATGCAAAAACCGCCTAAGCTCATGAATATCGAGGAGTATAAAGGATGGGAGGAGCGTTTCGAAAACTGGGTTCAAGCAAATTATTTGGATGCTTGGGAATGTGTTGAAATGAAATATATTAGACCATTGAATGATGAAGAAGAGGAGATTGCTATTAAAGATCTAAGTGTTGATGATAGAAAGAAATACAAAAATGAAAAGATGATGATTAGTCTATTGCATCAAGCTGTGAAGGAAGATATCTTGGTTTTATTGCAACATAATGGAAGTGCTTATTCAATCTTGAAAGCTCTAAAATCAAAGTTTGTTGGAAGTAAAGAAATGATCAAGAACAAAAAGTCACTTTTGAAGAAAGAATTCGATCTATTTTGTGGTTTGAAAACGGAAAGCACAAAGCAGATTATCGAAATATATTGCAATCTGTTAGTCCAAATGAAGAGAGTGAGCATCACGAAAGATAATGAAGAGTTGATAGAAAAGTTGGCTGATGCATTGCCACATGAAACTTGGGGCACATATCTCATGATGTTGAGAAATAAGAAACATTTTGGGAATTTGACACTGAATAAATTCATTGAAAAACTTGAAGCTCAGGAAATGGAACAAAGGAAGATCTCAAGAATGAAAGATTTTGATGGAGAACAAGATATCGGTCTTTATTACAAAGGAAGTATTAATGATAAGACCAACATGTCACCAAAAGTTGAGACTGCCTTCAATGCTAAAAGTTCATCTGGAGGATCATCTAAAGGATCAAACAGCAAAATGAGTTTTTCTTCATATCCATCATTTGTTCCAAATCTTTCCACAACCAAGAATGGCAAGAGGTTACAATGCAATATTGTTTTAAATCTTGAAAATGATGAAAATTTCTTGGAAGAGGTTGCAAAAAGTCACATGTCTTTGTTGGGAACTGTGTTGGAATCATATGGAAGTCTAGTAGCAGGTCGGATCGGGAATCCAATGTTGACAAAAGAGGATTACGATCAGATTGATGCTGAAGAGATGGAATTGATGGATATAAAGTGGTGTTTGGCAAGTGTGTTGAGGAGAGCCGAAAAGTTTAAACAAATTACGGAAAGAGATGATTTTCGTGATGCAAATGTGTCTACTTTGGGTTTTGATAAATCTAAAGTTACTTGTTTTCGTTGCAGGGAAAAAGGACACCTCAAGAGAGAGTGCACGAATCGCGAAGCAAGTGGAGCTCAAAATACGTTCAACAACAATGATTACTATCGGAAAGCAATTTATCATCAAGTTGCTCAACATCAACAACAACCACAAACTGCTCATGCCAGGAAGGAGATTGAAGAATCATCAAAGAGAGCTTGTATGGTGAATCAAGATGATAAAAAGTCATCAAAAGGATTCAGTTGGGACAAATATGTTTCAGCTGATAATAAAGCATGTCTGATAAATCAAGATGATGAAAGATTACCAGAAGGTTTTAGCTGGAAGAATTTTAATTGGGATGATTATGATCCTAATAAAACTTCAAATCACAAAGCTTTTGTTGCTCGAGTTGCTGAAGACAGTGATAATGATGATGATTATTATGCAAGAAGAATGGAAAAGCACTTAAGAATGCTAGAGGAGAGTGACAGTGATGATGAAAAAGCTAAAAAGCATAAGAAGAAAGTTAAAAAACCCGTCAGCAGTGATGATGAAGAAGTTCCTGTGATAAGGAAGAAAATAAAAGACATTCCAGTTTTTAAAGTTGATGCACAAAAGATTCTGGTGATATGTGAAAATTGTGAAGCAGTGAAAAAGCAAAACAGTACTTTGATTCACAACATGAACAGATTGAAAGAATCCTATGATGTTCTTAACAAAGCAATGAATCAGTACAATCAAACAAGCAGTGAACAAGCAACAACAATGAAGACACTACAAGGAGCTTTTATGACAAAGCAGAAAAGTGTTAACAATTATATTGAGAAGTGTGTTGTGCTGGAACATAAACTGGAGACCCAGAGGATTGAAACAGAGAGAGTAAATAGGTTGTTAAAAAGTTACTCATGTACTTCTTATGTTACCATAAAGATGAAGGCATGAAGGCATGAAGGCATAAAGAAACTGGAGACAGGATTTATCCAACTGTTGAAGGCATGAAGGCATTTGATGAAGATGAAATATCTGAAGACAAGAATTCTGAAAAGAAGAAGGATACTGAAGTGAGGACATCTGGTAAGAAACAAAGTGCCAGTTACAACAAGTGTCCACCCCCGCTTGAAAATGGATATTCTCCACGAAATACAAATTCAGAAAGAGTCAAAAAGGCAACCAATTTACAGTGGGAGTCTGAGTCTACAGAAAATTTGCCTGACAACATTGATGTTACTTTTACATCGTCAGACACTGATCATGAGTCCGAATTAATAAAGAAAGTGGTCGATCAGGTGTTGGATAAAGATGAAAACGAGGAGTCAAAGTCGGAGTCAAATTCAGAGTCAAAGTCTGAAACGTCAAGTCCAACAGTCAAAAAGGAGAAACGGGTATACCATAAAGAGTTTTTGTTATCAAAATCTAATTTGAATGACGAACCAATCAAAGTGGCATATACTTTGAATGATTCTGACAAATTATATTCTGATGAAGAATTTCCAATAAGAGGTGTTAGAACTGAAATGATCAAAAAGGTTTTCAAACTAACAGAAATTAATATTTCTGAAATAAAATATGTAAATCTTTCTGAAAAACCTAAAAAGTACACCTCAAAAGTGCAACAAAGAGAAAACAAGAAAAAGAGTTACAGTTCTGGTTCTGGTTTTCAAAAGAAACCAAACCATAATGGTAATTTCAAAAGGAAAGGACTTGGATTTATTTCACCGAAAAATCATAAAAATGAAAAAACTTATAAACCAAAAACTGTTTTTATTTCAGGAATATCAACTGAAGAGGAAAAGGAGCAGTTGTTCAGGAATCAATCAAACAAAGAATTCCTTGCGAAGAAGCAAGAAGAAATGGAGAAAAATGTTGCTCAACAGAAAAAGGAGACAAGAACCTGTTTTAAATGCAAAACAGTTGGTCATATTGCCAGGAATTGTTCTAAGGCAATCCAAACAAAACAGGGAGTTTCTCTTAAACAGAAAGAAAAGATGGTTGAGAATGAACCACCAATCAAACCTTTTACAGTTTTCAAAAATTCAAAATTTGAGGTTGGTGAGTGTTCAAAAGGCTTTTACAGAAGAAGAGTGAAGCTTGACAACCAAAAGTGGGTTGTTAAGAAATCTGATGATAGTTCTAGCAATGATTCTGATTCGTCAAGATCAGAGGAGCTATTTTCAGGCGATGAATTTGATTCCACTAAGTCAGAGGAGCCACGTGTTGAGTTAAAATTAGAAACATCAGTTCCGCCAATGGATGATGTCAATTTTCCACCATTGAGGGCTGAGAATTTTAAACAAAAAGTCGGTAAAATTGAGATTTCAAATCAATTTTTCTCAGAAAAGAATGAATTTGATGTTGAAAAAGCTTTTAACCCCAAAGTGCAACATATTTTTGGTAAAATGGTTGACGGAAATGTCAAAGGGGTGAAGGAGTTTTATGAGAAAAAAATGAAGAAACTAGGTAAAAATGTGTCATCCCAGGTTTGTGACTGGGATGGAACCTATTATGATATATAAAACTCTGGACTTGCCGGAGCTCCCAGGTTGGTAAGAGTGGAGCAGGAATCGTCATCTTTCTTGAGAAATTCATGTTTGTGATATTTCGACTTACAAGTGGTAAATCAGGGACATTAAGTTGTACTTGATTTTCTACAAGTGATATTTGATATTTAAACTTAAAAATGTTATATTTTTCAAAAGGTTGAAAATGAAAGAACAAGGTGATGAATTAAACCCCTAACCTACAAGTGGTTTTGTGAAAATCAACAAAACTAATTTTCCGAAAAAAACCATTTGATTAAAACAAACTTAAGTGTTTTGAAATCATAATGGGAAAATAGTTTGTTGTCAGGGGGAGTTCTGATTGTTTATGCCAAGTGGATGGCGATTTGAAGTAATTCGATATCAGTTGTCACTTTACCTTGTACAGTTTGTTTTCAAATTTTCCAGAAAATCAAAATTGAAACATATTTTGATTTTAGGGGGAGTAAAAATTTTAGAAATTTCAAAAATTTGAAAAAGGCAAAAACATGATAAAATTCAAAATGAGTTTTGTTGAGAAAAAGAGGAAATGATAGTACATCAGTGAACAATCACAGCATGCTAAAGAATTGGAAAATCAAATGTGATAAACGGTCTCACTGATGATATGCCAGTAGGTATTTACACATTTAGTAGATTGTGTTCGAGATATAAACCTAAATTTCAAACTTACTTATCTCGTGGGGAACATCTCTCGGATATATGGGTAACCCCCGAAATCTTGTTTGAAAGGTCCCTCTTTCTGAGATACTAGGTCTTTATGCTTAGTGATATCTGGGGTATTATCCCGGGACTTCTGATTTTGCGGAAGCAATGGCCTAGTCCCCGGAGAATACTTTTCTGCTGCTTGAAATAAAAGCCCCCCCTCAGCATAAAAAATGATGAAACATTGCAAAATGCTAATCATGTGCTGTTGAAGAAAAGATCCTCTAAAGGGGACCCACCAAAAGTCGAAGCCGTCATCTCTCTGATTTTGCGAAAGCAATAGCCTGAGCTCTCACGGCCCTCGCATTTAACCCTTTACAGATATCATCTAGGTATACTCACCTGTAAGACTGAATATTGGGATCTGGATACGGGAGTATATTCTGAGGTGGGACACGCGATTAAGTTTAAGTGCTTAAGACATTAATATCGTATCTCGAAAAAATTGAAATTTGTGAGAAAATTTAAGTGGATCAGTATACTGACAATCTAAGTGAATTGTTTAGAACTTAAAATGTTTATAGCTTAACGGTGTTGGTGATTTGTCTCAAAAACTGATATGATCCTCTTACACAAACTGACAAAAATATTGTCTGTATATATTTCTTTATTGCATTTTCTTTCAAGTTCAAAAATCCAAAAAGATTTTCAGTTTGTTTTAGCATAAATTTTGAAAAATTCAAAAAGATTTTCGACAACTGGTGTTGGAGAGTTGATTTTCAAAATTCCGAGTGCTAAACATGATGAACAAAAGGTTTGGGAGAGTATGCTTGAGATGAAAAATTGAATTTGAAAGGAAAAATGATATTTCACAAGTGGTTATTAGAAGTTTTTAAATGATATATCATTCTATTCATACAAGTGGTTCATCAGAGTTTAAAAATGTTAAATCATGTTGATTGATACTTGCAAATGATGTTGTGTTTGTGTCTACAAGTGGTAAGCAGAGAATAAATTTGTAAAATTTTAAATTTGTGAAATTTATTTCTGGGTTAAGAGTGTGCAGGTTAGCCAGGTTTTGATCCTGAGGAGGATGTGAGCCAGGTCACGATCTTGAACCTGATGAAGCCAGATTGCGATCCCAAGCACAATTTAAGGGGGAGTCTGAAGTTGTATAGAGTCAAGTTCTGATCCTGGACCTGATGATCATGCAAGCTGATGATGCTGATGAACTTAAGGAATCAAGAAATCTGATCAAGAGAGTGTAAGAGTCGGCTACAGATCTTGGGATGATAGTGAGATAAGAGCCAGGTGGAGATCCTTGAGTTGAAAAGAAGACAGAGATTGAGGATACTTTATATTGTTAGATATTTCGGGAGAAGTTGAGAAGACTGATAAAGACTGAAGATTGAAGACTCGACACCGAAGACTTCGTCAACATCCGAGGGGGAGTCTGTTGGTGCATACGTCTGTCGACTTCGTCTTGTATCGAGTCTTGTATTGTATTAGATAGATCAGGGCACATAGTACGAGAAAACTGTCAAATATGGGTTTGGAGGTAATTTCGCATGAAATTACAACTTGGTAATTTCGCACGAAATTATAATTTCGTGTGAAATGTAATTTCGTTTGACAATTCCATGCGAAATTACACAGCCTATATATAGGTGCTTTCTGATTTCGTTTGAAGTAGTTCAACTTTTCCGGTTTGAGAGCCGAAGTGCTGCTGAAGTGTCTACTCGCTGTAAATCTGTGTCAAATCAATCAAAAGATAGTTTAAAGTGAATATCATGCTGAATTACCTCGATACGTTTGTTTCCACCTCTCGTATTGAGCTAAAACTCTTCTGAACAACTCGTTTGGTCGTGAAAACGATCCTACAATTTGTTCCCACTTCCACACGGGAATTTCTGGTTGTTGCAACAGGCCTGATGGTTTCTGATACTCTGCCTTGACCTTAGCGCAGGTCAAGCACTTTCCAACATACGTAGCAACATCATTCTTGAGATTCGGCCACCAATAGTATTCTTTCAAGTCTTGATACATTTTGTCGGATCCTGGGTGGATCGAGTATCTCGACTTGTGAGCTTCATCAAAGATTACCTCCCGAATACCGCCAAAGAGCAGAACCCAAATGCGTACCATAAAGTATAAGGTTCCTTCCTGATTTGGCACCAACTGTTTCTCCATACCCCGGAGAAGTTCAGCTTTAAGGTTCTCTTCCTTCAATGCTTCTTGCTGGGCGTCGTGAATACGCGTAGTAAGATTCGTCTGAATCGTCATTTCCAAAGCTCGAACTCTTAAGGTTTTAACTCTTTCCTTTTTTCTCAAGGCATCTGCCACCACATTCGCCTTTCCAGGGTGGTACTTAATCTCACAGTCATAATCATTCAGCAACTCAACCCATCGTCGCTGACGCATATTTAACTCCTTCTGATTAAATATGTGCTACAAGCTCTTGTGGTATGTCAAGATAGTACATCGAGTACCATACAGATAGTGCCGCCAGATCTTCAAAGCAAACACCACCGCATCCAATTCAAGGTCGTGGGTGGTATAATTCTTTTCATGAACCTTCAACATTCGCGATGCATACGCAATGACCTTCTTTCGTTGCATAAGCATGCAGCCCAAACCTTGAAGCGAAGCATCACAGTATACCACAAAATCTTCAGTACCTTCGGGCAGTGAGAAGATCGGTGCATCACATAGCTTATCTTTAAGAAGTTGAAAGGCTTCTTCTTGTTTGTCTCCCCAGTCAAACTTGTTGTCTTTCTACGTAAGGGAAGTTAGCGGTTGAGCAATGTTGGAGAAATTCTCAATAAATCTTCGGTAGTAGCCTGTTAATCCCAGAAACTGCCGTACTTTGGTTTGAGTTTTGGGCGCTTCCCAATTCTTGATTGCTTCGATCTTTGATGGGTCTACGTGAATACCATTCTCGTTCACAACATGACCAAGAAACTGTACCTCGCTAATCCAAAATTCGCATTTTGAGAACTTCGCGTAAAGCTTCTCCTTCTTCAATAGTTCCAGAAGGGTTCTCAGATGTTGCTCGTGCTTTTCCTTCGTTCGCGAATATATCAAGATATCGTCGATAAACACAATCACGAATTTATCGAGATATGGTTTGCCATCAAATCCATAAAGACCTCTGGTGCGTTCGTCAATCCAAATGGCATGACTAGATGTTGGGTTTTTCACATGTTTATCAAAGTGATTTCATCCGTATGAAATAAAAACGCAGCGGAATATAATTTAAAACATGTTTACTTTCAAGATATAAAACCCATTTTATATGCAAAACCCAATCCCCGGATCCATATACGAACATGCATGCTATCAAAAATTAAAACACAACCATAGGGTGTTTAGAATACTACCTTCCAAGGAGTAAAGGATATGAAGAAGATGATGCTTCTTGAACGGTTGCCTTCATGTGTAGAAGACCTCAAGCTTGTATACCCCAAGCCTTCCAACAAACACTTTGATTTAGCTAGGATTTCTACACTTATGAACTCACTAAAAATTCCATCTAGATCAACCACCATGGCCGAAAATATGAGGGGAGGTTATGGAGTTCTTGCACTTGATTTATCAACTTGAAAAACCGTTCTTGATCAACCATACATGGCCCGATTTTGGAGAGTTCTTACACTTGATTTATCAACTTGAAAAACCCTCTTGATCAAGCATGTCATGGCCGAAAATATTGAGAGCATACTCTCTAGAGTTTTTCAAGTTCTTACTCTTTAAAAAAAAGCTTCAAATGTTTATAAAAAC
Organism: Helianthus tuberosus; assembly: GCA_030545235.1. NCBI lineage: Eukaryota > Viridiplantae > Streptophyta > Magnoliopsida > Asterales > Asteraceae > Helianthus > Helianthus tuberosus. The sequence goes on along the minus strand of CM060394.1, from coordinate 93,899,380 downwards.
TTGTGAGAATCTTGCCACCAAAAGACCCAATCAAGAGCTTTCTTACACATGCAAATGCATGTTGTTTGATTGAACCACAACTTCTTTGGGAAGACCCCATGTTTGGCCAAATTTTTTTTATTATTAAAAAAAATTTCTCTTAATAATTTAAGTCTTGTATTATATTTATAACTTTTATAAATATAACATAGCATGTTGCAAGACTTTTATGTAATATCTCACAAGCTTTTATAATGTTATTTAACCAATTAAATAACAAAATAAAATATTCTTTCAAAATAAATTATCCATATAATTTATTTGTTTATCAAGTGCAATTATTTAGAAAACCAGTTTCTAAATATTATAAGTGTTAATATTTATTTGTTTGATCATATCATAAATAAATATTATAAGTGTTTGTCTAGCTTGTATTTGGGTATGACTCGACTTGGATCATAACGTACTAGCTACATCAATTTAATATGTGTCTTGGGCATACAGAGTCCAACAATCTCCCACTTGCACAAGATACATAGAAGATTGATGCAAGTAGTAAAGACCACCTAACTATAGTTTACTACCCCTAATACGTATGACTATATGTCCCATTCAATCACATCATCCCCTTCAAGTCCCTTACTTGAAAATGATTTAGGTGAATCTATCATTTATCCTTTCGTCCCAGATGTCATGTTAAATCCAGAGACAAAGAGTGATCACTCTCTGTTGATTTAACTTTAGCAGGCCTTTGACATCTTACTCTCAACGAATAAGAGGAACAAAACCCATCTTGACTACATACGTCTCTCACAATCACCTTGTACCACACCTGAGCTTAGCCTTATGTACTGTCATATTACTGACAGTGAAGAAATAAGTCAAGGTACAATATTTGGTGAATATCAAGACCCAATATGTATCTCAGGTCAGAGGATACAATGATATTCTCCTTTACTCAAATTTACTTATTATCAATCACAAATGATTCCATGCAGTAATTTTTGAGAGCGAGTCAGTCCAATATTTGTATCCCACAAATATCTATGAACTTTGGCAGCAACACTTTGCTCTATATTCATACCTAATGAATATCCACCAATCCAAGTTCATAATAGTCTTACATTCATATTTGTTCCCACAAGTATGATCGACTACGGACATTTAGAATAAGCAACTTATTCATGGATTTAAACATGCTAAAATGGAACATAACTCAACATACCATGTGAGAGTTATAATAATAGTTGTTCCAAAAAAAATATATATCCAAATACAAAATAGATCAAATCCATTCACTAGAATATCGAAGTCCTAAGGCACAAGTATGACCCTTCATGCTTTGCCCGTTCAAGGATCTTCGTTAGTGGATCCACAATATTTTGATCAGTGTGAACTTTGCGAATACATATCTTTCCCTTTTTCAACTTCATCCCTTATGTAGTTGAAACTCCACTCAATGTTCCTAGTCTTTTGATGTGCACGAGGTTCCTTGATTTGAGCAATCGCACCATCGTTATCACAAAGATCACTAGGGGACCTGAATGGTACGGACTTCCCCTAGACCGACAATAATTCAAGTGGCAGATTGTCACACCCCGATTTCCACGTGTCACCGGTGGGCCCGGTGGGGGAGTATCGTGACGTGGTTGGCAACGTAATAGTCGAACAACACAATATAGTAATGCACAGCGGAAGCAAATTTAAAATAAGATACAACCGAATTTATTTATTGTAAACAAAGTCACAATTATCCGGTGTTTATCCACAGTAGGATCGAAACAAAATAACATTTAATTGTTCAACAGACTTCTGGCATCCTAAGCTTGCGAGACTCTTATTGATGCTTAGGAGACAATCCAGCCAATTACGTTTAGTACCTGCATTCAGTCTTTTTGGGAAAATACGTCAGTTTACACTGGTAAATACATTCAACTGACTCATTTTGGAAAATGATTGAAAATTGGTTTGGATGCACGTGGCATAAATCATTTTATTTAACTTGGGAGAATTATTTAATAATAATCTTGTGAACGAGTTACATGTTACTTGTGCGTTCAGTAGCCCAGAACGTACCCGGGTTAAAGATCAATAGACACACCACCTTAAGTGAGTTATACACGGGAGTACGCCTACACCCCGTGCTCAGGTCGTGGCCATCTCATAAGATGATGCCAAGGATATCCGGGACATGGTCATTAACCCCCCAAAGGCTATAAAGTAAACACATCTGTTTAAAATGAGCCGATCAAATTATTCAACTACCCACTAAGCGTGGAGATTTGATGCCCGATCAAGCGGTACGCTATGTACCGTAACCCAAGCCCGTATAGGGAAAATAAGTTAAAAGTATTTACCTTTGCAAGTATAAATCCTTAATCGAATAAATTGCAGATAGCTTTTACTGGTTCTCCTAATCTGGAACGAAGGTTTAATATAACCTATTAGAATACTAACGGGCCTTTGATTAAGCTTAAGCTTAGACCGGCCAGTTTTAATGATACGGTTCGTACGCACGATTAAGCGAAGACCGGATAGAATGTGATTTAGACCCGACAAGTTTGAGGACTTGTTTAATATGGGTTTACTATTCACATTCTGGATTTTGAGATAAAAATGATATCGTTTGACCCGTTTCGGCTAGTTTATGCAAACTAGTTACATAAACCGAACCGAACGCGTATAATGCATAACGGGTAACCGAAAGGGTCGCGAACAGGTTTCCTAAGTTAATACGCTTTAAATATGTTGTGATATCATCATGATATCTTCCATAATGCCCATAACGAGTTTAATCCCTAAATATGCCTCGTAGGGGTATTTCGGTCATTTTAAGGGTTATAAAAGAGATTTATAATACTTCTGAGATACGGGTCTGATTTAATCAGCAAAATTATTAATTTTAACAGACCACAACAGTTGGTGAAGAGTCTCATTTCCCAAAATGGTTTTAAACCCAAATTATGCGTTTAATACGCGTATGAAGCCGTTTTAAGCGACGTACGGTTTAAAATACCATTCTGAGTTTTCTGATCAGCAAAACAGGCTCAAAACACTCTATTTATTATTTTAAATCAGTGGCAATTGGATTGGTATCAAACGGATTCGTAAAACTCGTTTTATGGCCTAAAAGGGCATATTCGGTATTGACCGAATCAATGCGATAAGCCTAGCTTAAGATCAGTTTAAAAATAATTAAAAATCTTCAAAAATCCAAAAATATTATTTAACATCAGTGGGTAAAAGTTTTGGTACCGAAAATCGGGTTTAGATAGGCTATGCGCTAATCGCGCCGTTTAATTAATAAAAAGCTTATTATTTACGCTAATGCGCATATCTCCTAATCTAGACCTCCGATTGACGTGAAAATTTACGTACATGTTTAATAATCAGTAACTAAGATTATTGTACTTCCACATTTTCAAAATTCTCGTTGTATGGTCATAAGGGCATTACGGTCCAATTTAAGCGATTAACGGAAACGTGTGCATGCATCGGATAATCAACGAAACAAGTACAGAGACTTATACTAACATGCAACCCTACTCTAATGAAGCACTAAGGCATCTTCGAATCAAACTAAAACGGGTCAGAACCGAAGTCAAAGCAAAAGTCAAGGTTTTGCGCCTTTCGGTTCCGAACCGGGTTTTAACAGAAATTTGTCGAGTCGGGCAAGCGTAGACAAGTTTTCATACTTATTACCATGTTATATTAAGGTTAAAACAGGTTACACACCTCTCGGATCATTAATCGTGCATTAAATCATATTTTGTAATTCTGTTGACTTTTTCGGTCAACGTTTGACCCGACAAACGACCTAGTTAGGTCTGGAATTGGTACGCGCCCTTGTAAGGGTTTAATACCCATATAATTACCTATCTAATGGTACTTTTAATTCGTGATACGACTGAGCTATCGACACTTAATCACGAAGTCAACCGTTAAGCACGATATATTGACTTTTAAGCTATTTATAAAGCTAGAATTAATTTAGAAGGGTTAAGCAACTTACTAGATGATTAATGGATGATTAGGAAGGCCTTGAATCAGATTGTAAGCTCCTCCAATGCTCAGATGGCACTTGAATGATGTGTGTAGCAATTGTTGCAACTATGGTCCCTTATATAGTGCTCATGGACACCACAAAAGCTTGACAACCAAGTCTAGGACATCCCACAATCGATTAACATCTGTAACTAGTGTTTAGGGATGTCTAGGGGCCATGCACATGCAAGAGAAACCGGCTAAATGGGTCACAAATGCGCACAACAGCCAACAGCAGGTATTCTGGTCGCTGGGCACCCCTCGCGTAGCGCGAGGGTCCGTCGCGCTACGCGACGACTTCTGCAGATCATTCTTTTGATTTTGTTTGTTGGTGTTTCGAAGGGCAAGTGGTATAAACGAATGGTGGGCATTATTTTCTCAGTTAGGGGCCTCCAATATGGGTCTTTTACTGTTGGATACCCTACCATTTGTGTTTGTTTGCTTTGTATTCAAAAACAAGACCCGAAAACAAAGGGTTTCCGTTCCTTTTTCATCGTAGGAGTCCTACCATTTAATTTTAAATCATTCCAAGTAAAAATTCCCTGAACTTGAATATGTACAAGGTGTTTTTAACATAAATTGAGTCTTGGGATTTATAACGAGGTCGTTCAGAGGTGCAAAAGTTAACATAACGACACGGTTAAATCCTGTCAATCATTTTTAATAATTCCGAGTCTACAAAGCGTTTTGTCACACGTGACACGTGTCGTTACTTTATTGAACACGAAATTCTGAGGTGTTACATCCTCACCCCCTTAAAATAAATCTCGACCCGAGATTTACTGAAACAAATAAGGGTATTTTTCTTTCATGGTGGATTCCAACTCCCACGTATACTCGGGACCTCTTCGGGCATTCCATTTGACCTTTACAAAAGGTATATGCTTTCTTCGAAGCTTCCTTACCTGTCGATTTTCAATCGACAAAGGTTTTTCAACAAATTTCAAGCTCTTGTCTATCTCCACATCTGTATGTGGCATGACATGTGATTCGTCAGCGGAACACTTCTTTAGATTGCAGATGTGGAACACATTGTGAATTCCACTGAGCTCTTCCGGTAAGTTCAACTTATAGGCAACTGACCCGACACGTTCGATAACCTCGAAAGGTCCTATGTATCTCGGGCTTAGTTTGCCTTTCTTACCAAATCGCATCACCCCCTTCCAGGGTGACACTTTAAGTAGGACTTTGTCACCTACTTCGAAGTGAAAGTCCTTACGACTTGGATCCGCGTAACTCTTCTGCCTATTCCGGGCAGCTTGGAGATTGTTACGAATCTGGACAATCTTGTCCGTCGTTTCGAACACGATCTCTGGTCCTGATAACTGGACTTCTCCAACTTCCGCCCAACAAACTGGCGATCTACATTTTCTACCGTATAATGCCTCAAAAGGCGCAGCCTTTATGCTGGTATGGTAGCTATTGTTGTAGGAGAATTCGATCAATGGTAGGTTCTTATCCCAGCTACCTCCCAAATCGATCGCACATGCGCGTAGCATGTCTTCCAACGTTTGAATAGTACGCTCACTCTGACCGTCTGTCTGAGGATGGTAAGCCGTACTAAAGTTCAAACGTGTGCCCAAAGATTGCTGGAAGCTCTTCCAAAAATGTGACGTGTACCTAGTATCTCTATCAGAGATAATAGCTACAGGTATGCCGTGTAAGGCTACAATCTTATCAACGTATAACTGGGCTAACATATCGGAGCTATAAGTCTCCTTGATGGGTAAGAAATGAGCTGACTTAGTCAGTCGGTCAACTATAACCCATATCGTATCATTTCCTTTCCTTGTCTTGGGTAACTTGGTAATAAAATCCATAGTTACCATCTCCCACTTCCACGTAGGAAGTTCAGGCTGTTGTAGCAAACCTGACGGTTTCTGATGCTCGGCTTTGACTTGCGCACATGTCAAGCATTTTGCTACATGGGCGGCTACAGACTTTTTCAAGCCTATCCACCAATAATTTGCCTTTAAATCCTGGTACATCTTATCAGCTCCAGGATGAACGGAGTATTTGGAACTATGGGCTTCTTGGAGGATGACATCACGAAGTCCTCCAAAAATTGGAACCCATATTCGTCCGTTTAACCGTAAAATTCCGTCCTTGCTAAGAGTTAACTACTCCTCAGTTACTCCTAATTTTTCGTTAGGATAGTTAGCTTCCAACACAGCTTCCTTCTGTGCAGCTAACACCCTTTCTATCAAACTGTTCTTTATCTCCATACGCTTGGCGTTAATTCGAATGGGTTTAACCCTTTCCTTTCTGCTCAAGGCATCAGCGACTACATTTGCTTTGCCGGGATGGTATTTGATTTCACAATCATAATCATTTAAAGTTTCCATCCAACGGCGTTGCCTCATGTTTAATTCTTTCTGGTTAAACAGATGCTGGAGGCTCTTGTGATCAGAAAAGATCACAAACTTGATTCCATAAAGATAATGCCTCCACAGTTTTAGTGCGAATACAACGGCACCCAATTCCAAGTCATGGGTGGTGTAATTCTTTTCGTGCACCTTTAACTGTCGTGATGCATAGGCAATCACCTTGCCTTTCTGCATAAGCACACACCCCATGCCAGTGTGTGATGCATCACAATAAACTACAAATTCTTTAGCGCCTTCAGGTAAGGTAAGCACAGGAGCGTTGCTCAACTTTTGTTTCAAAACATCGAAGGACTCTTGCTGCTTAGGGCCCCAAACGAATTTTACTTTCTTCTTGGTCAAGGAAGTTAGGGGTGCAGCAATCCTTGAAAAATTTTCAATAAAACGCCTGTAATAACCTGCCAATCCCAGGAAGCTACGAATCTCCGTAGGTGTCTTTGGCTCTTGCCAATTCATAACAGCTTCCACTTTAGCGGGATCCACCTGGATACCACGCTCACTAACCACGTGTCCAAGGAATTGGACTTCTCGTAGCCAAAATTCACACTTAGAGAATTTGGCGTAGAGCTTCTCCTGACGTAGAAGTTTGAGAATACAACGAAGGTGTTTCTCGTGGTCAGCTTGGTTCTTAGAATAAATAAGGATGTCATCAATGAAGACGATAACAAATTTATCTAAGTAAGGCTTGCAGACACGATTCATGAGATCCATGAACGCGGCTGGTGCATTAGTGAGCCCAAAAGGCATCACTAGGAACTCGTAATGACCGTAGCGAGTCCTGAATGCAGTCTTGTGAACGTCTTCATCCATAACCTTCAACTGATGGTATCCTGACCTCAGATCAATCTTTGAGAAGTAACTTGCCCCTTGAAGCTGATCGAACAAATCGTCGATCCTGGGCAATGGATATCTATTCTTGATCGTGACTTTATTAAGCTCGCGATAGTCGATGCACAGACGCATCGACCCATCCTTCTTCTTGACAAACAGGATTGGCGCTCCCCAAGGAGATGAACTAGGTCTAATGAAACCCTTAGCCATCAATTCATCTAGCTGCGTCCGCAACTCCTTCATTTCCGTGGGTGCCAATCTGTATGGAGCTCTAGCAACTGGTGCTGCTCCGGGGATGATATCTATCCTGAATTCAACTTGTCTATCCGGTGGCAAACCAGGCAGATCTTCAGGAAACACTTCTGGGTATTCAGAGATGACAGGGATGTCTTCTAACTTCGGTTTGGGCTCATCAATAATTACCTGTGCCATGTAGATGACACACCCCTTTTTCAAACACTTGGAAGCCTTGAGCATAGTCACGTGCTTAGGTAGTCCATACTGGGTATCTCCCCGAATGGTAAGTGACTCACCAGACGGAGTCTTTATCACTACTTGCTTCATGTTACAGACGATTTGGGCCTGGTTATGAGATAACCAGTCCATACCCAGAACTATGTCAAAACCGGCTAACTTAAAGGGAAGTAGGGATAGAGGAAAAGAATGGTTCTTAATGGATATAACACATCCATCTAACACAGTAGTGACGGTTTCAATGGTACCATCTGCTAACTCTACCTCATAATTCACTTTTAGGGTTTTGACAGGTAAATTCAACAATTTACAAAATTTATGATCTACGAAAGACTTATCTGCGCCTGAATCAAAAAGTACTCTTGCAAAAACATCATTTACAAGGAAAGTACCTGTTATGACGTTATCATCCTGCACAGCTTCTTTCGCATCCATCCTGAAGACTCTGGCGTTAGTCTTCTTAGCCTCCTCAGGCTTCTTGTTGTACTTAGGGCAGTTAGTCTTTATGTGGCCCTTTTCATTGCAACGGTAGCACGTTGCATCTTTCATCTTCTTGCAATCCAAGGTTTTGGGTTCCTTGGACTTGCACAAACCACAAGCAAAAGACCTTGACTCGTTATTCGAGTTTGATTCGAGTCTGCACTTTCCAAAGTGCTGTTTCTTGCAAGTTTTGCATGTAGGCTTCTCTCCAGAACGATGCCCATCTTTCTTTGATTCCGATCCCTTCTTGTGATCACCGTTCCCACGGTGTTTCTTATTCGTCCTACGCGAACCATCATCTTCATGCTTCCTCTTCTCGGCATTCTTATTCCTCAGCGATCTCTGCCGGACCGCATCCAGTGTGAGGGATAAGGAAAGGTCAGTTACAGACCTGAAGGTAACTGGCCGAGAAGCTTTTACACTGGCCTTGACCTCGGGTTCTAATCCACCAATAAAACGAGCGATCCTTTTAGGCTCCGGGGTTACCAGATAAGGTACTAACCGGGATAGTGTATTGAAGCTTGTCAGATAAGCTTGACAATCGAGGTTCTTCATCACCAATGATAGAAAGTCTGATTCTATCTTTTCCACCTCATGTTGCGGGCAGAAATTTTCCTTGATCAAGGCGATGAATTGATCCCACGACATACTATACAACGGGATCTTTCCGGAGGCCTCCATCAGAGATCTCCACCAAGCTAACGCATCACCTTTGAAGGACTGTGAGACAAATTTAACCACATCACCTTCAGCGCATCCGCTGATGTCCACGACCGTGTCCATTTCATCCAGCCACGTCATGCAGTCTACGGCTCCTTTCTCCCCCGTAAAATCCCTGGGTTTACAAGACACAAAGTACTTATATGTGCAACCCTTGTTACGGTGTCCCTGATGCAGTACTAACTGCTGAGATGGATTACTTTGGTGGTTGGTGGACTGGCGATCATCACCGTTTTTCTTGGGTCCATCATTTTTGGGAGGAGGCTTGTTATGAGCCTCAGAATGCGTCCTTGGCTTTGAATGTGATACAGAGTGGGTCCTACTTCGGGTACTACTGTATTCTTCATACTGTCTATCCAAAGCTTGAGTAACAGCACCGTCTATTATTGCTTTTAGTTCAGCGCCCGTTAATGTAATCTGGGCGTTATCATTTGGCTCCACTAGATGGTTATTCACTTCATTGGAGTCAGCCATTTGTATTGAACTGTTGCAGAAAACAAGGTCAATATTTTTATTTGGGATCTTATTATGGAATTACCCCTTAGGGTAATTCGTTAACCATGGTAAACAGAGACCATATTTGTTTAACTTATCAATCGTATTTATTTAGGATTTTAATTAAAATTTATCCTAAACATAAACAATAACAATATATATTAGCACATAAGGCTTGGTCACATGGACAATTTAAATTATAAGCTATGACTTCAGAGAATCAAGACTTTTAAGGTTTGAACCTAGTTCATTACCTTTATTAGACAGGGAGTCAAAGCTACCACTGTCTTTTGGCTCATATGGAAATGAGCAGGGCCCGTAGGCATTTTATTACCACGTATGGTAAAATATGATCATCTTAATTGATGATGTACCCAGGATTTAGAGATCATTAAACTGGGTTAGGAATCTTCTAAAGAATTCCTTTATAAAAATGACGTATGTGATTTTAACGAATCACTTCTGCCAGGAGTGTTAACATGTTTTCAGATGTTAACTGAGATTCGAATCTTTTAAACAGGTCTTACCATCTTGGCCAGGTCTTTATAATGACACTCGGCTAGGTTTCACTCTTAAGATTCTTTATTAATGGTTTGAATCTTTTTAACGGGTCTTACCATCTTGGCCCGGTTTTATAATTGACCCGAAGGCTAGGTTTCACATTTAAGATTCTCAATTTAATTAACGCAGAACAATTTCTAAATTGAAATGTTATTTTCCATTTATTTAATATTCTTGTTTAGAATGAAAGTTTAAACTTAATCATTCCAATATATAAAAATAAAAGTATAAAGTTGCCCTAAGCGGGGCTTGGAAGGAATAATGTTGTCCTCGAAGGGACTAAAAAGCTAAATATGTCCTTATAAGGACTATTGAGGAAACGATTTTCAGCAAAGGAGTTTCTTCTTCATTCAATTCCTGAATGCTTTCTCTTTGGTTGCACGTCTCATCTTGGTCGCTGTACGAAGCTCAGCATTTCAAGGCTCCAGGTGTGGAGAATCCCTAGTTCAGCTTCCTCGCTTGGCGACGTATCCAATAATAATAATAAAAATTTGGAAGCAAAAATTTTCATATTAGGATTAAGATTATTCCTATGTTAAGTCTAGACTCAGAAGTTTAGATTGTGCAATTGTGTAACTGAGATTAAACACAAAAGGCTAGTGTTTAATTCACTCAGTGTTGGCTCTGATACCAACCTGTCACACCCCGATTTCCACGTGTCACCGGTGGGCCCGGTGGGGGAGTATCGTGACGTGGTTGGCAACGTAATAGTCGAACAACACAATATAGTAATGCACAGCGGAAGCAAATTTAAAATAAGATACAACCGAATTTATTTATTGTAAACAAAGTCACAATTATCCGGTGTTTATCCACAGTAGGATCGAAACAAAATAACATTTAATTGTTCAACAGACTTCTGGCATCCTAAGCTTGCGAGACTCTTATTGATGCTTAGGAGACAATCCAGCCAATTACGTTTAGTACCTGCATTAAGTCTTTTTGGGAAAATACGTCAGTTTACACTGGTAAATACATTCAACTAACTCATTTTGGAAAATGATTGAAAATTGGTTTGGATGCACGTGGCATAAATCATTTTATTTAACTTGGGAGAATTATTTAATAATAATCTTGTGAACGAGTTACATGTTACTTGTGCGTTCAGTAGCCCAGAACGTACCCGGGTTAAAGATCAATAGACACACCACCTTAAGTGAGTTATACACGGGAGTACGCCTACACCCCGTGCTCAGGTCGTGGCCATCTCGTAAGATGATGCCAAGGATATCCGGGACATGGTCATTACCCCCCAAAGGCTATAAAGTAAACACATCTGTTTAAAACGAGCCGATCAAATTATTCAACTACCCACTAAGCGTGGAGATTTGATGCCCGATCAAGCGGTACGCTATGTACCGTAACCCAAGCCCGTATAGGGAAAATAAGTTAAAAGTATTTACCTTTGCAAGTATAAATCCTTAATCGAATAAATTGCAGATAGCTTTTACTGGTTCTCCTAATCTGGAACGAAGGTTTAATATAACCTATTAGAATACTAACGGGCCTTTGATTAAGCTTAAGCTTAGACCGGTCAGTTTTAATGATACGGTTCGTACGCACGATTAAGCGAAGACCGGATAGAATGTGATTTAGACCCGACAAGTTTGAGGACTTGTTTAATATGGGTTTACTATTCACATTCTGGATTTTGAGATAAAAATGATATCGTTTGACCCGTTTCGGCTAGTTTATGCAAACTAGTTACATAAACCGAACCGAACGCGTATAATGCATAACGGGTAACCGAAAGGGTCGCGAACAGGTTTCCTAAGTTAATACGCTTTAAATATGTTGTGATATCATCATGATATCTTCCATAATGCCCATAACGAGTTTAATCCCTAAATATGCCTCGTAGGGGTATTTCGGTCATTTTAAGGGTTATAAAAGAGATTTATAATACTTCTGAGATACGGGTCTGATTTAATCAGCAAAATTATTAATTTTAACAGACCACAACAGTTGGTGAAGAGTCTCATTTCCCAAAATGGTTTTAAACCCAAATTATGCGTTTAATACGCGTATGAAGCCGTTTTAAGCGACGTACGGTTTAAAATACCATTCTGAGTTTTCTGATCAGCAAAACAGGCTCAAAACACTCTATTTATTATTTTAAATCAGTGGCAATTGGATTGGTATCAAACGGATTCGTAAAACTCGTTTTATGGCCTAAAAGGGCATATTCGGTATTAACAGAATCAATGCGATAAGCCTAGCTTAAGATCAGTTTAAAAATAATTAAAAATCTTCAAAAATCCCAAAATATTATTTAACATCAGTGGGTAAAATTTTTGGTACCGAAAATCGGGTTTAGATAGGCTATGCGCTAATCGCGCCGTTTAATTAATAAAAAGCTTATTATTTACGCTAATGCGCATATCTCCTAATCTAGACCTCCGATTGACGTGAAAATTTACGTACATGTTTAATAATCAGTAACTAAGATTATTGTACTTCCACATTTTCAAAATTCTCGTTGTATGGTCATAAGGGCATTACGGTCCAATTTAAGCGATTAACGGAAACGTGTGCATGCATCGGATAATCAACGAAACAAGTACAGAGACTTATACTAACATGCAACCCTACTCTAATGAAGCACTAAGGCATCTTCGAATCAAACTAAAACGGGTCAGAACCGAAGTCAAAGCAAAAGTCAAGGTTTTGCGCCTTTCGGTTCCGAACCGGGTTTTAACAGAAATTTGTCGAGTCGGGCAAGCGTAGACAAGTTTTCATACTTATTACCATGTTATATTAAGGTTAAAACAGGTTACACACCTCTCGGATCATTAATCGTGCATTAAATCATATTTTGTAATTCTGTTGACTTTTTCGGTCAACGTTTGACCCGACAAACGACCTAGTTAGGTCTGGAATTGGTACGCGCCCTTGTAAGGGTTTAATACCCATATAATTACCTATCTAATGGTACTTTTAATTCGTGATACGACTGAGCTATCGACACTTAATCACGAAGTCAACCGTTAAGCACGATATATTGACTTTTAAGCTATTTATAAAGCTAGAATTAATTTAGAAGGGTTAAGCAACTTACTAGATGATTAATGGATGATTAGGTAGGCCTTGAATCAGATTGTAAGCTCCTCCAATGCTCAGATGGCACTTGAATGATGTGTGTAGCAATTGTTGCAACTATGGTCCCTTATATAGTGCTCATGGACACCACAAAAGCTTGACAACCAAGTCTAGGACATCCCACAATCGATTAACATCTGTAACTAGTGTTTAGGGATGTCTAGGGGCCATGCACATGCAAGAGAAACCGGCTAAATGGGTCACAAATGCGCACAACAGCCAACAGCAGGTATTCTGGTCGCTGGGCACCCCTCGCGTAGCGCGAGGGTCCGTCGCGCTACGCGACGACTTCTGCAGATCATTCTTTTGATTTTGTTTGTTGGTGTTTCGAAGGGCAAGTGGTATAAACGAATGGTGGGCATTATTTTCTCAGTTAGGGGCCTCCAATATGGGTCTTTTACTGTTGGATACCCTACCATTTGTGTTTGTTTGCTTTGTATTCAAAAACAAGACCCGAAAACAAAGGGTTTCCGTTCCTTTTTCATCGTAGGAGTCCTACCATTTAATTTTAAATCATTCCAAGTAAAAATTCCCTGAACTTGAATATGTACAAGGTGTTTTTAACATAAATTGAGTCTTGGGATTTATAACGAGGTCGTTCAGAGGTGCAAAAGTTAACATAACGACACGGTTAAATCCTGTCAATCATTTTTAATAATTCCGAGTCTACAAAGCGTTTTGTCACACGTGACACGTGTCGTTACTTTATTGAACACGAAATTCTGAGGTGTTACACTGATCCACATGAATCATCTCGATCAATGAAGCGGCGATGTATTCTGATTCTGTAGTGGACAGTGCTACCCTGATTGTGATCGAGAATCATCTCGATCGGTTTGGAAACTCGTATCCATGTAACCCTTTACAACGAATTCCGAAACTCGCATCCCTGTAACCCTTTACAACGAGTTCTTCTTCACCAGGTCCATATATTAGAAATATATCCTTAGTCCTTCTTAGGTATTTCAATATATATTTTAATAGTCACCCAATGACCGTTACTCGCTGGTATCTTCTCGTCGTGCTTAAAGCGCATGACGTGTCCGGTCTAGTGCATATCATTACATAGATTACAGATCCTATAGCAGACGCATATGGGATTCCTTTCATTCTTTCTTGCTCATCCTTTGAGCTTGGACATTGAGACACACTCAATATTGTCCTCTCTTGAATAGGTACAAAACCTTTCATAGAGCTCTATATCTTGAACCTTTTCAAGACTTTGTCAATGTATGCACTTTAGTTTAAACCTATCAAGCGCCTTGATCTATCCCTATAGATCTTTATTCCAAAATATAGGCGACTTCAACAAGATCCTTAATGGAAGAACAACTTCCAAGCTAGGTTTTTACACCTTCCAAGGTTGGAATGTCATTTCCAAATAGTAGAATGTCATCGACATACAATACTAAGAAAGTGATGATGCTCCCACTAGCCTTCTTATACACACAAGCTTCATCGCCGTTCTTGATGAATCCAAAATTCTTAATTTCTTCATCAAAACGGCGATTCCAACTTCTCGATGCTTGTTTCAATCCATAGATGGATTTCTTTAACTTGCATACTTTGTCAGGATGTTTTGGATCGACAAAACTTTCAGGCTGAACCATATAGACATCTTCCTCAAGATATCTATTAAGGAAAGCCATTTTAACATCCATTTGCCAAATCTCATAATCATATTATGCAGGTATGGCAAATAATATCCTTATTGACTTTAGCATCGCCACAGGCGAAAAGGTCTCATCATAATCAACCCTTTGAGTTTGAGTGAAACCTTTTGCTACAAGTCTCGCTTTATAAGTATCCAAGTTACCATGCACATCTGTTTTCTTCCTGAAAACCCACTTACCTCCAACTACTTTGGAGTTAAGAGGTGGCACAACCAATTCCCATACTTGGTTGTCATACATGGATTGCATCTCTATGTTCATGGCTTCAAGCCATTTGTCACAATCGGATTTTGACATTGCATC
This sequence comes from Helianthus tuberosus, assembly GCA_030545235.1. Classification (NCBI taxonomy): domain Eukaryota; kingdom Viridiplantae; phylum Streptophyta; class Magnoliopsida; order Asterales; family Asteraceae; genus Helianthus; species Helianthus tuberosus. Next base: position 93,884,337 of record CM060394.1, on the reverse strand, counting down.
ATGGTATGTGGTAGGTTCACCCGAATCTACCACGTAGCATCCATCCATGAAAAATCCATATCTTTCAGGTGGACTACTAATTCTACCAGATCTGCGAACATTCTGTGTGTTCTGATCAACCTCTTGATCGTTTTCAACAACCTCTTGTTGAGCGCTAGTATCAACCAAACATGTATCGTCTTGTGGTTCTTGATCCTCCTCAAGTTCCACTGTTCTATCACTAGTTCCTTCTATAAGGAACTTAGCTTCTAAGAACTTAGCCTTTTGAGCAACAAATACCTTTTGCTCTGTTGGATCGTAGAATTAATATCCTATACCATCTTTAGGATATCCTACAAAGATACACTTGGTGGATCGTACTTCCAATTTGTTTGGGGTGTATTGCTTCACATAAGCTTCACAACCCCATACCTTCAAATATGATAATGATGGAACCCTTCCATGCCATATTTCAAAAGGTGTCGTATCCACTTTCTTGGTTTGGGCCATACAGGCCATGGAGAGCAAAACGTAACCCCAAAATGATAGAGATAATGCGCTCCTAGCCATCATAGATCGAACCATATCCAATAGAGTTCGACTCCTCCTCTATCGAAACGAAGAACTTTAAAAGAGTTGATTTTGTACTTCACTTTTTGAAGATTTTGAACGTTTCAAAACTTCTTCTTTGTGTCAAATACACATAACCACAACTACTATAGTTGTCAGTAGAAGTAATGAAGTATCTTTCACCATTCCTAACCATTGGCTTAAAAGGATCACATACATCCAAATGTATGATACCTAATAAATCTTTTTCCGTTTCCCACTAAAGGGTTCCTTAGTCATTTTACCTTGTAAATAAGATTCACATGTATCAAATGAACCAACTTCATTTGTTTCCAAAAGATCATTCTTTTGAAGTGTTTGTATGTGATTCTGTTTATATGACCAAGGCGATAATGCCAAAGATAGGTCTTACTCAAATCCATTTTTTAGTTTCTTGGTGATTGCTTGGTACAGTTAACCATCAAATGATGTATTATCATGAACCAATTCATAAATACCATTTGAAGGCATACCTTTAAAGTAAAACATGTCATTTATCGAAATATAAATGTCATTGTTTACAAACTTTAAATTAAAACCATATTGTCTTATAAGGAAACTTTGAATAATGTTCCTAGTCAAACTAGGAGCACACAATACATAACAATTTCCAAACCATTTGGAAGTTTCAAATCATAGTCTCATCGGGCTACAACTTGAACTTTCGCTCCATTGCCCATGAAGAGACTAATGTCTCCCTTCTATTAATGCTTATTTCTTTTGAACCCTTTTGCAACAACTTGCAAACATGAGTTCCACATCCGGTATCTAATACCCATGTGTTTGAAGAAATAACATTAAGGTCAATATGTTTCATAAAGATTGTACCTGAGGTTTGCCTAGCCTCCCTCTTGATTTTCAACTCTTTGAGATAGGTTGGACAATTACTTTTCAAGATTTCCTATCTCATCATATTCAAAGTATGGATCGTTCGTGGCAACCTTTGCCTTCTTTTATTTTGGTTTCGGTGGTTCCGCTTTAGCCTTTCTTTTTCTTTTTCCCTTTGAATTTCCCTTTATCAATTGCAACATTCGTTTTGGTGTCGGGGTGATGCCCTTTCTTGTTGCCACCCTCAATGATCGTTAGAAAGGATAAAGCCCTTTTACCCATATTGAGCCTTTCGAGGTGATCAATGTGGCTTTGTCATCTTAAAGACTTAAGATGAGACCGATTGGGTTTCCTCCATTCGACATGCATGAAGTGCTCGAAGCGTTTTACCCTTGCATATTGTAGGAACATTTCCTACAATTGGTTAATCATGTCGTATGCCTATGATGTTCAAAATCCTTTTGAATCTCGGGAATCATAGTTCCTAACATGAGGCAAGAGGCTTGCGTAGTATCCTCGATATACTTAATCCAATCGTCATAGGCATCCTTATCTTCCATAAGATGTTCATCAGGATTAGGATCGTTCAACACATGGGATATCTTCTCTTACTTGAGAACGATTCTTAAGTTTCGATATTAATCCATGAAGTGTTATGATTGAGACGATCCTTCTCAAGGATTGTTTTTAGTGATAGGTTACGGACGGTTTGGGTAATATTGTTAGCGGCCATCTACAAAATTTAACAAGGTTCAATTTTAGTATTTTTGATATTATTATATTTTAATCATTAATACCCTTTTATGTCTCATAGACAATTAATAATTAAAATCTAGAATCCAACGTTACATTTAAATATTGGTTAGGTGACCTTTATCCCTCTATTTAAATTAACAAGGTAGTCAACGTTTGACAATTGCAACCCTTTGCAACTTCTAGCCATATGGGATCGGTTAAACATCTTTATGTTTAGTTGGCATGCTTAATCCCATCAGCACCTTTTGTTCGCCATGCTTCGGTGACCCTAAGTTCATGGTTTCCAAATCAAGCCGTCCAACTTACACACACGTGTGAGTTTATACACATAAGTGGTTAGGTGACCTTTATCCCACAAACATGGTAAACCCACCTCGAATATACAAGTTCCCTCAAATGTGGTTAGGTGACCTTTATCCCACAATAAGAGTTCCCAAGTGATTCGAGTGTTGTATAAAAGGATGGTGTTTGACTTGTTTTATAAAAGGGATTTTTTGTTTTCAAAATTCTAGTTTAGAAAACTTTATGTACCATACATTTGCATGCATTCAAATCCTTGGTACTTTTGTGAAAACAAATTTTCAAGGTTCTTTTTAATAAAACCCATTTTATTATAAAATCATTAATTTTTAATAACCTTTTTGTGACAACCCTCGTAATTACATGTATCCGTACGATTATTTAATGATAATTAAAGTGCTTAGTGACTGTGTTGAATTACTTAACTGTTTCCTGATTACTGTGTCATACTTACAAGTGCTTGTTAACACACTAGTCATGTGCAGAAAATTTACTAAATGGTCCTGAATGTTTTCCTAAGTGTTAGGAATTAAAAGTGTTACAAATATATATATATATATATATATATATATATATAAGACACTTTACGGAATAATTAAACACTTTAACGGAACAGTATTCGACCGAACAACCGGACATTACCCGGGACACCAAATATTAGTCCAACACATTGTGTTATTATTTCTTGGCTAGTTATGGTCCCCGTATACCATAACACCCCCTAAATATCAACATACTAATATATGGAAATATTATACTTGGATTCTAACTTATATTTACAACTTAGTTACAAATGTTACAACCAACCCCCCCTAACCGATTTCGGTCCAAAGGACCCACCCCCCATACCTCCAAGATTTTACTTGATATTTTATTTGATTGCTTGCTTCTTGAGGTGAACAAAATATGTGAAGTAATCTTATAAAAGCATGGCCTCATGATCCAACATCATTACAAGATCTTACACTCTCTCACTCTTACTCTCTCTCCCTCCTCTCGGTCACCCACAACCGCCCCCATCACCACCACTTCACAACCATCTTCATCCATTCATCAAGTTCCATTCAAGCTACAAAGGTGATTCAAGGAGGTTGCACCTTGTGGAGCTTCAAAAGAGCATTGTTCTTGCCTTTTTCATCATCTTTTCTCATCATCTTCTTCACTAGAATCATCCCTAGCCTTTGTGCTAGTAGTAAGTCCTTGTTACACCCTTGTTCATCTTGTCTTTGTAGTTAAAAGTTTTAGTATGATGGTTATGTTTGAAACACTAAATAACAAGAACCAAGAAGATGAACATAAAGCTTTATTAAAGATGAAACAGGATGTAATAATGTTAGTATGAAGTTGCTTTGGTTATGTTGTTGATTACTTGATGATTTACTTGTTAATATTGATGTTATAGGTCGTTGTTGATCACTAAACATGTTAACGAAATCAATCGAACATGCGTTAGAAAGTAGGGAACTGAAAACAGAAAGCTGGTTGGTGTTTACAGCCAACTTCAGTTGGCTGTAACTAGATCATAACTTAACGAAAAACTGATATTTTTGAGTCTATAACGTGTTATTATGAAATACGGTTCTAATGGCACTGGAATCCTAATTTTTGGACTTCGTTTGCTATTTTAAAGGGGCGTTTTGTAACAGCAGCAAAAGCTGCATTTTTGCTGCTGAAAATATGTGTTATATTCTTCATCATAACTTGAAACCTAAGTAGAACTAGGTCATGAAATTTGTACTGTAAATGACCACTGATGTATTTGTAATCCTCCCACTGGAATTTCGTAAATCGGACTTACGATGAATTTTAAATAAATTATTCCGTGGACTGCGATCAGAAAAAGATGAATCTGATTGCAGTCCAGAAAATAATTTTTTTATAAAATATTGGTGATGAATTGGATCCCGATATTTTTACACCATAATATTTGGATCGTTTAAGACATTCAGTAAAAAGTTGGGAATTTTTGGAATAAGTTAACTACTTATTAAAATCCACGAAAACATCCCGGTTTTGAAGATTAAAGCTGAAACGACATAAGTAGTAAATTGTGTGTCTAAATGTCGGGTAGGTTATCTGAGAATAATCTAACATGTTGTATGTCAATGAAAGTGTTATGTGCAATGTCGTATGTTTGCTTATGAATGGGAATAGATGGGAGGATTTATATGGGCATGAACCGTTAAAGTGATGCATGTTATGTGATAGATGCGTGTAGGAACTTTGTGCTCTATTTGAAAACCACTAAAAGACTAACTGGTAATGATATTAGGACGTGATTGACCGGCCTTGACTGTTAGCTATTTTTGAGAGTCAAACCGAGCAACCAAAGGTGAGTTCACACCCTTACTAAGGCATGGGATTCCCGGTGGTTGGGAATGGGATTAAATAGCTGAGGCGGAACTTGTACTTTCACCACTACTAGACTACTTACCTCCGTCCTTGGATTGGGAAGGATGCCAGCACTAAACCTACGTACTCACTACGTACCACTATCCTCGAATTGGGAAGGACGCTAGCGCTAAACCTACGTACTCACTACGTACCACTGTCCTCGGATTGGGAAGGGCACCAGCGCTAAACCTACGTACTCACTACGTACCACTGTCCTCGGATTGGGAAGGACACCAGCGCTAAACCTACATATTTAATATGTACCTCTGTCCTCGGATTGGGAATGACACATATGTATACATCTAGTCTAGTGGTTTACAACATGGGGTAGCCCCCACCGTTTATGGTTTGGGAAAATAAGGAAAGTTGATTTAACCTGCAGTTGCAAACAAACTCATAGTTGTTGAAAAACTACTGTATAACGAACACCTACTGTGAACTCGCTCAACTTTGTTGTTGATTTGTTGTTACATGCCTTGCAGGTCGTTAGGTACTTATGGAGCTTGCGCGAGGAGGAGGTCGTTGTGGGATATGGACTATTATGTCCCGTGCCTAATAAATAAACTTTATGAACTTATGGAACTTATGTTTGATCGTTAAAACTTATGAACCATGAACTTATGTTTTGGACTTACGTCTTATGCTTTCGTTGTTAACTTAAAGTCGGTTACTGTCTTTTGGTCACCAATTGTATTGTGGTTGGTTTATTTACGTAATTACGTTGTTCAATATGATTGGTGGCTCGATCCTGGTCATGTCACACCTCCAAGCGGTGATACTCCGCGTGTGGATTTTGGGGGTGTGACAGATTGGTAACAGAGCCATTGATTATAGTGAACTTGGTTTTAAAAAGGGGAAAGGCTTTTTGATAAAACCAGACTATAACCTGTACTGTGCTCAACGATCCACAACGATGCTTCTCTCCACGTGCAAGACTCAACACTATAGGTAATATGGTTTATGTTTGTATTGCCTACCTGCTAGTTTAAGCAGCACATTTGATCATGGTATGCTTAGTTAGCGTAACAACTATTGTTTGAAACCCTGTGTGTTTGCTCTCTTCTGTCACTCCACACTTACGCACTTTCGCGACACCTTTCTTACTTGTGTTTCCTTCGATGTGAAGATCATGAGTGGACGCCTGAACTTAACTCAAGCCCAGCTGACAGCTTTAATCAACGAACGAGTTGCTGAGGCACTCGCAGCAGTTCCAGCAGGAGGTATAACCTGCCATTTCGACCTATCCTAGGATGATTAGATCCTACTCTCGCGAACCAACTCTTGTGCTTAACCTTGTCTTTTATTCTCGCGCAACAGGTCAACATGCTCAGCCTCCTGTGTGCACATTCAAAACATTCATGGATTGCCGACCTAGTACTTTCAGCGGCACAGAAGGAGCTGTTGGCCTTCTTCACTGGTTCGAGAAGCTCGAGTCTGTTTTTGAGATGTGTGAATGCCCTGAAGATCGTAGGGTGAAATATGTTACTGGAACACTCGAAGGTGCTGCGTTAACCTGGTGGAAAGCACAGGTTCAACTGCTAGGGCTGGCGGTTGCTAATGCCACCCCATGGAATGACTTCAAAGAATTGATCAAGGAAGAGTACTGTAGTCGTGACGACATCCACAAGCTAGAGGTGGAATTTTTCAATCTGAAGATAACGGGGTCTGAGATTGAGGCGTATACGAAGAGGTCAAACGAGCTGGCCATCTTGTGTCCTACTATGGTGGACCCTCCCATACAAAAAGTATTAAGCTGTACCTCAAGGGTCTTGTACCAGAGATTCAGAGTCACGTGACTTCAACTAACCTGGGTACCATTCAGCAAATCATTAAGTTGGCCCATCGTCTCACCGATCAGGCAGTTGAACAGAACAAACTGCCCAAGCGTATTAGCGCTACTACTACTGACGCACCCAATGATAACAAGCGAAAATGGGATGGGAATTCTAGTAAGGGTTCTACTTCAGTTCAGTCTCAGCAGCGAAAGACTGATGACTACCAGAGTCCTGGTCAGCAATCTTCTGGTAGCCAAGGACAGGGTGGATACCGAGGGAACCACCCCAAGTGCAATCGATGCAACAGGCATCATAGCGGGCAGTGCAACAAGGGTCCTTGTCAGAGATGTAACAAGCCTGGACATGAAGCCAAAGATTGCAGGAGCTCACGTCCTACGAATCAGAATCGACAAGAGCAGCCACAAGCTCCCCAGAACCAACATCAGCACCAGCAGGGTAATAAGGGATGCTTCTAGTGCGGTGCTGAGGGTCACTTCAAGAGGCACTGTCCACAGCTGAATCAGAATCAGAATCAGAACAACAACCAAGGAAATGGGAACAACAATGGAGGCAACAATGGAGGCAACAATGGAGGCAACAACGGGTGTAACAATAATGGCAATGGTGCTAGGGGACGTGTTTACGTGCTAGGTCAGGGCGACGCGAGGAACGATCCCAACGTTGTGATGGGTAAGTTTCTTCTGGATGATTTCTTTGTTACTGTTTTATTCGATTCGGGTGCCGATACTAGTTATGTGTCCTTAAAAGTTAGTCAAATGCTTAAGCGCACTCCAACACTTTTGAACACCAAACACATGGTAGAGCTAGCAAACGGTAAAGGTCTTGAAGCCACACACATAGTTAAGGGTTGTAACCTTGTTCTTGCAGATCAGACCTTTTCTATCGACCTCATTCCTATCGTTCTGGGTAGTTTCGACGTTGTTATTGGGATGGATTGGTTATCTCAACATCAAGCGGAAATTCTTTGCAACGAGAAGATTGTCCGCATCCCTCGTTCTTGTGAAGAACCCCTCGTAATCCATGGCGACAACAGTGGTGCAGTCGTAGGCATCATCTCTTTCCTTAAGGCCCAGAAGTGTTTCGAAAGGGCCATACTGCTATTCTAGCTCTCGTTTCTGATACATCCTCAGAAGAAAGGAAGATAGAAGACATACCTATTGTACATGATTTTCCTGAGGTATTCCCCGAGGAATTACCTGGTCTTCCGCCTCATCGTCAAGTCGAGTTTCAAATCGAGCTAACTCCTGGGGCAGCACCCATAGCCTGTGCGCCATATCGCTTAGCCCCATCGGAACTAGAGGAATTGTCCACTCAATTGCAAGACCTCTTGGACAAGGGTTTTATTCGCCCTAGCTCTTCGCCTTGGGGAGCTCCAGTGTTATTTGTAAAGAAGAAAGATGGTACCTTGAGAATGTGTATTGACTACCGCGAACTCAACAAGGTGACCGTGAAGAATCGTTATCCTCTTCCACGCATTGATGACTTATTCGACCAATTGCAAGGGTCAAGTTATTACTCTAAGATTGATTTGAGATCGGGCTATCATCAGCTGTGAGTCCGAGATGAGGACGTCTCTAAAACAGCATTCAGAACTCGTTATGGGCATTACGAGTTTCTGGTTATGCCTTTCGGATTGACGAATGCACCTACGGTTTTCATGGATCTCATGAACCGAGTATGCAAGCCTTACCTGGATAAGTTCGTTATTGTATTCATCGACGACATCCTGATCTATTCTAAGAGTCAGGAAGAACACGAGCAACACCTGAGGCTTATTTTGGAACTTCTTTGAACAGAGCAGTTGTATGCCAAATTTTCGAAATGTGACTTCTGGCTTCGCGAAGTCCACTTTCTAGGCCACGTGGTAAACAAGGATGGGATTCATGTGGATCCATCCAAGGTTGACTCGATCAAGAACTGGCCTGCACCTCGTACACCAACAGAAATCTGCCAATTCTTGGGTTTGGCAGGATATTATAGAAGGTTTATCAAGGATTTCTCAAAGATTGCGCAACCTCTCTGTAGGACCGGTTTTGACTTCGAAACAATTGCGAAATGATCGTATAACGTGCGGAATCCGTACACGAACGCGACCTAACACACGTGACGTAATATAAACGTGATTCTATTAAAAATCTGAAATCATACAGCACCTTGAATCACTTTCTCTCTCTAGATTCTCTCTCTAGATCTAGAAAGCTCCAAAATGACAAATGTAGCAAAAGTCCCTAATCTATGACATAATCTCCTATTTATAGTCCAAGGCATTTAATGAGATTTCTCATTATTACAATTATGCCACCTTGCCTTTTTGTCTAGATATTTCATTATAACGACTCGTTTTCTTCTTTTTCTCGCTACGGCTCGGATTGACGAAGGCTATAGACATAAATGCACTAACAGACTCCCCCTTGGATATTGCCGCAGTCAATCTAGATCATTGAGTCAATCTCGTAGCGTAAACTCGTAGCGTCTTCTTTTTCTCTCTCTCTCTTTGAATCTTCTTGAACAGAATCCCGGTGGATCTGTCTTCAGCTTCAGCTTCTCCTTTTTGTAGATTCTTTTCTTCATCAGGCTCCCCCTTTCGTCAAGCTTCCGTGCTTTTGGGATCGACACCTTGCTTTCCGATTACAAGCTCCCCCTTACTTTGAGCTCGTCTTCAGACTTCCCCTTAGACTCAGCTTCTGGGATCGTAGTCTGGAATCTCATCTGCAATTACTCAAACAATTATAAGTAACAGCATTTCAAATTTCAACTATTCAGGAATTGTAAACTGGCTCACTCAAACATTCTAAACAAACAATTTTCATGAATTTGGCAGTTTCATCGAATCGAATCGGAAACTAGCTCTATAACATTATAAGCATCCAAATCCCTCACAATTAATCAACCAAGTCCAAACTAATGACCTTGGAGATATCACAAACTGTTTTTGATTTTTGATTTTTGATTTTTTAATTCAAGTTTCAAATTAATGAACTTGTTTTATATTCAAAAACACAATCAGCTTACTTAGATTTTGAATCTCAGCACTCAGACATCGGTTGTCGAAAATAAAGCAGAATCAAAAATCTTTTTGAATTTTCTGAAAATATAAAGCAGTAAAGAAATATGTACAAACAATATTTTTGTTTGAGTATGCGTCAGAGGATCATATCAGTTTTTGACAAGTCACAAGTATCGTTGAGCTTATTTACACATTAAGAATTAAACAATTCACTTAGATTGTCGATATACTTGTCCACTTAAATTTTCACACAAATTTCAGCTGATTCAGGATACGAATTAGGTGTTTTAAAGACTTAAACTTATTCATGTGTCCCACCTCTTGAATATACTCCCGTATCCAGATCCCAATATTCAGTCTTACAGGTGAGTATACCTAGATGATATCTGTAAGGGGTTAATAAATTATGAAGAATCATGAGAGCTCAGGTCAGAACCATCGTTCAGCAGAGAGATCATGACTCAACTTGTAGGTGTGTCCCCTTTAGAGGATCTTTTTTACAACAGCATTGCTAAGCAATTTTATTGTCTTATCATATATGCTGAGGGTGATGCTATGTTTCAAGCATTGCGGAAAGTATTATTCGAGGACTAGGTCAGAACTTCCATTCAGCAGAAGTCCCGGAATAATACCCCAGATATCACTTAGTATAAAGACCTAGTATATCAGAAAAAGGAATCTTTCAAACAAGATTTCAGGGGTTACCTATATATCCAAGTAGTGTTCCCCACGAAATAAGTAAGTAAAGATTTAGATTTATATCCCGAACAAACCTACTAAATGTGCAAAAACCTATCGGCACATCATCAGTGAGACTGTTTAACGCTATATAATCATTACAATTCTTTAGCATACTGTAACTGTCTACTGATGTACTATCATTTCCTCTTTTTATGCAAAAACTCAAATTTTTGAATTTTATCATGTTTTTGACTTTTTCAAAATTTTCAAATGTTTTTGTTTTTTCCTATTTTTGACAGAAATTAAAAACAACCATATTTTTGGTTTTTCAAGTTTTTCAATTTTTTAGGGTTTTTGAAAATATAGTTTATTTATGTACAAAAAAACATATAAATTCCTTGTTCAACCAAACCAGGGTCCAGCAGCAGCCTCTTCTTCCTCTCCATGTGCCAGGCTGCTCCAACTTCCAATCTCACAATCTTTGGTATTCTTGAGCACCTGCACAAACAAACTACTCAATTACTTGAACAATTTAGCCCAGGTCTGTTGAACCTTAGGCATTTCAACACAATAATTCTCATTCAATACTGGAAATTCTTTGTCATTTTTCACAAAAACTTTCTCAATTTTAACTTCAACTTTCTCATCTTTCACTAAATCAACATGTTTCTTAACAAACCATGTCTGACCTTTTGGTGTACCTCGTTTGTAAAAATGAGACTCTTTTTGAACATTTTGTTTTTGAACAACTTTTGGTTTCCAAAATTCTTGTGATTTTGTCATATCAACAGTTGTTTTCCAACTTTGTGTTGTTCTGACTCTAGGTGTGTGAGAATTCCAGGTCTGTCTTAAATCGAACCTGTTCAGGTTTGATTTCCAATTTTGATTCGAAGCAAACTTGTTTGTGTTGTACCTCCAAGTTTGTTTTGAATCAAATCTGGTTGACCTTTGTCTCACATTCTCAGATTTTTGTTTCTCAGCATCAATCTTCTTTTTATCAACATCCACAGGTTTTAGATTAGGACACTTGCGAGCAAGATGTCCTTTTTGATCACATTTAAAACATGTTCTCATGGAAACATCTTTGACCTGTGGTTGTTGCTTTTTCTTTTTAGCAAAGAACTCATCATTAGACTGTCTCAATTTGAGTTCTTTTTCTTCTGCTAAACTATTTCCTTGAACAAAACTCATTTTTGTCTGAAAATTCGGAGTTTCATTTCTTTTCCAACTTTGTTTCTTCTTATAACCCAACCCAGCATTCATGTTTTTCTTCTTAAAACTAGGTTTGTTATACGAACCTCTATGACTCTTACCAGCAAACTTTGAAATCTCAGACTTTTCAATCTCAACCATTTTGAAAACTTTATCAACCTTTTCTGAAACCACATTCTGAATCGGGAATACAACATCTAAGAACAATTTGTCCGATCCAATCATGGTATAAACCAATCCTTTTGAATCATCATTCAAATTTTTCTCGGATTTTTTGTTTTTCAGATATCCATCATGAAGATTTCCTTCATCTTCATCCTATGATTCAGATTTACCTGTATCAACTGACTCTTCTTTCAACACACTTTCAACGACTTTACCTACCACCTCTGAATCATGAGACTCATCAGATTTGGAATAGGTTATGTCAATGTTGTCTGGCAATTGGTCTACCATGTTGAAAGCTTTTTCGACCTTTTCCTCATCATAAAATGCAAATTTTCCCGGTGGTGGAACTTGATGAAACTCTGAGCCAATGCCTTTCTTGTTCTGCTCAGACTCACCATCACCCGGTTTTATATTGAAAATTCGTTCAAGCACATATGACGACACGTGGTAACTCTTTAACTTGTTGTTATCCTGTTCTAAATCAGCAATCTGTCGCTTTAACTTAGCAACATCCTCAATATAGGAATTAACAACATCTTGTTTTATAGAATACATTCGTTTAAGCTCTTTGGTTGTTTCAGACATATAATTCATTCTTGATTGAGCATATTTCATTTCATCTTTTATTTTATCATATGACTCTTTTGTAATGTGATATGATAATTTCATTGAGTCATATTCCTTTTTCATATCTTGACAAGCAATTTCTTTTTGTTCACATTCATTTATCATTTTTAAAACATTTTCTTTCAAAACTTCATTTTCTTTCTCTAATTTGTTACATTTTTCTGAAAGTTTTTCATCATTTTCTTTAAAAACTTTTTCTTTTTCTAGTATTTCTTTGCATTTTTCTTTGAAAATCTTTTCAATTTTTGTGAACTCAATATCTCTTGTTCTAAATTGCTCATCTTTTTCAGTACAAGCTCTGCACGGTTCCATGCATTTCTTGCACAGATCAATCAGTTTCAAGTTTTCAGAATCAGAATTTACCTCAGTGATTGACACTTCGGTGTTTTCAGCAGCTTTTGTCTGCTTCAACTCAGCATCATCTTGCTTTTCTTCAATGTCGACTTCATCACCAACATTACCAGCTTCCAAATTCTCATTCTTTTCTTCTTTCTTCACCTCTTCTTCAGTCTGTTGTTTTTCAGTAACAGCTTCTTCAACTTTAACATCTTCTGTGTTAACCTCTTCAGCATTCTTCTTCAGGTTGTCCACAATTTCTTCAACATTTTTCTTCATCCTCTCCTCATCCCTTTTTCTCAGACACGATAACATGGCATATCTGATCTCTTTTTCATGCCTTTTTGCATATCTTTCATCTTTCAACACATTCCTATAATATTCAGCTCTTGAAGGAATTATGAGAAGAACATCTTCAAAGATTATGTCTTTCTTTGGAACAACTGGTTCTCCTTCTCTGTTGAAGTAACATTCTCTCTTTTTATCCCATCTTTTGCTACTGACAGCAATCTCATACTCCTCTTGCATATCATCCATTCTGTTTAAAACAATGTTTCTTTCTCTGTAAGTTTTCTCACTTAAAATTTCTTCTCGAGTTTTCTCCTTAATTTCAGCCATGATGTTTTCTTGAATCACACAAACAAACAAAATTAGTTCAAACACTATCAAACATCTGAATCAAAATAATACTCAAACTGGTGAATATTCTGTGCGGACTGAAGATTGACAGACTGTGCGGACTGCTATGACCCGGATCAAATTCAAACGACCTTTTCCAACTTTTGAGAACTGATTTGATATGATCTTTCAATTGAACTTTGGAGCCGATATTGATTGGACCTTAACCTACTAGTCACATGCACATTGTTACCCTTTTCAACTTAGCCGACAACATATCTAAACATGCAATCTTGAACCAAGTATTCACATGGCCACTTGACACATTTTTTTTTAAATTTTTCCGTCAAAAACAAATCAAGATATTTCTGATTGGGCCGACTATATCACATGAGCTAATGAAAACTTGTGCCGACAACAATTAATACCAAAATAATTTCATTGGACCGCTAAAGATGATTGGGCCAAATACCGATTTACAAGACTGTTGTCAAACTTTGATTATATCGATTACCCAATGTCACATGCAAACTGAATTACTTTTATGTATGATTACTTTACCCAAAGTACTGACACCCTCGATAAAAGCATTACACAACACGATGCACTATTCAAGCGGTTCACATTTTCAAGCAAACTCAAATATATCAAGCGAAAGGGTGTGTCTCGCTTCAGATTGCCATGTGTTTCAAGCGATATGATAAAAGTTCAAGCGAGAGACTCGATTTTCAAGCGATAGGGTACAGTTCGGTCAAGCGAAACCCAGTTTTAAAGTACTTTTCAAGCGAAACCAACAGATATTTAAGTGAAAGCCTTAATATTCAAGCGAAAGCCTGTGTTTCCAAGCGAAAGCCAGCTGTTAGTTCAAGCGATCTTGCTGAATGATACAAAATCGGACATAAAACTTTCGATTTCTCCTAAACGGCTAGGAATTAGGATCTGAAACTTGGTAGGGTTGTAGATCAGGTGTTTTCGCACAACATGTCAAAAAATCAGACGATTTGGACCGTAAAAACCTGTTCAATTTGACGAAAAACCGTTCAGATCGTGAAAAATGAGTGAAAGATGAAGAAATGATGAAATTCGGATCTGAATCTGATGATTTTCTGCGCGGAAATGTATGATAGATCAGTGCAATCGAGCTCCTGCTCTGATACCACTTGTAGGACCAGTTTTGACTCCGAAACGATTGCGAAACGATCGTATAACGTGCGGAATCCGTACACGAACGCGACCTAACACACATGACGTAATATAAACGTGATTCTATTAAAAATCTGAAATCGTACAGCACCTTGAATCACTTTCTCTCTCTAGATTCTCTCTCTAGATCTAGAAAGCTCCAAAATGACAAATGTAGCAAAAGTCCCTAATCTATGACATAATCTCCTATTTATAGTCCAAGGCATTTAATGAGATTTCTCATTATTACAATTATGCCACCTTGCCTTTTTGTCTAGATATTTCATTATAACGACTCGTTTTCTTCTTTTTCTCGCTACGGCTTGGATTGACGAAGGCTATAGAAATAAATGCACTAACACTCTCACTTCACTGACTTAGAAGGGTGTCACCTATCGTTGGGGTGATGCACAGGAATATGCTTTTCAGCACTTAAAGGAGAGACTTTGTAGCGCGCCTATTCTTTCGTTGCCTGAAGGCACATATGATTTTGTGGTTTATTGCGACGCTTCCATCCAAGGACTTGGTTGCGTGTTGATGCAACGTGAAAAGGTCATTGCCTACGCATCGCGCCAACTTAAAGTTCATGAAAGGAACTACACTACGCACGACTTGGAATTGGGAGCAGCTGTTTTCGCACTTAAGATATGGAGACATTACCTGTACGGTACCAAGTGCACCATTTACACCGATCACAGGAGTCTCGAGCATATCTTCAAGCAAAAGGAATTAAACATGCGACAACGCCGATGGGTCGAGCTCTTGAATGATTATGAATGTGCGATCAAGTACCATCCGGGCAAAGCCAATGTTGTGGCCGACGCTCTCAGTCGAAAGGATACTATACCTAAACGTGTGCGAGCATTGCAACTTACCATCCAATCTAGTCTTCCTGCTCAAATTCGTGATGCTCAGGTCGAAGCATTTAAGACAGAAAACATCAGGGCTGAGTCCTTACGAGCATCGAGGCAGCAGCTAGAACAAAAGGAAGACGGCGCTTACTACGTAACAGGGTGCATCTGGGTCCCACTCTACGGGAACTTACGCGAGCTTGTGATGGATGAAGCGCACAAGTCTCGTTATTCGGTACATCCTGGTTCGGATAAGATGTACCACGATCTCAACACTACGTATTGGTGGCCTGGTATGAAAGCCAACATAGCAACCTACGTCAGTAAATGTTTGACTTATGCGAGAGTCAAGACTGAATATCAGAAACCATCAGGCCTACTTCAACAACCAGAGATACCGACATGGAAATGGGAGCAAATTTCCATGGATTTCGTTACTGGCCTGCCTAGATCTCAACGCGGAAATGACACTATTTGGGTGATAGTGGATCGATTGACTAAGTCTGCACATTTTCTGGCTATCAAGGAAACCGATAAGTTTTCTACTCTAGCAGACATCTACCTAAAGGAAGTGGTATCAAGGCATGGAGTGCCAACCTCCATCATTTCTGATCGTGACTCACGTTTTACGTCTGAATTGTGGCAAGCTATGCACAGGTCCTTTGGTTCTCGATTAGACATGAGTACGGCATACCATCCACAGACGGATGGGCAATCTGAACGCACCATCCAAACTCTTGAAGACATGCTCAGGGCATGTGTAATCGATTTTGGCAATGGCTGGGAAAAACACCTCCCGTTAGTGGAGTTTTCGTATAACAACAGTTACCATACCAGTATCCAGGCCGCTCCGTTCGAGGCATTGTACGGACGGAAGTGCCGATCACCTCTTTGTTGGGCAGAGGTTGGCGACAGTCAAATCACTGGCCCAGAACTTGTAGTAGATACAACCGAAAGGATTGCTCAGATACGACAGCGAATGGCGGCAGCTTGTGACCGTCAGAAAAGCTATGCTGATAAACGCAGGAAACCACTCGAGTTCCAGGTTGGGGATCGAGTGCTACTCAAAGTCTCACCTTGGAAAGGTGTAGTTCGTTTTGGCAAATGAGGAAAACTCAATCCGCGTTATGTCGGACCGTTCGAAATCATTGAAAAGATTGGCAAGGTGGTGGCTTATAAGCTGAATCTACCGGCATAACTCAGCGGAGTTCACAATGTTTTCCATGTGTCGAATCTGAAGAAGTGTCTGTCAGATGAGACCCTCATAGTTCCCTTAAAGGAGCTCACAATCGACGACCAGTTGCGATTCGTCGAGGAACCAGTTGAAATTACTGATCGAGATGTTAAGGTTCTCAAGCATACCAGGATACCTCTTGTTCGAGTTCGTTGGGACTCCCGTCGTGGCCTAGAGTATACCTGGGAAAGAGAAGACCAAATGAAACTCAAGTACCCCCAGCTGTTTAAGAAAAACGCAACCACTACTGAGACTGAAGCTACTGCAGAATTTCGGGACGAAATTCCAAACCAACGGGGGGATGATGTGACACCCCAGGAAAAGCCAGTAAACACCGTAACTTAACTAGCTTCCTCAGTAACCGCGCACTAAATTTCGGGACGGAATTTTCTTAACAGGGGGAGAATGTGACAACCCTCGTAATTACATGTATCCGTACGATTATTTAATGATAATTAAAGTGCTTAGTGACTGTGTTGAATTACTGATTACTGTGTCATACTTACATGTGCTTATTAACACACTAGTCATGTGCAGAAAATTTACTAAATGGTCCTGAATGTTTTCCTAAGTGTTAGGAATTAAAAGTGTTACAAAAATATATATATATAAGACACTTTACGGAATAATTAAACACTTTAACGGAACAGTATCCGACCGAACAACCAGACGTTACCCGGGACACCAAATATTTGTCAAACACATTGTGTTATTATTTCTTGGCTAGTTATGGTCCCCGTATACCATAACACCCCCTAAATATCAACATACTAATATATGGAAATATTATACTTGGATTCTAACTTATATTTACAACTTAGTTACAAATGTTACAACCAACCCCCCCCCCCCTAACCGATTTCGGTCCCAAGGACCCACCCCCTATACCTCCAAGATTTTACTTGATATTTTATTTGATTGCTTGCTTCTTGAGGTGAACAAAATATGTGAAGTGATCTTATAAAAGCATGGCCTCGTGATCCAACATCATTACAAGATCTTACACTCTCTCACTCTTACTCTCTCTCCATCCTCTCGGTCACCCACAACCGCCCCCATCACCACCACTTCACAACCATCTTCATCCATTCATCAAGTTCCATTCAAGCTACAAAGGTGATTCAAGGAGGTTGCAACTTGTGGAGCTTCAAAAGAGCATTGTTCTTGCCTTTTTCATCATCTTTTCTCATCATCTTCTTCACTAGAATCATCCCTAGCCTTTGTGCTAGTAGTAAGTCCTTGTTACACCCTTGTTTATCTTGTCTTTGTAGTTAAAAGTTTTAGTATGATGGTTATGTTTGAAACACTAAATAACAAGAACCAAGAAGATGAACATAAAGCTTTATTAAAGATGAAACATGATGTAATAATGTTAGTATGAAGTTGCTTTGGTTATGTTGTTGATTACTTGATGATTTACTTGTTAATATTGATGTTAAAGGTCGTTGTTGATCACTAAGCATGTTAACGGAATCAATTGAACATGCGTTAGAAAGTAGGGATCTGAAAACAGAAAGCTGGTTGGTGTTTACAGCCAACTTCAGTTGGCTGTAACCAGATCATAACTTAAGGAAAAACTGATATTTTTGAGTCTATAACGTGTTATTATGAAATACGGTTCTAATGGAACTGGAATCATAATTTTTGGACTTCGTTTGCTATTTTTAAAGGGGCGTTTTGTAACAGCAGCAAAAGCTGCATTTTTGCTGCTGAAAATATGTGTTATATTCTTCATCATCACTTGAAACCTGAGTAGAAATAGGTCATGAAATTTGTACTGTAAATGACCACTGATGTATTTGTAATCCTCCCACTAGAATTTCATAAATCGGACTTACGATGAATTTTAAATAAATTATTCCGTGGACTGCGATCAGAAAAAGATGAATCTGATTGGAGTCCGGAAAATGATTTTTTATAAAATATTGGTGATGAATTGGATCCCGAGATTTTTACACCATAATATACGGATCGTTTAAGACATTTAGTAAAAAGTTGGGAATTTTTGGAATAAGTTAACTATTTTATTAAAATCCCCGAAAACAGCCCGGTTTTGAAGATTAAAGCTGAAACGACATAAGTAGTAAATTGTGTGTCTAAATGTCGGGCAGGTTATCTGAGAATAATCTAACATGTTGTATGTCAATGAAAGTGTAATGTGCAATGTCGTATGTTTGCTTATGAACGGGAATAGATAGGAGGATTTATATGGGCATGAACCGTTAAAGTGATGCATGTTATGTGATAGATGCGTGTAGGAACTTTGTGCTCTATTTAAAAACCACTAAATGACTAACTGGTAATCATATTAGGACGTGATTGACCGGCCTTGACTGTTAGCTATTTTTTAGAGTCAAACCGAGCAACCAAAGGTGAGTTCACACCCTTACTAAGGCATGGGATTCCCGGTGGTTGGGAATGGGATTAAATAGCTGAGGCGGAACTTGTACTTTCACCACTACTAGACTACTTACCTCCGTCCTCGGATTGGGAAGGACGCCAGCACTAAACCTACGTACTCACTACGTACCACTGTCCAAGGATTGGGAAGGACGCCAGCGCTAAACCTACGTACTCACTACGTACCACTGTCCTCGGATTGGGAAGGGCACCAGCGCTAAACCTACGTACCACTGTCCTCGGATTGGGAAGGACACCAGCGCTAAACCTACATATTTAATATGTACCTCTGTCCTTGGATTGGGAAGGACACATATATATACATCTAGTCTAGTGGTTTACAACATGGGGTAGCCCCCACCGTTTATGGTTTGGGAAAATAAGGAAAGTTGATTTAACCTGCAGTTGCAAACAAACTCATAGTTCTTGAAAAACTATGTAAAACCGAAAAAGTGGGTTTTTGTCCAAACACACAAATCATCCAAATGACATAATTTTTCAAGATACTTTTATGCATGTATGAAAATAATCTTGAAAAACAAAAGGATAACCATATATAAAATTTCGGCCAAAGGGTTTTAACCAAACCCGAAACCCGAAAATTTCATATCCTATGAAGCATGCACTCATATAAGCGGCTCTTGATGCCATTGTTGGGTTTTTCACTTGTTTGTCAAAGTGATTTCATCCTTATGAAATAAAAACGCAGCGGAATATAATTTAAAACATGTTTACTTTCAAGATATAAAATCCATTTTATATGCAAAACCCAATCCCCGGATCCATATACGAACATGCATGCTATCAAAAATTAAAACACAACCATAGGGTGTTTAGAATACTACCTTCCAAGGAGTAAAGGATATGAAGAAGATGATGCTTCTTGAACGGTTGCCTTCAAGTGTAGAAGACCTCAAACTTGTATACCCCATGCCTTCCAACAAACACTTTGATTTAGCTAGGATTTCTACATTTATGAACTCACTAAAAATTCCATCTAGATCAACCACCATGGCCGAAAATATGAGGGGAGGTTATGGAGTTCTTGCACTTGATTTATCAACTTGAAAAACCCTTCTTGATCAACCATACATGGCCCGATTTTGGAGAGTTCTTACACTTGATTTATCAACTTGAAAATCTTGATCAAGCATGTCATGGTCGAAAATATTGAGAGCATACTCTCTAGAGTTTTTCAAGTTCTTACTCTTTAAAAAAAGCTTCAAATGTTTATAAAAACTTGTGAGAATCTTGCCACCAAAAGACCCAATCAAGAGCTTTCTTACACATGCAAATGAATGTTGTTTGATTGGACCACAACTTCTTTGGGAAGACCCCATGTTTGGCTGATTTTTTTTATTATTAAAAAAAATTCTCTTAATAATTTAAGTCTTGTATTATATTTATAACTTTTATAAATATAACATACCATGTTGCAAGACTTTTATGTAATATCTCACAAGATTTTATAATGTTATTTAACCAATTAAATAACAAAATAAAATATTCTTTCAAAATAAATTATCCATATAATTTATTTGTTTATCAAGTGCAATTATTTAGAAAACCAGTTTCTAAATATTATAAGTGTTAATATTTATTTGTTTGATCATATCATAAAATAAATATTATAAGTGTTTGTCTAGCTTGTATTTGGGTATGACTTGACTTGGATCATAATGTACTAGCCACATCAATTTAATATGTGTCTTGGGCATACAGAGTCCAACACTAGAAACTTGTAATGTCCATAACCAGTGCTGAACGTTGTCTTCGGTATGCTCTCCTCCTGAATCCTCAACTGATGATATCCAGATCGAAGCTCGATCTTGGAGTAATAGCTCGATCCTTGCAAATGGTCGAATAAGTCATCAACCCTCGGTAGCGGATACCGATTCTTAACGGTGAGCTTATTCAACTCTCTATAATCAATACACATCCGCAGGGTTCCATCCTTCTTCTTCATGAACAACACTGGAGCTCCCTAAGGCGAGAAGCTCGGCCTTATGAATCCTTTATCCGACAACTGGAGTTGAGTAGACAATTCTTGCATTTCGGATGGCGCAAGTCGATAAGGTGCCTTGGCTACAGGAGCAGCGCCTGGAACCAAGTCAATATGGAATTTGAGTTGTCTCTGCGGAGGTAATCCTGGTAAGTCTTCGGGGAAGACTTCAGGGAAATCCTTCACTACTGGAATATCTTCATGCTTTGGCTCCTCAACTTTCTTATCTACTACGTATGCTAGGAAGGCAACGCATCCTTTTCGTAAGCATTTCTGCGCTTTCATACAGTTGATGATTCGCAGGGGCGTGTCTCGTTTCTCTCCATGCACTATGAGAGTTTCATCATTCACAAGAGGGATGCGAATAATCTTCTCATGGCAAACGACTTCGGCTCTATTCTTGGATAGCCAATCCATGCCGACTACAACATCAAAATTCCCCAACTGGACGGGCAAAAGATCAATGCTAAATATTCGTTCACCAAGTTCCAATGTACACCCTCTAACAACTTCGCCCGATTCTACGAGTTTACCATCGGCTAATTCTATTGAATAAGGAATATCTAATCTACTAGATTCAACCCAAAGCATATGTTTAAATTCCACAGACATGAAACTGTAATCGGCACCAGTGTCAAATAGTATAGATGCAAAGTGATTGTTTACGAGAAACGTACCGGTGACTGTAACAACCCTCAATAAATTGACACTCTCGATTATTTTTCCGACACCCTTATATATTTTAAATTATCCCAATATGTCCCAAAATACACCCCATATGCGAAAACGGGCCTCAAATATATTAAATAGTATTAAAAATAAATAAAAATCTGAAACATAAGTTGAGGCGGGCCGCGTAGACCCACCCCAACTCTTACGCGGGCCACGTAAGCTTGAAAATGTGGCGCAGCCCTGGGCCGCCACGTGGCCCAACACCCGGCAGACCTACACATCGACTCAGCCCAGCTACATGTTTGACCAGGGTTGACGCGGGCCGCGTAACCCTTGTCTTTGTTTTACGTGGGCCGCGTGAGGACCAGACTCAGCAACTATAAATAAGGGCCATCGGATTTCATTTCGAATTCGCTCACAACGATTTCTTTTCTCTAAAATTCTGATAGAAGGCATACTCGGGTATTATACCCCCTAATTAGCGAAGTTCTGCTCTGTTGTAAGTATTATAACCCCAGTTTCGTAATAGATACGCTGCCCGATTAATTTAGGGTTCCGTAATAACTGTCGTGGTTCTGCCCGACGTAGTTGTTGGAATACCGTCTCGGGGAGGGTATCATTAATATTTTCAAAGGGTTATGATACTAACCTATGTACATTTGTGAAAATTATAGATTATTCCCAGGAAACCCTTACGCGAAGTCTAAGATAGCAATGTGAGTTTATCCAATTTTTGTTAACCTTTTTTGTAATATTTTACAAAACCTTAATGCTTTACAATCTGATTAAGCGGTGATTGAGTCTTTGTAGTTCTTCAATTACTGCCGGTATGTTGGGGTTTTGTATACAAAATTTACTACTGCGAGTAGTAAGTCGGGATGACAATACGTTACCATTGGACAACGAGTTAGCCAATGTGTAATATGACCCACAAGTCAGGATTGACAGTACTGAATGAGTAATTGTGTAGAAATAAACAATATGATCACTCTCAATACTGTTTTAATTGATAAAATGTTTCTTGATTAAACTGGGATTCACTCACCAGTATTTCCCACTGACAAATGTTTTTAAAACGCGTTTCAGGTAACACAATGTGACAGCCAATTAGTAAAAAGCCAGCTGGAGAGCACTGAAGGCTTGGGAAAAATGTGGCTATAAAAGTTACCTAAAAGACGATGTTTTAAATTCAATAAAATAGGGTTTATCCCTATAAACGTATTGTAATAAGAAACTTGGGTTTTGCCCATGTGATTATTAATATTAAATGAGGTGGTTTTACTCTGATAAACATTTCCTAATTACGGTCCTGATGTAATTTCCGCTGCCAAATTAAGAAGCTGATACTACCGAAACTCTGAGTTCGCGTCCGCCCGTTCCCGGGACAGATAAGGGATCGGGGGTTGCGACAGAAGGTGGTATCAGAGCCTAGCCACTGGTCTAAGCCAAAGAAGTGTTTTGCTGACACTTAAATTCTAAATTTTGTGTTAGGAAATAAATTACAGAAATACATGCATAACTGTATTTATTTGTTATGTGTTATTTGACTATTTGTTAGTTTACAGTATGAGTGATCAAGGACCCTCAGACATGTGCCGTCAGTTGTCTGATTCACCTAGGAGTGAAGGTACCTCATCACAGCCTGCCCTTTCTGGGTATTCTGCTGATCAGGAAGAAGGGATGTTTGCTTTTAAAGCTCAGTCGGAAGAGCCATTCCCTCATAAGAAAAGAGGATGGTTCAGTAAGGAAGTCTTTGCACGTAGGAAAAGAATGCGAAAGTTGCAACAGCAAAGAGCCTTAGCAGCCGTTAAGCGAAAGACAGATGCCCATACACAGGATATGCTTAATAGAAGCCTAGCCAATTTCCATATCCTAGCTACAACTGCTGCTGACCCAAGTCTGGAACAACTAGTAGCCCCACAACCACTAATCCCAGACCAATCCATGGAGATAGAAAACCCTGAAAACCAAGTGGAGATGCATGACTTCAACCCAGAGGAAATCCCTAGGGTACAAGCACCAAACCCTCTAGACCCAAATTACGACCCCTGGTGGGACGATAATAGGGACTTTGTGCAACGTTACCCGATACATGATTACACACCCATACAAAATATAGGAGCCTATCCAGGTATGGATCCTTTAGATCCCTATTACCATGATAACTACATCAGGGAGATCTTAGAAGATCCTTACCGATTTCAGGCACTTTCACCCCCATATCAGGAACCCGCACCCCAGATTCCGAACCCAGTCCTAGAACCTGCACCCCCAATGAGTGCAGAAAACGTGCAAGAACTTAGGACTTTTGGGGAGGAAATTTTAGAAAGCAGTGAGAGAATGAGACAGGTGGGAGAGTGTCTCGTATGGAAATACGATGAGCGCAATATGGATTTTTGGATAAATCCATATCCGTGATGAGATAGAGGAGATGGTAATAGTAATAGTAATAATAATATAATAAAATAAAAATGAAATAAAATATGTGTGTACGGATGCCTATTACTATTAGTGTGATTCTATTTCTGTTGGTATTGTAATTTTTATTTCAGTACTAGTATGTAATAGATGCATAATAGTATATGGAAATAGAGTAAAAGTCGCAATGATCGACGTTTTTGGCTAGATTTCATGTCATGTGATTAACTATATTAAATATTATCTTGTGATATTAATATGGGGTAAATGTTTAAAATTCGGATGGCTGATGAAGGAAATCAAGGAAATCTGAATAATGATAACCAGAGTAACATTAACGTGGTTAATGAGAATCCAAGCATCAATAACAATGGAAACCAAATGGATAATAGTGCTGTTCAACATATAGTGGCACAAGGAATCATAGATGCCATGCCATTTATTATTCAAACTATTCAAGAAGCGAATAATAAAAGTAAGCATAGCAGTAAGCGACCCATCGAACCCGAAAACAGTGTAAACAATGGACCTTTACTTCAATTGCCTATTCCCAAAAGGAGAAGAACCGTGTCTTACGGTTGTTCTTATAAAGAATTCTGGTCTTGTAAACCAATGGAATTCTCGGGCAACGAAGGAGCCATTGCAACCCTACGCTGGATAGAGAAAACTGAGGCAGTCTTAAGAATAAGCAAGTGTGCTGAAGAAGATAAGATGTTGTTTGTTTCTAATCTGTTTAAGAATTCAGCACTAGAATGGTGGAACACTATCCTCCAATCAAGAGGAAGTGATAGATCCTACAATATGGAATGGGAAGAATTTAAGAACAAGGTAGAAAGGAAATTCTGCCCACCCAATGAAAAGGAACATATAGCAAACAAATTCCTAAATCTTAGGATGACTGGTGTAGATAGTAAGGGATACACTAAATTATTCTTCGAATATGCTAGAATAGTGCCAACTCTTGCTTCACCAGAACCAGTGTTAATCTCCCGTTATATTTGGGGATTAATTGGAGAGATTAGACACGTAGTCAAGGCAGCTAGACCTCAAACTATAGAAGAAGCTATAGAACTAGCAAATACCTTGACAGATGAGTTAGTCCGTACCCGAGAAGAGGATCAAAGGAGGAACTTAACCCAAAAGCTCACACAAGAATTTCGTTCTGGAAATTTTAATCATGGGAGAAATATAGGTTCTACCTCTGCACCTTACTGTAAGAATTGCAAAAGAAAGCATTCAGGAAGATGCTCCATATACTGTAACTTTTGCAAAATATCGGGACACAAGGAGGAAAATTGCAGGAAGAAAGCTAATAACAGGATATGTTACAACTGCGGAGAACAAGGTCATATCAAG
Organism: Helianthus tuberosus; assembly: GCA_030545235.1. Taxonomy (NCBI): domain Eukaryota; kingdom Viridiplantae; phylum Streptophyta; class Magnoliopsida; order Asterales; family Asteraceae; genus Helianthus; species Helianthus tuberosus. The sequence goes on along the minus strand of CM060394.1, from coordinate 93,858,911 downwards.
CTTAATTGCCCAAAATTAGCTCCAGTTACAAACAACAAGAATACTCAAAATGCTAGAGCATTTGTTCTGACTACAGATGAAGCCAAGATGATTCCAGATGTCATAGCTGGTACGTTTTTAGTTAATGATATTTTTGCTAAAGTATTATTTGACTCTGGTGCAAACCAAAGTTTTATTAATACTTCATTTTGCAAATTTCTAAATCAGTCATTAACTAAACTACCACAAGAATGTTTAGTAGAGACAGCTAATGGAGAAACCGTTAGGATTTCTGAAATCTTGCAGGGAGCAAGCATAGAAATTTTAAATTAAAAGTTTATGGCAAATCTTTATCCCATGAATCTGGCAGGATTTGATGTTGTTTTAGGAATGGATTGGTTAATAGCCAATAAAGCCAGTATTTTATGTGATCAAAAGTCAATTCAAGTAAATTCACCAACAGGTAAAACGATCACAATTAAAGGAGATAAACCATCTAGATCCACAAAATTTATCTCTGTGATGAAAACTGCAAGTTATATAAGAAAAGGTTCTATAGTGTATTTGATTTCTATAATCACTAACACTGAAAGAAAGGATTTAAAAGATATTCCAGTAGTATCTCAATTTTCAGATGTATTTCTAGAAGAATTGCCAGGGCAACCTCCAGATAGAGAAGTTGAATTCAGGATCCATTTAATACCAGGAACGGCACCGATTGCCAAAGCACCTTATCGTTTGGCACCCGCAGAAATGCAGGAACTGAAGAAACAATTAGAGGAATTGTTGGAAAAAGGATTCATACAGCCAAGTTCATCGCCGTGGGGAGCACTAATCTTATTTGTTAAAAAGAAGGACAGATCAATGCGTATGTGCATTGACTACCGTGAATTAAACAAGGTCACGATTAAGAATCGGTACCCATTACCAAGAATCAATGATCTGTTCGATCAACTACAAGGAGCTCGATTTTTCTCTAAAATCGATTTAAGGTCAGGATATCATCAATTAAAGGTACAGGAAGAGGACATTCCTAAGACCGCATCTAGAACGAGGTATGGACATTATGAATTTACTGTCATGCCATTTGGTTTAACCATTGCCCCAGCTGCATTTATGGACATGATGAACCGAATATGTAAGCCATATTTGGATAAATTCATAATCGTCTTCATAGATGATATTCTAATTTATTCTAAGAGTAAAGAAGATCATGCAAAGCATTTGCACGCACTTTTAAGTTTATTAAGAAAGGAAAAGCTTTATGCTAAATTTTCTAAGTGCGAATTTTGGTTAGAACAGGTACAGTTTCTTGGACACCTAGTCAATCATGAAGGAATTCATGTAGATCCCACAAAGATCGAGGCAATTACTAAATGGAAAACCCCTGAATCACCAACTGAGGTTAGAAGTTTCTTAGGATTGGCCGGTTATTATTGAAGATTTATTCGAGATTTTTCTAGAATAGCCATTCCCTTAACTAAGTTAACCTGTAAATCTGTTAAGTTTGAATGGGGATTAAAACAAGAAGAAGCATTTAGAATTCTTAAGCGTAAATTAACCCATACACCCATATTAGCGTTACCAGAAGGAACTGAAGACTTTGTAGTCTATTGTGACGCTTCCAAATTAGGTTATGGATGTGTATTGATGCAACGACAAAAGGTTATAGCTTACGCATCTATACAACTTAAGAATCATGAAGAGAATTATTCAACCCATGATCTAGAACTAGGAGCTATAATTTTTGCTCTTAAGATTTGGAGACATTACCTTTATAGTAGTAAGTTTACCATATTCACTGATCATAAGAGTTTAAGGTATATTTTCAAGCAAAAGGAGTTGAATATGAGACAAAGACGCTGGATGGAGATGCTCAGTGATTATGATTGTGATATCCAGTATCATGAAGGAAAAGCAAATGTAGTAGCAGAAGCTTTAAGTCAAAAGTATCATGAAAAGCCAAAAAGGGTACGTTCTCTTAAATTAAATCTACAAGTAGATTTAAATGATCAGATAAGAGAAGCACAAGAATCAGTAATCAAGGATGATACTGAAAAATTAAAAGGTATGCTAAAAGAATTAGAACAAGGAACCGATGGAATTTGGAGATTCCATGAGAAGAGAATGTGGATACCTAAATTAGGAAACCTACATTATCGTATTTTAGAAGAAGCCCATAAATCTAAATATACGATGCATCCAGGAAATGATAAAATGTACCAGGATTTAAGGAAAAATTTCTGGTGGATAGGAATGAAAAAGGACATAGCAGCCTATGTTTCTAAATGTTTAACCTGTTCACAAGTTAAAGCTGGACACAAGAAACCCTCAGGATTTCTACAACAGTTAGAAATGCCAGTATGGAAATGGGAATTGATAACAATGGATTTTGTTACTAAATTACCCAAAACAAAGAAAGGTAATGATACAATCTGGGTGATTGTAGATAGACTAACCAAGTCAGCTCATTTCTTACCAATGAATGAAACTTTCAGTATGGAACAGTTAGCCAAATTATATGTAAATGAAATTGTTTCTTTACATGGAATTCCTTTATCAATTATTTCTGATAGGGATAGTCGATTTACCTCTCATTTTTGGTCAAGTTTCCAAAAGGCAATGGGAACCAAGTTCAAACTAAGCACAGCTTATCATCCTCAAACGGACGGACAAAGTGAAAGGACAATTCAGACAATGGAGGACATGCTTAGAGCTTGTGTAATTGATTTCGGAGGTAATTGGGACGATCACTTACCTTTAATAGAATTTTCTTATAATAATAGTTATCACACAAGTATCAATGCTGCACCATTCGAAGCACTTTATGGACGAAAGTGCCGAACCCCAGTCTGTTGGGCAGAAATTGGGGAAAAGCAACTATCTGGACCTGAGATAGTGCAAGAAACAACTGATAAGATTATTCAAGTCAAGGAACGACTGATAGCAGCACGTGATCGACAGAAGAGCTATGCTGATAACTGACGCAAACCATTAGAATTTCAAGTAGGAGATAAAGTATTATTAAAGGTCTCTCCTTGGAAAGGAGTAGTAAGATTCATCAAAAGGGGAAAGCTAAGTCCCAGGTATATTGGACCTTTTAAGATTATTAGAAAAATAGGACCTGTAGCCTATCAGCTACAACTGCCAGAGGAAATGGAAGGAATACATGATGTGTTTCATGTATCTAATCTTAAAAAGTGTTTAGCTGATGAATCACTAATAGTACCTCTTAAGGATATAGAGGTAAATGAACAACTCAAGTTTGTAGAAAGACCTCTACAGATTGAAGACAGGAAAGTCAAGAACCTCAAGCATAAGAGACTAGTTCTGGTCAAAGTAAAGTGGGACTCCAAAAGAGGACCTGAGTATACATGGGAGCTTGAATCTGAAATGCAAAGAAAATATCCGAACTTGTTCCAGTAGATCTCGAGGACGAGCTCTAAAACAAGGTGGGGAGGATGTAACAACCCTCAATAAATCGACACTCTCGATTATTTTTCTGACACCCTTATATATTTTAAAATATCCCAATATGTCCCAAAATACACCCCATACGCGAAAACGGGCCACAAATATATTAAATAGTATTAAAAATAAATAAAAATCTGAAACATAAGTTGAGGCGGGCCGCGTAGACCCACCCCAACTCTTACGCGGGCCGCGTAAGCTTGAAAATGTGGCGCAGCCCTGGGCCGCCACGTGTCCCAACACCCGGCAGACCTACACATCGACTCAGCCCAGCTACATGTTTGACCAGGGTTGACGCGGGCCGCGTAACCCTTGTCTTTGTTTTACGCGGGCCGCGTGAGGACCAGACTCAGCAACTATAAATAAGGGCCATCGGATTTCATTTCGAATTCACTCACAACGATTTCTTTTCTCTAAAATTCTGATAGAAGGCATAATACTCGGGTATTATACCCCCCAATTAGCGAAGTTCTGCTCCGTTGTAAGTATTATAACCCCGGTTTCGTAATAGATACGCTGCCCGATTGATTTAGGGTTCCGTAATAACTGTCGTGGTTCTGCCCGACGTAGTTGTTGGAATACCATCTCGGGGAGGGTATCATTAATATTTTCAAAGGGTTATGATACTAACCTATGTACATTTGTGAAAATTATAGATTATTCCCAGGAAACCCTTACGCGAAGTCTAAGATAGCAATGTGAGTTTATCCAATTTTTGTTAACCTTTTTGTAATATTTTACAAAACCTTAATGCTTTACAATGTGATTAAGCGGTGATTGAGTCTTTGTAGTTCTTGAATTACTGCCGGTATGTTGGGGTTTTGTATACAAAATTTACTACTGCGAGTAGTAAGTCGGGATGACAGTACGTTACCATTGGACAACGAGTTAGCCAATGTGTAAAATGACCCACAAGTCAGGATTGACAGTACTGAATGAGTAATTGTGTAGAAATAAACAATGTGATCGCTCTCAATACTGTTTTAATTGATAAAATGTTTCTTGATTAAACTGGGATTCACTCACCAGTATTTTCCACTGACAAATGTTTTTAAAACGCGTTTCAGGTAGCACAATGTGACAGCCAATTAGTAAAAAGCCGAAGGCTTGGAAAAAATGTGGCTATAAAAGTTACCTAAAAGACGATGCTTTAAATTCAATAAAATAGGGTTTATCCCTATAAACGTATTGTAATAAGAAACTTGGGTTTTGCCCATGTGATTATTAATATTAAATGAGGTGGTTTTACTCTGATAAACATTTCCTAACTACGGTCCTGATGTAATTTCCGCTGCCAAATTAACAAGCTGATACCACCGAAACTCTGAGTTCGCGTCCGCCCGTTCCCGGGACAGATAAGGGATCGGGGGTTGCGACAGTGACCACATTAGGGTCTTCGCGGGCGTTCCTTGCTCCAATGACAAATGCTCGAGCTTGAGCGTTGTTCTCCTTCGGGAAATCTTTCTTGTAATGCTCCTTACTACCACATCCAAAACATCCTTGATTCTGTCCATTTCCATTCCGATTACCAGTGCCATTTCCATTCCCGTTTCCATTTCCATTGCCAGCATTATTACTATTGCGATTCCCATTTCCATTTCCATTACCATGTCCACCTCCATTTCCTCTTCCCCAACAATCCTCTATACGATGACCCAGTTTACCACACTTTTCACACTTCGGCCCACGACAAGCACCCAGATGGTGATACTTGCACTTATCACACTTGGGCAGGTTGCCCAGATACTTCTTAGCGCCCGTTTCGTTTGCAGCAGCAAACGTCTTCGCCTCACGGGGTGGATATGAGTCATGCTTCTTGTTATTATTGGAGTTCTTGTTGTTGTTGTGGGTTGCTTGATTAAGGCTCGAGTGTTTTCTTTCCTTATCCCCAGACGACTCAGCATGTGTTTCCAACTTCTCAGTTATCTGCAGCGATAACTTCTTCATTCTAACAGCAACTTCAGTAAGGCTGACAGCTAGAGTTACAGCCTGAGTAATGGTGGTAGGGTTTGCTGCAGTCACCATGCTACGAATCTCTGGAGCCAATCCCCAAATGTAACGCTCGATGCACTTAAATTTAGGAGTCACAAGATAAGGGATCACTCTCGATAGATCATGGAACCTTTGGGTGTACCCAATGATATCTGCACCAACCATAGCTAAGTTCCAGAATTCGGTCTCCAACTTCTGAAGTTCAGCACGTGAATAGTACTTCTCCCTCATCCTTTCCTTTAGGTCATCCCAAGACATACCATGCGTTGCATCATCACCTAGAGTTTGAACTTGCAGGTTCCACCAAGTCAAAGCTTCATCCACGAACAACCGAGTAACGAAAGTAACATGTTGATCCGTGGTACATATGCTCATTTGGATCATGGAATCAGTTTTCTCCGTCCAACACACGAAAGCCACTGCACCTCCAGTGTCGTCATAATTCAGTGGTTTGCAGTCTAGAAACTGCTTGTAGGTGCAACCTGGGATTTATTCAACCGATTCGTGGATGAGCAAACAATGAAATAATGAAACAATGACCGTTATAAGTTCCATTAAATTGTAGCAAATCAACTCAATGTTACCTTGATTAAGGTTTCCTCCAGATGAATCTCCATGACCATTTCGTCCAGTACCTCCTGAGCCTCCACTGTGCTCAACACGGTTCGCCTCGTACTAGGCGATTACTTCATAAATCCGTTCCTCAAGAAGAGAGTTCAACTCTTCAGCAGTCCTCAGCATCGGTGGGGGTGGGTTAGAACCTCGAGTGTTCACCATTCTCCTGGGTGGCATGTTTCTTTCAAAACACAACACAACAGGGTTAGGCATTTGTCTGATACCACCATACTAGATAATAAAAAAGGATATATGTATATATATACGTATACGTATATACACACAACCAAACGATCCACCAAACATATAAATCAATTCATACAAGCAACAAGCATGCATAAACAGATAATGTGTCACAAAGATAATCACCGAGTTTTTATATATATCAGGACAACTTGTTACATAATTGTTTGTGAAGAAAACAAAAATGCATATGGGTTACATCACCCAATCAGTACAAGTTTAATACATATAAAAGGCAAAATATCTTTCTTCACATTGGCGATCATTTGTCTTCAAGTTGTACCAAAAACTCGGCTGTAGTCTTCGTATCCAAAAATACTCCTCCAAATAAAAGTACATGCAATGAAAAACCTAATGGGCTGGTGGAGAGGGTGGTGGTGAAGTGAAGACCAAACTGCGAAGATGAGTTACCTCATCCTCGAGCTCGTGAACTCGATGGATCAGGAAACTTACCTCCTGCTCAAGTGTAAGGACTCGGGAAGCATAACCATCAACAGGTGCAGGAACAGGTAGTGGCGGAGATGCTCGTGGTAGTGTTGATGCTAGGGGTGGTGAAGATAGTGGTGGTGGTGTAGCTGGGGGTGGGTAGGCTGGTGGAGAAGGTCGTCTAGCATTGGCCTCATTCTCCAGCTCATAGACTCTACGACAGAGGATCCCAACCTGAAGTTGGAGTGATAGTAGGAGATCATCTCTGGTATATCCTGAGTGATGAGAAGGATGATACGGATCAGATAATGGCATACCATATGGAGGGAATGATGGGACAGATCGGGATGTTTGTAAACATGGGCTCGACTCAGGTGGTGGTATATGTGGGTGTCCTGAGGGCTCTCCCTCGTGAGTCGGAGGTGTATGCAGAAATGCTGAAGCAAAACGTATGTGTCGTACCCAGCCAGAAGGTCCAACGGAATTAGGTGGTTGTGATAAACTGTCACTAGCAACGTGAGTGGGAGTATGAGGAGGTGTATCAGTAGGTGTGGGAACAGGGGTAGGGGTAGTAGGTGTAACCAATATAGCATCATCATCGTCGGTAGGGTAAGCCTCTAGTCCTGCGGCTCGAAGTGCAGAAGAGGTCACTAACTCGAAGGAGTCGGTGTCAGAATCGTGGTCAGAATCAGAAGAAATTTCAATGACAGAGACAACGGGGGATGCTACGTCTAGAATAACGATGTCGAACACCTCGCCATTTCCAAGATCATCGTCAGGGTGGTCAACCTCAAACACAGGAACGTCAACATCGCCATCCAAATCAACAACGAAAGGCCAATCCTCAGTAGGGATGGCAGCAAGGGGAATAGCATGAATAGGGATAGGCTCGACAATATGCTCACCATCGGGGTATCCAATGATAAGCTGGTCGTGGATGGGTAAGGGCAAAGCTAGATCATCATCAACAAAAGGGACATCATCACCAAAATCTAGTAGGGCTAAGGTCTGAAAGTCATCGAGATCGTCATCATCAGACATCATCTCGGGATAGGTCTCAGAGTCGGAAGTGAAGATCTCTAGAGCTGAGGCAACCTCGTCGTCGGAGACGATAGCCATAGGGTTGTGCTCCTTCGATAATCCACTGCTCTCTGAGGAAGACATAAGTACCTGTAACATAAAAATCATTGTATATGTACATATATTAATTATTACTACTTAATTAATATTTATATATAGTTATACACATTGTTGCAAGTAATCCCTAGTTGAAAATAAGTGCTACTTATGTGCGCCCTAAGTCACGTAGTGTCCTTGCTTGACTTTTGAAAAACAAGTTCATGTAATGGATGTCGCGGAATGTTTTAAGCAATGAAAATCTTTTGTAAAAATTGTTTTCGTGAGAGGATCCTAAGGATTGTAAACTAAACTCGAGAAGGAATCCTAGCTCACTACAATCGAAGCTCTGATACCAATCTGTCACACCCCTTTCAAAGGAGGAAGCACAAGGTGTGATCTGAGTGGTTCTCATTGCATACAATAAGTAAACATGCTACATGGCATAAAACAAACTCCATATTGGCATTCAAGTTAAAATATCCCAAAATACATAATTTAGTTTAACGTTTACATCATAAAAAAAGATAATTGTTTGAAAGTTCACATCACGATTTCAAAATAAAGATCAAGGTTTTGTTTCCTATATCACCACAGAAGGTGGGATATAGTAAACGAATACAAAAAAGATGGCAACGGAGGTTAGACACTAAACATCTTGACAAGGAAGCCGCGAGCATTGTCCACTAATTCCCTAAAATACATGTAAGTTTAAAAATCATCAACAAAAGTTGGTGTGAATTCATGCAGATTGTGTAAAATGTGACATTTGTAATTTGTGTAAAAGCATGGTATGTAATTGTAAAATGTAAGTTTGTAGGGTATAATGAAATGGCATCGAGATCGCTAGTGGTTTGCAAGGTCACTAACATATGTGACGACATAGGAAGCATCCAAACCTAGGCGATTTTTGACATCATTTACCCTACGACTGTAACCCAAGACACTCCGTGACTATGTGTTGTCAAGATAGTGAGGCTGCCCGGACCAGTTAGATCTAACCCTTGTTCTTTCGGTCAAAACTAGATTGATGGTGCTTACGTATACCCTATTCATAACATGATCTATGTATGATTCCTTTGTTTTAAAGCATACCATTTGAACATGTATTTTCCCCAAAGTTTATAAAACAGTAAAAACATGTAAAAGTGCGGACATGAACTCACTGCTATGCGTCTTGAGCGTCAAACTTTACCGGCTTCTGCTACTTGAATGTCATGACCTATAGACGTTCTAAGTATGTTAATCACCTAACTTGTAAATCTCTAAGTACAAGTTACTATTTAGATTTAATGTGTCTTATTGTGTCTTACATGTATTGTTCCTTGTATCATTTGTGTATGTATGTTACATCATATTTAATATTGTATTTGTTATATATATTTTTATCCCAAAATTATATATATTTGTGTAAGTATGATTTGAAACTGTTATATGTTAAAAATAATATATTTTTAACCTTTTCAAATATATGCTACTTATATTGTTCTCCAAATATAAATATCAGTAATTTGTTAGATAAAATTTCCAATATTATTTTTGGGTGTAAGTATACTTAGGAAAGCATACTTGTAGTTTAATTGTAAATGCTTGTATATTTGTATTAATTAACCAAAAATCAATTCTTTGATTTTTATTACTTTCCGGAATTTTATTTCTTAAAAATAATAATTTTTTTAAGGTTTATTGGTTATATATATATATATATATATAGGGGAGGGTTATATAGAAAACCCTATATATATGAAAAACCTTAGAAAACCCAACCTCCCGACATTTTTTTTTTTTTGAAAAAATTAACACATGTAATATACATGTTTTTAAGAGTTTTGGGCCAAAAAAATCAAAAAAGCGCCGAGGGGATGTTTTTAAAAAAAAAAAAAAAATTCAGCAAATTCTGTCATTTTTGGCTAACACATGTTAGTCGACCGGACATGGCTGAAATTTGTTTATTTTTTTTAAAAAAATCCCTTCGGCGCTTTTTTGTTTTTTTTTGCCCAAGACACTCTAAAACATGTATATTACATGTGTTATTTTTTTCAAAAAAAAAAATGTCGGGAAGTGGGGTAAAAATGGGTTCCCATTTGGGTTTTCAGAGTTTTCTAAGAATTTGAGGGTTTTTTATCTATCTTTATCCTATATATATATATATATATATATATATTATCACACTTTGTTAAATATATATATTTACTTATTTTTGTCACTTGTCATATTTTTTTATAATTCTTCCATTACTTATAGTAATTTTTGTATAAGTCCATAAATATATAAGATTGTCCAATAAGTCCGATAATTGTCCAAGTCCTTAATTTGTAGGAAATATATGTTTATTGATATATATTTTTATATTTGTCCATGTATCCTTTTATTTGTATACTTGTATCTTTGTGTATTTCTTAGGTATTTGTATGCGTATTTTTGTAGTATACTCCTTGGGAGTATTTAATGTATTTTTCAAGTTCCTAATATCACTAATACGTATAATACACATAATATACACTTAGCACATAATCTTGTGACCACTAAATATATATATATATATATATATATTCCTAAAAATATACATACTTAATATTGTTTTTATACTTGAATAAATCCTTATTTCTTACTGGAAATTTTTGTATAAAAATTAGGAAACCTTTGTAAATATTTTGAAGTGAATTTTTGGGGAATAAGTTTCACCAAAACTTATATTTTTCTATTTGTCAAAATTTTATAAAAATTTTGACATAGTTTCCCCTAAAAATAGAGGTTTCCCATGTTTTTAAAACATATGTTTATTTTCTTTTCATCATCAAAATCAATTTCCAACAAATTTCACAAGTAACATACACTAAAATCAACATGAAAAACCTTATGATTAACTTGATTTTTGTAAAAAATGTGTAGTCTTTTAGATCTACACTTTACATACAAGGATCTTCCAAAAACAAGTGTTCTTGTTAACTTTAAACAAACTTTTCATGAAACTTTAACTTACTAAGTAAACCATCCATGAGTTTTAGGGTTTCAAAACCATGAAAAACATATTCTAAAACTATTTTTATGTTCAATTTAAAGATCTTTATGTTCATCATCAAGTTTCATCATGGATCGTTCAAGATCCATGCTTAAACTTGTTAGATCTAAGCTTCTAACAAGCTTACACATGATGGATCTAACCAAAAACACAAGATCAATGTTCACAACTTCATCACATACATCAAATAACTTCAAAACAACTTATTTTCACTTAGATTATGTTAGATCTTTAAGTTACCATTTTTAAAAGTTTATGTTCTTTGAAAGTGTACATAAGCTTAACATGAAGTAAAATAGAGATTATGAAGCTTACTACTAGCTCTAGTGGCTAGGGAAGTGGCAAGAACAAGATCAAGATGAAGAATGAAGAAAATGAGTGGATAAAAGCTCTCCAAGAAGGTCCTTGAACTTCCAATGCTTCACACCTTCATAGTTCACCTTCTTACACCTTTGGTGTAACAACCCGCACTTTCGCGCTTGTTACTCTCGTTACACTCGTTACGCCTAGCACCAGAGATTCGGATCATAATGTAAACTATATCGCAAACTACGCTACTTCACATATTTTCGCAAACACATCACTTATTACAACACGCTATATCTCAACGCTTACATTCTTCGCATATACTATTGCTACGCAAAACTCGAAACGCAGTTACTGATACTATGACCTATTGTATAATATTACTAGTTATATGTATGAATATCTAATTACTAATACTTGTTTAAACGCGCACACGCTGGCACGCGCAACTCAATTTATCGCACTGAAACGCAACATAACACGACACTACTTATCTCACTAAAACGGTTAAAGTACCCACAATGATTGACGCAACAAAACACGCCAAACGAACCAGAGTTAGAAAACTAACTCGCGCAAACACGGCCGTCCAAATGGCCTTCCGTTCGAATGGACATCCGACCGGATGACCATCCGCTCGGATGACCATCCGTTCGGATGGCCATCCGCCCAACACGACCCTCGCGCACCGCCTTAACTCTCACCCTCACCTATAAATAGGGCCATTGTGTCTCATTTCAACACTTTGGTTCCTCCATCCGCTCACACGCTCTCAGTCACTCTCAATCGCGATTCAAGGCCATTTTGTACGCTTTTCTCCCTGAATCTTCATCAATCTTCATCTCTGATCTCTTCTAAATCATTTTCTTCATCAAAATCACACACAAACACTAACTTTATCCTCAAAATCGACTGATTTGGACCTATTGAAGGTGGATTCCGCTCGGTTCGCTTAGGAAACTGATGTGGAGCACCATTTGATAAAGATTGGTTCCAGATCTAAAGGATTTCCACACATTTTCAACCAAGTTATGAGAGATTCAACAATTTTTCAACTATTTCTCGGTTTTTACACATTTTCGATGGAATCTGTACTCACTCAGACTCTCGACTCGTTCCTTAGTCGAGAGCAGTCTTGAAAACGGATTTCCCCCGGAGAGATGGACCGATTAACCGGTCAAACATGGAATCTCATCAAGAACATCTCGTCTATCCGAAGGGGTGGTACCTATCCGACCGAATGAACTCGGCTTAGTATATTTCGTTGTTTGACACGTCGCCACGCCGTCTCCGTTAACTCAAAAACTTTTACTTAGAAAATTTAACAAAACTTCAACTACAGACCTGCTCGCTCGAATGGACATCCGTTTGGATGACCATCCGACCGAGTGACCTGCCCCTTATAATATTCCCTGTTTAAACGCTTATAATGAAACTTCGAACTTTATCGATTCACAAACACCCATACACTGTTCGAATGGCCATCCGTTCGAATGATTATCCGGCCGGATGACCATCCGTCAGGATGACCATCCGTTCGGATCACCTGTCGAACACTTAACCCCATTCGACACCCTGTTTACGACCATGCTTCTATGTACAGGCTAACTCAACGCGTTCCCTTCAATCCAATCAAGCTTGTGTTTACTTGTTAAACACGTACGGTGAGTATACTCAAACCCTTTTTCGCTTAACGCACTTTTGGGTGTAACATACATAATCTATCAAAAACACAACACTTAAACGAATTACAAACGCTAACCGCACTCGCATGTTATACGTGTTTAGTTGAATTATTTGTTGCTATGCTCATACAGTGTTACACTAGACCTCCTCTAGCAACGATAGTACTATAGTTTGGACTCAGCACCTGTCGTGGACAGCGGTTGCTAGGGATCACATCATTTTACTTCACGTGTTCGCTGAACATGTGTCGCGCATACTCTACAACGCAGTCTCGTGGTTAGGTTGTAGCATTGTTGATAGCTTACTTGATTCGCTTATTATGTGTTACATGTTGGTTATGCGTAAAAGCTTTCTCTACTACATCTATGCAAACTTGTATACTCGCCAACACTTTTGTATTGATTTTATTTTAACGTATGTTGCAGGTTAATCTCAGTTTATCCTGAATCAAGACTAGGGAGTCTAGAAACCCACATAAAATCTAGGTTGTCAGATTTGTATTGTTTGAGAGACATGAACTCTGTATAACTGTCTGATGATATATAGTTTATTAGTATGGGATAATGAACACTTTAAATATTGTCACTAAATAGTTGTTATTGATTCTCTTGAGCAATCTGATTCGCCTAGTGCCGCGCCCCGATGATTCCGCCATCGGTTGGGGTTTGACAGATTGGTATCAGAGCCATAACTATAGGTAATTAGGTCGATCCGTGTTAAACAGACCTAATCTATAGTCTAAGTACCAACAGACCCATTGTACGAACCCACTTGGGGTATCGTACTAACCTACATGTTGTTATACTCTTGCTCGAATTTACAATATTATACTACACCCCCGTACGAACCCGTGTACCACAGCTTCGTACGAAGGCAGCCTTTCCTAAGGCTGAAACCTTACATTTGCCTTTCCTAAGTCTAACACAATACACACGTTTGACAATACTCGCATAACACCAACGAGTGATTGCGTCGAGATTAGGTGTGAAAACCATGAACTCTCGATAAAATCACTCACTCAGCGCATTTACATAGCACGAGAGCCTTTTGTTGAGTTAGGAGTGATATCCACATCTCAACGGAGACCTCCATTTCTATCTAGTGGAACTCCCGAATTGATTCGGTGAGCATAACCACAGCTAGGAGCGAAGTTGTTAAGTTAGGGGTGAAACCCGCATCTTAATAACCCACTCCACTCCCTAAAATGGTTTTCAAAAGCTCACACCAAAGTCTCGATTGTACCAACGATTCGAGCTACGTAGTAACTGAAAGGACGAATGCTGTAGCCACATCCCGGTGAGGGCATAGCCTATTAGGCCAAAGCGTATGCTCGAGCATGTTGAGAATAGTTGAACCACTTTGGGTAGTCGATGTCTAAAACCCAAGGCACTCCATCTAATTTCTAGCTTGCAATCACCAATTTTTACGTGTCATCAAAATTATTACGTTTATATTCAATTGAAAATTTTACGCTCTATCGATTTCCCGATTTATCGATTTTTGCTTCCCCGCTTTACGTATGCACAACTCGCACAGACATCGCAATCTAAAACAAGAGCCGAATGTTCGCAACAAAACTAAAGTCTAACAACACTCCTTCCTAAACGCGTCCTCGTGCTATCTATACAAGCATATAAGTATATACGTATCTAATATACGATGAACGATCGCATACGCTTATGTGAATACGTGAAAATCTAGGGATTTCGTTTCTCCTATGTGGCTCCTACGTGAATACGTATTACTATATTAAATATGACAGGTTTTAACATGCTAAAACGCATCGCATTCTCAAAAAATCATTATGATCGAATCTCACTCCAAATCGCTCTCTTTTATCTAGATGTCTTCGAACGCTTCCAACTTGCGACGTCAAGCTTGAAGAAACGCCGATAAGAGGATTGCCTCACTCGTGGCCAAGGAAATGGCCAAGGTTATTCCTCAAATCGTCTCGCAGATTCAATCCCTCAACGACTCTCAAACATCAGCAGACTCTAAGACGAGCACGCCAAAGTCTACATTCTCCTACAAGTAGTTCAAAGCTTGTGACCCGATGGTCTTCACGGGTGAAGGAGAGGTATCTCATCTACTTCAGTGGTTTGATGCCATCGAGGTTACCCTTCGTCAGTGTGGGTGGCCCGAGCATTTTCGTACCACATGCGCTACAGGAGTATTTCAATAAAGAGTCCTCGACTGGTGGACAGTCGAGCGTAACAAACGTGGGAGCAATGCGGCCTACGCGCTCTCCTGGAACGAGCTGAAAGAGCTCATGAAGGAAGAGTACTGCTCTCCCCACGAAGTTCAGAAGCTAGAAAACGAATTTTGGGAAATCAAGCTAGTTAAAGGTGACAACGCTGGCCTCACAGCAAGGTTCAAGCAGCTTAGCATCATCTGCCCAAGTCAAGTTGACACTCTCGAAAAGGCCATCAAAAAGTACATCCGTGCTTTGCCTGAGTTTGTGGGTGATTTTATCGAAGCTGCAAAACCAGCTACCATCGAAGAAACCTACCTCTTGGCCGCAGAAATCAATGACAAATGAGTCCTGGCGGGATTCTTCTCCAAGGATGCCACCAAAAAGGTTAACCAAACTACCACCGAGTCAACCGACGACGCCGCGCAACCGCAAGACACCGACAAACCCAGCTGCAAGCGAAAGAACTCGAGTTTTAATGGCTCAGCAACAGTTCCATCCCAAACAGTTTTAAACCCCGAACCTCTCCAAGCAGTTCCAGTCCACCAAAAGCGCGCCTACACTAAAACTCTTCCCCTGTGCCCGAAGTGTACTTATCATCACCAGTCAGGAGCTAACTGTCGCTTTTGCGCAAATTGCAACTGTTTTGGTCACTTCACCCATCATTGCCGCACAGGGCCACGACATCAAGGCATGCTAGCACTCCCTGCACCGCCAACGCAGCTCGCACCCCCAGCAGCCGCCGCACCAGACGCAACAGCAGCCGCAGCACAAGCAACAGAAGCTCCAGCAGCAACCACAGCCCCAGCAGGAGCCTTCATCATCAACACCAACCAGGCGTAAAATGACGTTGTTGATGGTACAACTCTCAATGTTAATTCTTATATGTTATACTTATTCTACATCTCGATGTCACCACAATATGCGACGTTGACTATCTCTCGCTCTCTCTCTTCCTCGTCCTCACACTTAGTCTAAGTTCACAAACAGATTATATTACTAGCACTATATAGCATATCGCGATGTAAGGTGTTTTACCCTAACTACGCGTCCTTGGAATAAGTTACGATAAACGTGCAAGGATCAAATTAATCACGGGTGCACACAGGATTATTTTCGTCAGTGCACGGAGATCGTAGTAAGTTTCAATGATGCCATAACGTTAAAAGCATGGTTAAGCGTGGTGGATACGCCACTGGTACTTCCTATATATATAAGCGTCTTGACCATGTCGACAAAATGTGACATCTATTCATGGGACGGAAGTGGTGTGGTCGAAGCATGGTGGATACGCCGCTGGTACTTCCTATATATAAGTGCTTTGCCATGCTAACAGACTTCTGTGAAGAAAATGCCATGTGGAGTTGAACGTTATTAGACCTCGTATACTATCAAGACTATTTCCAACACGCTAAACTCCTTCGCAAGGCGTAACATCTCATCGCATCTCAAACGCGTCAACGCTAGACTTTTCGTAAGTCTACGCGCACGCAATTGCACCTTCGCTTAAATCTAACTCGCTTCGCTAACGCTTTATCTCTCAAAGCTTCAATGCTTAAACGCTTATCACACGTGTCAATCTCCACACTTCGATAACTCGCATCGCTTCTCCCTCTCGATGCTTACCGCTCGTCGCTTATCACGTATCGCTTATCGCTTATCGCACTCAACACTCACGCTGTCTCGATGCTTCAATTGCTGAATCATTCGCGTACACTCGTATCACTAAACTGAGTTCGTAAACAACTTCATCGCTCAGCTTACTCAATCTCCCTCTCGAACTTGGTCCAACCACTAATCGCTTGGACCGAGGACACAAAAATTTATCCGTACCAGGTCGACACACATGATATTGCTTCACGAGACAGAGGCAATATGGCTAAAACATGGTGGATACGCCGCTGGTACTTCCTATATATAAGTGTTTTAGCCATATTAACAAACTTTCGGGGAAAGGTACCATGTGGGGCTCGACGCAAATTAAATTTTTGTACTATTAAAAACTTTTTTCGTATAAACAAAATTTTTCTTACAAACTTTTAGAAATAAATGGAATTCTTTTTGAAAATTTTTAAATTAAAACCTTTTTGACAAACAAAAACTTTCTTGTAACGTTGGTTTAGCAATCGACTCAAATTAACACCACGTCATAAGAAACTTTTCGTAAATCAAGCCTTTTTTAAAATCTTTTAATAACATAACAAAGCTTCTCTTACGAACGCTGGTGTGAACAGCGACTCAGTTTAACGCCATGCCGTAAGAAATTTTCATAAACCAAGTTTTTTCCTTTAAAACCTCTTTTCGATAAAACCTTTCGAGAACTTAAAAAACATTTTTGGATCGCTAACCCGTGAATTACCATCCTTTAGTCAAACAAATCGCTTTACTCATCACTTTCCCCCATGTCACCGAGACGCTCTCACTCGTCAATCCTCGATCGCTCGCTCGCTCGCTCAACCTCCGATTACCCTAACGCTTCATCGCAACTCACTCGTGTCAATTCTCGCAGTCCTCCTTGCGAATAAATTTCGGGACGAAATTTCCTAAAGTAGGGGAGACTGTAACAACCCGCACTTTCGCGCTTGTTACTCACATTACACTCGTTACGCCTAGCAATAGAGATTCAGATCATAATGTAAACTATATCGCAAACAACGGTACTTCGCATATTTTCAAAAAACACATTACTTATTACAACAAGCTATATCTCAACGCTTACATTCTTCGCATATACTATTGCTACGCTACTCGCAAACGTAACTCGGAACGCCGTTACTGATACTATGACCTATTATATAATATTACTAGTTATAAATGTGAATATCTAAGTATTAATACTTGTTTAAACACGCACACGCTGGCACGCGCAACTCAATTTATTGCACTGAAACGCAACACAACACGACACTACTTATCTCACTAAAACGGTTAAAGTACCCACAATGATTGCTGCAACAAAACATGCCAAACGAACCAGAGTTGGAAAACTAACTCGCGCAAACACAGCCGTCCGAATGGCCTTCCGTCCGAATGGACATCCGACCAGATGACCATCCGCTCGGATGACCATCCATCCGGATGGCCATCCGCCCAACACGACCCTCGTACACCGCCTTAACTCTCACCCTCACCTATATATAGGTCCATTGTGTATCATTTCAACACTTTGGTTCTTCCATCCGCTCACACGCTCTCAGTCACTCTCAATCGTGATTCAAGGCCATTTTGTAAGCTTTTCTCCCTGAATCTTCATCAATCTTCATCTCTGATCTCTTCTACATCATTTTCTTCATCAAAATCACACACAAACACTAACTTTTTCCTCGAAATCGACTGATTTGGACCTCTTGAAGGTGGATTCTACTCGGTTCGCTTAGTCAACTGATGTGGAGCACCATTTGATCAAGATTGGTTCCAGATCTAAAGGATTTCCACACATTTTCAACCAAGTTATGAAAAATGCAACACTTTTTCAACTATTTCTCGGTTTTTACACATTTTCGATGGAATCTAGACACACTCAAACTCTCGACTCGTTCCTTAGTCGAGAGCCGGCTTGAAAATGGATTTCCACCGGAGAGATGGACCGATTAATGGGTCAAACATGGAATCTCATCAAGAACATCTCGTCTGTCCAAAGAGGTGGTACCCATCCGATCGAATGAACTTCGCTTGGTATATTCTGTTGTTTGACACGTCGTCACGCCGTCTCCGTTAACTCAAAAACTTTTACTTAGAAAATTTTACAAAACTTTAACTACAGACCAGCTCGCTCGTATGGACATCCGTTCCGATGACCATCCTACCGAGTGACCTGCCCCTTCGAACTTTATCGATTCACAAACTGTAACACCCCGTGTTTCGAAAGTCAAAGTACAAGTCAAAGTCAAAGTCAAAATCAAAGTCAAAGGAAGAAAAGATTGCTAATTGCGACCTGTCACTCCTTTCTTAACTATTGATTGTACACCTTGACTTGTAATCGAATTCTATTATTTGTTTGCTTTAGTTGTATTATATGGAGTATCTATGACCATCGAGTTTAATCGCTAATCTATTTAACGCTTTACCGCTAATCGCATCGCAATCGCATTCGCAACTTGATTTATAGGTTCTGTATATTGTTTTACGTGTGTGTGCTATTTATGTGTTACTTGTGCATGTTTATATTATGTTTGTGCTATTTAATCGAAACGCAATCGCAACTCTATCGCAACGCAATCTAATCGCAAACGCTAAAAGCAAGTTATTTATGATGATTGTATGTTAGATATAGTATTTGTGCGACTCTTATTTAAATACTATCGCATCGCTTAATAGATACTCGCTTAAACGCATCGCAACACTAAACACGCAAAACGAAATGTCGAAACCCACTCGCGGCAAACCTTCGATCGAATGACCATTCGATTGAATGGTCATCCGTACGGATGACCATCCGATCGGTTTGCCATCCGATCCGACACTTGTGCACACTTTTCCTCTTTTGGAAACCTATAAATACCACCTGTCACATCACTAACAGTGATGTGACAACTCTCCCGTTCAACTAGCGCCTTCAACCCTCTTTTCTCTCGATTTCTCACGATTCTTGTAAGTTTTCAACTCTAATATTGTACATCTATCATCTACACACACTTCTTCATCATTTTCTCCTTTGAATCTTCACTTTTAACCGTGAAATCAGCGGATTTGAGGTGTTATAGGATGATGTCATCATGGGGTTCTCATGAACTTCAAGGTTTGGCCTCATTCCACCAAGAACAACTCAGATCTAAGTGATTCCCACATGATTAAACAATGTTTTTGCATAAATCTAAACATTCCCATGATTAGAAGGATTAAAAGAAGGTTTCATAACTTTCTTACAACTCTTTTACACTCAATGCACTCAAAACCGATAGAATCAGAACTCATTCAGGCCTTCTACTCATTTCTAATGAAGTGTCGGTCTGAGATCTGATTCCTATCAAGGAGACAACCGATTTCGGGTTGAACATGAACTACTGTTAAGAACAGTTAACTGGTCAGACGGGGTGATTCCCGCCAATCGGATAACCTGGACTTAATGGGGTCCCTATTGTTCAGACACGTTGTCACACCGTCTCGATCAAACCGCAAACTTTACAAACCTAGCAAATATTCAAGTTTTCAAAACGATCAGGTTGTGGAACGGATTGCCATCCGATCGGATTGCCATCCGATCGAACGACAATCTGATCGGATTGCAGCTTGGTCTTCAACACTTAACATTTTTCAAAATTTTCAAAGATCATCAGTTCTAACGGATTGCTATTCGATCAAAAGACCATTCGATCTAATGACCATCCTGCTGTGAACTTGTTCTCTGAGAAATGTCTCGCTGGATGGATCGCAATCCGATCGAACGACCATTCGATCGAATGGCCTGAAAGGTAGAGATACTTCTCTGTTTTTAAAATGCTACAATGAAAACTTCAAAGCCATCATACACAAACACATCCTTCCCAAACGAATGTCAATCCGATCGAATAACCATCCGTTCGGATTGTCATCCGATCGGATGACCATTCGTCACCTAGTTCATTCATCCTCGTTTAACACGCCGTTACTCGCTTATGTTATCGTTAACTGTTCAGGCTAATCCCTCAGCGCTCCCTTCAATCCAAGAGAGTGTTTATTTACTAAACACGATCTGTGAGTATACTCTATCCCTTTTTGCTTTACGCACTTTTGGGTGTTACATACGTTACTTATACTAAATCACATCGATCACACAACGCAAACACTTTTATACGCTAACCGACTCTGCATGTTATACGTGTTACTCGATGAATGCTTGTATGTTATGTTTACACAGTGATTGTTGCTTGACACCTTAGCAATGATAGTACTATAGTTTGGACTCAGCACCTATCGTGGACAGGGGTTGTTAAGGGCTTTCTTCACGTGTCACAGTGGTGATATGTGTTGCGCATTCTACAACTCGCAGTCACGTCTGTGCATATTTCATTATCGATAACCTACTAGCTTCACTTTGCTACATGTTACATGTTAGTTATGCGTAAACTATTTCGCTATCTATTATACTATTAAACTTGTATGCTCACCTTTACACTATGTGTATTGACCTCTATTTTAATGTATGTGACATGTGTTTAGGATGTTGTGCTTGCTTGCTATCTTTTGTGGAATCAAGATAGGATGGGTCTAGAAACAAACAATTTAAATTCTGAGTTGTCGAAACAATTTATTGTCTTTGAGATACTATGCGCGCAAGATTTCGGCGTTAAGTAACTCTGTTACTTGTTCGTTCATGGCTTCCGCCTTTTCTGCGCTGAGACTGCATCTTCCCTGCACTACAGGTTCTGCTGAGGGCCGGACGTTTAAACAGTGTTGCGCTATATCTCGCGGAACCCCAGTCATGTCCGCTGGGCACAGGCGAATATGTCCTTATTGTTCGAAAGTAATTCCTTTAATTGTATTCATGTTGCCGGTGAAATGGCGTGCCCTAGTAAGATGGTCTGCCCGGGATACTCTTCGTTGAGGACCCATTTTTCCGGCTCATTTGGTGCTGATGGTTTGGCCACTTTTGCTGGTGGCTCATCGTCCACGTACATAACTTCTTTACTTGAGTACGGAATTGCTACTCCGGTTTCCGTTAGAAACCCGCAAGCAGCATGTGGAATAGAAGTGATCATGTTGAATTCTCGTTGTGATCTTCTTCCTAGCAAGACATCATGGCGCGATGTGGCTGGCATGACCATGAAATTTACTGTGACTGTGCGTGAATGCTCGCCATCTGATAGAGTCACAGGAAATGCAATTTGTCCTAATGGGAACACGGCTTCGTTGCAGAAACCGGTGAGAGGAAAGTCAACCGGCTCTAAACGAGCTTTATCCTCTGGATCAAGTTGTTTGAAACACTGTTCATATATTATATCCATTGAGCTTTCTGGATCTACGAACATATAGTCCGTTCTATACTAGCCGAAGATGCCGGTAATGATTACCGGTCGTTCCTCCTGAGGACCTCCAGGGACGACAGGAAATATGACTTGTTGCTCTCTCCAATGCTGATTATGGCTTCGTTTGTTTGTCCTCCGGGAAGGACCTCCTTGCACCATGTATATCTGCTTTGGTTCAGCCTTCTGATGGTTGGCATCTTCTGATTTTTGAGTTATTTTGTTATGACTACAAAATTGGATGTACCACTGATTAGGTATCTGTGGGTCCGATACTGTAGTGTTAATTATGTTTCCTCTTTCTATCAAAATATCAGATCTGGCATTTGACAACTCAGATCTGATGATTTGTGTGAAACTTTGGTTTATAGCGATCTGGAATCTGCTAAACCAATATTCTGGAGTTCTTTCTGGGAGTGGATCAGAATAATTACGAACTCCCAATGAGGCACTTTCTTCCAAGTGACTATCGTTGCTTCTTTTAATTCCCATGATTCCGTCAATCTGGTCATTTTGAGTTACGGAACTCTTGAATTCAGATTGAGGACTTGATGGGTGAATTGATGAATTCTCTGCGATATGTGAATAGAGAATGAAGGAAAATGAATCGAACGAGAAAAAACAGATAAAATAGAGAAAACGGTGGGCGCCAATGAAGAAACACAGGATAAATGACCGAAATCAAATTATCCAGGGGGTTAGGTTCTGCATAAAAGGGTGGTTATCTCTCGTTTGATTCGAAAGGGACAAGTCTTCTCCTCCGGTGAATACTGCAAAACAGAACACCGTTAGCCTCGTCAAGGGGAGAAGGGAGGTTCTCTCCTTGACCCGACTCCGGCGTGAGAATAAGTATGTGTTTATGAAGAAGAAGAAGAAGAAGAAGTATTACTGAAGTGAATGTAACTTGAAGTTCATACCTGAATTACTCTCATATTTATAGCCGGGAGTTGGGCGGGAAAACCTGTTATTGAAATGTTGACGGAAGATGCTAACTCAGTAAGCGGTTATTTCTCCTTCCGTTAATCTTCTTGGTCTGATGTGGGAGCACACGGATCACAGTTTAGATCAACGGTTGGGGAATTGCCATGTGGAAAGTGGGTAAGTGGAGGTTTCACTCCAATTCCATGCCATCATCATGCTTTCAGGGTGACCTGGGATGATGACACGTGTCCCAGATGGTTATAACCGTCTGGTGGTGCACGATTGAGTCTTCTAGAAGATTACTGCCATAATCCGGTGTGACTCCTTATCGTGTGGTATCAGTTTAGTAAATAATATCCAAGTCTGGGTATTATTTGGGCGGAAGTGTTAAACTAGGATTTTCATCCTTGTTTGTTATGGAAAGGCGCAAGGGTTCATTAACTTCCTTTTGGCGCGCGGGTGTTATCCGCTGTTTTTCTCTTAAGTTCTCTTTGTTGGACCAGTGCGCGGCCGCGCAAGGTCTAAAGAGGTTTAAAGGGCAAGGTTGTGGTATGGTCCCAAGTACTTAATATGAGGTTTTTGGGACCTTACCCCTTCAAGTCCCCCCAGTCTAGTGTTTCTCTTATGCAAATAAGTGGAGCACTGGACTATATGAGAGAAATGCTTTTGGGCGCGAAAGTAGGGAATCTTCTATGAGAAGATACCCTTTGCTTTTTATGGTGATTTTGAAAATCTTTGACTTTGGGTGAGAAAGGTACAGTAATGACTGTGTGACAGGCTGTCACTTGTCAGGTGCATATTACTGGCCGTGTCTTACACGCGCGCGTGAACTTGTGTTTGTGTTGCTCCCACTCGCCCCTGTCGCTTGGGTAACTGTGCTATCCCGAAAAAGGTGTTGTTGCAGTTACCTAAGCTATTTATGATGGTGGGTATATAAGGTCTTTGGATTTCCTATTTCCAGTAATCATTGCTTTGTTGAAAATCTCTCTCTTCTCGTCTTCTTTATCCGTTTTCAGAAAGAAATTTCAATTTCTTCCTCTTATGTCCACCGGAGATCATTACGAAGACTCAACTGAAGAAATGTATGCCGAACTTCCACCGTTAAAGTGGTCTAGGGCAACCTTTGATGGTTTGGTTCGAAACCTCAGATTTCCGGAGAACTGGGGTGCCCAATACCCTGAAGAGGGTCAGACGGCGGCGGACGCTCCAGCTGGGTATATAACCCTCTTTTGGGATTTTTTTTTTGTGAATGCAACTTTCGTCTGCCTGTAACAAAATTTTTCCTTGAAATTCGTGAGTATTATAAGTTTCACATCTCCCAGATGCACCCAATTGGTATGGTTAAGGTTCGGCATTTTGAGTTTGTGTGCCGGACGATGCATATTGAACCGACGGTTCCCCGTTTTCGGATTTTTCATCAAATGCACTGTACTCGAGGGTTTTATTCTTTTATTCAAAGAGCATCGGCGAAGAAAATTTTGCTGCAACCCCCAAAATCCTTTCATGATTGGAAACAGAAATTCTTCTTCATCAAGGCCGGAGTTATTCCGATGAGGATGATTTTTAGAGGAAAGGAAGATGTTCCTACTGAGATCATTCAAACCCCTGTTGACGAACATTGGTACTAGGACCTAAAAGACGTTACGTCTATTACTTTACCAGAGAAAGCCCTTGTTGGTGCCAGTATGAGTCTGAACTGGAGGATGGAACGAGAAGACAAGCCGGTGTATATGGAAGATGGCAAGAGTAAGATTTTGCCCTGTTTCTTTACTTCTGTATCTCCCCCTTTTTTTTTTGAATTTGTCTCTACTTTTCTCCTTTTGCAGTTGTTTCGTTGTACGTTGTTGCTTTTGAGAGGGAAGGTGGGAAAATGGCTACCCTTCCAAAGAAACCTGATGAAGAATTGTGGTATCACCGCATTATGAAGAACTTTGTTCTTCCGCGGGATGTTGATCTGTCTGCACAACCTGCTGCTGGTGCTGGTAAGCTTTTATCATATATTTTTTGTTTGCTTCTTTTGCGCTTTTGAATAAGTTTTATTCTGCGCTTTGTTAGTAGGTGACTTGTCTAATTTGGGCATAGGCCCTGAGAAGAAAAGACCCGCAACAACCACTACCGCTGCGCCAAAGAAGAATGATGCTGAGAAAGCTCAATCTTCTAAGGTCAAAAATGTTGGGGGAGAGAAGAAAGGTATGCGCCGTTCCTATGACTCCTGGTGCGATTATGTGGTGGTTTCTGATTCATTGGCAGGTCTTGCGCCTGCAGTTATTATTAGGAGGCCGAAACCAGAACCAAAAGATACTGCTGATATCCCTCCGTCCAACCCTGATGATCCCATTGATTTGGAATCAAGCATTGAGCACTTAGTGAGGAATAAGGCAGGGAAAAGAAAACAGTCTGGCGCTGAGGCTGAAGGTCAGCCAGCTAAGAAGATTCAGATGAAGAAGATTACCTGGAAAGGCAATCTGGACGCCTTTATTTCAGAGTCTGTTCCTGGTAAGTGTCATCTTTTGCTTTCTTCTTCTTATGCGCATTAAATATTTTGTGACTCATAGACTTTGTTTTTCAAAAAAACCAATTTCTACTGTTCCTACAGAACCATTGCCTGTGGTTAATGAAGAACTCCCACCCTCTCCTCCACGCGCTTTTGTTGCTGATCTGTTAAAGAACACTGAAGTTCCAGAGGGTGGAACGGAGAAGGCTGTTGGGGTTGAGGATCTTCGGGCTGATAAGCCTGTTGATGTTGCTGCGGATGCAGAAAAGGTTATCAGCCCAGAGATCATCTTTTGCTTTCTTCTTCTTATGCGCATTAAATATTTTGTGACTCATAGACTTTGTTTTTCAAAAAAACCAATTTCTCCTGTTCCTACAGAACCGTTGCCTGTGGTTAATGAAGAACTCCCACCCTCTCCTCCACGCGCTTTTTTTGCTGATCCGTTAAAGAACACTGAAGTTCCAGAGGGTGGAACGGAGAAGGCTGTTGGGGTTGAGGATCTTGGGGCTGATAAGCCTGTTGATGTTGCTGCGGATGCAGAAAAGGTTATCAGCCCAGAGATTGTGGATGGTGCTGGTAACCCACAAGCCCCTGAACTTGCCGCTCATGACTCGGAAAAAGGGAAGGCTGCAGACGATATCCCTGTTACAACTTCTCATTCCAAAGCTTCTTGTTTTATGCCTGAGAACATCGAGAAGGTTTCTGCTGAAGACCAAGGCTCATTCTCTAATGCTGGCAAGAATTCTCCAATCCGCCCAGATGAGACTCTGTGGGATTATTATTATAGAACTTACTCGGAAAAGGATGCTTCGAACATTCATGTCCCTGTCTGGAATCTGAAGAAAGGTGACACTTTCTCATATTGGCGCGTGTGTCAGGACTGGTTGCAGGGGATATTTCCGCCTGGGGAGATTAAGTTCCAAGAAAGTCGTCTTCATGAGCAAACTTACCATGCCTACCTTGAAGAGGCTGCTTCTTATACATCCACTACGCATCGCATAGTGCGTGAGTGGCATAGTATACACAAGGAGTGGGCTGACTTCAAGGTGTCCAAGAAGAAAGTTGCAGATGACGAGAACCGCGTTGCCCAGCTGAGGGAAAAGTTGGAAGCTGATTAGGCCAAATTTGAAGCTGATCGAAAAACAGAGGAATGGTCCGTTGCGGGTTGGAAAAGGAAGGCGGAAGCCGAAGCTGCCCTTCTTTCCGAGGATTCGGTTGAGGTCAATCTGCTGGAGTTCGTTGCTGGTAATCAGGGTCGTCCAAATACTGAGGTTGGTAAGGCACTACGCTCATCCTCTTGTCCATCGTTCTTGCAAGTTGACTGAGTAATACACGATATGTTTCCAGAGTGTTGCAGAAGTGGTCGCACTCCGGGGTCTAAGACGTCGGTACATTGAGTTCCAACCAATGAAAAGGAGTGAGAAGGTACCGTCCAATCATTCGACGCTGCAACATCCAACTCAGGGATGCTTGTACAAGCACCTAACATTCTACACAGTTAGGTAGGCGTTCAAATGGGCGTTCAGGTAATACTCGATAGCATCGAGATTCGTAAGGATTCAGAGTGGAGTGAAAAGATCATGTTCGAGTAGGAGACAATCACTGCTATGACCCCTATAGACTGTTATGTTTCACATCGATCAAATAACAGAACGGAACCCCTTTTTCACTTGTTAAGCCTCACTGGGACTCGCATGCACCCCATATTATTATTAAGTGTGCACCCACAATAATATTGTGATTTGCATGTTCATCTCAGCTCCTCCTAACTCATGTCAAATGGTTCCTCAAACTCGAGTAGCAAACAAAGAGCATCACGAAACGTAAGTCATGAATGTTTAGGGAAATACCACCCTATCAGTCACATAACACATGCAAGTAATACATGAATTCATACTATTGTGCTAAGTGTGCATTCACGTGTGATGTTATTCATAAGCAAACACTAGATATGCTATGCAATAGTAAACGAGAGACGAACCTTGCAATCTGGAGCCGAGTGTCATGGTCGGTTTTGGATCTGTTCGGTTGTAGTCTGGTTTTATAAAAACGTTTTAAAACCAAGTTCACTATAACCAGTGGCTCTGATACCAAACTGTCACACCCCCAAAATACCACCTAGGGAGTGTCCCTACTAGGCGTGTGACGTACCAACAACGAGCCACTAATCATGTTGAACCCATACAAGTTTTCAAATAAAAAGCTTTCATTCATTTCAAATAAGTGTTACAAAATCATAATTTATAACTCGTTATGTTCAGCGGAAGCATAATACATAGTTTTAACCAAAACCTAAGTGTATGAAATCAGCTAGTCTCTTTCCAAGTTTCCATGTATCTCGACCCATGACCACTCCAGCATCCCAGACGGCAAGTTCCCATGTTCCACATATCTATTACCTGCGAGCATGCACACACGTGTATCAGACAACGCTGGTGAGTTCATAGTTTTACGAAAAATGTTAGTTACCAAGTGTTTAATTCCTTTCATTGATTACAATGTTGATAATACCTCAGATACAAGACGGCTCCTGATTTATTTTGCCCTTTCTCCAATGCTCCTATCAAAGCATTGGTCATGACTAGGTCATTAGTTCAACACCCGTCCTCCCAGGTACGGGGTAAGGTTGCCAAACCTAAGTAGCGCTACTAACTAATACCTTGTTACCTCTCAGGTAACCAAACATCAAGGACGGACTTTAAAGGTGATAGGACGAGTATATTATCCAACATTCCAGATTTACCACAAGACGTATTCCTCTCAGGAATACCCAATTGATTTACCCAAACCCATCCCTCTCAGGGATGCCCAATGACTGTCCCAACCACCGGGACGCATGCTCAAGAGAGATGAACTCACCTTTGGTTTGCTCGGTAAGATTTGTTACTTGTTATTCAGTTGAACAAACACGTCCTAAAAGGGTTACCGTTAACATTCAGTTCTACATGCACATGTACCACACCTTTCACGTACAAATAATTCACGTATTCATTGTTTACATCAAGCACATTTATTGCTCACGTAACGCACACATGTAATTCAAATCATGACAGCTTATTCATTCGTCTAGAGCCACCAAACCATCGCTTAACATGTAATCGCTCAAACATACCATATACTTACATAATCTACTAGCACACGCTTCAAGCCTGTTGGTGCATATTTATGACAACAGCTTAGATTTGGTCTTTGGATATCTTGTAATTAGTTAAACGATGAACAATTAGCGGGTTTAGCTTTGTATTAGTGGAATAATAGAGTTTGGGCTAAACAAAACCCAGTTTGGGTCTAGGGGGGACGAATTGGGCTTTGCCCATGTAGGAAACCTTAGCCCAAGTTGCAAACCTTGTGTTATATAAACAAGGCTTTGCATTAGGGTTTAGGTTGATCAGCCAAAATAGTTGTTAGAGAGAATTCGTGAGAGCATATACAGCTTGGACGAAATTGAGAGTGTTAGGGTTTTGATTGATTGTAATTCGTGAGATTGATAATCAATAGAAACCCAGTTTGTTTGTGAATTGCTGATTACTACTCGTTTCTGTGATATTCTGATCAAGAGGATTCCGCACTCTTGATTGGATTGACAATTCTGTGACGATCCATACGAACCAGGGGACCTACAATTGGTATCAGAGCATTAGGCTCTTGAAGGCTCGGTTCAGAATTGTGTTTGGCAGAAACAGGAAGTTTTCGAAAATTTTGAAACCTGAAAAATTAGGTTTCGAAATTTTTTGTTGGTTTGATAAAAATTTTCGAAATTATTTGGCTGTATGATCTTCTGCATTGTTTGTTTGCTATTCTGCAGGTTTTATGATTCAATTCTGGTTGATTGTTTGAAGGATTTTGGCTGGAAAAGCTTGAAGATTCGAAGATTGTTCTTCGTGTTCTTCACGTTCTTCGTTCGGTTTCTCACTGGTTTTTGAAAATTACTGATATTTTTGCTGTTTCGATTCTGCAGGAAAGTGTTGATAGAATCTGGAAAATCTCAGAAATTTTGAAAAGATTGAATTTCCAAGTTTACAAGCGAAATTAACTGACCAACGATATTATCGGCGAAATTAAATCCAAAGGCGACTTTGGTAACCGTATAATTTTCCTCAGCGAAATTATCATGGTTTCGGCGACTTTACCAGTTCGTCGTAATAGCGAAATTAAGCAGCGAAACTGACCAGTGAACTTGACAGCGAATTTGACCAGCGAAATTGAACAAGTAACAGACCAGCGAATTTAACTGACTTACCAGCGAAATTATTAGAGGAATTAAAAAGGTGGAAGATTTTTTTACAAGCGTAACTAAAAATTCACGTTTTCGAAAATAGAAGGTGAACCGTAACTCATCTGACGAAACCGGCTGCACCGTTGAATTCGTTGCATTTTTATGACAAAAAAACTCTGGAAAATCCCGAATTCGGTTTTCGACATTATATATCATTAGATTCGTCTTTTCGAGACGATTCTAACAGTGTAATTTGGTAACCACTGTTTTCGGAGATATTTTGTACGGTTTTATCAGTCTGCAACGTTTAAAATGTCGAACATGACTAATTTGAATGAGCTTTTGATAATGGAGCATGAGGTTGGCACTACCAACAAACCGCCTAAGATGATGAAGGTGGAAAATTATTTGACATGGAAGGATCGATTTCAATCATTTGTTGAATATCAGGACACACGCATGTGGATATGTATTGAAGATGGGTACACATACCCAACACACGACTTTGAGAGCAGACCACGTAGAACTGCCTATGTGAACATGGAAGAGGCTGATAAAAAGATGTATGAGGCTGAAAAGAGAGCCTTGGCTGCAATAAAGATGTCCTTACCTGATAGCATCAAGCATACCTTCAATAAGTACACTAATTCAAAGGATATGTGGGATGCATTAGAAAAGCAATATGCGGGAAATGCAGATGTCAAGAAAAACAAAGTTGATCTACTGAAGAAGCAGTTTGCTGTTTTCAAGTACATGAAACATGAGTCACTTGAGGACATCATCACTCGTTACTACCATCTGATGTCAGAAATGGAAAATTATGAGATCGATTGCTATTCTGACGTAGAGAAGAATGACAAGCTGCTTGATGCCTTACCTATTAAGTGGGATATCTACACTCTCATGATCAAAGGAGAAGCAGATTATGAGACAAAGGAGCTGGAAGAAGTAGTTGGCAAGCTGAGAGCTTATGAGCTCAGTATGAAGAAGAAAGACACTGGATATGATCAGGTTCAAGATCCAGCGATTTACAATGGGCTTACATCTTCTTCATCTCACAACGCTTCTAGCGACTCTGCTACTGCGTTTCTATCGTGTGAGAATGAGCAGGTCATAGTGAATGAGGATGGTGATGTGTGTTTTGTAGCTGCCTCAGGAGGATCAACAGGAGCCAAGAGAACATCAGCTTCTAAGCAGAGTAGTAGTGCAAAGTCAATGCCTATGAGTGTGAAGTCTGCTGAAGAACATCTTGCTCTACTTGCTTCATTTGTTGCTTCATATGAAAACTACATTCAGGGGAAGATATCTGATCCTGCTACTTTTGATGAAGATTATGATCAGATTAACCCTGATGATCTAGAAGAGATGGATTTACAATGGCAGATGGCCATGATCTCCAGAAGAGTCAAGAGGTTCATGAATAGAGTCAAGAGTCAAGACCAAAGTGAGGTGCTTTAACTGTCAAAGTTACGGGCATTTCGCTAGGGAATGTCAAAAACAAAAGCAAGAGACTTCGAGTCAGATTTCAAACAACAGGAATGCATCAAACAATTCTAGCTCAAAGGCTTTGATCTCTACAGCACGAGAAGGTTCATATGATTGGAGTATTCATCTAGAAGACAATGAGAATGCCACTCAGGCATTCATGGCAGAGATAGTGCATGTTGATGATGATAAAGCTACTGTGGGAGATGCTGAAGCAAAAGTGGATGCTGAGGCTGAGATAGAGAGCAAAGCTGAAGAAAAGAAGGTTGATCAGACAACAGTTGCTGAAGAGGAAAAGCAAAAGTCTGACCATGAAAGGGAAGCTGAAGAGAAGGATGCTAAATATAAAAGAATGGAAGCTCAGCTTGCGGCTCTCATGGCTAACCTTGACAAACAAACAGGAGAGGTAAAGTCTAATTCTGTGTGTTTAAAATGTCGTGAATTATAGGGTGAGGTTGACAGGTTGTCCACACAAAACCAAAGTTTGGTAAGAGAAATGTCTAACATTAAAGAATCAAACTTTTTTGCTAAAATAAACGAATCTTCATACTTGAAGAAGATAAAAAGTTATGAAAGTGAAATTGAAGCTTTAACCTGCAAACTAAATGAAAAACTTCAAGTCATAGACTTAGCTCATGACATGATGGCTGAGAAAACAAAAGAGGTTTCTGAAAAATGTAAAGAGTTGTCAGATGCACAACTCAAAATTGTTGAACTTGAAAAGAAATTAGGTCAATTCAGGGACTCTACTTTTGTTATGAAACACATGATGGGTGGCTTGAAGAAAAGTAATGACAAAACCAGTGTGGGATTCCATGGTTTCAATGAAGTTCCACCTCCTGTTAGTCATGACTATTCTTTCTTGCCTGATGAAGATGAGCTCATAGACTTTGTGTCAACATCACCAAGTAGTTCCACATCAAGTCAAGGAAATGTGTCTGAGAGTGATGATGCTAAGAAAGATAATAACAGCAAACCGGTTTTGAAAAAGAAAACTTCACATCCTAAGAATAAGAATCCAACTTTTGTTAAAAAGATTAATTTTGTTCAAGGAAGTGACATGAAAAACGAAACAGCTGTTATTGAAAACGAATCTAATATAGAGTTTGCTAAGAACAAAAACAAAGAAAATTCTGAGACTAAGCAAACTGAACCAAATCCTTCTAAGGCATCATCATCAAAACCTGAATCTAGTTCAAAGGCTTCAGACAATAAGTCTTCGAAAAAGAGATCGTGCTTCAAATGTCACACCAAAGGACATGTAGCTAGCTGTTGTCCTAACAAAAAGACTAAAGCACAAGTGAGTGAGAGAAAGAGAGAGAAATCACCTGAGAAGAAAGGTGATAATGAGGAGAAAGTTGCAAATTCTCTAAAGAAATCTGCTCCCAAGCAACCAGAGGGTGTTGCTGTTGGTGTAGATAAGGCTGAAAAAGGAACTCCACAAGTTCCTCGTTTTCAAAGAAATCAACCAAGATTTCAGCCTAAATCTCCACCAGGCAGATATGAGAGACCTAGAAGCAGTTCACCAAGAATGAACAATTATAATTCTAATAATTTCAGAAGTCAAGGTCATTATCAAAATCGATACCAAAATGATGGTGGTCGAACTTTTTATAACAATGGCTTTAGAAATTACAACAATAATGCTTCTTGGAATCAAAATTCAAGGTACCAAAATCAAAATTTCCAAAGGTCAAATAGTCCAAACACATATAGGAACCCTCAGGACCAAAGACCTAGTGGAAATCAAAATCAAATTCCATCAACAGGTCTGAGATCCAAGACTCCAGTTAGGAGTAATGGATATTGGATGGATGTTCTAGTAGTTGGTGAATTTGGACGACCCAAGACCATTAAGGCTTGGGTCCCCCAATCTAACTAATTTCTTGGTTGGTGTGTGTAGGAGCTGCTAAGGAGGATTATCAACTTATGGTATATTGATAGTGGCTGCTCCAGGCACATGACGGGGGATGCGAGATTGTTAACTGAGTTTGAAGATTATGATGGTGGAAATGTAAATTTTGTGGGTGCTAAAGGTGGTAGAATTACATGACGAGGAAAAATGACCAATGGGAAGATCACAGTGGAAAAAGTGAACTATGTGGAGCAGCTTAAACACAATCTGATGAGCGTGTCACAAGTCTGCGACAAGGGTCACTCGGTCCATTTTACCAAGAATGAAGCATTAGTGTTGAAACCAGGTTTGGAGATTCCGGACGATTGGATAGTGATGAGAGCGCCAAGGAGAAATGACACTTATGTCATGGACATGAGTGCTAAGGATCCAACTGCTGTGGTGGCGTGTTTACTATTAAAAGCATCTGAAGTTGAATCGATGTTGTGGCACTGAAGCATGGCCCATATTCACTATCGAAAAATGAACTATATTATTAAAAATGAGCTAGTGAAAGGGGTTCCAATGCAGAGGTTTCACGTGGAAGATAAATCTCTTCCATGTCAAAAGGGAAAACAACATAAGAAACCTCACAAATCAAAAACAGTAAATTCCATAGATGCCCCTTATGAATTACTACATATGGATTTATTCGGTCCAGTGAACGTGAGGAGCATAGGTGGAAAATACTATTGTCTTGTTGTCACAGATGATTACTCACGTTATTCATGGGTTTTCTTTTTTAGGTACAAAAGATGAGACAGCAGAGATGCTAATAGATCTTTTAACAAAATTGGAGAATGTTTATGAAGCAAGGATCAAGAGGATAAGGAGTGATAATGGCACAGAGTTCAAGAATCAGATTCTAGATCTCTATTGTCTTCGCAAGGGAATAGAACATCAATTTCCTGCTCCTTATACGCCTCAACAAAATGGAGTAGCTGAGAGGAAAAACAGGACGTTGATTGAAGCCGCTAGGACTATGCTTTCAGATTCAAAGCTACCAGTTCTTTTCTGGGGAGAAGCTGTGAATACAGCTTGCTATGTCCTAAACAAAGTTTTGACCGTTAAACGTTTTAACAAAACTTGTCATGAATTAATGTTTAACGAAAAACCAAACTTGAAAGGCTTTGAACCATTTGGATTACCCTGCACTATTGTGTGAAATAAAGATAAACAAAAATTCGGTGAGGTGGCTAACGAAGGCTACTTTCTAGGTTACGTGCCTGGCACACCAAATAAAAGGGTTTTTAATCTAAAAACTGGTAAAATTGAGGTTGTTTTTAATGTTGAAATTACTACATACAAACCTCATCAATCAACGAATGGACCTGCTATATTATATGATTATGAAAGCACTTTTAAATCATTTAATATTCCTGAGTTTTCTGATGCAGATGAATCTCAGCTAATTCAAACAATGATAAGTGAAGACGATGAAGGCGAGTTCATGCCTAGATCGAACGTTGATATGACAGATGCTCCAGAAACTTCCCAATGTGCTGCTGATACTGATTCAAGCGATAGTGAACCTGAACCCATTCAGGGGGAGGATTTCATTAATCTGTTTGCAGATCAGAATATTCAGGGGGAAATTGGATCAAACCTGGGTGATAATCTTGAACTTGATACCGTTGCTACTACACGAGCAAATAGAGATCATCCAGTTAACATGATACTTGGAGATCCTACTGCAGGTGTTCAGACGAGAAGAAGTATAGCAGCGAATTCCGGGTTATTTGTTTCGATTGAGAAGACTGGGATTGTGAATGAATGCTTGTATAGTTGCTTTATTTCTCAAGAGGAGCCGAAGAACATTCATATGGCTCTGAAAGACAATTCTTGGGTTGAGGCTATGCAAGAGGAATTGGCCCATTTTGCTAAGTTAAAGGTTTGGGAGTTAGTTGACCTTCCTAAAGGTGAGAGAAATTGGCACTAAATGGGTATTTAGGTGCAAGAAGGATGAAAGAGGAATTGTAACGCAAAACAAGGCTCGATTGGTGGTTAAAGGTTTCAATCAGCAAGAAGGGATTGACTACAATGAAGTGTTTGCACCAGTGGCAAGGTTAGAAGCAATTTGTTTGTTCCTAGCTTTCGCTTCATTCAAGGGCTTCAAAGTTTACCAACTAGACATGAAGAGTGCGTTTCTTTACGGGAAAGTCCAAGAAGTGGTGTATGTCTCACAACCAGATGGGTTCGTTGATCCAGATTATCCAGATCGGGTGTACAAGCTTGATAAGGCTTTGTATGGATTACATCAAGCTCCCAGGGCGTGGTACGAGACACTGCCTACACATCTGATCAAGAATGGTTTTGAAAGAGGTCAGATTGACAGTACACTTTTCATCAAGAGGAAGAAGGAAGATTTTCTGCTGGTACAGGTATACGTGGATGACATCATCTTTGGGTCATCAGATGAAAACATGTGTAAAGAGTTCGAGCAGGTGATGAAGAGCAAGTTCGAAATGAGCACTATGGGTGAGCTGTCTTACTTTCTGGGATTACAACTTGAACAGAAGGAGGATGTGATGTTTATTCATCAAACAAAGTATGTGTATGACATTTTGAGTCGGTTCAAAATGAATGATTGCTCTACTTTCAACACACCCATTTGCGAAAATCACAATCTTGGCCCAGATCATGAAAGTACTGAAGATGTTGATCCAACTCAATACAGGGCGATGATTGGTTCTCTAATGTACTTGACTGCTTCAAGACCCGACATCATGTTTGTCGTATGCTTGTGTGCCAGATATCAAGCTAATCCAAAAGAGTCACACATGAAAGCAGTGAAGCGTATTCTTCGTTACTTGAAGGGGAAACCTAAACTTGGGTTGTGGTATCCAGCTGATAGTGATATGAATTTTGTTGCTTACACTGACTCAGACTTTGGAGGATGCAAGTCAAACAGAAAGTCTACAACTGGTGGTTGTCAGTTCTTAGGAGGCAGGATTGTGTCTTGGCAATGCAAGAAGCAATCTTGTGTGTCTACCTCTACGTGTGAAGTTGAATATATTGCTGCGGGAAGTTGCTGCTCTCAGGTTCTCTGGATACAACAGCAGATGCGCGATTACGGTTTGGATTTCACTCGTACTCCTATTATGATAGACAATAATGCCACAATTTCTATAACTAATAATCCCATGAAACACATTCGCACAAAACATATTGACATTCGTCATCATTTTATACTGGATTGTGCTGAAAAGAGACTAATTGAATTACATCGAGTCGACACACTAGATAACCTGGCAGATCTTTATACTAAAGCTTTTGACAGGGCTCAATTTTGAACATTTAGTCGAACTCAACGGGATGAGGAATCCTGAATAACTGGTTTTTCATAAGAATTGTGTAAATAGTTTACTGCTTTCTTAAAAAATCAAAAATACAAAAACATTGAAAAATCAAAAACTTAAAAAAATAGAAAATCAAAAATGAGTTATCACCGTGTGAAAAAGAAGAAATGATAGTACATCAGCAAGTTAGACTGTCACGCTGAAAATGAATTAAAATGCTTAAGTGTGATAGCAGCTTCATCATACGATGTACCAGTAGGCAAAAAGCATGAAATAATCAACTTACCAATGTGATATAAACTTAAATGCACTGAGTATGAGTGGGGAACACATCAGTGGTGTATGGTTTAATGACCTTAAATCTTACGTTTATAGATTGCCAAAATCTGAGGTTTTGGGTCTTTATACTCTTATTTCATCTGGGGATATCAGGGTTGTCCTTCTGCTGCATCCAGATACATGCTGACCTAGGCACAACCAGGATATCTTAAAAGAGCTAAAAATGCCAAAACCCTGTAAATGAAGAAGCTCTCCTAGAGAGTCATTCAAAATGTGCAAAATGCATAAATCGTACCAAAAATGGTATTTGTCTTAGCCCTCGTTAGATATTTTGGTCTCTTTGTTGTACGGAAGTACTGACCTGATCACCAATTATCTAAACGTTGAAAAACAAAACGGATGAATTCAGTATACTCAC
Source organism: Helianthus tuberosus (assembly GCA_030545235.1). Lineage (NCBI taxonomy): Eukaryota > Viridiplantae > Streptophyta > Magnoliopsida > Asterales > Asteraceae > Helianthus > Helianthus tuberosus. The sequence goes on along the minus strand of CM060394.1, from coordinate 93,821,917 downwards.
CTACTACGATGAATCTTTGTGCATACCTTGATCGCGGGGGTATATCCTGAAGTGGGACACACTAATATATCAGAATAATATTACCTTAACGTATCATACGGTAATGGTAATGGTACTTGAAATGTTCATGCATTTTGTTTAAGTGGACAAACATACTGGTAATCGTCTTGGACTGCTTTTCACGAAAAATTAAATAAAGAATTATCTAATAGTGTGGAAAACAGTTTGATTTTGTTGATATGATCTTCTTACCAGTGATTCTCATAAAAATAGAGTGTTTATTACTTTTTTTATTTACTTGCTTTCAGAAAATATAAAAATACAAAAAATAGTGTCTTTTTCAGTTTAAAATTCTTAACGTACGGAAAACTGTTATTCTTGGAGGAATTGTTACTGATAGGGGGAGACGGTGTTGGGAAGTGAGTTCAAAATTTTAAATCATGCGGGTTATAGGGTGTGTGATTAATAAGTTTTGCGTGTTGGTGATAAGTTGAAAATGCTTAATCTGTAATCCAGTTTAACTATCTCTTGAATAATAATAATTTATTTAACTTTGTTGAAAAATTCTTATGGTTTCTCGAGATGTTTGTTTTATAGTATACAGATTGAAGCGGTATGTTGCTGAGAAGTTGCTGAGTTGAGAAGATGAGAGTTTGATTGGATGCATGGTAGAACCTCCTTTCTACATTGCAGACAAAGTTGAAAAGTTTGAAGATTGCTTTACAAATGCTGAACTTGAGTTTACTCAAGTGCTAACGTTTTGAAGATTTGGTGATTGGATGCATCAGCTTAGGGGAGTCTCTGTTGCTGACAGAAGCTGTTAAAGCTGAAGCTATCCAAAGACCAAAGATAGTGCAAGCTTACATGAAGATTGCAAGATGACTGAAGACAAAGTTATTTTATGAAGCTATTGTCAAGGGGGAGTTTGTTGGTGCATATTTGTGACAACAGCTTAGATTTGGTCTTTGGATATCTTGTAATTAGTTAAACGATGAACAGTTAGCGGGTTTAGCTTTGTATTAGTGGAATAATAGAGTTTGGGCTAAACAAAACCCAGTTTGGGTCTAGGGGGGACGAATTGGGCTTTGCCCATGTAGGAAACCTTAGCCCAAGTTGCAAACCTTGTGTTATATAAACAAGGCTTTGCATTAGGGTTTAGGTTGATCAGCCAAAACAGTTGTTAGAGAGAATTCGTGAGAGCATATACAGCTTGGACGAAATTGAGAGTGTTAGGGTTTTGATTGATTGTAATTCGTGAGATTGATAATCAATAGAAACCCAGTTTGATTGTGAATTGCTGATTACTACTCCTTTCTATGATATTCTGATCAAGAGGATTCCGCACTCTTGATTGGATTGATAATTCTGTGACGATCCATACGAACCAGGGGACCTACAAAGCCCAGTTATCAATCGTTTATGGCCCAATGGTTTAAACGAGTTCGTTACAAGTGTTGTGTGGCCCAACACTTGTCAGAAGGTGTGCGGCCCATTCAGGTATAGCCTGATTTAACCATAATTATCCATAGAAAGACATTAATCCAATTGTCATGCACGTTATCATATCGTCATACATGTACCAAGGATTCTATTTATCATAATCGTCACACCTTATCATATAATTAAACATTATCAATAACACATCATAACTCATTCCTGTATCAAATTAATCACATCAAAAATCATCATCCAATGACTAAATCTAATCACTCGGATATTCCTCACAACACAATTCATAATTGTCGATTAAACATTATGTTAACTGTCCGATTAACATTAAACTAAGTAGCACAGTAATTGACATGTGTGATACACCAGGAAAACCAGGAAACCACGCAACCTATCTAGCTTCCTCAGTTTGTGAATTGCTGATTACTACTCCTTTCTATGATATTCTGATCAAGAGGATTCCGCACTCTTGATTGGATTGATAATTCTGTGACGATCCATACGAACCAGGGGACCTACAAAGCCCAGTTATCAATCGTTTATGGCCCAATGGTTTAAACGAGTTCGTTACAAGTGTTGTGTGGCCCAACACTTGTCAGAAGGTGTGCGGCCCATTCAGGTATAGCCTGATTTAACCATAATTATCCATAGAAAGACATTAATCCAATTGTCATGCACGTTATCATATCGTCATACATGTACCAAGGATTCTATTTATCATAATCGTCACACCTTATCATATAATTAAACATTATCAATAACACATCATAACTCATTCCTGTATCAAATTAATCACATCAAAAATCATCATCCAATGACTAAATCTAATCACTCGGATATTCCTCACAACACAATTCATAATTGTCGATTAAACATTATGTTAACTGTCCGATTAACATTAAACTAAGTAGCACAGTAATTGACATGTGTGATACACCAGGAAAACCAGGAAACCACGCAACCTATCTAGCTTCCTCAGTAACTACGTGCTAAATTTCGGGACGAAATTTCTTTCAATTTGGGGATGATGTGACAACCCGAACTTTCAAGGTCTGTATCTCTTCGTCACGTGATTCTGTTTCTTGATATTCCTATTTCATATCTTTTACGATGATAAAAATTAGTAACACTTGTGACGGTAATTTAAATTGCTAAATGTTTAATGTATAAGTGTGTGAATTGGGCCGGACTTAGTATCGTGAATAGGGTATGTTATTATGGGCCGCACCTCAAATAACCGAAACCCACCCCCCCCCTTAATCACTAAGTATTGGTTGTTTGCCAATATATTTCGGCCCACTTGGGCTTGAGCCCATTAGCATGGCCGGCCAAAGAAGGAACCGCCAATCATAGGTTATTGATGTGCTCGTAACATATAATGTTCATTATCTCGTACACCAAAAATTTAACCCTACTATCCCCTACGTACGTGCGGCAGACCCCCCCCCCCCAATCAAAGCCATCTTGTAGTTCGAAGACATCAGTTTGTTTAATCGAGCCTTTTGGTTAGTATATTAAATTCCTTGTCTAAGTTGATTGTTCTTGGTGATGGTAATGATTAAAGCCTGCTTGTATATGATGATTGTGTTTTACCCTATAGCCTTGCATGTGAAAAGCCTTGAGAGTGCAGCCAAAGTGATAAGGATCACTTCATAAATTGTCGGCCATATTGTTCATGTGCTTGGAAATTGTGTAGGCATGTGCTTGTTATATGTGTGTTATTACTTTACATATATTATATGGTGTCTAGATGTGCTAGTGACTTACACGTAATAGGAATGATTGTATGCTACTGAATATTTGTGAATTATTGCATGTATACTAGATTTTGATAGTGGGTATATGTTAATATATTCATGTATGGGCTGTGATTACTACTACCTTGCATAGATGGATTGCTTGCATATATATTATTGTTAGTTGTTAGCAGTTGGAATGCATGTCAATTAGGGAAACCGGTTATTAACATTCTTGATGCTAGACGATGATGATTAACGGATGTGTCGATATCATGGATTATGTTAGGGCCGCATATATTAGAAACCCAGATAAACACCCCTTAGATCATTGATAAATCGGCCTTAATGGCTAGTTGATGTTGCAAATTGATCTAGCTGTCGCATGATTTATAAAGAAGTATGATGTGTTAGTCGATTGAGTATTGGTTGCAAATGATAAAGTTTATGAAATTGTTATAATAATTGTTTTGTGATTGTTATGTAATTACTGTTCTATGTTAATATAGAAGATAAGGGGGAACCGATGGATTAAGTTTAGCATAAGGGAATATCTATTGAAACAAAGCAGTACATTAAATTGTATCACACACAATCATATCTCGGTTGGGCCATATTGTTTCACATAACATCACATGGGCCGGTTAGGTTTGGGTAGAAAGAAACTGGATTGGACCACAAGATGTTGTAAAAACATGCTGGTTGGATTGGGCCGTAACGGAGTCATGGGGTGTGGGCGGCAAGCGAAAGCAGCTGGGCCGAGTCTATTGGGCCCCGCTGTGAAGTATTCAATCCAACCCGGGCTGGGCGGTGTGAGTGGACACAGTAGTGTTTGGGCTTCTGGTTAATGGACTAAGTAATGTTAACAGCCTGTTAGGTTGGGCTGCATTTGTCGATTAGAATCACTCACTAGATTAGATGCTTCCTTTGGGTTTGGGAGTATTATTGGGTCGCGTATAGTGATTGGATATATATATATATATATATATATATATATATATATATATGTTATGTGGTTTATGTGTTAACTGTTGGGTCAACCACACATAACTAGCATTAGGAAGCTCAGGTTACTGTTTATAAAATTAAGTGGTAATATCATGATCTGTTTTATGTTATAAGACACGTGCTACTTATATTATATGCTACATGATTGAATACGAGTCTATATGACACTGTTTGGTACACGCCTAATTAGATATGATAATTATAATAGGGCATGTTTGACCAAAGTGTTAACAAGTAAACTATCTGCCGAGCAAACCAAGGTGAGTTCACACTCTTAAGGCATGGGATTCCCGGTGGGTTGGGAATGGGATTAAGAAGTTAAGACGAAACCTGTATATTCACCACTAATAGACTACATACCTCCGTCCTCGGATTGGGAAGAATACGTACCTCCGTCCTCGAATTGGGAAGGACGCCTACATTTAACCTGCGTATTCTCGGTTGGGTAGAATACGTACCTCCGTCCTCGGATTGGGAAGGACGCCTATATTTGACCTGCGTATTCTCGGTTGGGTAGAATACGTACCTCCGTCCTCGGATTGGGAAGGACGCCAATATTTATAACTAGTCTAGTGGTTTACAACATGGGGAAGCCCCCACTAATTATGGTTTGGAAAACAAGGAAAGCTGGTTAACCTATAGTTGTAAACAAACTCATGGTTTTTTAAACTACTTTAAAACGAACACCAATTGTGAACTCGCTCAACTTTGTTGTTGACTCGTTGTTACATGCCTTGCAGGTCGTTAGGTATTTATGGAGCTTGCACGAGCAGGAGGAGTCGTTGTGGGACATGGACCGTTGTGTGCCATGTTAACTTTTTGAACTTATGACTTATGTTTTGGTTTTACTTTTATTGCTTCCGCTGTTTAACTTGAATTTTGGTTAACTTGTTTTTGAACACCAATTATATTGGGTGGTTGAACTTTTATTTAATTTACTATATTGTTCAATATTATTGGTGGCTTGATCCTGGTCAGTCACGCCTCCATGCGGTGATACTCCGCTTGTGGATTTTGGGGGTGTGACAGACTGGTATCAGAGCCATTGGTTATAGCGAACTCGGTTTTAAAAAGGGAAAAAGCTTTTCAACAAAACCAGACTATAACCTGTACAGTGCTCAATGATCCACAATGACGCTTCGCTCCACGTGCAAGACTCAACACTATAGGTGATATGGTTTATGTTTATCTTGCCTATCTACTAGTTTACTTAATGCATTATTTATTGTATGCTTAGCCAACGTAACGACTATTGTTTGAAACCTTGTGTACTCTTTTCTGTCATCCCATACTTATGCACTTTCGCGACACCTCTCTCATTTGTGGTTTCTTTCATGTCTTCGAATCATGAGTGGACGTTGAACTTGACTCAAGCCCAGCTGACGGCTCTAATCAACGAACGAGTGGCTGAGGCACTCGCAGCAGTCCCTGCAGGAGGTATAACCTGCCATTCCGACCTAACCTAGGATGTTTAGATCCTACTCTCGCGAACCAACTCTTGTGCTTAACCTTGTCTTTTCTTTCTCACGCGACAGGTTAGCATGCTCAGCCTCCCGTATGTACCTTCAAGACCTTTATGGACTGTCGACCTAGTACCTTCAGCGGCACAGAAGGAGCTGTAGGTCTTCTTCACTGGTTCGAGAAGATCGAGTCTGTTTTTGAGATGTGTGAATGCCCTGAGGCTCGTAGGGTAAAATTTGCAACTGGAACACTCGAAGGTGCTGTCTTAACTTGGTGGAAAGCACATGTTCAATTGCGAGGGCTGGTGGTTGCTAATGCCACCCCATGGAATGACTTCAAGGATTTGATCAAGGAAGAGTACTGTAATCGTGACGACATTCACAAGCTAGAGGTGGAGTTTTTCAATTTGAAGATGACGGGGTCCGAAATCAAGGCATATATAAAGAGATCTAACGAATTAGCTATCTTGTGTCCTACTATGGTGGATCCTCCCATCAAGCGTATTGAGTTGTACCTCAAGGGTCTAGTGCCAGAAATCCAGAGCCATGTGACTGCGGCTAACCTTGGTACTATTCAGCAAGTTATTCGACTAGCCCATCGCCTCACTGACCAGGCAGTTGAGCAGAACAGGCTGCCCAAGCGCATTAGTGCTACAACTACTTCAGATGCTCCTAGTGACAACAAGCGCAAGTGGGATGGAAATTCGAGCAAGGGTTCCACTTCGGTTCAGTCTCAGTCTCAGCAGCGAAGGACTGACGACTTCAAGAGCCCTGGTCAGCAATCTTCAGGTAATCAGAATCAGGGTCAGGGTGGATACAAGGGAAATCACCCTAAGTGCAATCGATGTAATTTGCACCACAGCGGGCAGTGCAACAAGGGTCGTTGTCAGAGATGTAACAAGTTTGGTCATGAAGCCAAGGATTGCAGGAGCTCACGTCCTGCGAATCAGAATCGTCAGCAGCAGCCACAACCTCCACAGAACCAGCAACAGCATCAGCAGGGTAATAAGGGATGTTATCAGTGTGGTGCTGAAGGTCACTTCAAGAGACACTGTCCACAGTTGAATCAGAATCAGAACAACAACCAAGGAAATGGAAACAATGGGGGCAACAATGGTGGCAATGGTGCCAAGGGTCGTGCTTTCGTGATTGGTCAGGGTGAAGCAAGGAACGATCCCAACGTTGTGACGGGTAAGTTTCTACTGGAAGACTTCTTTGTTACTGTTTTATTTGATTCGGGTGCCGATACCAGTTATATGTCTTTAAAAGTTAGTCATATGCTTAAGCGTACCCCAACACTTTTGAACACCAAGCACATTGTAGAACTAGCGAATGGTAAAAGTTTAGAGGCCGCACACATAGTTAAGGGTTGTAATCTCGTCTTAGCTGGTCAGAATTTCTCTATCGACCTTATTCCCATCGCTCTTGGTAGTTTCGACGTCGTCATTGGGATGGATTGGTTGTCTCAACATCAAGCGGAGATTCTTTGCAAGGAGAAAATCATCCGTATTCCTCGTTCTGGTGAAGAACCCCTCGTGATTCATGGAGACAAGAGTGGTGCATTCGTAGGCATTATCTCTTTCCTTAAGGCCCATAAGTGTTTGCGAAAGGGCCACACTGTCATTTTAGCTCTCGTTACTGACACCTCAACGAAAGAGAAGAAGATAGAAGACATTCTGTTAGGATCTGAGGCTCCTTATGATTGTGTTTGTTTGTATAATCAATAGAAATCAACAGAGTTTAAGTGCAGCAGAAATGAACAACAAACCTTGTAAACACAATCAAAGAGTAAAATAGTTTTGATAAATACATGCTTTTCATTGAGTTGAATGATTACAATACAAACCAAAAGATTAATAAGCATGCTTACAAACTAAACTCCCCCTCAGCCTGATACTTCATGGTTGATTGCACAAGATGAAAGGATTGGACTAGAGGAGAAGAACTCACTCAGTCAATCAAATGTAACAGTACAGGGTACTGTTACATTTATAGACAAACCAAACCACTGAAGCATCTCAGCTGACGTCACCAAGAAAGCGACATCTAACAACCTAACAAACTCTATCCACGGATCTATAACTACTGACCATACAGACACTGATTACATTCTAAGCATTGATGTATAAACACTGATTCTTCATTCCACTGATGTAGTCAACCACTGATGTTGAGCATCAGTGCTTTCTTCAAAGGGTGATCAGACCTTGAATGAGCAGTGCTTTAACTCTTCAGCAGTGCTTGGATTCCGTCAGTAGATTGAGCTTCAGTCTTTAATCTTCATCAGTACTTTAGTAACAGTTGTCTTATTGAGCAGTGCTTTGAAGTCTGTCAGTTGCTAGATAACCACTGTCAAGGGGAAAATTTAATGCAAACAACTGATTATTATGAATCCACTGTTGTGAACCAGTTTTGGCTTTCATTATCTGTTCCTCTGGTAAGGTTCAATCCCAACAATCTCCCCCTGGAATAGATAATGCCAAAACCCTTCATTATTCTGGATCCTTATTGTCTCATCAGAAGTTCCCTAACTTGTCCTTTAAACTGCAACTCAAAATCCATGGAACTTGTGTCATCCTCATCCCTGCACAGTGCAAGTTCAAGGAGATCTTGCAGATCTTCAACACCCAGGCCTAGTGCTTCTTTCCTTGATATGTACTTCACTTCACCATTGGATCTGAACATGGTCAGTACATGGGTCTTTTGATCAGGCATCCATTTTAGTACTTTTGAACCCAATGGGTTTCTTGGGAGAGATTTATTAACTGATGAGTTGGGGGATTGTGGCCTTGTGAAAACTTGTTGATCAGTACTCTGTGCTTTTGCTGGTTCAGAGTTTTCAGCCTGATCAATACTCTGAGCTTTTGATAGTTCAGAGTTTTCAGCATGATCAGTACTCTTAACTTTTGCTGCTTCAGAGTTTTCAGCTGACATTTGTTTGAAGGTCTTTTTTATGATTTCATTTGCTGCAGCTATGTCTTCTGCAGTTTCTTGCTCAATTTGCTCTTGCCTTTTCTTTTGATCTATGTTGGGATTGAACCCTATCAGAGGAACAGATAATTAAAGCCAAAACTGGATCAGAGCAGTGGATCCAGAATAAGCAGACGATTACAGTTAGTTCATGCAAATCTCTCCCCTTGAAAGTGGCTTTGTATCTGCTGACCTCCTATCTGCTGATCTTACCAAGTGCTGATTCACAACTGCTGCTTTGCATCTACTGCCAAATGTTAAAGACTGATGGAAGACCAAAGCTCTGCTGACTCAATCTACTGCCTTGAGTCAAGTACTGCTGATCCGGACAAGCACTGCTGGGTGCACAGCAGTGGAAGGATGCAGCAGCTGTTTAAGTGTCTTTTATGTAATGTAATGTAATAGCAGTAGTTTAGTACATCAGTGTTTATAGATCAGAGGTTAGAGTTTGTTAGGAGGTTAGATGTCACTTTCATGGTGACGTCAGCTAAGATGCTCAGTGGTTTGCAAGTGCCTATAAATAGTTCAGTACTTTGTACTGTTCTATTAGCTCTTTCACCACATCATCTTCTTTGTACGAACAAACTACTGAGCTCTGGCTGAGGGGGAGTTTGCATTCATTCATCAATCATTGTAATCGGTGTTGAAACAAATTCAATCTTTCGATTCATTGTGTAAAGATGTTTGATAAAAGTATTACTCTCGTTTGATTGTATGCAAAGTTTGTTTTCATTATAATTCCGCTGCACAACTCTTTCATTTCCATCTTAATTTCAAACGAAAATACAATCAAAAAGAAACTCAGATCCAACAATTGGTATCAGAGCCTGGACAGTCAAATTTGATTTAACAATCATTTTGACGTAAATAGTTCAGCTCATAACAGTTGATACTGATCGTTTGTTCGTCCGTTGAAAAACAGAGCAAGGATTAATCACCATTAAAGTTGATTTCTCAGTGTCTGTAAAACAACAAGAATGACGTCACAATCTCAGGATGATAAAAACAACATCGGCTCACTTTTTAAACCACCTATGCTAAAAAGAAATGATTACAACATCTGGCAGAGGAGGATGGGTCACATCCTCGCTCAACAAAGCACAGGTTGTTGGAAATCTGTCATTTATGGTCCCCATGTTCCTTCAGTGCCAAGTGCTGAAGATGCTAAAAAGTTCGTTCCAAAACCAGTTGAAAATTATACCGAAACCGACTTTCAAAAGATCGAACTAGATGCTAAAGCGTTTAGCATCGTAGCATCAGCGCTGCCCAATGAAATATATGCTGGACTGTTACATTGTAACAGTGCCAAAGAGTTATGGGACGCACTTAAGGAACAGTTTGGGGGAACTGAGGAAGTCATTGAAAACAATAGGGAAATCCTGAACCAACAGTATGAAACATTTTGCTACGTTAAAGGTGAATCACTAACGCAACAATTTGAGCGTTTCAGTTGTCTCATCAGTGAACTGAGGCTTGTTAACACCACTTTTACAAACTCAACTCAAAATAGCAGGTTCCTCAGGTCACTGCCAGAAAAATGGGACACCATAGCTTTTGTCACCCGAAACTCACCTGAATTCAAGGATCTGACCTTGACCCAACTCCATGGTCGACTCCTGACCTACGAAAGGGAGTTGAACCAGAAAAGGAGGTTACAAGAGTCAGGAAAAGTTACCGATGATTACACTTTCGGTAATACTGCTCTTCTGGGTCAAGAAGAATCTGGGAGCAGTGGTAAGGATCAGGGTTTTGATCACTTCATTGACATAACTGCTGGTGCAAATTTTAACAACCCTGATCCTCACTCTGCTAGTTATGCATTCACTGCAAACGAAAACCAGATGTCAGACAATTTAAGTTTTGAACTAAATGATTTACAACATTTTGATCCCACTGATTTAGAGGAAATGGACATCCTGCACCAACTGGCTTTGCTAAGTGTTAGAACTAGCAAGTTCTACAAAAGAACAGGGCGAAAATTCCCTGGTTTGCATGGGAATCTAAGGGTTGGGTTGGATAAATCGAAAATCAAGTGCTACAAGTGTAATAGGTTGGGACATTTCGCTAGGGAATGTAGGAGTCAAACTACTGGTCCCATAATTACTCATCCTAGCTCAAATCCTAGACCTCAAAACCAAAACACTGTGCACTATGCCCAATATGCCCCAGCAGCTCAAGTGAACACTGCTCACTATGCTGCTGCCCCTGTGCCAGTACATTATGTCCAAACTACTGTTCCCCAAATCCAATATGTTCAAACCCCTGCTCCACAGGTACAAGTGCAACCTGTTGCACCTCAAACCACTGCTCCAGCAGCAGCACAACCAGATCAACAAAGTTTTTTCACTCAAGGGTTTGTTGACTGGAGCAGTATGCCTGAAGACCTTAATGATGAAAATTTTGCACTCTATGCTTCTAATGATTCTTCTCATGATGAGTTTTGTTTGATGGCATTAGAGTCAATACAGGAGGGGGTTGAAACTGAGGAGGAACAGCAGTACTTTGAAACAGTGGAAGAGGTGACTGAAGCAGTGGTTACTGCTGTGGCTGGTGAACTACTGTTGGGAGAAAGTTCAGGTACCCTGATTGAACCAATGACAGACCCATGGTCCGTAGAGGACAAAGAAGAAGAGAAAGAAGAAAAGGCTGGTGAAAAGAAGGTGAAAGCTGATGATGAAGAAGATCATCAATGTGATTGTGCAATGATGGCAGCTGCCAAGGTATCTCCTCAAGTTCTTGAAAAACTGTGTTCTGACAACTGCATAATTGCTTTTGCTAACATTAAAGAGGTGAATGAAAACCTTCGGGATAAAATCTTATCTGATGAGGTCAATTTTGAAAGGTCTTTAAAAGAACTTAAAAACAAATTGACTGAAAAAAGAAAAAGAGAACAGCTGTCTAAAAGAAGAGCAAAGTATAACCAAAACCCAACTTCAAATTATGGTAGAAAAATACCAAGTTTGCAAAAAGGAGTTGGAGTCCGCCCAGATTACTTGTGAAAGATGGGTGGAATCCTGCAAAGGATATGAGGTTATGCTTGAAAAACAGAGAAAAAGCAATGTGAAATTTGGGGTTGGCTATAGAAAACATGATGATGAAAACATTGCTTTTGAAAACTCTGTTCAAACCACTGATGTAACCACTGAGTTCATCCCCACAAACAAGAATGGCCAAGAAGTGAAAATCACTGACAAACTTGGTAACAAAATCACACTTGACAGACCAATGGAATCCTCCACTTTCAAGGAGCTTGAAGAATACCAGTTTAAACCAAAATGGTCTGATGAGTGTGACATTCTTGAAAATTTCAAGCCAATGGACTTTACATCAATTGATGGTGTCAAGGCTCCAAAAGCTAAAGTCATACCTCTCAAGGACATCCCAGCAGTGGTTAAAACCTCTGCTGCAAAGGAGTCCGAAAAGAGAAAGAAAAAAGAAAAAATTGATAACTTGTTTTGTGAATTCTGTGAGAAAAGGAATCATCTAACAAAAGATTGTTTCCACTTAAAAGCTTATGATCTAAACAGAACAAGTGTCATTATCCCAGCAGAAAGCTGCATTGTTTGTGGTAAGACAAATCACAAAACTCAAGCATGTGTGTATCTCAAAAACTTTGATGTAAAAAAGAATGAGTACATGGCTAAAACATCCTTGAGTCCACCATCATCATCAACATCTGTCAAATTCACCAAGAAACAACCACTGTTTGTGCCAGTTCAAACAGCTGTTACAAAACAGCTGAACCAAACATCTGTCAAAAGAGATGTTCAGGTTACTGATGCACCCCCTGCCAATCAGTTCAGAAAAGGCAGAGAAAAACAGTCTTACCAAAGGATTCCTCACGTTTATGAGGCCTACAAAAGGCCCTCTAAACCCAAAGTGAACAAGCATCCTTTTGGTTACCAGCAGATGATTGGTCAGGACCCACAACAGTGGTTAGAGAAACACTGTCCTAAAACAGTTCAAACTCCTGACCTAACCACTGTCCATCATTCTGCATCCATCCCAGACACTGTTGAGACCCCATCCAAAGCCTTGTTGGCTTTGGAGACCTTAATGAACTAATCCTTTTACTTCATGTGCAGGGAGCTTCTGCATGCTTTGATAGTCTTTGGTATGTAGATAGTGGAGGCTCCAGGCACATGACAGGATGTAAAGCCCTCCTCAAAGACTTTAAAAACCATGGAGGGGGTGATATATCCTTTGGGAATAATAGTAAAGGAAAAGTTCTGGGGTCGGGTACAGTGGAGTCTGGAAAAGTAAAATTTGAAAATGTCAATCTAATAGACAATCTAAAATTCAACCTTCTGAGTGTGTCCCAAATGAGTGACAAGGGTTTTGGGTCATTCTTCACAAAAGATTGTTGTAGGATTGTTGGACCAGAAATGGTCAAAAAGATTGAAGCAATAATCAAAACTGGTCAAACTAAACTTGTTGCTCAAAGAAGTGGCAATGTTTATGTTGTTGACATGTCAAAAGAGTGTCCCAGAGCTGATGCCTGTCTGTTCTCAGCTGCCTCTAACAAAGAGACAGAACTTTGGCACAAAAGGCTGGGGCACACAAATCTTAAGACAATCACAGAAATTTCAAAAAATGGTTTGGTGAGAGGCCTACCACAAAAATTGTTTTCATGTCTTGAACATTGCATTTCCTGTTTAAAAGGAAAACAGCATAAAAGTTCTTACAAGTCCATTGAAGAGTCCAAAACAACCCAGTGTTTGCAAATGCTACACATGGATTTGTTTGGCCCAGTTCAAGTCATGAGCCTCAAAAAGAAAAAATATTGTTTGGTTATTGTTGATGACTTTTCTAGGTTCACATGGACTTTCTTTTTGCACTCAAAAGATGAAACTGCAGGCATTTTGCAAGACTTTGTAATACAGGTTGAAAAGCAATTTGACCTTCCAGTGAAAAGCTTCAGGAGTGACAATGGCACAGAATTCAAAAATAGGGAGTTGGATGCCTTCTGTGTGAAGAAAGGGATTGTAAGGCAGTACAGCATCCCAAGAACACCAGAGCAGAATGGGGTAGTTGAAAGGAAGAACAGAACTCTGATTGAGGCTGCCAGAACCATGCTTGCAGATTCAGGTTTGCTATTAACTTTCTGGGCAGAGGCAGTAAACACTGCTTGCTATGTTCAGAACAGAGTTTTAATAAACCCCAGGCACAAAAAGACTGCCTATGAAATTCTGTATAAAATTAAACCACTGATCTCATATTTCAAAGTGTTTGGCTGCCCATGCTTTATTTTGAACTTAAAAGATTCCATTTCAAAATTTGCAGCCAAAATTGATTGTGGTTACCATTTGGGATACTCAACCACTGCCAAGGCCTACAAAGTGTTCAATACACGGACCAAGGCAGTGGAGGAGACTTTGAATGTAAAGTTCAATGAGCTTTCTTCAATGAAAATCCCAGCAAACCCTGCAGATCTGTTTGATCTTGAAAAATTCACTTTTGAAAATACTGCTGTCAAGACTAACAGTGCAGGTCCATCAGAGGATACAACACCAGACTATGGGTATGAAATCATCATCCCTCAAAGGTCTGCCACAAAGGGAAAAGCACCAGCTGTTCAAAACAGTTGTCAAAGCTCAATCACTGCTACCTCAACAGTTGTTGACCAAAGTAGCCCATCAACCACTGCTTCCACATCCTCAAACACTGCTGACAAAAGTCCTCAAATAGTGGATAAAAGTCAGCAGTTGTCCACTTCATTACCTCCTATACCACCACCTTTTGAAACCACTACTGGATCATCAAAGTCCCCAGCAGTGGTTAGCTCAGATGATACACATTTGCAGCCTTCACCAACCAATGCCATCATACCATACCAAGGAGATTTAATCTTCTTGAGATCTCATCCGCCTGATCAAATCATTGGCAACATCAATGAAGGGGTGCTCACAAGAAGCCAAACCCAAAACATTTGTCTTTTTGCTGGTTTTCTATCACTCCATCAGCCAGTCAAGTACCAAGAGGCACTGAAAGACAACAGCTGGGTAGAAGCCATGCAAGAGGAGTTCCAACAGTTTAAAAGACAACAAGTATGGGAGCTTGTACCACTGCCAGAAGAGGTTAGTCCCATTGGCACAAAGTGGGTCTTCATGAACAAAACTGATGAAAGGGGTATTGTTGTCAAGAATAAAGCAAGGCTTGTGGTTCAAGGTTACAGACAGGAAGAGGGGATTGATTATGATGAAACATTTGCCCCTGTTGCAAGATTGGAAGCCATTAGACTGTTCCTGGCCTTTGCTGTCAACCACAATATGAAGGTGTTTCAAATGGATATCAAAAGTGCTTTCCTCTATGGTACAATCCAAGAAGAGGTGTATGTTTGTCAACCTCCAGGTTTTGAGGATCCATTTTATCCAGATCATGTCTACAGGCTAAACAAAGCCTTGTATGGCTTGAAACAAGCACCAAGGGCCTGGTATGAAACTCTTTCCAACTTCCTACTCTCAAATGGTTTCAAAAGAGGTACCATTGATAAAACACTGTTTTTAAAATGGAGAAGGAAGGATTTAATGATTGTCCAGATTTATGTGGATGACATTATTTTTGGAAGCACATGTAACTCAATGTGTGAAGAGTTTAGAGAACTCATGACAGCTGAGTTTGAAATGAGTGCTATGGGTGAGCTGCAATGCTTTCTTGGTCTCCAAGTACAGCAATTGCAAAATGGAACTTTCATTCATCAAAGCAAATATGCTAAAGAACTTTTAACCAAATTTGATATGAATGATTGTAAACCATGCAGCACACCCATGGCAACAAATAAGCTGGTCATGTCTGATGAAAAGGATGAGCTGATTGACCAAACACTTTATAGAAGCATGATAGGGTCTTTATTGTACCTAACTGCATCTAGACAAGACATCATGTTTGCAACATGTGTCTGTGCAAGAAGTCAATCAGCTCCCAGAAAATCAAATCTCATTGCTGTAAAAAGGATATTCAGATACATAAAAGGTGCTCCCATACTTGGTATCTGGTATCCAGCTAATGGGAACATCAAGCTTTCAGGTTTCTCAGACAGTGACTTTGCTGGATGTCACACCACAAGGAAGTCCACATCAGGAGGGTGCCAGTTTCTAGGTGATTGCTTAGTCTCATGGCAAAGCAAAAAGCAAGCAGCTGTTTCAACATCCACTGCTGAAGCTGAATATATTGCTGCTGCAAGCTGTACAGCCCAACTCTTGTGGCTTCAAAATCAGTTGCTGGATTTTGGTATCACTGCCTTAAAGACACCACTCATGTTGGACAGTCAGGCAGCAGAAAATATCATCAAAAATCCAGTTTCCCATTCAACCACCAAACACATCGACATCAGACATCACTTTGTGAGGGATTGCTATGAAAAAGGTTTGATTTCTCTGCATCATGTCCCAACTAAAGACCAGCTGGCAGATATGCTCACAAAAGCACTTGATACAGCCACTTTTGAAAGCTTGGTCTCTAGAATTGGGATGCTGAACATGGAATAACAAGCAACATCTTGTTTTTCTATGAATAAAAGCAACAAAATGTTTTCAGAAAATCAAAACTCCATCCTTAAAAATAGCTAAAAATGAAATTTTTCATTAAATCCTTAAAAGTCTGCCATTAACCACTGATTGTTCAAAAGTCTGTTCTAATTGGAAAGTCTGTCCGCTGCTGAAAGTCAACCCCTGCTCTCTCATTCCTTTGATAAACTCTGTTGTTCAAAAGCAGTGTCTTATCCACTGATACTATCCACTGATAGTGAAAATCATCCACTGCTTTCATACCACTGCCTTCATTTGTCCCTATCACACAAGTACTGTCCTTCACTTTCAACAGGGGTTGTCACGTGGGCAGTACATATTGGTCAGACCTTTTGTAACGGCTGCCACCTCAGCATTCACTTTCTTCCCTATAAAATCCCCCACTCACCACCAAAACAGGGTTTTACTGTCGAATTGAATTCTTAAAAATTCTCTTCTCAAAGCATTTCTTCACAAATTTCTTCACAAATTTCTTCGATCAATCATCCTCAAAATGACAAAATCAAAGAAATCTTCAAAACCCTCATCCAAATCATCATCGAAAACAGCCTCCCAAAAGGCAATCTCCACTGAAATTCCACATAAACCATCTCACAATCTCCTGGGTCTTCTCACAAAACCAGGAACCACCAAAGTTTTCGATTCCATCATTGATCTCATGGCAAAATCAAAGTACAAAACTTTGTTCACTGCCGATGCACCAATCTATTTGGCGACCCAAAGGGAGTTCTGGAAAAATGCAACCCTTGAAAAACAAGGAGACACTGCAACCACCATAAACTCTTCGATAAAGGGTAAAGCTGTCCAAATCACGCCACAATCCATTTCAGAGGTCTTTCAACTCGGTGATCAGGAAGGTAAAATTTCTTTCACTAAAAACGAGTTACAAACTGACTTCATTGAAAGAGGGTATGAAGCCACAATGATGAAGAAAATTACCTTAGAAAAAGGTTATTTTCCGTCAGCAACCAGATTTTTATTTCATACCCTCCTACTATGTGTTTCAAACAAAACCACTTCTTTCAATGAAATCCCTTTAAAGATTCAAAATCTGGGATATCCAATTCTTCAAGGAGAAAATTTTAACTATTCTCAGGAAATTTTTAAAGATTTGGTTAACAATGTTGAAACAAAATCATTCTTACTGTTTCCAAGGTTCTTAAGTTACTATTTTTCAAAGAAATTCAGTAAGGATGATTTAGCTGCAATAAACCAAGGTGATCCTACTCAAATAAATAGTTTAACTACTGAAACTTTTTCAAGGATGTTAGCACCTTGCAAAACACAAGCAGAGGTGCCTGAGCAGATTTTAGCAGTTACAACTGCTCCTCAGGTATTTGCTGCTGAGCCCACTGCTCAAGGTGATCAAAGCAGCAGCACAACTGCTTTGAAACCCACACCTACTATCTCCAAAAAGCCAAAAAGAAAAACTCAAAAACCCACAAAACCCATCAAAAATGCAACTCTGGAGGATGAGATACCAGAGCTCCTGCCAGTGACAACACAAAAGTCACAAGAAACCACTGCTACTACTTCCTCACAGCAGTTGGTACAAATATCTCAACCCATACCTGAAACTCTTCCTGCTTCTTCACAAAAAGAACAGGTTGTACAAATAGGGCCTCCACATCATGATGCTCTGGAAACACTCGTTTCTATCATCCACAGTCCAATGCCCGGGACACATCCTATTTCTACACCAACCATCACATCCACAATTCCCTCACCAATAAAACCACTGTTGGATGCAATTGATTTGAACCAGGAATTATCCAGTCCTTCTCAATCACCTACTAATGAGAATATACCTCAACAACTGACTGGGTCTGCTGTATCAATCTTTGCTAACCCACCAACACAACCTGAGGAGGTTACACCCCTTGAGTTACAAGTAACTCTTGGTGGTAATCCAAGTGAAGCAGCCACTACAACTGTTACACCCACTGGGTTACATTTGGACAGTGGTTACATTCATAAGACTTCCTTGGAGGCAATTCCTTTTATAGCACCTCTGCCAACCACCAGTGGATTTATTTATCCTACTGGCAACATCAAAAGGTTGTCAAGTGTTGAAGGAAGAAGACCCCAGTACCAAGAAAAAGGGGCATCAGTGGTTAATGTTTGGAGTATATTCCCTACATCTACCACTGATAAAACCACTGCTAGTGGGAAATCAGATGATCCCATTAACTTGGGTGATGGTTTAAAGTACCAGAAATTGACGGATCGTATTGCAAAGCTTGATAACTCTGTTGCAGAACTCAAAGATATGCTACAACAGGTGTTACAAGTTCAGAAGGTACAATCAACTGCTGTTCCACCTCAAGCACCTGCTCCACAAAGGGCACCTGCTACAAATGAGCTCTGGAATCTATTTCAATCTTTTCTCCAACAACAAGCACAATTAGCAGATCAGCAACATGAAAAACATGTACAACAGCTGAGAAATGCAATGGAGTCAAGGTTCAAGAACACTCAGGCTGATTTAAAGGCTCTCAAAACTCAGATCTTGCAAACCACTGGCATTGCTCCTCCAAAAGTCCGCTACATTTATCAACTCCCAGAAGATAATGCCAAAAAGGGGGAGAAAATTAAGGAGTGGAAAAGGAAGGGTATAGAGGATGGTCTCTATCTTGAACCAGAAAATTCAAACATGACCAAAAAGATCCCTTTGCCAGATGGCAGCAAGAAAATTGATGTGACAACAAATGCACTAGCAGAAGCAGTTGCAAGTGTAAAAAGGGATAGAGAGGCCAAAAAGAAAGCCAGGGTGGACAGAATGGATCATCCAGATCAGGGTACTTCTGGGTCAAAGGATCATGAAAATCCTGTTGAGGAAAAGAAGAAGCCTACTAGAAAAGTGAGGCAACCCAAATCCATTTCAACCAGACGTTCAAAGTCTGCTCAAAAACCACCATACAAAACAGCTGATGCAACAGGAGTTACAAAAACTACTGCTTGCCAAACAGCTGTTCCATCAACACACACCACTTCAACACACACAACATCCACTGCTTTACCATCATCACCACCAAAAACAACACCTGCTGACATACAGCAGAAGACAGCAGATGTTATAACATCTGTTGTAATGACAACAGTGGTTGAAACACCAGTTGTTTCAACAGCTGTTAGTCAATCACAATCCACTGCCACTACATCTACCACCACTGTTCCATCCAAAACATCATCAGTCCCTCCTACAAAAAGGAGAAGACTAATTCTCAAAGATGATGACAATTCACCACCACAAACATCTTCAAAATCTTTAGCACTTGTCACAATTCCAAAACCTGTTCCTCTCTCTTCAGTCAAAATGTACAAGCCCTTACCTCCTGCAGGTGTTCAATTTCCTCTTGAATTAGCAGCCGTTAGAGAAGAAATAAAATCCTTTTACCTTGAGGATGACCCTGCCAAAAGGAGTTTGCCATCAATAAAAGGATATCCCTGGCCTAAAAATGTTGATGAATATTTGGAAATCAAGGCCAAGCAAGCAGAGGATATCTCAAAGAAAAACACACAAGGGAAATCTGATAAAGAAATTGCACAGAGAAGTCAATATTTGCTCACACAAGTCAGATCCCTAGAGCAATTTGCAAAAAATGTTAGTCAACAAATTTCTGAAAGAGCTGCTGAAACTCTGAAGAAAGACTACATTGAAAGCATTATGGCTCACAAGAAGTACAAAGGAGAGAGATACATGTACAAAGAGTGGACTATTCTTGAACTTGAAAATGAAGCAGCAAGAATTCAAGACATGATAAACAGGAAAGTCACTCACACTCCTCCTAACTGGGCAAAGTTCAGAAAGAATGTACCTGACAAACAGGAAGAGCTGAGGAGAATGAAAGAGGAACTGGTAGCAGCTGATTATGGAAACAAAAGACAAGTTGCTAGATGGAAAGAAGATGTGGTCAGGGCTACTTACAAAAAGTTGGAACAATTAAGAAAGAAAGATCCAAGAGTTCCACAAAAGCCTGACTATTCCAAAGTAGAGGTCTCAAAAAGACCACCAAAGCTGCAAGTCAAAAGAACCACTGCTCCAGCTGGTGCTGCCATCTACAAAAGAAGGAGCAAAAACCAGTTTAGCATGGAAACTATTCAAGATCTATTAGCTGGAGATGCCATTGTAAAAGCAGGCACGAAAGTAATGATAAAAGAAGATCTTGAATTGGAACAATCTGCAAGTACTGCTCAGCCAGTCATGAATAGGCCAGCCTCTCCAAATACTTCTGCAAATAAACATCTCCCAAGAAACCCACCAGGCTCAAAAATACAAAAGTGGGAAACTGACAAACAGACCTGCGTATTGACTTTGCTCAGGTCTGGTGGAGTAGTGGAGAAAATATCAAGGGAACAAGCTCTTGGCCTGAGTCTTGAAGATTTGCAGGATCTCCTTGATCTTCCACTTAGCAGGGATGATGAAGATACAGATGCCCTAGACTTTGAATTACAATTTAAAGGTCAGATAAGGGAGCTGTTGATGAGGCAATAAAGAATTCCACAAATAATGAAGAGTTTTGGCATTATCTGTTCCAGGGGGAGATTGTTGGGATTGAACCCTATCAGAGGAACAGATAATTAAAGCCAAAACTGGATCAGAGCAGTGGATCCAGAATAAGCAGACGATTACAGTTAGTTCATGCAAATCTCTCCCCTTGAAAGTGGCTTTGTATCTGCTGACCTCCTATCTACTGATCTTACCAAGTGCTGATTCACAACTGCTGCTTTGCATCTACTGCCAAATGTTAAAGACTGATGGAAGACCAAAGCTCTGCTGACTCAATCTACTGCCTTGAGTCAAGTACTGCTGATCCGGACAAGCACTGCTGGGTGCACAGTAGTGGAAGGATGCAGCAGCTGTTTAAGTGTCTTTTATGTAATGTAATGTAATAGCAGTAGTTTAGTACATCAGTGTTTATAGATCAGAGGTTAGAGTTTGTTAGGAGGTTAGATGTCACTTTCATGGTGACGTCAGCTAAGATGCTCAGTGGTTTGCAAGTGCCTATAAATAGTTCAGTACTTTGTACTGTTCTATTAGCTCTTTCACCACATCGTCTTCTTTGTACGAACAAACTACTAAGCTCTGGCTGAGGGGGAGTTTGCATTCATTCATCAATCATTGTAATCGGTGTTGAAACAAATTCAATCTTTCGATTCATTGTGTAAAGATGTTTGATAAAAGTATTACTCTCGTTTGATTGTATGCAAAGTTTGTTTTCATTATAATTCCGCTGCACAACTCTTTCATTTCCATCTTAATTTCAAACGAAAATACAATCAAAAAGAAACTCAGATCCAACAATCTAGCTCAATGGCTGTCATATCTGTTGGATCTGAGTTTCTTTTTGATTGTATTTTCGTTTGTAATTAAAATGGAAATGAAAGAGTTGTGCAGCGGAAATAAGATGAAAGCAAACTTTGCATACAATCAAACGAGAGTAATACTTTTATCAAACATCTTTTCATAGAGAACCGAATGATTGAATTTGTTTCAACAACGATTACAATGATTGATGTAAGAATGCAAACTCCCCCTCAGCCAGAGCTCAGTAGTTTGTTCGTGCAAAGAAGACGATTGATCAAAAGAGCTAATAGAACAGTACAAAGTACTGAACTATTTATAGGCACTTGCAAACCACTGAGCATCTTAGCTGACGTCACCATGAAAGTGACATCTAACCTCCTAACAAACTCTAACTACTGATCTATAAACACTGATGTACTAAACTACTGCTATTACATTACATTACATAAAAGACACTTAAACTGCTGCTGCATCCTTCCACTGCTGTGAACCCAGCAGTGCTTGTCCGGATCAGCAGTACTTGACCCAAGGCAGTAGATAGAGTCAACAGAGCTTTGGTCTTCCATCAGTCTTTGACTTTGGTCAGTAGATATAAAGCAGCAGTTGTAGGTTAGCACTTAGTATGATCAGCAGATAGGAAGTCAGCAGATATGAAACCACTTTCAAGGGGAGAGAATTGCATGAACCAACTGTAAACGTCTGCTTATTCTGGATCCACTGCTTTGATCCAGTTTTGGCTTTACATTATCTGTTCCTCTGATAGGGTTCAATCCCAACAATCTCCCCCTGGAACAGATAATGCCAAAACTCTTCATTATTTGTGGAAATTTTTATTGCCTCAACAACAGCTCCCTTATCTGACCTTTGAATTGTAGTTCAAAGTCAAGGGCATCTGTATCTTCATCATCCCTGCTGAGTGGAAGATCAAGGAGATCCTGCAAATCTTCAAGACTCAGGCCAAGAGCTTGTTCCCTTGATATTTTCTCCACTCCTCCACCAGACCTGAGCAAAGTCAATACGCAGGTCTGTTTGTCAGTTTCCCACTTTTGTATTTTTGAGCCTGGTGGGTTTCTTGGGAGATGTTTATTTGCAGAAGTATTTGGAGAGGCTGGCCTATTCATGACTGGCTGAGCAGTACTTGCAGTTTGATCCAAACCAAGAGTTTCCATAATCATTTTCTTTATACCCTCTTTTCCAAGGTCTTCACCTTCCATTAACTCTTTGATGGTTTCAGCAATCAGTTGTTTGTGTGGCCTTCTTTTGTAGATGGTAGCACCAACTGGAGCTGTGGATCTCCTGATTTGCAGCTTTGAAAGTCTTTTTGAAACCGCTGCTTCAGGATAGTCAGGCTTTTGGGGAACTGTGGGATCTTTCTTTCTTAATTGTTCCAACCTTTTGTAAGTAGCCCTGACCATATCTTCTTTCCATCTAGCAACTTGTCTTTTGTTACCATAATCAGCTGCTACCAATTCCTCTTTCATCCTCTTCAGCTCTTCCTGTTTGTCAGGTACATTCTTTCTAAATTTTGCCCAGTTAGGAGGAGTGTGAGTGACCTTCCTTTTTATCATGTCTTGAATTCTTGCAGCTTCATCTTCAAGCTCAGGAACAGTCCACTCTTTGTACATATATCTCTCTCCTTTGTACTTTTTGTGAGCCATGATGCTTTCAATGTAGTCTTTCTTCAGAGATTCAGCTGCTCTTTCAGAAATTTGTTGACTAACATTTTTTTGCAAATTGCTCTAGGGATCTGACTTGTGTGAGCAAATATTGATAATTTCATGAAATTTCTTTGTCAGACTTCCCTTGTGTATTTCTTTTTGAAATATCCTCTGCTTGCTTGGCTTTGATTTCCAAGTATTCATCAACATTTTTAGGCCAAGGATATCCTTTTATTGATGGCAACCTCCTTTTGGCAGGGTCATCCTCATAGTAGAAGGATTTTATTTCATCTCTAACAGCTGCTAGTTCAAGAGGAAATTGAACACCTGCAGGAGGTAAGGGCTTGTACATTGGAACTGAAGAGAGAGGAACAGGTTTTGGTATTGTGACAAGAGCTAAAGATTTTGAAGATGTTGGTGATGGAGGTGTGTCATCATCTTTTAAAATTAGCCTTCTCCTTTTTGGTTTAGAAGAGACTGATGATGTTTTGAATGGAACAGTGGTTGTAGATGTAGTGGCAGTGGATTGTGATTGACTAACAGCTGTTGAAACAACTGGTGTTTCAACCACTGTTGTCATTACAACAGATGTTATAACATCTGCTGTCTTCTGCTGTATGTCAGCAGGTGTTGTTTTTGGTGGTGATGATGGTAAAGCAGTGGATGTTGTGTGTGTTGAAGTGGTGTGTGTTGATGGAACAACTGTTTGGCAAGCAGTAGTTTTTGTAACTCCTGATGCATCAGCTGTTTTGTGTGGTGGTTTTTTAGCAGACTTTGAACGTCTGATAGGAATGGATTTGGGTTGCCTTACTTTTCTAGTAGGCCTCTTCTTTTTCTCAACAGGATTTTCATGATCCCTTGACCCAGAAGTACCCTGATCTGGATGATCCATCCTGTCCACCCTGGCTTTTCTTTTGGCCTCTCTATCTCTTTTTACACTTGCAACTGCTTCTGCTAGTGCATTTGTTGTCACATCAATTTTCTTGCTGCCATCTGGCAAAGGGATCTCTTTGGTCATGTTTGAATTTTCTGGTTCAAGATAAAGACCATCCTCTATACCCTTCCTTTTCCATTCCTTAATTTTCTCCCCCTTTTTGGCATTATCTTCAGGGAGTTGAGAAATGTAGCGGACATTTGGAGAAGCAGTGCCAGTGGTTTGCAAGATCTGAGTTTTGAGAGCCTTTAAATCAGCCTGAGTGTTCTTGAATCTTGACTCCAGTGCATTTCTCAGCTGTTGTACATGTTTTTCATGTTGCTGATCTGCTAATTGTGCTTGTTGTTGGAGAAAAGATTGAAATAAATTCCAGAGCTCATTTGTAGCAGGTGCCCTTTGTGGAACAGATGCTTGAGGTGGAACAGCAGTTGATTGTACCTTCTGAACTTGTAACACCTGTTGTAGCATATCTTTGAGTTCTGCAACAGAGTTATCAAGCTTTGCAATACGATCCGTCAATTTCTGGTACTTTAAACCATCACCCAAGTTAATGGGATCATCTGATTTCCCACTAGCAGTGGTTTTATCAGTGGTAGATGTAGGGAATATACTCCATACATTAACCACTGATGCCCCTCTTTCTTGGTACTGGGGTCTTCTTCCTTCAGCACTTGACAACCTTTTGATGTTGCCAGTAGGATAAATAAATCCACTGGTGGTTGGCAGAGGTGCTATAAAAGGAATTGCCTCCAAGGAAGTCTTATGAATGTAACCACTGTCCAAATGTAACCCAGTGGGTGTAACAGTTGTAGTGGCTGCTTCACTTGGATTACCACCAAGAGTTACTTGTAACTCAAGGGGTGTAACCTCCTCAGGTTGTGTTGGTGGGTTAGCAAAGATTGATACAGCAGACCCAGTCAGTTGTTGAGGTATATTCTCATTAGTAGGTGATTGAGAAGGACTGGATAATTCCTGGTTCAAATCAATTGCATCCAACAGTGGTTTTATTGGTGAGGGAATTGTGGATGTGATGGTTGGTGTAGAAATAGGATGTGTCCCGGGCATTGGACTGTGGATGATAGAAACGAGTGTTTCCAGAGCATCATGATGTGGAGACCCTATTTGTACAACCTGTTCTTTTTGTGAAGTAACAGGAGGAGTTTCAGCTATGGGTTGAGATATTTGTACCAACTGCTGTGAGGAAGTAGCAGCAGTGGTTTCTTGTGACTTTTGTGTTGTCACTGGCAGGAGCTCTGGTATCTCATCCTCCAGAGATGCCTTTTTGATGGTTTTGGGGGGTTTTTGTGATTTTCTTTTTGTGGGCTTTTTGGTGATTTTAGGTGTGGGTTTCAAAGCAGTTGTGCTGCTGCTTTGATCACCTTGAGCAGTGGGCTCAGCAGCAGATACCTGAGGAGCAGTTGTAACTGCTAAAATCTGCTCAGGCACCTCTGCTTGTGTTTTGCAGGGGGCTAACATCCTTGAAAAAGTTTCAGTAGTTAAACTATTTATTTGAATAGGATCACCCTGGTTTATTACAGCTAAATCATCCTTACTGAATTTCTTTGAAAAATAGTAACTTAAAAACCTTGGAAACAGTAAGAATGATTTTGTTTCAACATTATTAACCAAATCTTTGAAAATTTCCCGAGAATAGTTAAAATTTTCTCCTTGAAGAATTGCATATCCCAGATTTTGAATCTTTAAAGGGATTTCATTGAAAGAAGTGGTTTTATTTGAAACACATAGTAGGAGGGTATGAAATAAAAATCTGGTTGCAGAAGGAAAATAACCTTTTTCTAAGGTAATTTTCTTCATTATTGTGGCGGCATACCCTCGCTCAATGAAGTCAATTTTTAACTCGTTTTTAGTGAAAGAAATTTTACCTTCCTGGTCACCGAGTTGAAAGACCTCTGAAATGGATTGTGGCGTGATTTGGACAGCTTTACCCTTTATAGAAGAGTTTATGGTGGTTGCAGTGTCGCCTTGTTTTTCAAGGGTTGCATTTTTCCAGAACTCCCTTTGGGTCGCCAAATAGATTGGTGCATCGGCAGTGATCAAGGTTTTGTACTTTGATTTTGCCATGAGATCAATGATGGAATCGAAAACGTTGGTGGTTCCTGGTTTTGTGAGAAGACCCAGGAGATTGTGAGATGGTTTGTGTGGAATTTCAGTGGAGATTGCCTTTGGAGAGGCTGTTTTCGATGAAGATTTGGATGAGGGTTTTGAAGATTTCTTTGATTTTGTCATTTTGAGGATGATTGATCGAAGAAATTTGTGAAGAAATGTGAAGAAAAACTGCTTTGAGAAGAGAATTTTTAAGAATTCAATTCGACAGTAAAACCCTGTTTTGATGGTGAGTGGGGGATTTTATAGGGAAGAAAGTGAATGCTGAGGTGGCAGCCGTTACAAAAGGTCTGACCAATATGTACTGCCCACGTGACAACCCCTGATGAAAGTGAAGGACAGTACTTTTGTTGAAAGTGACTGATGAAGGCAGTGGTATGAAAGCAGTGGATGATTTTTACTATCAGTGGATAGCATATCAGTGGATAAGACACTGCTTTTGAACAACAGAGTTTATCAAAGTAATGTGAGAGCAGGGGTTGACTTTCAGCAGTGGACAGACTTTTCAATTAGAGCAGACTTTTGAACAATCAGTGGTTAATGGCAGACTTTTAAGGATTTAATGAAAAATTTCATTTTTAGCTATTTTTAAGGATGGAATTTTGATTTTCTGAAAACATTTTGTTGCTTTTATTCATGGAAAAACAAGATGTTGCTTGTTATTCCATGTTTAGCATCCCAATTCTAGAGACCAAGCTTTCAAAAGTGGTTGTATCAAGTGCTTTTGTGAGAACATCAGCTAGCTGATCTTTAGTTGGGACATGATGCAGAGAAATCAAACCTTTTTCATAGCAATCCCTCACAAAGTGATGTCTGATGTCGATGTGTTTGGTGGTTGAATGGGAAACTGGATTTTTGATGATATTTTCTGCTGCCTGACTGTCCAACATGAGTGGTGTCTTTAAGGCAGTGATACCAAAATCCAGCAACTGATTTTGAAGCCACAGGAGTTGGGCTGTACAGCTTGCAGCAGCAATGTATTCAGCTTCAGCAGTGGATGTTGAAACAGCTGCTTGCTTTTTGCTTTGCCATGAGACTAAGCAATCACCTAGAAACTGGCACCCTCCTGATGTGGACTTCCTTGTTGTGTTGCATCCAGCAAAGTCACTGTCTGAGAAACCTGAAAGCTTGATGTTCCCATTAGCTGGATACCAGATACCAAGTGTGGGAGCACCTTTTATGTATCTGAATATCCTTTTTACAGCAATGAGATTTGATTTTCTGGGAGCTGATTGACTTCTTGCACAGACACATGTTGCAAACATGATGTCTGGTCTAGATGCAGTTAGGTACAATAAAGACCCAATCATGCTTCTATAAAGTGTTTGGTCAATCAGCTCATCTTTTTCATCAGACATGACCAGCTTATTTGTTGCCATGGGTGTGCTGCATGGTTTACAATCATTCATATCAAATTTGTTTAACAGTTCTTTAGCATATTTGCTTTAATGAATGAAAGTTCCATTTTGCATTTGCTGTACTTGGAGACCAAGAAAGCATTGCAGCTCACCCATTGCACTCATTTCAAACTCAGCTGTCATGAGTTCTCTAAACTCTTCACACATTGAGTTACATGTGCTTCCAAAAATAATGTCATCCACATAAATCTGGACAATCATTAAATCCTTCCCTCTCCATTTTAAAAACAATGTTTTATCAATGGTACCTCTTTTGAAACCATTTGAGAGTAGGAAGTTGGAAAGAGTTTCATACCAGGCCCTTGGTGCTTGTTTCAAGCCATACAAGGCTTTGTTTAGCCTGTAGACATGATCTGGATAAAATGGATCCTCAAAACCTGGAGGTTGACAAACATACACCTCTTCTTGAATTGTACCATAGAGGAAAGCACTTTTGATATCCATTTGAAACACCTTCATGTTGTGGTTGACAGCAAAGGCCAGGAACAGTCTAATTGCTTCTAATCTTGCAACAGGGGAAAATGTTTCATCATAATCAATCCCCTCTTCCTGTCTGTAACCTTGAACCACAAGCCTGGCTTTATTCTTGACAACAATACCCCTTTCATCAGTTTTGTTCTTGAAGACCCACTTTGTGCCAATGGGACTAAC
Organism: Helianthus tuberosus; assembly: GCA_030545235.1. NCBI lineage: Eukaryota > Viridiplantae > Streptophyta > Magnoliopsida > Asterales > Asteraceae > Helianthus > Helianthus tuberosus. Next base: position 93,793,675 of record CM060394.1, on the reverse strand, counting down.
CTCTTCTGGCAGTGGTACAAGCTCCCATACTTGTTGTCTTTTAAACTGTTGGAGCTCCTCTTGCATAGCTTCTACCCAGCTGTTGTCTTTCAGTGCCTCTTGGTACTTGACTGGCTGATGGAGTGATAGAAAACCAGCAAAAAGACAAATGTTTTGGGTTTGGCTTCTTGTGAGCACCCCTTCATTTATGTTGCCAATGATTTGATCAGGTGGATGAGATCTCAAGAAGATTAAATCTCCTTGGTATGGTATGATGGCATTGGTTGGTGAAGGCTGCAAATGTGTATCATCTGAGCTAACCACTGCTGGGGACTTTGATGATCCAGCAGTGGTTTCAAAAGGTGGTGGAATAGGAGGTAATGAGGTGGACAACTGCTGGCTTTTATCCACTGTTTGATGGCTTTTGTCAGCAGTGTTTGAGGATGTGGAAGCAGTGGTTGATGGGCTACTTTGGTCAACAAGTGTTGAGGTAGCAGTGGTAGAGCTTTGACAACTGTTTTGAACAGCTGATGCTTTTCCCTTTGTGGCAGACTTTTGAGGGATGATGATTTCATACCCATAGTCTGGTGTTGTATCCTCTGATGGACCTGCACTGTTAGTCTTGACAGCAGTATTTTCAAAAGTGAATTTTTCAAGATCAAACAGATCTGCAGGATTTGCTGGGATTTTCATTGATGAAAGTTCATTGAACTTAACATTCAAAGTCTCCTCCACTGCCTTGGTCCGTGTATTAAACACTTTGTAGGCCTTGGCAGTGGTTGAGTATCCCAGATGATAACCACAATCAATTTTGGCTGCAAATTTTGAAATGGAATCTTTTAAATTCAAAATAAAGCATGGGCAGCCAAACACTTTGAAATATGAGATCAGTGGTTTAATTTTATACAGAATTTCATAGGCAGTCTTTTTGTGCCTGGGGTTTATTAAAACTCTGTTCTGAACATAGCAAGCAGTGTTTACTGCCTCTGCCCAGAAAGTTAAAGGCAAACCTGAATCTGCAAGCATGGTTCTGGCAGCCTCAATCAGAGTTCTGTTCTTCCTTTCCACTACCCCATTCTGCTCTGGTGTTCTTGGGATGCTGTACTGCCTTACAATCCTTTTCTTCACACAGAAGGCATCCAACTCCCTATTTTTGAATTCTGTGCCATTGTCACTCCTGAAGCTTTTTACTGGAAGGTCAAATTGCTTTTCAACCTGTATTACAAAGTCTTGCAAAATGCCTGCAGTTTCATCTTTTGAGTGCAAAAAGAAAGTCCATGTGAACCTAGAAAAGTCATCAACAATAACCAAACAATATCTTTTCTTTTTGAGGCTCATGACTTGAACTGGGCCAAACAAATCCATGTGTAGCATTTGCAAACACTGGGTTGTTTTGGACTCTTCAATGGACTTATAAGAACTTTTATGTTGTTTTCCTTTTAAACAGGAAATGCAATGTTCAGGACATGAAAACAATTTTTGTGGTAGGCCTCTCACCAAACCATTTTTTGAAATTTCTGTGATTGTTTTAAGATTTGTGTGTCCCAGCCTTCTGTGCCAAAGCTCTGTCTCTTTGTTAGAGGCAGCTGAGAACAGACAAGCATCAGCTCTGGGACACTCTTTTGACATGTCAACAACATAAACATTGCCACTTCTTTGAGCCACAAGTTTAGTTTGACCTGTTTTGATTATTGCTTCAATCTTTTTGACCATTTCTGGTCCAACAATCCTACAACAGTCTTTTGTGAAGAATGACCCAAATCCCCTGTCACTCATTTGGGACACACTCAGAAGGTTGAATTTTAGATTGTCTATCAGATTGACATTTTCAAATTTTACTTTTCCAGACTCCACTGTACCCGACCCCAGAACTTTTCCTTTACTATTATTCCCAAAGGATATATCACCCCCACCATGGATTTTAAAGTCTTTGAGGAGGGCTTTACATCCTGTCATGTGCCTGGAGCCTCCACTATCTACATACCAAAGACTATCAAAGCATGCAGAAGCTCCCTGCACATGAAGTAAAAGAATTAGTTCATTAAGGTCTCCAAAGCCAACAAGGCTTTGGATGGGGTCTCAACAGTGTCTGGGATGGATGCAGAATGATGGACAGTGGTTAGGTCAGGGGTTTGAACTGTTTTAGGACAGTGTTTCTCTAACCACTGTTGTGGGTCCTGACCAATCATCTGCTGGTAACCAAAAGGATGCTTGTTCACTTTGGGTTTAGAGGTCCTTTTGTAGGCCTCATAAACGTGAGGAATCCTTTGGTAAGACTGTTTTTCTCTGCCTTTTCTGAACTGATTGGCAGGGGGTGCATCAGTAACCTGAACATCTCTTTTGACAGATGTTTGGTTCAGCTGTTTTGTAACAGCTGTTTGAACTGGCACAAACAGTGGTTGTTTCTTGGTGAACTTGACAGATGATGAGGTGGATGATGATGATGAACTCAAGGATGTTTTCGCCATGTACTCATTCTTTTTCACATCAAAGTTTTTGAGATACACACATGCTTGAGTTTTGTGGTTTGTTTTACCACAAACAATGCAGCTTTCTGCTGAAACAATGACACTTGTTTTGTTTAAATCATAAGCTTTCAAATGGAAACAATCTTTTGTTAGATGATTCCTTTTTTCATAGAATTCACAAAACAAGTTATCAATTTTTTCTTTCTTCTTTCTCTTTTCAGACTCCTTTGCAGCAGAGGTTTTAACCACTGCTGGGACGTCCTTGAGAGGAATGACTTTAGCTTTTGGAGCCTTGACACCATCCATTGATGTAAAGTCCATTGGCTTGAAATTTTCAAGAATGTCACACTCATCAGACCATTTTGGTTTAAACTGGTATTCTTCAAGCTCCACAAAAGTAGAGGATTCCATTGGTCTGTCAAGTGTGATTTTGTTACCAAGTTTGTCAGTGATTTTCACTTCTTGGCCATTCTTGTTTTTGGGGATGAACTCAGTGGTTACATCAGTGGTTTGAACAGAGTTTTCAAAAGCAGTGCTTTCATCATCATGTTTTCTATACCCAACCCCAAACTTCACATTGCTTTTTCTCTGTTTTTCAAGCATAACCTCATATCCTTTGCAGGATTCCACCCATCTTTCACAAGTAATCTGGGCAGACTCCAACTCCTTTTTGCAAACTTGGTATTTTTCTACCATAGTTTGAAGTTGGGTTTTGGTTATACTTTGCTCTTCTTTCAAACAGCTGATTTCTTTTTCCTTTTCAGTCAATTTGTTTTTAAGTTCTTTTAAAGAGCTTTCAAATTTGACCTCATCAGTTAAGATTTTATCCCGAAGGTTTTCATTCTCCTCTTTGATGTTAGCAAAAGCAATTATGCAATTGTCTGAACACAGTTTTTCAAGAACTTGAGGAGATACCTTGGCAGCTGCCATCATTGCACAATTACATTGATGATCTTCATCATCATCAGCTTTTACCTTCTTTTCACCAGCCTTTTCTTCTTTCTCTTCTTCTTTGTCCTCTATGGACCATGGATCTGTCATTGGTTCAATCAGGGTACCTGAACTTTCTCCCAACAGTATTTCACCAGCCACAGCAGTAACCACTGCTTCAGTCACCTCTTCCACTGTTTCAAAGCACTGCTGTTCCTCCTCAGTTTCAACCCCTTCCTGTATTGACTCTAATGCCATCAAACAAAACTCATCATGAGAAGAATCATTAGAAGCATAGAGTGCAAAATTTTCATCATTAAGGTCTTCAGGCATACTGCTCCAGTCAACAAAACCTTGAGTGAAAAAACTTTGTTGATCTGGTTGTGCTGCTGCTGGAGCAGTGGTTTGAGGTGCAACAGGTTGCACTTGTACCTGTGGAGCAGGGGTTTGAACATATTGGATTTGCGGAACAGTAGTTTGGACATAATGTACTGGCACAGGGGCAGCAGCATAGTGAGCAGTGTTCACTTGAGCTGCTGGGGTATATTGGGCATAGTGCACAGTGTTTTGGTTTTGAGGTCTAGGATTTGAGCTAGGATGAGTAATTATAGGACCAGTAGTTTGACTCCTGCATTCCCTAGCAAAATGTCCCAACCTATTACACTTATAGCACTTGATTTTCGATTTATCCAACCCAACCCTTAGATTCCCATGCAGACCTGGGAATTTTCGCCCTGTTCTTTTGTAAAACTTGCTAGTTCTGACACTTAGCAAAGCCAGTTGGTGCAGAATGTCCATTTCCTCTAAATCAGTGGGATCAAAATGTTGCAAATCATTTAGTTCAAAGCTTAAATTATCTGACATCTGGTTTTCATTTGCAGTGAATGCATAACTAGCAGAGTGAGGATCAGGGTTGTTAAAATTTGCACCAGCAGTTATGTCAATGAAGTGATCAAAACCCTGGTCCTTACCACTGCCCCCAGATTCTTCTTGACCCAGAAGAGCAGTATTACCGAAAGTGTAATCATCGGTAACTTTTCCTGACTCTTGTAACCTCCTTTTCTGGTTCAACTCCCTTTCGTAGGTCAGGAGTCGACCATGGAGTTGGGTCAAGGTCAGATCCTTGAATTCAGGTGAATTTCGGGTGACAAAAGCTATGGTGTCCCATTTTTCTGGCAGTGACCTGAGGAACCTGCTATTTTGAGTTGAGTTTGTAAAAGTGGTGTTAACAAGCCTCAGTTCACTGATGAGACAGCTGAAACGCTCAAATTGTTGCGTTAGTGATTCACCTTTAACGTAGCAAAATGTTTCATACTGTTGGTTCAGGATTTCCCTATTGTTTTCTATTACTTCCTCAGTTCCCCCAAATTGTTCCTTAAGTGCGTCCCATAACTCTTTAGCACTGTTACAATGTAACAGTCCAGCATATATCTCATTGGGCAGCGCTGATGCTATGATGCTAAAAGCTTTAGCATCTAGTTCGATCTTTTGAAAGTCGGTTTCGGTATAATTTTCAACTGGTTTTGGAACGAACTTTTTAGCATCTTCAGCACTTGGCACTGAAGGAACATGGGGACCATAAATGACAGACCTCCAACAACCTGTGCTTTGTTGAGCAAGGATGTGACCCATCCTTCTCTGCCAGATGTTGTACTCATTTCTTTTTAGCATAGGTGGTTTAAAAAGTGAGCCGATGTTGTTTTTATCATCCTTAGATTGTGACGTCATTCTTGTTGTTTTACAGACACTGATAAATCAACTTTAATGGTGATTAATCCTTGCTCTGTTTTTCAACGGACGAACAAACGATCAGTATCAACTTGTTATGAGCTGAACTATTTACGTCAAAATGATTGTTAAATCAAATTTGACTGTCCAAGCTCTGATACCAATTGTTGGATCTGAGTTTCTTTTTTATTGTATTTTCGTTTGTAATTAAGATGGAAATGAAAGAGTTGTGCAGCGGAAATAAGATGAAAGCAAACTTTGCATACAATCAAACGAGAGTAATACTTTTATCAAACATCTTTACACAATGAATCGAAAGATTGAATTTGTTTCAACAACGATTACAATGATTGATGTAAGAATGCAAACTCCCCCTCAGCCAGAGCTCAGTAGTTTGTTCGTGCAAAGAAGACGATTGATCAAAAGAGCTAATAGAACAGTACAAAGTACTGAACTATTTATAGGCACTTGCAAACCACTGAGCATCTTAGCTGACGTCACCATGAAAGTGACATCTAACCTCCTAACAAACTCTAACTACTGATCTATAAACACTGATGTACTAAACTACTGCTATTACATTACATTACATAAAAGACACTTAAACTGCTGCTGCATCCTTCCACTGCTGTGAACCCAGCAGTGCTTGTCCGGATCAGCAGTACTTGACCCAAGGCAGTAGATAGAGTCAACAGAGCTTTGGTCTTCCATCAGTCTTTGACTTTGGTCAGTAGATATAAAGCAGCAGTTGTAGGTCAGCACTTAGTATGATCAGCAGATAGGAAGTCAGCAGATATGAAACCACTTTCAAGGGGAGAGAATTGCATGAACCAACTGTAAACGTCTGCTTATTCTGGATCCACTGCTTTGATCCAGTTTTGGCTTTACATTATCTGTTCCTCTGATAGGGTTCAATCCCAACAATATCTGCTGAAGTGTTTGTTGATGTTGATTTGTGTATTACCTTTTTGACAAGGTTTTGAAGTTTTGCTGAGCTATCTTCATTTAAAGCCATTTTCTTGATGGCTTCTGTAAAGTACTCAGCTTCCTTTTCCTTTTCTTCTTCATTAGTCAGCAGTTTCCTCTTTTCTTGGTTTATCACAATAATGGAGGTATCTGTTGAAGTGAACAGTGATTTAGGATCAATGACCTGTATTGGCTCTTTATGTTCAGGCTTCTTTGGTAAATTAGGATCTGTCATTTTCCTTCTTTTCAGCCTTTCATAGGCCTCATCTGTATACTGTTTTGTCCATTTTGCTATGGCTTTAGCAGTATCCACCTTTGCATCCACTAACTCCTCCTTCTTTCTTTTGTATTCTGAAGTAAGTTTATCAATGGCCTGCTTGTATTTGCTCCAGGTAGGAGATGTTCTTTTCTTACTAGGATCATTCTTGATTCTCTTGATCCTGTTTACCTCATGCTTTAGTGCAATGAGTGGCCATTCACTGAATTGTTCCTCTTTAGCTGAATAGAACTTTTCTTTCATGATGAATTCAAGAAACTCCTTCCTCATTACCTTTTGTAGGGTAGCATCAGGTGGCCTATTTGACATGTCTTTGCTCAGGTCTTTTGCATAATCTTCCATTTGTTTGACCTTAGTGAGTAAAAACCCCATTCTCTCAGAAATGGCTTTATCACCTTGATCTTTGCACTCAATTCTAGCTCTTATATCTGCTTGCCTGGCTTTGAGTTTTAGATACTCACTCATGTTTAATGGATTCCTGAAGCCAATGAGAGAAGGAAATCTTCTTTCCCAAGGATCATCTATCGTATAGAATTGTTTCATCTCATCCTTTACAGCTTCCAATTCTAGTGGATATTTTTCAGCATCAGATTCAATTCTAGTGGAAGATATTTGAGTGGGTGTTGGTATATCATCATTATTCTTTTGAAATTTCCTTTTTCTTGTGTAAAGCTTTTTGGGTGAAGGAGGTTTTGGTTGTGATGTGACATTGATGAGAGCAGTGGTGGATGGCTGGCAAACAGCTGTTGAAACAACTGGTGTTTCAACCTCTCTTGTCATTACAACTACTGATGTGTCAGTAGATGTCTTCTGCTTTTGAGCAGGTGGTGGTTTGATGGGTGGTGATGTAGTTGAAGTGATGGCTTTTGGTGGAGAGGTGATTTTAGGTGAAGGTAGGGCAGTGGTTGTGGTGTGTGTTGGAGTGATGGTTTTAACAACTGCTGAAACCACTGATGTACCAACAGTTGTTGAGATAGCAGAAGTTACATCAGCTGTTTGGGTAGATGGTTTAGAAACTGGCTTTTCGTTTTCTAGGTCAACATAAAGGCCATCATCTATTCCCTTTTTCTTTAATTCCTTAATTTCCTCCCCCTTTTTGGCATTATCTGGAGGAATTTGATCGATGAAAAGAACATTGGAAGGAGCAGTGCCAGGGGTATTCAACATTTGGGCTTTTATAGCCTTGATGTCTGCTTGTGTGTTTCTAAACCTTGACTCAATCATGTTTCTCAGTTCTTGCACGTATATTGCGTGTTGCCGATCTGCCATTTGTCTTTGTTTTTCGAGCAGGGGTTGAAACAGATTCCATAGCTCATTTGCAGCAGGTGCAGGTTGTGCAGATACTTGAGCTGGAACAGCAGTGGATTGTGCATTTTGAGCTTTTAACAGCTGTTGCACCATATCCTTTATTTCAGCAACAGATGTTTCAAGATTTTCGATTCTACCCGTCAATTCCTGATATTTTGAATCATCACCCAAATTCATGGGATCATCTGATTCCCCACCAGCAGTGGTTGTATCAATGTGTGATTTAGGACACGAATCCCAAAAATCATCCATTGATGCCCCTTGTTCTTGGTACTGGGGACTTTTTTCTTCAGCACTTGATAACCTTTTGATAGAACCAGTGGTCAAAACAGCCTCACTAGTGGTTATCAGAGGTGCTATAGAAGAAATTGCCTTTAAGGGAGTCTGATTTATGTAACAACTGGCCAAATGTAGATCTGTTGATCCAACAGTTGTAGTTGCTGCTCCACTTGAACTACTGTCAAGAATTACTTGTAACTCCTGCAGTGTAACCTCCTCAGTTGTTGCTGGGATAGCAGAGGTATAGGCATCAGACCCAGTCACCTGTGGGAGTATACTCTCAGTGATAGGTGATAGAGAGGAAATGGTTTGTGTCTGAGCTATAGCAACTGCATGCAACAAGGGTATTATTGATTGTGGTAATGTGAGAGGTGAAGATAAGGGTGTTGAAAGAGACATGTCCTTGGGATCAGGACTGGGGAAGATGGATCCAATTGGCTCCAGAGCTTCATAATGTGGGGTCCTTGTGCTTACAACCTGATCCTTTTGTGAGGATACAGGAGGAGTTTGAGGCAATGGTGGAGATCTTTCTTCCATCTGCTGTGAGGAAGTAGCAGCAGTGGTTTCTGGTGACATTTGTGTTGTCACTGGCAGTGGCTCTGGGATCTCATCTTCCAGAGTTGCCTTTGTTTTGGGTTTGGGGGACTTTCTGGATGTTTTCTTTTTTGGTCTTTTTGGTAATGGCAGGTGTGGGTTTCAAAGCAGTGGTTGTGCTGCTTTGATCACCTGGAGCAATGGGCTCAACAGCTGATACCTGAGGAGCAGTGGTAGCTGCTAAATTCTGCTCAGGCACCTCTGCTTTTGTTTTTGAAGATGATAACATTCTAGTGAATGTTTCAGGTGTTAAACTATTTATTTGAAAATAAACACCTTGTTTGAGCAGATTTTCATTTTCTTTTCCAATTTTTTGTTCAAAATAGTAGCTTAGAAACCTTGGATAAAGCAGAAATGCTTTGCTATCAACATTTCTCACCAAATCATTAAAGATCTCCTGGGAATAGTTATAATTTTCATTATGTAAAATGGCATAACCTAGGCATTGAATCTTTAATGGTATTTCGTTAAAAGCAGTTGTTTTATTTGAAACACACATCAAAAGAGTGTGAAATAAAAACCTAGGTGCAGAAAGGAAGAGACCCTTTTGTAATGTATCTCTTTTTGTTTGTTCTGCATACCCCCTTTTCAGAAAATCAGTTTTCAACTCGCTTTTAAGAAAAGAAGTTTTACCTTGCTGATCATCGAGTTTAAAGACTTCTGAGATGGATTGTGGAGTAATTTGAATCGTTTTACCCTGTATGGAAGAGTTGATGGCTATGACATTCTCGCCTTGTTTGTCAAGGGTAGCATTTTTCCAAAACTCTCTCTGGGTTTGTTGATAGATTGGAGCATCTGTTGTTAGCAAAGTTTTGTACTTTGATGCAGACATGATGTCAATGATGGAATCGAAAGTGTTGGTGGTAGTGGGTTTTGTGAGTAGACCCAAGTAATTGTGAAGAGATTTGTATGGGATTTCAATGGGTTCAGCGGCCATTTGGGTGACATCTTTGGAAGATGAGGATGATTTTGATTTTGATTTTGATTTTGATTTTGATTTCATCATGTTTGATGAAGAAGAAACGAGGGATGATTTTGAGATGGAAGGTTGGAAACTGCTTTGAGAAGAGAATTTTGGAATTCAATTCGACAGTGTGTGACCCTGTTTGGGGTTTTGATCAGGGTTTTATTCAGGGAAAAAGTGAATGCTGATGTGGCAGCGGTTACAAGGATCTGATGGCTAAAAACTGACCACGTGCCAACCTTTGATGAAATGATGAATAATGGAGGACAGTTGTTTTGGAGAACCACTGATGGAGCAAGTATCAGTAGTTACAACGGTAACAATATGAGAGCAGTGGGTGATTTTTACTATCAGTGGATGTCATATCAGTGGATAAGACACTGATTTTGAGCATCAGTGCTTATCAAGAAAATGAAGGATCAGGGGTTGACTTTCAGCAGTGGACAGTGTTTAGGAATCAGATGTTTGAACAAAGCAGTGGTTAGGGTAAGGTAATGGTAAGGATTTGAAAGGCTAGTATGTCGTCAACTGTTAGTGCATCAGTGGATAAGCTTTTGACAAGTATTTTGAGCATCTGCTGTTCTGATGAAAGGAATGATTTTATCTTGTGAAATCACAGTATCATTTCTAACATCTGTTGATGTTAATTCTAAAATGTCTGCAAGATTACTATCCTCAACAAAATACATTTTAGTTCAACATGTCAGCAGCTTTTATGAGAATTTGCATTCAAGGTTTTGCCACATGTCAATTACACATTTTGAAGCTTTTATAGATTCCTGACAGTGGTTTAGTATCCCAGATGATTAAAACCCTTTTACTATGGCTACTCGTTTTGTGTCATAATATTTTAATTAGAACATGAGTACCCAAGTATTTTAGGGTCTGTTGGCAATCAATCTTTTAATCAGTGTTAAAACAAACTTGAGTTTGACATGACCTTGACACTTGTACCATTTCCTTTTGATCTGTTTTTAAGGATAATATCACCAACAAAAAATAAAGGTTTTATATCCTGACAGGAGATTGAAACTTTTACTATAAAAAACAAGTAAAAGTACAAAATATATCATTCTAAAGAAAAATAAAGAATAATATATCCTGTTTATTGAGAAAAACCTTTTCAAGAAAAAAAATAATTAAAGGTTATTCTGAAAACAACATCAAAAAGGAATCTGGTATATTTTCCAATTAAACTAATGGTCATATCAATCTCAAGTTCTATGAAAATGGTCATTGATTTGAGATATATTGTAATAATCACTGTTTGAAACCATTTTTCTTGTTAAATTGATTGCTAAAATGAGGAGACATGTTCACATGTGTTTTTGAAAGTTCAGTTATAAACTTTGTTACCATGTGATGATTCTGAAAAACTTGTTTAGTCCTCTTGTAGGTTTATTTACTGGAGATACTATTTTTACCTGAACTTCCCTGTACCAATGAATGCACACAGTTGGTTGATGACCATTGTTCACCCCATTTTTGGACTCTTAAGTGTTTTACATTTATACTCTTTTCTTTTGACTTCAAAAGTTTTGAGATAAACACACTTTTGAGTTTTTGAAATTTTTCTTTTTCCCTTTTTACCCTTCCCATTCATAAGTACTGAAATACTCACTGGGAGGTTTTATTGAAGGAATACTTATTCAAAAATCATTTTGTAGTAATGTTTTGAGAGATCTGGTTATATTTGTACATACTTATAACAAATCTCACATTACATATGATTTGGACTATTTTAACACCTGATTTTCTTAATGTACTTTTAACAGAGTTGATTTGGTCCTTTTGAGGATTCTCAACCTGTTTTTCAACACACAAGATCTAATAACTAAGGTTTTAATTTCCCTCTTTGTATGTAAACAAAAACACTAATGTTTTTATGAACATAGGTTTTTGTTGACCTGAGGTTCACACCTTAGTAGCAAACATGATGGAAACAGCAAAAACTTCATGACAACAATTGAAATTAATTTTCATAAATAATTTTACCATAGTTATCAGACATATTTTCAGATCTGAAAACTGTAGATGGTTTATGCATGACATCACTTGTTATGTGAAGTTTGTGTGTCCTATGACATCTTGGTTGTTTTACAGAGCTTTTGAGTAGTCACTTTGAACATGATTTCTCGTGACTCTGTTTTTCAACTAAATACAATCAACCTTAGTATCAATGATTTTTTAGCTGAACTGTTATGTCAAATTGACTGTTAGATCGAATTTGACTGTCCAAGCTCTGATACCAATTGTTAGGATCTGAGGCTCCTTATGATTGTGTTTGTTTGTATAATCAATAGAAATCAACAGAGTTTAAGTGCAGCGGAAATGAACAACAAACCTTGTAAACACAATCAAAGAGTAAAATAGTTTTGATAAATACATGCTTTTCATTGAGTCGAATGATTACAATACAATACAAATCAAAAGATCACAAAGCATGCTTACAAACTAAACTCCCCCTCATCCTGATACTTCATGGTTGATTGCACAAGATGAAAGGATTGGACTAGAGGAGAAGAACTCACTCAGTCAATCAAATGTAACAGTACAGGGTACTGTTACATTTATAGACAAACCAAACCACTGAAGCATCTCAGCTGACGTCACCAAGAAAGCGACATCTAACAACATAACAAACTCTATCCACTGATCTATAACTACTGACCATACAGACACTGATTACATTCTAAGCATTGATGTATAAACACTGATTCTTCATTCCACTGATGTAGTCAACCACTGATGTTGAGCCTCAGTGTTTTCTTCAAAGGGTGATCAGACCTTGAATGAGCAGTGCTTTAACTCTTCAGCAGTGCTTGGATTTCGTCAGTAGATTGAGCTTCAGTCTTTAATCTTCATCAGTACTTTAGTAACAGTTATCTTATTGAGCAGTGCTTTGAAGTCTGTCAGTTGCTAGATAACCACTATCAAGGGGAAAGTTTAATGCAAACAACTGATTATTATGAATCCACTGTTGTGAACCAGTTTTGGCTTTCATTATCTGTTCCTCTGGTAGGGTTCAATCCCAACACATTCTGATTGTACGCGACTTCCCTGAGGTATTTCCTGAGGAATTACCTGGTCTTCCGCCTCATCGTCAAGTCGAGTTAACTCCTGGAGCAGCACCCATAGCTCGTGCACCTTATCGCTTAGCTCCATCAGAACTAGAAGAATTGTCCACTCAATTGCAATAACTCTTGGACAAGGGTTTTATTCGTCCTAGCTCTTCGCCCTGGGGAGCTCCAGTCTTTTTTGTGAAGAAGAAAGACGGTACCTTCCCGAATGTGTATTGACTATCGCGAACTCAACAAGGTGACTGTGAAGAATCGTTATCCTCTCCCGCGTATTGACGACCTATTCGACCAGTTGCAAGGGTCGAGCTTCTACTCAAAGATTGATCTGAGATCGGGATATCATCAATTGAGAGTTCGAGACGAGGACATTTCCAAGACAGCATTCAGAACTCGATACGAGCACTACGAGTTTCTGGTCATGCCTTTCGGATTAACAAACGCACATGCGGTCTTCATGGATCTCATGAATCGAGTGTGCAAACCTTACTTGGATAAGTTCGTTATTGTTTTCATCGACGACATCCTGATCTATTCTAAGAGTCAGGAGGAGCACGAACATCATCTGCGTCTTATTCTGGAACTTCTTCGAGCAGAGCAGCTGTATGCTAAGTTTTCAAAATGTGACTTTTGGCTTCGTGAAGTCCATTTCTTAGGCCACGTGGTAAATGCGGATGGGATTCACGTTGATCCATCCAAGGTTGACTCGATCAAGAACTGGCCTGCACCCCGTACACCAACCGAAATCCGCCAATTCTTGGGTTTGGCGGGCTACTACAGAAGGTTCATCAAGGATTTCTCGAAGATTGCGTAACCTCTCACTTCACTAACTCAGAAGGGCATCACCTATCGTTGGGGTGATGCACAGGAATCCGCGTTTCAGTACTTAAAGGAGAGACTTTGTAGCCCACCTATTCTCTCATTACCTGAAGGCACCGACGATTTTGTGGTTTATTGCGACGCGTCAATCCAAGGACTTGGTTGTGTGTTGATGCAACGGGATAAAGTCATTGCTTATGCATCACGCCAATTCAAGGTTCACGAAAGGAACTACACTACTCACGATCTGGAGCTGGGAGCTGTTGTTTTTGCACTCAAGATATGGAGGCATTACCTGTACGGTACCAAGTGCACTATTTACACTGATCACAGGAGTCTCCAGCATATCCTCGAGCAGAAGGAGTTGAACATGCGACAGCGTCGATGGGTCGAACTCCTAAATGATTACGAATGCGCGATCAAGTATCATCCGGGTAAAGCCAATGTTGTGGCCGATGCCCTCAGCCGGAAGGAGTCTAAACCTAAGCGTGTACGTGCGTTGCAGCTTACCATTCACTCTAGTCTTCCCGCTCAGATACGAGATGCTCAGGTTGAAGCTTTGAAAACAGAGAACATCAGGGTTGAGTCTTTGCGAGGATCGAGGAAACGGTTAGAACAAAAGAAGACGGCGCTTATTACGTGACAGGGCGCATCTGGGTTCCACTCTACGGTAATCTACGTGAGCTTGTGATGGATGAAGCACACAAGTATCGTTACTCGGTACATCCTGGTTCGGATAAGATGTACCATGATCTCAAGACTACGTACTGGTGGCCCCACATGAAAGCCAACATAGCAACCTACATCAGTAAATGCTTGACTTGTGCGAGAGTCAAAATCGAGTACCAGAAACCATCAGGCCTACTTCAACAACCAGAGATACCGACATGGAAATGGGAGCAAATTTCCATGGACTTCGTTACTGGCCTGCCTAGATCTCAACGCGGAAATGATACCATTTGGGTGATCGTGGATCGACTGACCAAGTCTGCACATTTTCTGGCTATTAAGGAAACGGATATGTTTTCTACTCTAGCAGACATCTATCTAAAGGAGTCATTTCTGATCGAGACTCACGTTTTACATCTGAATTGTGGCAAGCTATGCACAAGTCCTTTGGCTCTCGATTAGACATGAGCACGGCGTATCATCCACAGACGGATGGGCAGTCTGAACGCACCATCCAAACCCTTGAAGACATGCTTCGAGCATGTGTAATCGACTTTGGTAATGGCTGGGAAAAACACCTCCCGTTAGTGGAGTTTTCGTATAACAACAGTTACCACACCAGTATCTAGGCTGCCCCGTTTGAGGCATTGTACGGACGTAAGTGCCGGTCTCCTCTTTGCTGGGCAGAAGTTGGTGACAGCTAAATCACTGGCCCAGAACTTGTGGTAGACACAACTGAGAAGATTGCTCAGATACGACAACGAATGGCGGCAGCTCGTGACCATCAGAAAAGCTACGCTGATAAGCGCAGGAAACCACTCAAGTTCCTGGTTGGGGATCGAGTGCTACTTAAAGTCTCACCTTGGAAGGGTGTAGTCCGTTTTGGTAAACGAGGCAAACTCAACCCGCGATATGTCGGACCTTTCGAAATCATTGAGAAAATTGGCAAGGTGGCCTACAAGCTGAATCTACCAGAAGAACTCAGTGGAGTTCACAACGTATTCCACGTGTCAAATCTGAAAAAGTGTCTATCAGATGAGACCCTCATAGTTCCTCTCAAAGAGCTCACAATCGACGATCAGTTACGATTTGTCGAGGAACTAGTAGAGATTACTGACAGAGACGTTAAGGTTCTCAAGCGTTCCAGAATACCCATTGTTCGAGTTCGTTGGAACTCCCGTCGTGGCCCAGAGTTTACCTGGGAACGAGAAGACCGAATGAAACACAAGTATCCCCAGTTGTTCGAGAAAAGTGAAACCACTACTGAGGCTGAAGCTACTGCGGAATTTCGGGACGAAATTCCAAACCAACGGGGGGATGATGTGACACCCCAGGAAAACCAGGAAACCACGCAACCTATCTAGCTTCCTCAGTAACTACGTGCTAAATTTCGGGATGAAATTTCTTATAACTTGGGGATGATGTGACAACCCGAACTTTCAAGGTCTGTATCTCTTCGTCACGTGATTCTGTTTCTTAATATTCCTATTTCATATCTTTTACGACGATAAAAATTAGTAACACTTGTGACGGTAATTTAAATTGCTAAATGTTTAATGTATAAGTGTGTGAATTGGGCCGGACTTAGTATCGTGAATAGGGTATGTTATTATGGGCTGCACCTCAAATAACCGTAGCCCACCCCCCCCCCCTTAATCACTAAGTATTGGCTGTTTGCCAATATATTTTGGCCCATTTGGGCTTAAGCCCATTAGCATGGCCGGCCAAAGAAGGAAACGCCAATCATAGGTTATTTATGTGCACGTAACATATAATGTTCATTATCTCGTACACCAAAAATTTAACCCTACTATCCCCTACGTACGTGTGGCAGACCCCCCCCCCCCCAATCGAAGCGATCTTGTAGTTCGAAGACATCAGTTTGTTTAATCGAGCCTTTTGGTTAGTATATTAAATTCCTTGTCTAAGTTGATTGTTCTTGGTGATGGTAATGATTAAAGCCTGCTTGTATATGATGATTGTGTTTTACCCTATAGCCTTGCATGTGAAAAGCCTTGAGAGTGCAGCCAAAGTGATAAGGATCACTTCATAAATTGTCGGCCATATTGTTCATGTGCTTGGAAATTGTGTAGGCATGTGCTTGTTATATGTGTGTTATTACTTTACATATATTATATGGTGTCTAGATGTGCTAGTGACTTACACGTAATAGGAATGATTGTATGCTACTGAATATTTGTGAATTATTGCATGTATACTAGATTTTGATAGTGGGTATATGTTAATATATTCATGTATGGGCTGTGATTACTACTACCTTGCATAGATGGATTGCTTGCATATATATTATTGTTAGTTGTTAGCAGTTGGAATGCATGTCAATTAGGGAAACCGGTTATTAACATTCTTGATGTTAGACGATGATGATTAACGGATGTGTCGATATCATGGATTATGTTAGGGCCGCATATATTAGAAACCCGGATAAACACCCCTTAGATCATTGATAAATCGGCCTTAATGGCTAGTTGATGTTGCAAATTGATCTAGCTGTCGCATGATTTATAAAGAAGTATGATGTGTTAGTCGATTGAGTATTGGTTACAAATGATAAAGTTTATGAAATTGTTATAATAATTTTTATGTGATTGTTATGTAATTACAGTTCTATGTTAATATAGAAGATAAGGGGGAAGCGGCGGATTAAGTTTAGCATAAGGGAATATCTATTGAAACAAAGCAGTACATTAAATTGTATCACACACAATCATATCTCGGTTGGGCCATATTGTTTCACATAACATCACATGGGCCGGTTAGGTTTGGGTAGAAAGAAACTGGATTGGACCACAAGATGTTGTAAAAACATGCTGGTTGGATTGGGCCGCAACAGAGTCACGGGGTGTGGGCGGCAAGCGAAAGCAGCTGGGCCGAGTCTATTGGGCCCCGCTGTGAAGTATTCAATCCAACCCGGGCTGGGCTGTGTGAGTGGACACAGTAGTGTTTGGGCTTCCGGTTAATGGACTAAGTAATGTTAACAGCCTGTTAGGTTGGGTTGCATTTGTCGATTAGAATCAATCACTAGATTAGATGCTTCCTTTGGGTTTTTGGGAGTATTATTGGGCCGAGTAGAGTGATTGGATATATATATATATATATGTTATGTGGTTTATGTGTTAACTGTTGGGTCAACCACACACAACTAGCATTAGGAAGCTCATGTTACTGTTTATAAAATTAAGTGGTAATATCATGATCTGTTTTATGTTATAAGACACGTGCTACTTATATTATATGCTACATGATTGAATACGAGTCTATATGACACTGTTTGGTACATGCCTAATTAGATATGATAATTATAATAGGACGTGATTGACCAAAGTGTTAACAAGTAAACTATCTGCCGAGCAAACCAAGGTGAGTTCAAACTCTTAAGGCATGGGATTCCCGGTGGGTTGGGAATGGGATTAAGAAGTTAAGACGAAACCTATATATTCACCACTAATAAACTACATACCTCCGTCCTCGGATTGGGAAGGACGCCTATACTAAACCTGCGTATTCTCGGATTGGGAAGAATACGTACCTCCGTCCTCGGATTGGGAAGGACGCCTACATTTAACCTGTGTATTCTCGGTTGGGTAGAATACGTACCTCCGTCCTCGGATTGGGAAGGATGCCTACATTTAACCTGCGTATTCTCGGTTGGGTAGAATACGTACCTCCATCCTCGGATTGGGAAGGACGCCAATATTTATAACTAGTCTAGTGGTTTACAACATGGGGAAGCCCCCACTAATTATGGTTTGGAAAACAAGGAAAGCTGGTTAACCTATAGTTGCAAACAAACTCATGGTTTTTGAAACTACTTTAAAACGAACACCAATTGTGAACTCGCTCAACTTTGTTGTTGACTCATTGTTACATGTCTTGCAGGTCGTTAGGTATTTATGGAGCTTGCACGAGCAGGAGGAGTCGTTGTGGGACATGGACCGTTGTGTGCCATGTTAACTTTATGAACTTATGACTTATGTTTTGGTTTTACTTTTATTGCTTCCGCTGTTTAACTTGAATTTTGGTTAACTTGTTTTTGAACACCAATTATATTGGGTGGTTGAACTTTTATTTAATTTACTATATTGTTCAATATGATTGGTGGCTTGATCCTGGTCAGTCACGCCTCCATGCGGGGATACTCCGCTTGTGGATTTTGGGGGTGTGACAACATGCACCATAACCCAACCGAGATCATGGTTTACCTAATCTAATTTATTTACCGTTCACAAACATCACAACCAAACACCAAGATACAAACATCACAACTAAACACCAAGAACCCCTTATTATTCGATCATGTCATTTGTTATATATCTACTGATGTTCGGCCCCATGTTTCCCACATTTATAAAACATACAAACACTTTTTCAATCAAGATTATACATACACATAAACATCAATTAACAATCAACAGTTAGCGTAGATATGATTTACTAACCAATAGCCTTGATCGAACAAGATAATGTATCGAGAGGGGGGGTAAGTCTGTCGTACGTCCACTTGAAGGAATGGTAGGGTTTTGCTTTGCATATAAGTTATGAAGGTTCATACGTATCACCTCATAATAAAAGGGTTAGGGTGATTAGGCCTTATTTGGCCGAACTGGGCTTACACTCAAGACATTGGGATTGTCATAACTTCATTATTATACTCGGCCCAATCACATTTTATATTACAACAGCTTTTGCCTGCCCAATGAATTGAATATTAGTTGTTGAAATATCAAGAATTAAAACAACAGATCCACTAATATTTTGGTCCAATCAGAGTTATATTATCACAAATAATTGACAGCCCATGTGATTTTATAATTGTTCAAAGTTTTCAGTTGCAATGTGTAGCACTTATCAAAGTTGTCGGCCATGTTCTAATTGGATTAATCAAGGTTGCATGTGATTTTCTTTATTATAAACAGTTTGTTCTTCGTGATATATCATATAGTGTCTATCGTCGTACCGCCACTCGATCGGATCACTATCCGATCCACGTGCATTAAAATTTAGTTTGTTTGATAAGTGATAATCATCGAGTGGCCAGTCGATCCATTCAATATTGCTTCTTTAAAGCTAATCTGATTCATGTGTATTAATTTCAGCTTTGTTAAGTGTTAAGTATCGAGTGGCTATTCGATCGAATCACCATCCGATCCTTTTCATACTTTCATATTTCACTTGTTTTGCAAATCGTCAAATGGAAATACGTACGGATTGCCATCCGATCCTAATCACTCTATTTGTTTATCTCACAGGTTCAAGTGTCGGATAGCAAATCGTCGGATCACCATCTGATACTTTGTTGGTGTCAATCGTCGGATTGTCACAGAAAAGATGAGTCTCCGCAATGTTATCAATAATCTCAAAGCTGAAGTTGAGAAATTGAAGAAACAGGATGCGGAGATCGAAAAGTTGAAGAAAGAAAAGACTGATGATGAAGCTGCGCGGGATGAGGCGTTCTCACAGGGAGCGCAGTGAACAACGAGAGGTACATGTCTGCGCCACTCTTGTTCTTAGAGATAAAGAGATAGAAGAACTTACCGCTTTGCTTTCTGACCAGGAACAACTTAAAAAAGATTTGGAGCTTGCGCATACTGAGAAAACTGAGGCCTCCCACCGCCTAGCTGAAACTGAAGAGAAACTAGAAAATTCAGAAACGGCGCGGGCCATAGCAGAGAGCGAGCTTGAACCTTTGAAAAGTGATATGTTATGGCTAAAAGAGCGTGGCATTGCTTGTGTAAGTTTTTACTAGTTTTCCTTACGGAAATTTCTCGCGCCTTTCCCTTATTCGCGTTTTCTGTTTTTGTAGGTTGCTGAATCGGTGTTGAATTCTGAAGAGCTAGATAAAACCGTCGCGTGCTTAGTGGTTGCTGCGCGAAGTGATGGATATACCCAAGGGTATGCTGAATGTTCGCATCATGTGAATGATGCTCTAAAGGTTGATTGGGATACTAGCAGATCTGCTACTCATGGCGTAAATAATGGCGCTGCCCTTGCAGCTTTAAAAACAGAATTCAAAAATTTGCAGCTTCCTGTCATGGACCTTATAAACGTTGCATTGCAATCCGAAGATCACGTGGCGCAACTAAAGGAAATCTTCCCAGATGAAGTCGAAGATCTAGCGTAGATTTCTTTTTGTAATTGTATTGAACAATTTTTGTAGTCTTTTTGGGTTGTGTATCCCCCTTCTGTTAATGTGCTGCCGCGCAAGTAACGTACATTGAAACACTGTCGTGTTTTATAGTTTTTCAAGGCGTGTTGGTGCGCCAGGAATAGTATAATTTGTGTTTTTTAGTTTACAATATTTTGCATGTGTACAATTACTTTGATTAGGTAAGGCGAATGAAGGTGGTATGAAGCTCATGTGTGAACGTATGGTCTCGTGTGATGTGATCACTGACCGTTCATGAGACTTGTATTATATTTACCATAATGTTTTTGCGCTTACCAAAAGAAATTGCATGCATTTTGTAAGAAAAAACACAAGAATAGTAGAAACTTTGTTGTTTATTCCAGGATAAGGCGCAGAGGCCGTTACAAAGTCTATTAAAAATAATTACACGGAACTTAACTTACACTCTATTTCCTGCTTAGATTTGATAAACTGTAGAGTCTGCTTCGTTCTGTAGGAAGATCATAGAGTTGTTGCTTAGTTTTTCGCTTTTTTGCTTGGGCCCTCTTCGCCTCGAGTGATTTGTTTTATCTCTTTGCGCACGTTTTGTAGTAGGTGAGTGAGCTCACCACTCTTAAGTGCCTTCTCAATTTCTATGCGCAAAGAGATGCAGTTATTAGTAGTATGCCCGTTGTGTTTGTGGTATTCACAATACTGACTCGGGTCTTGTCCGCGTTTGTTCTTCATGGGTGGTGGAGGTTTAAACTTGTAATCCTCCGTGCTTAGAACTTCTGCAGGAGTCTTGGTTAGGGGAGTCCATTGTCTCTCCCTGTTCTCTTGTTTGGCTTCTCTCTGCGCGGCAAGCTTATTGATTGTGGCTCGAGCATCCTCGAACGAATAGTTCCCTGAGCTAGAATCGCGCCAACCTTTCTTAAATTTCTTTCCGCCACTTGAGCCTAAATCTGAGGGTCGATTGTGTGGTGGTGGCGGCCTGTTGGTGGTGAGATTCTTTTCTGTTTGGGCATAGACCTTCGCCGCTGCCATTACTTTTCCCAGCTCTTCGGGAGTCCTTCCGTCCCAGACAGGACTTTTATCATATCGTCGCACCTGACTGCATATTTAAATTGGGCGCGAATCAGCTGCTCGTGAACATCCCCGGTCTCGAGTACCTCCTTGTTATAACGGGTAATGATGTCTTCCAGACTTTCATCATCATGACGCCAGATGTTCATCACATCCGCAGTGTCACGGATGGATCGCCTTTGCTGGCTGAAATGAACCAGAAAATTTTCACGCAAATCTATCCATGACGTGATTTTTCTAATGGGCAAGTTGTCAAACCATATCCTTGCAGCGCCTGTAAGGGTCTGAACGAAGAGGTGGCACCACATTGGTAGGGTCCAGCCTCCTACGAGCCCTGCGCTTGTAAAGGCTCGCAGATGATTGTCAGGGTCTGTCATTCCGTTGAACTTGCCCACGTTAGACGGGAGCTTCGCTTTCTCTAGCGGAGCCAGAGCAATTTCACTTGTAAATTTTGAATTCTCCGCTGCTTCACCAGGGCGATAGATCAGATCATAATTGTGTTCTGCCTCAGGATTGTAAACCGCGCGGGGTCTACACTTGTTGTAATTTGGTTGTAACCGAGTAAATACACTGTCACTTTCTCCTTCTCGGTAGGTTCAATCATATTCACTGGTGTGGGTGTTCCGCTGGGAACCCAACCTGGTGTGAACTGATGGTCTTCTGTGAGAATGCGACTCGTCTCGATGCTCTCTTCGACGATTCTCTGATTGAGTATACTCGTATCTCGATGGAGATCTAGAATAAACCTCTGTGTCTTCAATCTGGACTTGAGATGGGTCATTGTGTTGAGAAACATGAGGTACCGACAGTGCCCTAGCACGGGATACTGGCCTTCGTGATTGAGTTTGAGGAGCGGTTTGTGCACATAGCTGTGTGTACACAACATTTAATGCCCCCTGAGATCTGACATACCAGGAGATTGGGGTTTCTCCTGGGGATAAAATTGAGCTTATGGGGATCTCCGGCTGTACCCCTGGGGTGATAGGTTCGTTTGGATGATTGTTAGCAAACTGTATTTCATTGTCATCCGAGGCTTCTTCTACAATACCCTCAACCTGGGTATTGTTAACGAAATTCGGCCGAGGGCCATTTTTCCGATGAGTTGAAGTTTCTTCCATGTACAAATGGAATCCATAGAGTAAATCAAAAAACGAGAAAAACGGTTGAAACAGAGAAATCGGTGGGTGCCAATGAAGAAACACTGGATAAATGACCGGAATCAAATTATCCAGGGGGTTAGGTTCTGCATAAAAGGGTGGTTCTCTCTCGTTTGATTCGAAGGGACAAGTCTTCTTCTCCGGTGAATACTGCAAAACAGAACACCGTTAGCCTCGTCAAGGGGAGAAGGGAGGTTCTCTCCTTGACCTGACTCCGGCGTGAGAATAAGTATGTGTTTATAAAGAAGAAGAAGTATTACTGAAGTGAATGTGACTTGAAGTTCATACCTTAATTACTCTCATATTTATAGCCGGGAGTTGGGCGGGAAAACCTGTTATTGAAATGTTGACGGAAGATGCTAACTTCGTAAGCGGTTATTTCTCCTTCCGTTAATCTTCTTGATCTGATGTGGGAGCACACGGATCACTGTTTAGATCAACGGCTGGGGAATTGCCATGTGGAAAGTGGGCAAGTGGAGGTTTCACTCCAATTCCATGCCATCATCGTGCTTTCAGGGTGACTTGGGATGATGACACGTGTCCCAGACGGTTATAACCGTCTGGTGGTGCACGATTGAGTCTTCTAGAATATTACTGCCATAATCCGGTGTGACTCCTTATCGTGTGGTATCAGTTTAGTAAATAATATCCAAGTCTGGGTATTATTTGGGCGGAAGTGTTAAACTAGGATTTTCATCCTTGTTTGTTATGGAAAGGCGCAAGGGTTCATTAGCTTCCTTTTGGCCCGCGGGTGTTATCCGCTGTTTTTCTCATAAGTTCTCTTTGTTGGACCAGTGCGCGGCCGCGCAAGGTCTAAAGAGGTTTAAAGGGCTAGGTTGTGGTATGGTCCCAAGTACTTGATATGAGGTTTTTGGGACCTTAACGTTAAATATTCGGTAATATTAGTTGTTATGGATTTCTCCTGGACAGTCTGTTTCGCTCAGTGTCGCGCCCCGATGTTTCCACCATCGGTTGGGGTGTGACAGATTGGTATCAGAGCCATAACTATACGGAATTAGGCAAGACTCGACCTAGTCCAGGTCGATGTCTTAGAAATGACCTAGTCTATAGTCTAAGTACCAACAGACCGCCTTGTGCGAACCCGGTAGGGGTTCCGCGTGAGCATGTTTCTATTATTCGATCGACTTGCAATCATGTTATACTCTATCACTCTGCCTTTCCTAAGGCAATTTCACTACACTATTTTCGAAAATGAACGAGTGATTAGATCGAGACTAGGTGTGAAAACCGCAAACTCTCGATTAGACTGCTTGTTCGACCCGCATTTTTTGCTATAAACACGAGAATTTGCGTTGAATCAGGAGTGAAATCCGTACTTTGATGCAGTTCTCTCTCGCTATCTCGTGGTTATATTATTCAAATAGGGACGTGGTCGTTAAGTTAGGGGTGAAACCCGAATCTTGATGACTCGTTCCGTTCTCTATTTTGGTTTTACAAAACTCTCACCAAAGTCTCGATGGATTCCAACGACTCGAGTTGCGTGAATAACCGAAAGGATGCGTGCCCGTCATCGTGTGCCGGTAATGGAGCACAGTCTGTTAGGCCAAAACGTGTACTCGAAGACTTTGAGAATAGTCGAATCACTTTGAGTAGTCGACGTCCATTAAGCCGAGACAATCTATTTTAAATTTCAAGCTTGCTATCGCCGATTTTTATGTGTTTCGATTCTGAGCCCGTATTCGCTGACTCTGATATTTGTCGCTTTTATGTGGAATTTTATGTGCTTCATGTGGTTTTATATGTTATATTGATGTGTGTAAAATGCAACATATAAATTACATCAATTGAGGCATAAAACTAACCTTTTTTTAGTACTAATGTTGGAAAAAGTGTGCTTTTGTCTTCCTTTTGTAGTTTCAGGGTTAAAAGAGCTTAAATGAACAAAAGAAGCAAAAATGCAGCCAAATCTAACAATAATACAAGAAAAGGAATAAACGTTGCATGCCCGACCCCTCGACAGCATCTTCCCAAGCAAAAACAAGAGATCAGAAGGCTGAACACGCCCCGTGCTCATTGAACACGGGGGCGTGCCCAAGAGTCTGCAGAAAAGACAAAGTTGTAGAAGCTTCTATTTCCCAACACGGGGGCGTGGTCAACGCTAAGATTCGCAGAATCCAAGCAAATCTTGATAGTAAAGATACGCTTCTGCACACGGGGCCGTGCCCAGTAGATATGGGGGCGTGGTCAACTAATGCTGACAAACTGCATTTAATGAAGAAAAAGAATATGGATGGACATGGGGCCATGCCCAATGGACACGGGGCCGTGTCCGGGCTTCTGTGCATGCTATAAATAGAGGTGCTTGGTTCACTTCAAAGGCATCCCTTGGCAAACCACCTCTCTCACACTTCACCCACCCACCACCACCATCACAACCCACATCCACCACCATCATCCATCATAGAGTGTGTGTAGTAGTCTCGGGATCCAAGATTGATAGTAAGAGTTCTTGACAATCAAAGGCCATGTTTGCCTAAGTCTCTTACATCACTTGGTGAAGACAAGCATTTAGTGTAATACTTTTTGTTTTTAATCTTTTCGCACTTTTTATTTGGTTTTGTATTAATGACTTTAATAACTAGTTTCTTATGTTGAAGGTGAAACTTCCTTATCATTTGTCTATGGTGTCTTGGCGTTATTTTACTGTCTATATAAAATAAAATATTTACACCATTCATATCTCCACGGTCTATATGGAGATATGTTGGCTAACTGGTCGGGGGTTAAGGGAATGGTTTGGTAAGCGTCTTGCCTTGTTCAGTGTATAGATCCTGCAAGGACCTGGGTCAAGCTTAGTAGGACCTCCTTCAATACCCACTGGTATTGGATGGCGGGGGTTCGAATTTCTTGATCCCCTCATATGTAAACTACTATTAAAACATTAGCCCGGCTACTTAGGATTGTATCCCTGCTGACTCAAACTACTTAGCCGAGGGTAACGTCACCTTCAAAAGAGGGGCCTACCACATTACGTATTAATAACTTAATTAATTATCTTTCAATAATCCAACCCTTTAGGATTGTTTCCTTGCTGACTCAAACTATTGGGTTGAGGGTAACGTCACCTTCAAAAGAGGGGCCTACTACTATAACTAAGATAATCTCTTAAAAAGTGCAAAAGTGCGGAAATAATCAAAGGTTACACTAAAGGCGAGTCGGATCCAAGTGATTCATCTTGTCTATCTGTTTTTATTTTTAATTTTTATTTTCAGCATCTTTAGTTTTTATTTTCATTTTTAAACCTTTTGCTAAAATTTTGATTTGATTAGACGTTGAGGATAAACCGGTACTAAAAGCTCTTGTGTCCTTGGACGACCTCGGTATCTTACC
This sequence comes from Helianthus tuberosus, assembly GCA_030545235.1. Lineage (NCBI taxonomy): Eukaryota > Viridiplantae > Streptophyta > Magnoliopsida > Asterales > Asteraceae > Helianthus > Helianthus tuberosus. Next base: position 93,767,899 of record CM060394.1, on the reverse strand, counting down.
AATGCTATACTACGCTCACGATGGGTGCACTTGCCCATATGTGTGTTTAGTGTTAGTAAAATATCGTGTTTTATAAATTTAAAACTTGACTAAAGTGTAAAAAGGGCTAAAAATATACATAAAAATATATAACACACCGCACACATCATATATGTTTCCATTTTTGGTGATTATACGCTTTTCGTTGTTCGCTTTGATCGACACACACAACTCGCACTTCACATCTATCTCAATACGCTAACAAATCGCATGCTATGTTACCCGCTTATGCTCTACTACTCGCTATGCTACTCGTTGTGTACTCGCTAATCGCTATCGCTATTTTCGAATGCGCGAACTGTGAATGATAGGTGAATACGTGCAATATAGGAAGGTGAATACGTGCAAAATATAGTGTGTCCTCGTGTGTTTCGGCGCTCTACGTGCTTATGTGTTTCTATGCTCTACATGCTTATGTGCCTATGTGTTTACGTGCCTTTGTGGATTATGTGCCTACTTGATTACGTGCTTACGTACAGACGTGTTACTGAGCTTTAGTAGTATTAAGTATGTGGTAAGGTGAGATTGACTATACCACGTCTGAGTCCTATGGCGATGTCTGTTGCAGACAATGTCGTCATTTGGATCGCATACCGCTCGTCGCAATCATGAGGACAAACGTATCGCTGCTCTCGTCGCCAAGCGGATGGCTAAAGTCATACCCCAGATTGTCAACGAGCTGAATGAAAATACTAGCAAGTCCTCTGAAGAGTCCAGGACTGATTCTCCAAAAGCTACTTTTAGATTCAAGCAGTTTAAAGCCTGCGGACCCAAAGAATTCATCGGAGAAGATGGACCTACTGCCATGTTTCAATGGTTCGATTCTATCGATGTCACCCTGCGCCAAAGCGGCTATCCTGATAATCTCCGCAGTGTTAACGCCGCTGGCGTTTTCCAGTCCAGGGCTCTGGACTGGTGGACTGCCGAAAGAAACAAGCGTGGAAATGATGCAACCTATGGGCTTACGTGGGACGAGTTGAAGGACATCATGATGAAAGAGTTTTGCCCTCCCCACGAGCTTCGGAAGCTGGAGGACGAGTTATGGCACATCAAGCAAGAGGGTGGCGACAACGCTGGTTTAACTGCACGCTTCAAGCAGCTGAGTATAATCTGTCCGGGCCAAGTTACTACCCCTGAAATCACCATCAAGAAATACATTCGTGCCTTACCGGATTGTGTGGCTGATTTCGTGCAAGCCGCGAAGACGACAACCATTGAGGAAACCTTCCTGCTCGCTGCCGAGATCAATGACAAGCGAGTTCGGGCTGGTTACTTTGATAAAGCCTCCAAGAATCTTCACCAAGTTTACCGCTGCTCCCACCGCTGAAACCGCCGCCGCTCCGCAAGCTTCAAAGTCCTCCCGTTGCAAGAGAAAGAACAACAACAATAGTAGCAAGAATTGCGCTGTCACAGCCGCCGCCCCTCTCCAAGCCGTACCAGCTCAACCGCAACCCCCGAACCGCCAAGTAGCGGCCCCGGTGACCAATGCACCGCCAGCCAAGCATATACTGGTCCACACCCGCTTTGCCCTACTTGCACCTATCATCATCCCGTGGGGATTGCATGCCGATTCTGTGTTCATTGCAACCTATACGGCCATTTTACTACTAACTACCGTACCGGTCCTCGTCAAGCTCCAGCTCCAGCTCAAGGTCAAGCTCCTGCACCACAAGCTCTCCTTCCTGCTCCTCAAGGCCAACACGCAGCTCCTACCCCCGCAGCACATGCAAGAGCCTGCTTTGCATGTGGTGATCCCAACAACTTTGCAAACATGTACTCCAACATAGTGGTGAAGCAAGAGCCACAGCAGTAGCCGCAACAACATCAACAGCTGCAGCCTCAGCAGCAACAGCAGCCAGCAGCCCGCGGACGTGCTTTCAACATCAATGCACGCCAGGCTCAAGCAGACAACAACGTGGTTAATGGTACATTCCTTGTGAATGGTATATATGCTTCGTGTTTGTTTGATACTGGAGCTGATAACTGTTTTGTATCGTTTGAATTCGAAAAGCTCCTTAATCGTAAGCGCGCCCATCTCCCCTCGACTTTCGATGTTGAAGTTGCCACTGGAAGAACCGTCGCTATCAATTCTTGTTAGGATCGGAGGCCCTCATGATAGTGTTTGTTTGGGTAAATTGTATAATCAATAGAGATGAACAGAGTTTAAGTGCAGCGGAAATGAATAACAAACTTTGTAAACACAATCAAGGAGAAAATAGTTTTGAGAAAGCATATGCAAATCATTTAGTCAAAATATTTACAGTAAGAATCAAATGATTACAGATATGCTTACATACTAAGCTCCCCCTCAGCCAGATGCCCCAAGGTTGGATTGCACAAGATGAAAGGATTGAATTGAGGAGAAGAACTCTCTCAAAATGAATCAAATGTAACAGTACAGAGTACTGCTCCATTTATAGACAAAACCAAACCGTTGCGGCATCTCAGCTGACGTCACCATGAAAGCGACGTCTAACAGCCTAACAACCTGTATCTACTGTTCTTATACAAACACTGCTAAACCTAACAACTGACAATTCATAAGACAGATGATATACTAAACTACTGCTCTTTCTAATCATCAGTGCTTTCCTCAAGGTTGATCAGTCCTTGATTGGGCAGTGCTTTGTCATTAGCAGTTTGTTCCAGCAGTGCTTAGTTTCCAGCAGTCTTCTAGGCTTCATCAGTAGTTATGCAGAGCAGCAGTTGTATCTGGGCAGTGGATATGAGACCATCAGCTGTTATAATCACTTTCAAGGGAGAAGACTTAGTGTAAACAACTGCTTATTGTGAATCCACTGTTGTGACCAGGTTTTGGCTTTACATTATCTGTTCCTCTGGTAGGGTTCAATCCCAACAATCTCCCCCTGGAACAGATAATGCCAAAACCTGTCATTATTCTGGATCTTTATTACTCATCAGAAGTTCTCTTGCTTTTCTTCTAAATTCTTCTTCAAATTCTTTGGAACTTGTGTCATCTTCGTCCCGGCACAGTGTAAGTTCAAGGAGATCCTGCAAATCTTCAACACTAAGGCCTAGTGCTTCTTTCCTTGATATGTACTTCACTTCGCCATTGGATCTGACCAGGGTCAATACGTGGGTCTTTTGATCAGACATCCACTTTAGTACTTTTAAACCCAATGGGTTTCTTGGGAAAGATTTATTCAATGATGAGTTGGGGGATGTTGGCCTTGTGAAAACTTACAGACTTTCAGACAATCTTTTGAAGGCCATTTCAATAACATTGTTTGCTGCAGCTATGTCTTCTGCAGTTTCCTTCTCTATCTGCTCCTGTCTCTTTTGTTGATCTGGCTCAATGTCTGAAACTTCTGAAGTATTTGGTGATGCAGGCTTAGTTAACAACTTCTTAAAAAGGTTTTGAAGTTTTTCTGAGTTCGCTTCTTTTAGACCCATTTTCATGATGGTTTCTTTGAAGTACTCAACTTCCTTTTCCTTTACCTCTTCACTGGTCAGCTGTTCTCCTTTTTCTTGGTTTGTCATAAGAGTAGATCGGAACAGTGTTTTGAGGTTTTCAATCTGCTGTTCAAGCTTCATCATTTGTTCACGCTTCTTTGAAGTGCCAGATACAGTTATCTTCCTTTTCTTCAGCCTTTCATAGGCTTCATCAGTTTGTTGCTTTGACCATTTTGATATGGCATTTGCAGTGTCCACCTTTGCATCCACCAGCTCCTATTTCTTTTTCTTGTACTCAGCTGTTTGGTCATTGATGAACTTTTTGTATTTACTCCAATTTGGAGCATTCTTCTTCTTTTTAGGATCGCTCTTGATTCTATCAATCCTATCAGCTTCATGCCTTAAAAGCACTATTGGCCATTCTTCAAATTGGTTTTCTTCAGCAGGATAAAAATTTTCTTGCATTATGTATGCAAGAAGTTTTCTTCTCATCTCTTTTCGTTGTTCTGCCTTTTCTTTGCTCAGCTCATGTGCAAAATCTTTTATTAGATCGACTTTTGTGAGCAGAAGTTCCAATCTTTCAGCAATGGCTTCATCACCTTGACCTTTACATTCAACCTTGGCTCTTATCTTAGCCTGTCTTACTTTAAGTTCAAGATATTCATCCATGTCTTCTGGAACCATGAAGCCAACGAGTGAAGAAAATCTTCTGTTTGAAGGATCATCATCATTGTAGAATTGCCTCATCTCATTTTTTATAGCTTCCAGTTCTAAAGGATATCTTGCAGCAGTGGGATCATATTGGTCCTCATCTGGCTGAGTAAGTTTTCTTTTTCTGGTGTAGAGCTTTGTTGGTTTTGATGTGAGACTGGTGGAATCAGTGGGAAATGACTGACTAACAGCTGTTGAAACAACTGGCGTCTCAACATCTGTTGCCATTACAACTGCTGATATGTCAGGAGATGTCTTCTGCTTTTGAGCAGGGGATGGAAGTGGTGAAGTAGTTTTTGATGGTGGTGATGGTGGTGGTGAATCATCAGATACGAGAATCCTTCTCCTTTTTATTGTAGGAGAGGCTGATGATGTCATTGGTGGATCAGTGGTTTGAATATGAGTGGCAGTGGTTTGTGATTGTGATTGACTGACAATGGTTGAAACAACTGGTGTCTCAATCACTGCTGTCATTACAGCAGATGCTGTAACATCTGTTGTCTTCTGCTTTATGGCATGAGGCAGTGATGGTGATGTGATTGTAGATGAAGATGGTGGCAGAACAGTGGTTGTGATGGTGTGTGTTGAAGTTGTGTGTGTTGATGGAATGGCAGCTGTTTGGCTACTGACAGCAGTTTTTGTAACCACTGCTGTATCAGCTGTTTGGATAGAGGTTTTGGATGTTGAATCTTTTGAGATTTTAGATGGCTGTTTTTCTTGCTCTGGTTCAACATACAGTCCATCTTCAATTCCCTTTTTCTTCATCTTCTTGATATTCTCCCCCTTTTTGGCATTATCTGCAAGGGAGTTATCCATAAAAAGGATAGTGGAGGGAACTTTTTCACCATGGGCAGTCTTTTGTATGCTGGCCTTTATAGCCTTGATGTCTGCTTGAGTATCTTTAAATCTTGACTCCACCATGTTTGTCAGCATTTTTACATGCATTTCATGCTGTTGATCAGCCATCTGTTTTTGTTTCTCCAGCATGGGTTGAAAGATATTCCAGAGCTTATTTGCAGCAACTGCTTGTGGTGGAGCGGATGCTTGAGTTGGAACAGATGATTGTGGTGGGGCAGCAGTGGATTGTGCTTTTTGAGCTTTTAAAATCTCTTGCACCATCTCCTTTATTTCAGCAACTGAGGTTTCCAGTTTTTCAACTCTTCCCGTCAATTCCTGATATTTTGAATCATCACCCACTTTAATGGGATCATCTGAATCCCCACCTGTAGTGGTTATATCAATGTTTGACTTAGGAACTGAGTCCCAAAAATCACCCATTGATGCCCCTTGTTCTTGGTACTGGGACTTCTTTCTTCAGCACTTGATAGACCTTTGATGGTACCAGTGGTTAGAACCAACTCACTGGTGGTTACCGATGGTGCTATTGAAGAAATTGCCTTCAAGGGAGTCTTACTGATGAAACAACTGTCCAACTGAAGATCTGTTGATCCATCAGTTGTAGTTGCTGCTCCACTTGAACTACCACCGAGAGTTACTTGTAACTCAGGGGGTGTAACCTCCTCAGTTGTTGCTGGGAAAGCAAAGGTATAAGCATCAGACCCAGTCACTTGTGGGAGTATACTCTCAGTGACAGGTGATAGAGAGGAACTGGTTTGTGTCTGAGCAATAACAACTGCATGCAACAAGGGTAGCATGGATTGTGGTAACATTATTGGTGAGGGTATGGGAGTTGAAAGAGACATGTCCTTGGGATCAGGACTGAGGAAGATGGATCCGATTGAATCTAGAGCTTCATATTGTGGGGTCCCTATGGTTACAACCTGATCCTTTTGTGAGGATGCAGGAGGAGTTTTAGGCAATGGTTGAGATCTTTCTTCCAACTGCTGTGAGGAAGTAGCAGCAGTGTTTGTGGTGACATTTGTTTTGTCACAGGCAGTTGCTCTGGGATCTCATCTTCTAGAGTTGCCTTTGTTTTGGGTTTGGTGGGTTTTCTGGATGTTTTTCTTTTGGTCTTTTTGGTAATGTCAGGTGTGGGTTTCAAAGCAGTGGCAGTGCTGCTCTGATCACCTGGAGCAGTCGGCTCAGCAGCAGATGTCTGAGGAGCAGTGGTAACTGCTAAATTCTGCTCGGACACCTCTGCTTTTGTTTTTATTGGTGCCAACATTCTAGTGAATGTTTCAGGTGTTAAACTTTTTATTTTAAAATAACCACCTTGTTTTGGCACATTTTCATTTTCGTTTTCAAATTTTTGTTGAAAATAGTAGCTTAGAAACCTTGGAAAGAGTAAAAATGCTTTGCTATCAACATTCTTTACCAAGTCATTGAAGATTTCCTGGGAATAATTGTAATCTTTATTATTTAAAATAGCATAGCCCAGGCATTGAATCTTCAATGGTATTTCGTTAAAAGCTGTTGTTTTATTTGAAACACACGACAAAAGTGTGTGGAATAAAAATCTGGGTGCAGACGGAAAATAACCTTTTTGTAAGGTATCTACCTTTGATTGTTCTGCATATCCCCTTTTCAGAAAATCAGCTTTTAACTCGTTTTTATCAAAAGAAGTTTTACCTTTCTGATCATCGAGTTTAAAGACTTTTGAGATTGATTGTGGAGTGATTTGAATCGCTTTACCCTGTATCGAGGAGTTAATGGCTACTACTTTTCCGTCTTGTTTTTCAAGCGTAGTATTTTTCCAGAACTCTCTCTGGGTTTGCAAGTATATGGGAGCGTCTACTGTCAACAAACTTTTGTACTTTGATGCAGAGAGTGTGTCCATGACGGAATCGAAGGTGCGATTGTTTGAGGGTTTTGTGAGAAGACCCAAGTAGTTGTGCGGTGATTTGTATGGGATTTCCATGGTTTCTTCGGCCATTTGAGCGACCTCTTTTGAAGATGATGGTGATTTTGGTTTAGTTTTTGATTTTGATTTTGACTTCATCATTTTGATGAAAAAGAATCGGAGAGTGATTTTGGAAGAAAGGTTGGAAACTGCTTTGTGAAGAGAACTTTGGAATTCAATTCGACAGTGTAAAACCTTGTTTGGGGTTTTGATCAGGGTTTTATTTAGGGAAAAAGTGATCGCTGATGGGGCAGCAGTTATTATGATCTGAAGGCTAAGAATTGACCACGTGTCAAACACTGATGAAATGGATGAAGGGTGAAGAACAGTTGTTTTAGGAACCACTGATGTACCAACCATCAGTAGTTACAACGGTAATAAAGTGAAAACAGTGGAAGATTTTTACTATCAGCGGATAGTATATCAGTGGATAAGACACTGATTTTGAGCATCAGTGCTTGCCAAGCAAAATGAGGATCAGTGGTTGACTTTCAGCAGTGGATAGTAATTAGGAAACAGACGTTTGAGCAAAACAGTGGTTAGGGTTAAAATAAGGGCAATGGTTTGAGAGTTCATATTCAACAACTTTTTGCAGAGATTTTCATTCAATGTTTTGCCACATGTCAAATTTTCTCTTGAAATTCTTACGAATTACTGACAGTGGTTTTGTACCCCGGATGATGAGAACTTTTTACTAAGGCAACTCATTTTCGTTTAATATCCAAATTAAAACATGAGTGCCCCAGTAGTTTAAGCACTGTTTAGCAATCAACCTTTGATTTTGTTTAAAACAACCCTGAGTATGACATGACCTTGACATATGCACCATTTCCTTCTGACCCATTTATGAGGACAGAAATACCAAGAAAAATAAGGTACCATATCCTGACAGGAAATTTAAACTATTGCCAACAAAAACCAGCAAAAGTTCAAAATATATTATTTTAAAAAAAAACGAATAATATATCCTGGTTATTTAGAGGAAATCCTTTGAAAAAACATGGATAAAGGATTTTCTGAAAATAGCATCAAAAAGGATCTGGTAAATTTTCAATAAAACACGTAATCATATCATTCTCAAGTTTATGAAAATGGTCAGTGGTTTGACAGCAGTGGTAGAAAATTTTGAATACATTTTGACCACTGTTTGGTACCATTTTCTTTGTCAGTTGATTGCAAACATGAGGACACAAGGATGAATTTTTTTTGAACATTTGTCTAGTCCTCTTTGGAGTTCATTCACCAGAATCAAAACCTTTTCCTGAGCAAATGAATGCACACAGTTGCTTAATGACCATTATTACCCTAAACTTTGACTCGAGAGTGTTTTAAGTTTATACTCTTTTCTTTTGACTTCAAAAGTTTTGAGATAAACACACTTCTGAGCTTTTCTTAATTTTCTTCTTCCCTTTTTACTCTTCTCATTCATAAGTAATGAAATACTTACTGAGAGGCATTTTATTGAAGGAATACTTGTTCCAAAATCATTTTGCAGTGATGTTTTGAGAGATTTGGTCATTTCTGCACATGCTAATGCTAACCTTCTCATTACCTATGATCTGGACATTTTTACTCCTGATTTTCTTAATGTATTATAACATAGTTGATTTTGTCCTTTTGAGGATCTCAACCTGTTTTCAACATATAAGATCTAAATAACTAAAGTTTTAAATCCCCTATTTATAGATAACCAAAAACACTAATGTTTTATGAAACATAGATTTTTGTTAATCTGAGGTTCATACTTTAGCATTTAATAAAGACATCACAAATATCAAAACAATAGTTGAAATCAATTTTGAAAAGACAGAATAATTCCATAGTTTAACAGACATGTTTGCAGATCTGAAAACTATGAGTGACTTGTGCATGATATCACTTGTTGTGTGAGATTTGTGTGTCATATGACATCTTGATTGATTTACAGAGTTTTTGAATAACCATTTTGTTCATGGTATACTTGTTACTCTGTTTTTCAACTAGATACAACCAACCTTAGTACCAATGAATTTTGAGCCGAACTGTTATGTCAAATTGATTGTTAGATCGAATTTGACTGTCCAGGCTCTGATACCAATTGTTAGGATCGGAGGCCCTCATGATAGTGTTTGTTTGTGTAAATTGTATAATCAATAGAGATGAACAGAGTTTAAGTGCAGCGGAAATGAATAACAAACTTTGTAAACACAATCAAGGAGAAAATAGTTTTGAGAAAGCATATGCAATTCATTTAGTCAAAAGATTTACAGTAAGAATCAAATGATTACAGATATGCTTACATACTAAGCTCCCCCTCAGCCAGATGCCCCAAGGTTGGATTGCACAAGATGAAAGGATTGAATTGAGGAGAAGAACTCTCTCAAAACGAATCAAATGTAACAGTACAGAGTACTGCTCCATTTATAGACAAAACCAAACCGCTGAGGCATCTCAGCTGACATCACCATGAAAGCGACATCTAACAGCCTAACAACCTGTATCTACTGTTCTTATACAAACACTGCTAAACCTAACAACTGACAATTCATAAGACAGATGATATACTAAACTACTGCTCTTTCTAATCATCAGTGCTTTCCTCAAGGTTGATCAGTCCTTGATTGGGCAGTGCTTTGTCATTAGCAGTTTGTTCCAGCAGTGCTTAGTTTCCAGCAGTCTTCTAGGCTTCATCAGTAGTTATGCAGAGCAACAGTTGTATCTGGGCAGTGGATATGAGACCATCAACTGTTGTAATCACTTTCAAGGGAGAAGACTTAGTGTAAACAACTGCTTATTGTGAATCCACTGTTGTGACTAGGTTTTGGCTTTACATTATCTGTTCCTCTTATAGGGTTCAATCCCAACAATTCTGTTCTACGTGATTGTATACTTGAACTCAATAATCACGTCTTCCCTATCGATCTTATTCCGATGCAGCTTGGTAGTTTTGACATCATAGTAGGCATGGATTTTCTTCGTGAAAATCGTGCTAAAGTTGTTTGCTTTGATAAAATGATTCATTTCTCGCTCGCTAATGGTGATCAATTGTGTGTTTACGGTGAAGTCGCATCGAAGAAACTTTAACTTATGTCGTGTGTCCAGACTAGCAAGTATCTCCGCAAGGAATACCAAGCTTTCTTGGCGCACATTGTAGTAACAGAGAAAAAGGAAGTTAAGGCAATGGATAAGGTGCCTGTGGTTCGTGATTTTCCTAACGTCTTTCCTGATGATTTACCTGGTTTACCTCCGAGTCGTGACATCGACTTTCGTATTGATCTCATTCCTAGAGCAAATCCTGTTGCTAAATCTCCTTATCGCCTCGCTCCGTCTGAAATGTGCGAACTCTCGAGTCAACTCCAGGAATTGCTTGACAAAGGCTTCATTTGCCCTAGCACCTCTCCTTGGGGCGCACAAGTCCTTTTTGTCAAAAAGGACGGGTCGTTCCGGATGTGCATCGACTATAGGGAGTTGAATAAGCTGACTATCAAGAATCGCTATCCCTTGCCTCGAATCAATGATTTGTTTGATTAGTTACAAGGTGCTACGTGTTTCTCAAAGATCGATTTACTCTCAGGCTATCACCAGTTACGCATTCAGGAGGAAGATATAACGAAAACCGCTTTCCGAACCCATTACGGCCATTATGAATTCGTCGTAATGCTCTTTGGTTTAACCAACGCACCCGCGGTTTTCATGGATTTGATGAATCGCGTGTGTAAACCATTTCATGACCGCTTCGTAATCGTGTTCATCGACGACATCCTTATCTATTCGAAGTCGAAAATCGAACACGCGCAGCATCTACATTTGGTTCTCGAACTACTCCAAGGGAATCGACTCTATGCCAAGTTCTCCAAGTGTGAATTTTGGCTGGAGGAGGTTCAATTCCACGGTCACATCGTCAATAGTCAAGGTATACACGTCGAACCCATGAAGATCGAAGCTGTTAAGAGTTGGGTTACTCCAACATCACCATCCGATGTTCATTCGTTCCTCGGATTGGCGGGCTATTACCGTCGATTCATCGCTGACTTCTCGAAAATCGCCGTTCTGCTCACTTCTTTGACGCATAAAGACAAGCCTTTTGTTTGGGGAACTGAACAAGAGACTGCCTTTCAAACTCTCAAGCATATGCTCTGCAATGCTCCCGTTCTCACTTTACCCGACGGAAACGATGACGTCGTTGTCTACTACGATGCCTCGAACCTTGGTCTTGGTTGTGTTCTCATGCAACGAGGCAAGATTATCGCCTATGCATCTCGTCAGCTCAAGATCCACGAGAAGAACTATACAACCCACGATCTCGAGCTTGGTGCAGTTGTTTTTGCATTAAAGATTTGGCGACACTACCTTTATGGTACAAAGTGTACGGTCTTCACCGACCATAAGAGCCTGCAACACATCTTGAGTCAAAAGGAACTGAACATGCACCAACGCCGATGGGTTGAACTTCTTAATGATTACGACTGTGAGATTCGTTATCATCCTGACAAAGCGAATGTCGTTGCCGACGCCCTCAGCAGACAAAGCTATTTGCATAGCGTTCGTAATATCCAATCCCAGCACAATCTCGAAGCTCTTATCTGTGACGCTCAACATGCTTGTTTTACCGAACGCACCTTGAAGAATGAAAGGATTCTAAATAATGGCGAGCAGTTGGTGAATAAATCGAATGGGATATTCCATTATCTAGACCGAATTTGGATCCCCAAACGTACCAACTTACGACAGATTCTGCTAGACGAAGCCCACAAATCTCGATATTCTATTCATCCCGGTGCTGATAAGATGTACCAAGACCTTCGCTACAAGTACCGGTGGCCGGGCATGAAGAAAGATATCGCTATCTATGTTTCGAAGTGCCTGACTTGCTCGAAAGTCAAGGCCGAACAGCAAAGACCCTCTGGCTTACTCGTCCAACCCGAGATCCCTATGTGGAAATGGGAGAGTATAGCTATGGACTTCATAACAAAACTCCCGCGCACGCCATCAGGTCACGACAGCATCTGGGTTGTCGTTGACCGTTTGACAAAATCTGCTCACTTTTTGCCGATACGATAAGACTTTAAGGTAGAAAAATTAGCCCGAATCTACACCGACGAGATCATCTGTCGACATGGGACGCCTCGCGATATCATCTCTGACCGCGATGGTCGGTTTACCTCGTGTCTCTGGGAAACGTTTCAATCTGCTCTCGGTACTACTCTTAATCTAAGTACCGCTTTCCATCCCCAAACCGATGGTCAGGCTGAAAGAACGATTCGTACCCTTGAAGACATGCTTCGCTCGTGTGTCATAGATTTCGGTGGTAATTGGGACGCGCACTAACCTTTGGTCGAATTCTCGTACAATAACAGTTATCATTCTAGAATTCAAATGGCACCGTCTGAGGCACTATACGGAAGAAAATGTCGATCGCCGATTGTGTGGCATGAGATCGGAGATACGCAGATAACCGGTGCTGAGCTACTGCAAGAAATGACAGACAAGATCCTCTAAATTCAAGACAATCTGTTGAAAGCTCGCAGTCGTCAGAAAAGTTACGCCGCAAGCACCTTGAATTTGACGTTGGCGATCACGTACTCCTAAAGGTTTCACCTTGGAAGGGTGTGATCAGATTCGACAAGAAAGGAAAGCTCGCGCCTCGATATGTTGGACCCTTTAAGATTCTGAAAAGGATCGGAAAAGTGGCCTACAGACTCGAACTACCGGAGGAACTTAGCAACCTCCACCCGTCATTCCACGTTTCGATCCTCAGAAAGTGTCTGGCTGAGTAGGATTTACAAGTGCCACTTGAGGATCTACAAGTGGATGAAATATTACACTTCGTGGAGAAGCCTGTCGAGATCATGGACAGAGAAACCAAGAAGCTCAGGCGCTCACGCATTCCCATTGTGAAAGTTCGCTGGGAAGGCAAACGCGGCGCAGAGTTCACCTCGGAACTCGAAAGTGACATGAAGGCGAAGTACCCTCAGCTTTTTGTTATGCATGCGCCTTAATTTCGGGACGAAATTCCCTAAAGAATGGGAGGCTGTAACACCCCGTGTTTTGAAAGTCAAAGTACAAGTCAAAGTCAAAGGAAGAAAAGATTGCTAATTGCGATCTGTCACTCCTTGCTTAACTATTGATTGTACACCTTGACTTGTAATCGAATTCTATTATTTGTTTGCTTTAGTTGTATTATGTGGAGTATCTATGACTATTGAGGGTTAATCGCTAATCTATTTATCGCTTTACCGCTAATCGCATCGCAATCGCATTCGCGACTTGATTTATAGGTTCTGTATATTGTTTTACGTGTGTGTGTGCTATTTATGTGTTACTTGTGCATGTTTATATTATGTTTGTGGTATTTAATCGAAACGCAATCACAACTCTATCGCAACGCAATCTAATCGCAAACACTAAACGCAAGTTATTTATGATGATTGTATGTTAGATATAGTCTTATTTAAATACTATCGCATCGCTTAATCGACACTCGCTTAAATGCATCGCAACGCTCAACATGCAAAACGAAACGTCGAAACCCACTCGTGGCAAACCTTCGATCGAATGGTCATCCGTACGGATGACCATCCGATCGGATGGCTATCCGATCGGTTTGCCATCCGATCCGACACTTGTGCACACTTTTCCTCTTTTGGAAACCTGAGGCGCTGGTCAAACGAGAGAGCTGTCACATCACACAGTGATGTGACAGCTCTCTCGTTTGACCAGCGCCTCCAGCCCTCTTTTCTCTCGATTTCTCACGATTCTTGTAAGTTTTCAACTCTAATCTTGTACATCTATCATCTACACACACTTCTTCTTCATTTTCTCCTTTAAATCTTCACTTTTAACCGTGGAATCAGCAGATTTGAGGTGTTCTGGGATGATGTCATCATGGGGTTCTCATGAACATCAAGGTTTGGCCTCATTCCACCAAGAACAACTCAGATCTAAGTGATTCCCACATGATTAAACAATGTTTTTGCATAAATCTGAACATTCCCATGATTAGAAGGATTGAAAGAAGGTTTCATAACTTTCTTACAACTCTTTTACACTCAATGCACTCAAAACTGATAGAATCGGAACTCATTCAGGCCTTCTACTCGTTTCTAGTGAAGTATCGGTCTGAGATCTGAATCCTGTCAAGGAGGCAACCGATTTCGGGTTGAACATGAACTACTGTTAAGAACAGTTAACTGGTCAGACGGGGTGATTCCCGCCGATCGGATAACCTGGACTTAATGGGGTCCCTATTGTTCAGACACGTTGCCATAGCGTCTCGATCAAACCGTAAACTTTACAAACTTAGCAAATATTCAAGTTTTCAAAACGATCAGGTTTTGGAACGGATTGCCGTCCAATCGGATTGCCATCCGATCGAACGACAATCCGATCGGATTGCAGCTTGGTCTTCAACACTTAACATTTTTCAAAATTTTCAAAGATCATCAGTTCTAACGGATTGCTATTCTATCGGAAGACCATCCGATCGAATGACCATCCTGCTGTGAACTTGTTCTCTGTGAAATGTCTCGCTGGACGGATTGCAATCCGATCGAACGACCGTTCGATCAAACGGCTTGAAAGGTAGAGATACTTCTCTGGTTTTAAAATGCTACAACGAAAACTTCAAAGCCATCATGTACAAACACATCCTTCCCAAACGAATGTCGATCCGACCGAATGGCCATCCGACCGGATGACCATCCAAACGGATTGACATCCGATCGAATGACCATCCGTTCGGATTGTCATCCGATCGGATGACCATTCGTCGCCTAGTTCATTCATCCTCGTTTAACACGCCGTTCCTCGCTTATGCTATCGTTAACTGTTCAGGCTAATCTCTCAGCGCTCCCTTCAATCCAATAGAGTGTTTATTTACTAAACACGATCTGTGAGTATACTCGATCCCTTTTTGCTTTACGCACTTTTGGGTGTTACATACGTTACTTATACTAAATCACATCGATCACACAACGCAAACACTTTTATACGCTAACTGACTCTGCATGTTATACGTGTTACTCGATGAGTGCTTGTATGTTATGTTTACACAGTGATTGTTGCCTGACACCTTAGCAACGATAGTACTATAGTTTGGACTCAGCACCTGTCGTGGACAGGGGGTTTTAAGGGTTTTCTTCACGTGTCACAGTGGTGATATGTGTTGCGCATTCTACAACTCGCAGTCACGTCTGTGCATATTTCATTGTCGATAACCTACTAGCTTCACTTTGCTACATGTTACATGTTGGTTATGCGTAAACTATTTCGCTATCTATTATACTATTAAACTTGTATGCTCACCTTAACACTATGTGTATTGACCTCTATTTTAACGTATGTGATAGGTGTTTAGGATGTTGTGCTTGCTTGCTATCTTTTGTGGAATCAAGATAGGATGAGTCTAGAAACAAACAATTTAAATCCTGAGTTGTCGAAACAATTTATTGTCTTTGAGATACTATGTCTGTAATAATTATTTTGCTAGATATGTTTTGGTATGGGACTTAACGTTAAATATTCGGTAATATTAGTTGTTATGGATTTCTCCTGGACAATCTAATTCGCTCAGTGCCGCGCCCCGATGTTTCCGCCATCGGTTGGGATGTGACAAAAACACCCATACACTGTTTGAATGGCCATCCGTTCGAATGATCATCCACCCGGATGACCATCCGCTCGGATCACCTGTCGAACACTTAACCCCATTCGACACCCTGTTTACAACCATGCTTCTGTGTACAGGCTAACACAACGCGCTCCCTTCAATCCAATCAAGCTTGTGTTTACTTGTTAAACACGCACGGTGAGTATACTCGAGCCCTTTTTCTCTTAACACACTTTTGGGTGTAACATACGTACTCTATCAAAAACACAAAACCTAAACGCATTACAAACGCTAACCGCACTCGCATGTTATACGTGATTAGTTGAATTATTTGTTGCTATGCTCATACAGTGTTACACTAGACCAGCCTCTAGCAACGATAGTACTATAGTTTGGACTCAGCACCTGTCGTGGACAGGTGTTGCTAGGGATCACATCACTTTACTTCACGTGTTCGCTGAACATGTGTCGCGCATACTCTACAACGCAGTCTCGTGATTAGGTTGTAGCATTGTTGATAGCTTACTTGATTCGCTTATTATGTGTTACATGCTGGTTATGCGTAAACGCTTTCTATACTACATCTATGCAAACTTGTATACTCGCCAATACTTTTGTATTGATTTTATTTTAACGTATGTTGTAGGTTAATCGCAGTTTATCCTGAATCAAGACTAGGGAGTCTAGAAACCCACATAAAATCTAGGTTGTCGGATTTGTATTGTTTGAGAGACATGAACTCTGTATAACTGTCTGATGATATATGGTTTATTAGTATGGGATAATGAACACTTTAAATATTGTTACTAAATAGTTGTTATGGATTCTCTTGAGCAATCTGATTCGCCTAGTGCCGCGCGCCGATGATTCCGCCATCAGTTGGGGTGTGACATTTGGATATCCTTGGAATGGCTTGAATGATGAAGAAAATGGAAGCGTGTGTGTGGTGTGTAGTGGCCGTAGGTAGGGGAGGAAGAAGAAGAGAGAAAGTTATGATAATTTTGAATGAGAAATGAGAAAATGAGGTCTTTAGGTTAATATTATAATCTACCAACATTACATTAACCATTAGTTCATGTGTCCAATATCTAGCCATCATACATATTATTTTAATGAGAAAGGGTGTGGGTCCACTTGGGTCCGGTCAAGATAGGGGGGTATATTGTAAGATTTTGGAAGTTGAAGGTTATAAGTGTAAGTTAGAAGGTTTATGTTTAAATTAAGTGTGTTAATGTGTTTTTATGATTTTCAAGGTGTCTTAGCATTATAACTAGCTTTATATCACTAAAATAATGCTTCTAGTCTATTTTTGGTGTTTTGGGTAGTGTTCGGTTATTCCATCGGTTATCGGTTCGTTAAAGTGCTAAATAGCGCAGTTTTACAAGTTATGAAGTACCTTTTGTGACAGTTTTCATTCCCGACACTTTACAAGTTATTTTGGACATTTAAACCTTAATTCTGCATAGTATTTTGATGTTAAATTGCTGTTTTTGATGAATTTATGCAGAATTCTGCATTTAAAGTGCGTTTCGGGTACTTTTAGTGTCGGTTTTAGCTTCCGGAAAGTGTTTATATTAACCTTTGTTCACCTACTTAGTTTTCAATGTATTTTGATGTTGGACCTACTTCTAAGTCCTAACTCTATTGTCTGATTGTTTTCTGCAGACATGCTGACGCAGCTTGTCTAACCGGTGAGCTTACTAATCAATTTGACGCAACACCTAAAGTATAGTGTGACGTGACAGTTAATATATGAAACTTGCATGATTTCAATTGCATATCAAATAAGCACATAATGTTGACGTGTAAACACATAAATGCAGGTAATAAATATTAATTAAAATAGTACGGAAATTACCGGTTTTGGGCCAGTTATCACAGTATATAGGGCACTTTGGAACCTTATATGTCCAATCAAGATACTTTGAATTAAACTTGTCAATCGGATGTTTTGACATATTATCTCTCCAATATAATTCCAGATTGTTGAATTATCCATCAGCCCAAGATGTAGAACCTCTTAATGCATCTCATCCACTTCGTGTCATTAGGTTAGACACAAATGCAACATTTTTCACGGTGCCAGATTTCATCCGCTGAAGCCTCTTATGATTTAGATATTTTACCGTGTCCTCTCTGGGAAAAATACCAAAACGAAGTATTCATATGCATGTTAATCAGATCAAAACATTAAGTTAAGAATAATACTTGCACATTGAAATCACATATGTTGTTACCAAACCACTTCAGCAAGTTCCCTTCTTGTAAAGAATAATACAACACAACATCATAATGGCTTAAAAACACAATTATTTCCTAAAATCACGTCAACAAAAAAAACCCAAAATAGGTCAAAATCAAAACAAATAAAACACATCAATAATCATAGATGAAAGCAACACAAATGTATAATCAGATTAAATACAAATAGCAACGGGTGAAATTATAATGCATTTTGATGAAATTAATAAAAATTAATATAGATGATCGTCAGATCCATACAAATCGAGCATCAAGTCAAGTAATGTTCACACCTACTATTCAATTAAGCTTTCACGTTTTCAATCTGCAAAACCCTAAGTATCTTCCTCTCGTCCGCCGCCATAAAATCCGCTTCACGAAACCTCCACTTCAGACATGGGATCTCAGATCCAAAAGGGATGATGGGGATGAAAAACCCTAATCAACTTTAGAACACACATAACCTAAAATCGATCAAACAAAGATTTTGAAAAGGGAGATTTAGGTGAAGACGATTATAGCAAAATCAAATGTTAATAACTTCAATTTGGAACCAGAAACTTACGTTGAAACAATCTTCAGAAGCAACTTTGGTGTGGTGAGATTGAAGAAGAAGAGATTAGTGTTAAGGAGGTTGTGCAGTAGGAAGAAGAAATGGGAATTAGGGTTTACGAATGAATGAGCGGCATTAATATCATCGGATTATAACATTAAATGCATACCCGTATAAAAAGTAATTCGGATCCCGTGCGTTTTTGGCTTTGGAATAGTCAAAGAGTCAACTTAAGAAGATGAAATTGATTGTGGAAGTGACACATGTCCAAAACCACCAAATGGTTGCATTATAAGATGCCACATGGGAAAACTCTAACACATGGCATGTGTGAAATGGAGGCTAGAAAAGTGTCATGTGTTAAATGTAGCCTTAAAAAATGCCATGTGTGAAATGGAAGCTAGAAAAGTGTCATGCGGCACCCTAGGTATGTTCTTTATTAGGATATATAGATGATTGATTGCAAATTTCAATTCTAAATATTATATAGTTGAAGTATATGACTAGATCTAGAACTTTGGATTTAAAGTATGAGCTATAAAGGAGACTTCTTGGGCAAACCGTTCTGCCTATAAAAGGAATTGTTGGCTCATGTGAACCCCGCTAAAAGAACAGATGATTGAAAGCCAAAATAGTCTACAATCAACTGATCCATAATAACAGTGCTTGAAGTCATTCTCCTCCCAATGGCAAAAGCATCAAACAACTGCTGCAACCAAAGGTCTGCTAAAAGCTAAAGTCTGCTGATTCACAAGGTCAGCCAAAGTAAACCACTAATGAAGACTAAAGTCTGTTGATAACAAAGGTCTGATCACCATATGTTGAAAGAAGACAAAGTCTGATGAAGAAGGTCTACTAAGGCTCAACAGAGGATAAGGCTCATCAGATGTTGAATCAACAGATGATGTATATCAGTGTTTTAAATGTAACAGTGTATTAGTTGTAGCAGATGTTAGAGGTTGTTAGAAGTTGTTAGATGTCAATGTCTAGGTGATGTCAGCTTAGATTCCTTAGAGGTTTGCATTGTACTATAAATAGAACAGTGCGTGTACTGTTCTATTTATCACTTCATCACTTGACATTTTGTACGAGCAAACATAGTGATCTAAGGCTGAGGCCTGAGGGGGAGTTTGTATTTCATGCATACGTGAATCATTGTAATTTCAATCATTCAGTTAAAAGTATTCATGATTAATGCAAATCTCTCATTGTTTGTGAATTAAAGTTTATCTTCATTCCGCTGCATTATTTCATAATTGTTATCTTCTTACATCTTCCATCTTAAAACTTTTACAAACAATTCAAACTCAGATCCTAACAAGAAGTCTCCTTCAGCTCAAAGGTTATGTTCACTTCACTCTCTATCTCTAAAACTATTTTCTCCCACTTATGCTTAACTCTTAAGAGATCTTTACTGATTCTCATGACAGAGTCCAAACGCTGGAGGCCACCTCTCGCGTTAAGACTAACGGTGTTCTTTGTGTGTAGATTCCGATCAAGAAGCTATCTGCCGGAGTGGATCCTCGACATTCCCCCTGCCATGCTCTTATTGTTTTAACACGTATAGATCTTGTTACATGTATATAGCTCTAGTATACGCGCGTCTAGTTCTTGAATACCTTTAGGTATACAAACACTTTTCTCTTGTAAGACGGACATATAGTTCTTGGATCAATTAAGTAAATAGATGGTTAGTCAATTGATAGTGCTTGATTAGTAATGTTTATATAAGTTTTAAAAATTAAATTTCCATTGATTGTTATGATTTCTTAATTTGGACGAGAGACAAATTACACAATAAAGATTTGTTTAATATTGTATGATTGGTTGCAAATTTCAATTTTGGATCTTATACTATACCCCATCAAGAACTTGTCCTTGTCATATGGTCTCACACAACTCAATAATTTTCTTGACTAATAATTACACACTCGCATCTCTTCTCCTCCCTCCACTCCTCAACACAACCTTATCAATCCCAGAACCAAAAACTCAATCAACTCATAAAAAATTAATCTTTTCATGGGCTTTCTTCTTCAAATTGCTTCATGGCCAATTCCTTCACTTACTCTCACTTCATTTCGTCCTCTTTGAAGCCCCTTCTCAAATTACCCATCACTCGTTTTCACCTTCTTCTAATCTTTCTGCATACCCTCTTATAACTAGCACCCTTTTCACTCAAATCCTCCAGCATTGAAGTGGGTTTTTGTTTTTCAAGATTCTAAAACAATCCATCGATTTCAGTTAAAAACCCCAACTTTGAAGTGGGTTTTTTTGTTTTACAAGTTTAATCCGCACACAATCAATCAGTTTCGATCAAAACCCTCAACATTGAAGTGGGTTTTTGATTTTCAAGATTCTCAAACAATCGATCAATTTCAATTAAAAAGTGGGGTTTTGTTTTACTGGATCAATTTCAATCAAAACCCTCAACATTGAAGTGGGTTTTTGATATTCAAGATTCTTAAACAATTGATCAATTTCAATAAAAATCTGAACTTTGAAGTGGGTTTCTGTTTTACTCCATCAATTTCAGTGAAAACCCTCAACATTGAAGTGGGTTTTTGATTTTCAAGATTCTCGCAATCGATATAGTTCAGGATCAATCAATCTATCAATTGATATCTGAAACCCTAAGATTAAGAATTAAGTAAATGGCATCGGTGTTTTTGTACCATGTTGTTGGGGATCTGACGGTGGGGAAGCCAGAGATGGTGGAGTTTACTGAGAACGAGACGGTGGAGGCGGCGATCAGGGCGATCGGAGAATCGACTGAATGCGGGATTGCGGTTTGGAGGAGGAGATCCGTGCAAAAGGGTTTGATTGAGAACGCAGAGATGAGGCATCAGAGGTTTGTGGGGATATTGAATCCACTGGATATTGTTGCTTTTTTGGCTAGAGATGATTGTTTGAATGATCAGGAGAAAGCGATGAAGACACCGGTTTCGGAGGTGGTTGTTCCGGATAATACTTTGTTGAAGGAAGTTGATCCTGGCACAAGGTTAGGATCTTTCCTGATTTTAACTTTGATGCAGATTAATGCTATGAACATGGCATTATAATATTAATATCAGTACTTACATTGACAACACTTGCACTAAAAAAAAAAAAAGGTTTGTTTTCGCTGCGGGTTCTCGGTGGGAGCTATAGCTATCCCCGAGATAGAGGAAAGGTAGCTCTGATATGAGTGGGATTATACTGGATACATGTGTGTGTTTGTTTATTACGTTGGAAATACTTGATGTGTTAATGTGTTGTGTTGATCTTGTTGCTGTTGTTATGATCATACCTTCTGCATAAGTATGAAGTAGTTGAAATGTTTAATTATATGTTAATGATGGAAATTGGAAGTTTTTAGTTTTTGTTTGGGAGTATTGGATTTGAAATTTGAGGATCTGATTGGTTCAAAAAGATTAGGCTGTTGATGGGATAAGAGATTGATTGTTCTAGATTTTGGGATAAAAGAGTGTTCTTGATGTTGATCTGTCTCTGTTAGTTTAATCAGATTTGCTCATTTGTGTATTTGTTCCTTTTTGTTTGGATCTGTTTTAGTCTACTTGTCAAGTTCAGAGGTTGATTGTTGAACCTGTCAACAGGTCGAAAATAGATAATTATTTCAATAATGAGTAGTTGTTTTACAGTATATAATACACGTTGGTTATTTACGCCCCGCTTGCGGTATGCTCATATAATGTATATATGTGTGGGCGCTCGGGGGGCAAAAGTGAAAGTGCACTAATTTTAACGTTATTTTACTAATTTCATGAAAATAACGTTAAAAGAGGGGGATGGTTAATCATGCATCATGTGGTGGCGTTGATAGCCGAAAGACAAGGGGGTACATGCACTAATCGGCGTTTGTCTCAATTGCTGAGTGTTATGTGCCTTATGTCCAAGGCTTGATGCAAAACTACAATCGAGCCGGGGGTCTCATTGGAAGCAGCCTCTCTATTCCTACGGGGTAGAGGTAAGGCTGTCTACATCTCACCCTCCTCAGACCCTACCTTAGCTTTGCTATTGGTGGGATATACTGAGTATGATGATGATGATGAATACACGTTGGTTATTATAACTTCAAACTAAGGGGCTTTTTGGCAATTTCTGAATGGTTAAGTGTTGAACCAGTAAGAGATCTAAACCATTAAGAGTCAGTATAATGCTTAACCGTTCAGAGGCAAATTTCTGACCAATACATATTAGAGGTCTTAACCATTCAGACTCAGTATAATGCTTAACCATTCGGAGGCAAATGTCTGAACCATTCAGACATCTGCTCGCGAAACAAACAGTCTGAACCATTAAGTGTTGAACCAGTAAGAGGTTTGAACCATTAAGAGCTAAACAAACAGCCCCTAAGTTGTGTAGGAGGGGGGTCAAACCCAACCCAACCTGTTTTGACTCGTACTTAAAGGAGCTTTCTTGATGGGTCCAAGTTTACACATATAAGCAAAACTTGGGTAAAGTCTAATCATAGTGATTTATAATGGAGTCATAGGAGAATCAACCGTTACACCAAGTTGTGAAGATTTTGTAATTGATTAAATTTTTTATATGAAAATTTGTATTTATGTAATTTCTTTAAAAACCAACTTAGGACATTATAAGCACTTGAATGCACTTCAAACAACTTTTGAACGGTTTGACTTGTTTTATTTTTTCTTCTTTTTTGTAAATAATCTGTTTGACCTGTTATCAGTAAAATAACACAACCCAAATTGATCAATCACCATATATATGGTCAACATCAAGTCTGAAGTTCTATTCCTATTAAATAGAAGGCCTAAAGTTAGGGGACTCTTTGTATGGACCCAATGAATTAATTTAGCCAATTGTGGTAGATGCCACACTTTATAAAAAGTGATCACCAATTACTTTGCGTAACGGGTCGAGTTGACCCAAAACACTTGTTTAAAATCTTAACTTTTTCTACATAATTAGTTTTAAACATGATTGTAAACTTGTATTATTTTCTGAATGAACTGATGTTAGAGGTTTATGCCTTAAAAATACAATTTGGGCAACTTTCAAAACCCATATTGACCCGCTTATTTACATATTTCTTTTTTTATGCTAGATTAATAGATGCATTGGAGATAATGAAGCATGGCGTGAGGCGTCTTCTTGTTCCAAAAAGCATAGGATGGCGTGGCATGAGCAAGCGTTTCTCCATTCTCTACAATGGAAAATGGCTCAAAAACCCAGATAGTAATCCAAATATTACGGTTCCCACTATCAACCGAACTTCACCTTCGACACCGACCGCCATAATCCGTGACAAATATTGTTGTCTTTCTAGAGAAGATGTGATCCGTTTTTTAATCGGTTGTTTAGGAGCATTGGCTCCCGTTCCTCTATCTTCCATCTCATCTCTTGGTGCAATTAATCCTAATTATTGCTCAATTGAAGCGTTATCACCTGCAATTGAAGCTGCGCGTAAGATCCCTCGTGAACCAAGTGCATTTGCAGTTGTTGACCCGACACCTGATGGTCAACGCAAGATTATTGGAGAGATCTCAGCTTCTAAATTATGGAAATGTGATTATTTGGCTGCTGCGTGGGCGCTTGCTAATCTTTCTGCAGGTCAGTTTGTGACAGGTGTTGAAGATAATCAATCTTCAAGGAGTCTTCCTGATTTGGTGGCGGCTGGTGACGGAGATGGTGCAAATGGTGTCGGTGGAGGGCGGTTAATCAGGCAAAGGACTTTTAGTAGCAGGAGTATTGGGTTTTTTAACCACAACCCTTCAAGTCAAAGTTTTGGTGCTAATAGAAGCATGTATAGGGGTAGGAGTGTGCCTTTAACGTGTAAAACCACAAGCTCGTTGGCTGCAGTCATGGCTCAGATGTTGTCTCATCGTGCGACTCATGTTTGGGTGACTGAAACCGAGAATGATGATGTTCTGGTCGGATTGGTTGGGTATGCTGACATCTTAGCCGCTGTCACCCGCCCCCCTGCCGCCTCTCTTCCAGAGACTTCATAGAAAAAAAGTGAATCGAGAATGTACATGCTAAGCTGTTTTGAATCGTGAATTTTGGGTCTTTTTTGGTTAAATTACTGTTTTCGGGTTGGTTATGTTAAAGATTGCTTCTGTTGTGGTTTGTTTTTAAGTCACTGTGTCGTCCTTGCTTTGTTGTCTGTTTCAGGTCATATTTGTTATAAATAAATAAATTCATGTTATATGTGATATGCAGTTCTTTATAATTTTTATGCATGAACTATATGGAGTTCTTTGTACATACATGAAAATGTAATAATACAATACAAAATTATGTCCAAAATTTATGTGTCAATTAACTTTCATTTGTCTTTGACGTCAACCCGAAGCCGTCGACCTAGCGTAAACTGCATGTTATCATTAATAAACACGATAATGATGCTGCCCATGGGTATTTAACGCGTTCTCATGCTTATCCGGAAACTGTACTTAAAACAAATGCAGCTTCACAGCCCAAAATTATTTCCAGCAACAAATGTCTCATGTTCGAATCCAGCTTTTATTGGTTATTGCCTTTAACCCCCTTAGGACCCCTACCTAACACAAGCTACATTTTACATGGTATTATTGGTTAACAGAGAATTGGTGGGGCCATAAGTATTTATTTCGGTTACGGTTTCTCAGTGTCATCCAAATAAATAATGTGCCATTTAAGATTTTGATGTATACTGCACATGAACTATATTGCCTCGAATTTACATATATGAAACCGAAATGATACAAATGCAACTTTACAGCCCAAACTGATCCTGAACAGAACCTGAATACCAAATTTGACTTGCTTTTTCTTTTAAAAGGAAACATATGACTACTGACTAGGATGAATTACAACAATATAAGCAAAACCACACACTATTGGTGCTTCTGGTCTGATGAGGATGCAGAAGAGTTTGATGTCAAAGCATGGATTGTAGATCGAGTGCTAACCAACTTCTCTCTAAGCATCATGTTGTATTCGTAGAGATTTTTAAGGTTTTTCTGGATCTCGGGAATGCTAATTTCGATACCATTCATTTCTGCCAAAACAAACATATAAATTATGAACGGGTTGATTTGGGTTGTGTTTTACACAAGACTGGTCAAATGGCCCAATAAAAGCTAAAACGAGAATGACTCAAACGGGCTGAAAGAAACAACTTCCTATTATCTTTTCCAAAGATCAATATTATTGTTGTAATAACATAGCTTTTTTTTGTAATCATGATTAAAGCATCACTCCTTTTCCAAATAAAATAATTTAAAAACGGAGACAAAGGGTTGCGGGTCAACCCAACTAAGCCAATTTAATAAGAGTGACACTTTTTAGCCCAAGCCCGTTTCCCATTACCAATCTGCCCATCTTGCCACCTCTTGGTTCAGTGATTGTAGTTACCTAATGATGGCGGCAAAGGTATGTCATCAGTAGCCATGACTTGTGGATCTACATCAGATGAATTCTTAATGTTTCCATTATGTTCTTCCTGATAATTCACATCCCTTAATACCTGCAAATGAGATGAGTACACACAAGCTGAGTAACAAACAGGTTGTTTTTAAGAAACAAAGTTATTGTCCATCAACTAAAAACAGTTCACGTGTGACCATTCATGTATCATGTTATCATGCATTGATGTATAAATACACACAAATACATGCATATACGCCTATATACATATACATATTCATATTCATTTGTGTGTGTGTGCATGCGTGCGCATGTGTGTACTCATGTATGAACTGCTAACTGCTTACCTTGTCACTTGGTGTGCTAACTTTATTGTTGAAACTAATAGTATCCATTCGTATTTGTTTCTTTTGATGAAACGCTGATGATGGCCCTCCTTTAGGTACTGGAAAACAGTTGCAAGACGGCATATCCACAGAAACTCCATCTTCAAACGCTGATATCCCACGACCCCATGTAAAACTTACATACTTCCTTAACTAGTTCCAAAAATAAAGCAAATTATCCAAAATTCAAAGTGTCTTGAAATGAGTAGATGATACAAAATATCAAAAACTCATGTTACGTCCCAATTAAATAAGATAGCATACCTTATTCCACCGTTCTTGGGCTTTCCGGCGGCTTCTAATACTTCTCATCACCACATCCTCATGTCGGAATCTTTTGAACCTATATTCAAACTATAAAAAACTGATAATTAAGATCATATGAGGAATGCCTTAGTTTTGGTTTTAAAAAACACGCCTGAGGCGCGAGGTGATCTGTTTAGGGCCTTGAGGCAGCACCTCATGCACATATGGGTCAAAATTTGGGACTGTAGGAGGCTGATATGTTAAAACAACCGTAGCAACACCTTGCATACGCGAAGCTCTTGCCTCGGCTTTCGGGACCTAGATGCCTTACTTACACAAGCCATTTTCAAAAAAGGGAACCAAACAATGCTTTATTTTGGGCAAAACTGAATGCAATGGTCATTTAATAAAGTGGATCTTTGATATATATAACCTCCTAAATAACTTTACTCACAAAAAATAGAAATTAATATAATAATATAACCTCCCTAGTCATATACTAAAAACACTAATTAATTATAATAATCCTGAATTTTTGGACAAAAAGTGTTTCGAGAGTTACCCAACATGTCTAACAATATCCAGTATGAGTTAGAATGATTTAAGTGATAAGGGCTGCTAACGTTCGTTATAATGTAATACAGACGTACTTACTTGCACCAAAAGGTAGAAAAATATGCCAATACAAACACAGTACAAGCCACCAAGATCAGCAAGAAAGCCCACTGCATTCTTCAAATAACATGATGGGTTAAATCACTATTCACTATGCTTAATTCAACATATCTATGAAGAAAAAATCTGATTACAACAAATGACTCACCGGGCCCAAGGGTGCTTTGATTGTCAACTTGCACAATATAGGATGAAAGAAAATTGACATGAAATGTGGTATTCACGAACCCGTCATTAGAACCTTGTAGCGAAGCCTGCAGCTGATTTGCGTCACTAAAAGACGAACCCGAAAGGAAATCATGAAACAGAGGTTGTATGAGTCTAAGATCATGTTTGTTTCGATATATTCTCGGAAATAAATTAAATTGCAGAATATTTGGATCTCTTCCTCTATAAGTGACAAACTTTGCACTATTTGTGCTTCCATTCTTCAAAGAACCACTTACATAACTCATATGTTTCTTGTGTTGGCGGTCTCTAGCGGTTAACATAAATTCAAAGCCGACGGCAGCGGCCGGCACGTTTGGGAGGTCAACAAACTGCCATGAAATGTATAAACTGTCGCTAAAAAGCTGGCAATCGTAACATTTAAGAGTAATGGTGGGTCCCTTTGTGGTGTTTTGGCACGAGAAATTGACGAATGTGGAGAGCGGTAAAATTCGAGAATCGATAAAAGCGGGATTTCCAGTGACTAAAGTCGCGGGTCCTTTTAGATTGGAACAACTCATGGTGGAAATGGTTGTTATGTTGAATTCCATGTCATTATGGAAGGCTGCTAAATCTGGTGCATTTGTTGCTATCACACTGTGTATCTCAATCGTTCTCATTGATATAACTTGGTAAAGCAACCTGTGATAATAGCGTATAAAAATTTAGTAATAGGAATCAGATAATCAGCTGTAACAAAAAGCACGATAAAACAGCTTTTCTTGAGGTGGAAAATGGCTAGTCTTGTAGAGGATCAAAACAGCTGCGGGTTGAAACACACCAACTTTAATACGGTCTAAGGTTTAAAAAAACGGAAACGAGGTTCGAGGCGTTTTCCCTTCGCCTCACGAGGCGTAAGCCTCGAGGCGAACCGATGCGGAATTAAAAAATAAATATAAAAATTATATATCTTAATAAAATAATAATACTAACTAAATTCATCATCAAATTCATGAAAATCATCAAAAACACACATAAAAAAACATAAATTGCTTGAAATTGACACAAAAAGTCAAAAACATCAAAAACAAATATCAAAAACCCCTGAGGCGCAGCCTTTTTAGTGCCTCAGCCCCTCTAAGGCGCACGTACAATAGGAACCCCCTGAGGCACGCCTTAGAATCGTTTTTTGGGTGTTTCGCCTCGAGGCGCGCCTTGAGGCGCATGCCTCAACCGTATTCTCAACCGTATTACGGTCAATTAATATACCGGTTAGGTTGGGTTGACAAGTAAACACTTTTTGTACATTTTTAGAATTTGTATAGGATCTCTCCGTAATTATGATTATAAAAACAATATTATTACTATAAGAATCGAAATCTTTGAATGAAACAGTATAGGAGGTTGTATGCATTTATATATTTAATGACTCCTAGGCGACTTACAAACTGTTTGACCTAGATCGACCGATTGGATCTTTCCACTTTAGCTAAAAAAGTTCATTTGACCCGTTGAGATAAAACACAACCCGAATCCACCCGTTCATAATGAAACGGGTCAAGATTGTCGCCTATAATTTCAACTATGTGGTTGCTATGAGTAAGACTGATATTTTTGTTCAAGTAAGTAACTGAGAAGTTAAAAGTTCAATAAATGTTGTCTATTCTGCCATAGAAATGAAGATATATATGTAATTTATCAGTCACTCACGCAGCAAACAAACCAATAAAAAGAATCCAACTTCCAATTGAGAAAGCTCCACCAAGCTCCGTCTTTCGTTTCTTGACAACCTTTTGATCATCCTACACGAATGACATGAAGAATAATGTATAAGAAACAAGTTAGACTGCTCAAGAAACATATGAGATGGAGGCCGCAAATGATGAATCATCACACATAATCACGTAAACTTAGCACCATATATAGAAAGCTACATATCTGTGTATAAGGTACCGGACGGATTTGTTCACCAAGAACAAAAAAATCATTCAAACCCCGTTTAATCAAATTGGTCAACTTGAACACGACCCGTTCATTAAACAGGTTATGTATGACAACCCAAAACCTCAATATTTTCATGTCGTGGTTGGGGTCTTGTTAGGAATTGATACCCCTAATAAAAATGACTGTTAGACAGCTTTACCCCTACCCCGTAGGAATAGAGAGGCTGCTTCAGTGAGACCCCCGGCTCAAAATAAATAAAAAGATTATTGAATAACTAAAATAATAACTTCCACAATAACTAATTTGAGGTTTATAAATCAAATCCGAGTCGTATTAGGCATATGTTAGTTTATAATTAATAAAGGGCTGGTCCTTAACTGATAAACTTCCCAACCTCAGCCACCTATCCCTTTCCCAGTCTCTTTCTGCAACCCCTTCCTTACCCACGATACACCAGTCAATGGGTCGGGTCTTGATCTACATCCTATCCGATCCATTTATATAACTGAACGAATCAAAAATATTAACTGCCAACCCACAAATAGCTCGACCGATTTAGGAAAATCAAAATGGCCATCAATCCATTTCAATATTAAAAATTGTCGCCACCACCACCACCACCACTAGGTTTGGGGGCATGGGTATGGTAGGATGGGGGTGGTGGGAGGGAAAGGGATGAAGAGGGTCTCTATGTGAGGTTACGAAAAAACAAAACTAAGTCGGTAGATGTCTCATGATCCAACTACATAGATTAGTTAGCATGCGACAATGGATCATATCAGCATCCATTTAGTTGGATCATGGGTCAAGTCAGATCCCTCGCCGGTTCAATTCAATGACAAATATTCAAAATCCACCCCAAGAAGTAGCATATCTTTTTTCAATCCTATGAATTCAGCAACTTCTCAATCACAACTTATCAGAAAAAAAAAAAAAACTCATCCCCAACAAGTAAAAAACTCAAATCCAGCTGTTTCCATAATCAAATTCAAATCTTTTTCCAATTCAGTAGAATCTTATATAATAGTTCAATTTAGCCACGATATTTTTGTTTTCGGTAGGATTGGATTTGCTATTCAAAAGGGGTTGGGGTTGCGGCTCAGCTTGTTGCCCGTTTACCGTAAATCAAAACATCTTTTTTACAATCAATTTTGAGTCTCAAATGTGAAAGTAACACACAACCAAATCTAACAAACAAAAGAAAAGAAAAGAAAAGATTACCAGCCAATGTCGAGTAGAAAAACAGACATCCAATCTACTAATCCACCACCTAACCCTAAACCAATGTGTAGTCCCATCAGCCAGCTTCCCAAATCTGACAAAAAAGCAGAACAAAAGCCAAGACACAAGCAACACAACAGTAGCTTCAAGAAACACAGCTTGGGATTGTGTAAACTTCTTGATGGTATCAAAGGCAAAGATGTTTGCAGGAATGTTTATTGAGTAGTCAACTCCAGAACCCACCTTGAACTCCTCGGCGCCGGTGCCGGAGACGGTGAACGGCGAGCAGGTGGCGTCGGTGGTGTTGTAAAAGTAGCCCGGGTTGCAGAAGCATAAGGTGGTGTTGTAGCGGAAGAAATTGGTGTTTGGACACTGCATTTTGGGGGATTAATTTGAAGAAAGATTATGGGTTTGAGGTTTTGGAGATTATCAAGGGGTGAAAGGGGCCAAAGAATGGAACAATTGCGTGTCTGGATGGAAGATGTGCTGAGGCGACTTTTTTTTTTTTTTTTACTTGAAAAGTTCGTACAGCACAAACATATTGTCATGCTTATGATGAGTTTAACATGTTATGTTTTTTTTTATTCTCTGTGTTTAATTATGTAATTATTTTTTTATTATTTATGTGTAAGTAAATCATTAATTTAAGTAATATTAAAACGTAATTTCAGGCAAATGATAATACGTAGGGGTTGCTATATGCGCAATGTTATTAGGATTTTGTACGAAGACGGTTTATAATCTGATATGACCCGTAATAAAAAAAATGCAAATTCAAGAAGCAATATATAAGTAAATCATAATTAAAGTTAACATTATTTCATGCAAAATAATAATAGTTATACAATTAATGTGAGTAAATTACTGTTAATGGCTAATTATTTAATTATATAGTAAATAGCTTATATAAGTTGATGATTATTGATAAATTGAAATAAAATAAAAATAACCTATAGCAAAAGTCATGTGTCTTCAACCCATATCAATCATGTGTCTTCAACTCATTCCTTTTGCGATTCTTTAATTTTATTATTTATTTACTTATCTATTTGTTATGATTTTTATTATCAAACTCCTATATTTATTTGAATAAATCTTTACCATATTGTTTTTATTATTTAGAATTTAGATTTTATATATTTATATAGGAATTTGAAATTTAATTTTAATGAATGAGAAACTTAACTTATAATTCAATATTTTTCTCCTTATTTAATCAGTACTTGTAAAAATAGGAATAAAATTTACAGAACATTTAGGTCTTAATAGCTAAGTAAGATGAAAATTTATTAGATATTCAAAGTGTTTTTTATAAAAAAACGGATCACATGGGGAGAAGAGCAGGTTACAACAACGATGGGGTGAGTAGCGGTGTGAATCCTCACGAGGTGATGGTTAGTAGTTTTAGAGAGAGATTACTCCATACAATCTAATATAAATGAGGTGATATAATTATTTGTCTTTTAGATTATCTTTATTGTATAGATGATTTTACCATCTTATACAAGAAACATGGCTACATTTAATATTAAGATAAAACAAACATCCACCACATGAATCAAATGTGCTACAAATTTACAAGCGCTAATGACTAATCTATAATTTTAAAAATTGAACAAAATTCAATTTATTGTAAACTGCATCACTTCCCAAGAATGGCATTGAGGAAACGTGCTTAGTGTTTGAAGTTATCTTAGTAGCTAAGCAAGGGAATAAAGATTATAGACAAACCTAGAATGGGTTTATTCCCTTCATACAAATTCACTTTCATTGTGGTGATCTAGGAATCATATTTTAACCTTTCTCATTTCAAAAGTATATATCTTTATATTCTAACTTGTATTCTTTTTCTTAGTTTAAATTAGTATATATTATTACTATATATTACTAAACGAATTGAAATGAATAGTGATTTTAATATTATAATAATATATAGTTTTTTTAAATACTTTTATTATTTTAATATTATAATAATAGTTATTTTCTTTTGTTTTTAACTTTAATCCTTTTTTAATATCAGAGGTTGGGATAAGCTTGGTGTCAACCGGTATCGAACAAGTACTGGTATCGAAAATACCGGTACGGTCCTGTTCGGTATCAGTACATGAAGGTAAAAACCAGCACTAATACTAAAAACGCAAAAAGTTGGTGCCGAATTGATATTGGAAATCTTTTGGTTCGGGAAATTCAGTGCTGCTACCCGGTACCATTTGCTCATCCCTGATCACGGTTACCGTATGAACAACGGTATCGTACAACTTTTTTTTGTTGATTTTCTTCAACTTTTAATTTTTTTCTTTTTTTAGTTTCAGGGGTAGGGATGAGCTCGGTGCCAACCGATACAGAATCGGTACTGATACCGAAAATACCGGTTACGGTACCGATATATGAAGGTAAAAAACGGTAGTGAACCGGTACCAGGAACGCCAAAAGTCGGTACCGAATTGGTACTTAAGATCTTTCGGTTCGACAAATTTGGTACCGATGCCCAGAACAATTTGCTCATCTCTGACCACAGGTTTCATACGAACAACATCGTTACCATACAACTTTTTTGGTTAATTTTCTTTCGGTTATCTTTTAGTGTTTTTTTCTAAATTTTCTTTTTATTCTTGTCAGCAGTTCTGTTCGCAACACGCTTGTAGTGATTTCAAAACACATGTAAACACAGAGTAAATAACAAAAAAAATTTGCCGCAACGCGGCGAACTTCTTTAAACCTAGTTATATTAATAATCAGGTGTAAACATTATCAACTCCACATTTCACATTCATTATAAATTTCAATCGTACTTTCGTTCTGTTTTAAAAGTATTTTCCCTTCAATCTATCTATGTTAAATTGACGAGATGGTTTCAAAATATCAAGAAGAAGAATACACTATAATTTTACACCCTGAGGTTTACTGGCGGGATCAGCTTTAACCCCTAATTTGAAAATCAATCAATTTTACACCCAGCATTCGTCTTATTGAATTATTGTTCAACCCTCTACAATCTTACCCAAGGGTATTTTCGTAATCTTAGCCATACATATAGATTAAACTTCAGTTGTACCCCCTGTGCTTTACCTATGCTGACACTTTTACACCCTGTTTTCTTGAACTTTACACTTCCGGCGATATTTCGACTAGCGGAACAAAACCTACAACTCGTCTTCTCCGGTAACAACCTAATAAACTTGTTTACTATTAACTATATTTTTATTTTTATATTTAATATATATATATATATAGGGAGAAGATCATGCGAGAACCACCTCTTATTGCGAAAACCGCGAGAACCAATGTGAACACAACCAAAAATGCCTAAAAATAGTTAAAAATCACACAAAAAAAATTTTTTTTAATATTTTTATATAAAAATCGCTACTTTTCGAAGCCAAAAAAAATTAAAAAAAAAATTTTTAATTTTTTTTTGCCACTAAAAGTAGCGATTTGAGCATAAAAAATATTAAAAAAAAATTTAGATTTTTTTAGGTTTTTTGAGGGTTTAGTTTTTAGCATTTTAGCTTGGGGGGGGGGTTAGGTTTTTTTTTGGGGGGGGGGGGGGTGGGGTTAGGTTTTTTTAGCTATTTTAGGTTGTGTTCACATTGGTTATCGCGGTTCTCGCAATGAGGGTGGTTCTCGCATGAACTCCTCCCTATATATATATATATATATATATATAGGGTTGAGTTATAATACAAAGTTTTTAAAAATAAGAAGGGTAAGAAGCCACCAGAGAGTGACAAGTGTCATAGAAGGAATTAAATGGAAAGGGTAATTTTGTCTACAAGAGGAAAGAGAATATGCACATGCAAGTCACATGTTATTTCCCCCCCAATTTTTAAATGTTCGTAACTTTTTTATACATCATTTGTTTTTTAAAAAAATTATACCATAAAATCGAGCGTTTTTTTATCTTTAATATGAGTACCATATTGTTATATTTTTCAAAAAAAATTCAAAAACCCAGTTGCATATTACACAATGGACATGATGTAAAACACAATGTAAAGTAGATCAAAAACACAATCAATAACAACAGATAAAGACACAATAGACAACATACTAAAACACAATGACCATAACGTATAACACAATGGCGATAACATATAACACAATAAGTATCAGACTAAATAAAAACACAATTGATTACAACAGATAAAAGACACAATTAATTACAACAGATAAAAGACACAATGGAGAGCAGATGAAGACACAATGGAAAACAAACTAAAAACACAATACACAACAAACTAAAAACACAATACACAACAAACTAAAACACAATGAAAAAAGATAATGAAAAAAATTGAACAAATTATTAAAACACAATGAATAACATATTAAAACACAATGAATAACATATTAAACACAATGACCTGAACTAATAACACAATTTATTGAAAACCCAGATATAACACCATCTTCATTGTGTCATATATTGTGTTATAGGTTCTTATAAAAACGCAATTGATAGAACCCAAATTAACATTGTGTTATAGGTTTTGATAATAACACAATGTAAAGTAGATCAAAAACACAATCAATGACAACAGATAAAGACACAATAGACAACATACTAAAACACAATGAGCATAACGTATAACACAATGGCGATAACATATAACACAATAAGTATCAGACTAAATAAAAACACAATTGATGACAACAGATAAAAGACACAATTAATGACAGCAGATAAAGACACAATGGAGAGCAGATGAAGACACAATGAAAAACAAACTAAAAACACAATACACAATAAACTAAAACACAATGAACAAAGATAATGAAAAAAATTGAAAAAATTATTAAAACACAATGGACAACATGTTAAAACACAATGAATAACATATTAAACACAATGACCTGAACTAATAACACAATTTATAGAAAACCCATATATAACACCATCTTCATTGTGTCATATATTGTGTTATAGATTCTTATAAAAACACAATGGATAGAACCCAAATTAACATTGTGTTATAGGTTTTGATAATAACACAATGTATAGAAACTCTACTGACCAAAACCCAGTTAAAAGACACAATGACCTGAACCTTTAACACAATGCAATAAAAAAAACCAGTAAAAATGAAATTTTTTATTTTATTTTTATATGATAATATGGTACTCATATTAAAGATAAAAAAACACTCGTTATTATGGTGAAATTTTTTTTTTAAAAAAATGTCGTATGAAAAAGTTATGGACGTTTTAAATCGATGGGGGAATTGGCATGTGCCTTACATGTGGAGAGAGAAAATCCATAAATATAGAATTACCTTTATGCCCTTCTATTATCTTCTTTTCCCTACAATTAATCTCAACCCTCCAAATCTAAGATCAATGGACTAGAATCCTTCTTACCCTTCTTATTTATTTTATCCTTTGTATTTGATCCTAACCCTATATATATATAGGTAAAGAGTATGGTACAAATATGGTTATCCTACATTATGTATGCTATATTGTGAGCCGTACACGTGTCCCGATTCAGTTGGGTTTAAGAAGGTTAAATCAGACAATTAACATAACCATTAGAGGGCAAATTCGTCTCTTCGTTCATTCAGCGAGAAGTTCGTTACACTGATATCCCGGTAATTATTATTCAAATCAGTTTCAAATTTTCCATAATTCACAATTTGCAGTTTTCGGTCGTACGTGTTAGGGTTTAATTCAATTTGTCTATTTTCGATGGATCCACAGAGTAGCACTGGACGAACAGAAGATGTTTTTGAAGAAAATCGACCGATCGGTGATCATGCTCAATTATCTGCGTATCAGAGAGTTTCGATTGAGGATGTTTTAAATCCGCGACCTGCAAATCCAATTCCAATTCCAGGTTCAAGTTCAAGTGCTGCAAACGAGATTTCTATTGGTAATTATGTTAATTCAGATATCTAAATTGTTCGTATAATTGTTTTTTGGTTAATCGTAGCATTGCTGATTTTTTTCTAGTTTGAATGTTTTGATTTCACCTTTGTATTTTTTTTGAGAACAACATGTTAATTTCGCATGTTATTACTTTATACAATTCGCATTTGGTTTGTTTTTATAAATTTCGCATTTGATTATATAATAAATCGCACATGTAATTCAATTATTCAATATCATCATTTCGCATGTTTTTGATCAGTTAATTCGCATGTGTTTTATATGACTTTTTTTATGTTTTTTATTTTGATTCATGTAGATGAAAGGGTTTACACTCCGGAGGTTCAGGCATCAGCTACACCTGTTGTTGGAATGCAATTTACCTCCATTGAACAAGCATATGCGTTTTATCAATCATATGCTAAGTTAGCTGGTTTTTTGATTCGGAAAGGTGGCGAAGTATACAGCGGTGGTATAATCAAAACTAAGTATTTGGTTTGTTCTAAAGAGGGACATAAGCCTGTGTGTATTGATGATAATTCCAAGTCAAAAAAGCAATTCAAAACAAGGAAAAGGGGGACTATTAGGACCGGATGCAAAGCTCAACTTATGATTTGCACTGTGGACGGTAGATTATATACAGTCAAGAGATTTGTTGATGGTCATAACCATAAGTTTGTTTGTGAAAATGACATTCACATGCTCCCAGCTTATAGACAATTGTCAGATGTACAGGAGGAGATGGTATGGGAGCTAGGCACTTTAAACCTTGGTCCTGTCAAAGCTTTCCATATAATGAGGAAACGTTATGGTGGTTTCGAGAACGTTGGTGCCACAGTTGATGATTGCAAAAATTTTAGGAAGCGGATAAACAGCTATATAGGAGAGTATGACGCTGACATGGTTATAAATAGGATGACTGACAAAAAAGAATATTTAGCTGATTATTCGTTTGAATACTCTGTTGATGATGGAAAACGTTTAACTGGGTTGTTCTGGGCTGATGGTTTATGCAAGCTTAACTATATGGAATTTGGCGATGTGATATCGTTCGATGCAACCTTCAAGACAAACAGGTAACTGTTTCAAAAGACAATGTTACTGATTTTTCGCATGTTTTGTCTGCTAATCAGGGTTCAATATCGCATGTGTAGAAAACAGAGTTGTATTGAATATATCGCATGCCTTTTTTCTCCTGGTTTCGCATTTGATTTTCATTATTTCGCATATAATAAACGTGATTTCGCATTTGTTGTTTAGGTACAAGATGGTTTTGTTCCGTTCACAGGCATTGACAACCACTGTCGGAATGTAACACTCTCAGCTGGGTTGTTGGCATCAGAGAGTATTGAATCATATAAATGGCTTCTAAATTCATTTTTAAAGTCATTTGGTCGGCAGCCTAATGTTGTAGTGACGGATCAAGACCCTGCTATGAAACAGGCTATTGAGGAGGTTTTCCCTAGTAGCAGACACAGATTGTGTATGTGGCACATTATGAAAAAAGTGGCAGATAAGGTAGAGCATGTAACATTTTTGTGTTTTTGTTGGTGTTATTTTTTATTATTATAGTTTTTTGTAATAGACTGATATAAAATGCATTTATTATTAAAGGTTGGGCACGAGTTGTGCAATAATGACGAGTTTAAAAGGAGAATGTGCGACATTGTTTGGACCGATTCGATTGAGCCCGAAGAATTCGAGAGACAGTGGAAGTTGGTGATGATTGAGTTTGGTCTTACTGAAAACAAATGGATTGATGATATGTTTGGGATGAGATCCATGTGGATTCCGGCTTTTTACCGGCATGAGCTAATGTCTGGTCTTATGAGAACAACTTCAAGATCAGAGAGTGAGAACCACTTTTTTTGTCAGGTTGCTAATTCACAACTCACACTCGTAGAGTTTATGAATCATTTTGATGGGGCAATGGATGTTCAAAGGTTCAATCATAGAAAAAATGATCATATTTCAAGATATACTGAGCCAGCTGATTGGAGTCGAACTACATTGGAAAAAGATGCTGCTAAGATCTACACCAGGTCTATATTTTTTGATCAGCAATCAGAGATTCATGGAACAATCTCCGAATGTTTGCCGATGGACACCAAAGTTGAAGGTCCACGTATCAGAATATTATTGAAGGACTTTACAGCACATGGTGATGGTTTATTGGAGGTATTTTTAATTTTTTTTTAGATATGCGAATTCTTTACATTACATATGCGATTTTAGTTTATTTACTTTACATTAACTTTTTTAGAATTGCGAAATTGTTATGTTCCACATGCGATATTAATTTTAATTAATTACATGATTATTTAAACATGCGAAATTGTTATCTTTATACATGCGATTTTAAATCTTTTTTTTTTTTTGGTTATTTTTTGCTAGGTGTGGTTCAAGAATCTTGAAAATGATGTAACTGCACAGTGTAGCTGTTTGCGTTTTGAGCAGTATGGGCTGCTATGCAAACACATCTATTTTCTTTTCAAGATGTTTGGTGTTAAAGAAATACCAAACAAATATGTTATGAAGAGATGGACGAAGGATGTGGTGCCGAATGAGTTGAATGTGAAGTACAATTTAAATGTGGGTGGCAAGGATGTGCAACACAAGGCTAAACGGATTGCTCGTGAAATCATTCATACAGGGGAGTATTTGGTTAGTAATTTGATTTCCGACCTTGATCAACTTGTTTTAGTGAGGGATCAAATGATGCAGCTTAAAGAGAGAGTTGATCAGAGTCGAATAACCAAGCAACTTGATCCAAAATTTGACCGATTTTCAAAGTTGATTGGTTATCAACAACCAGTAACTAATGCCCCCCCTACTGTTCGTGTGCCGGCTGGTATAAGAAACAAAGGCCGCGGCTCGCATAGAAGGATTTTATCTAAGAAGGAACAAATGATCAGCCGCAAAGGGAAAAGGTCAAGGACATGTAGTGTATGCAATGAAAAAGGTCATGACATTCGGACTTGCGAGGAGCTGAAAGGCAAACAACAAGGTAAACAGCAAAAAAAGAAGAAGAAGGGTGTCCAGATTGAAGATGGTTTGAGAGACAAAGACAATGAGGGTGAAGACGACGAAGAGGAAGATGACTTTGAAGATTACATTAGTGATGATGGATCCGATGAAGATCAGTGGGAAGAGGTGTCTGGAGATGAAGATGACGAGGATGAGTAATGGTTTTTAAATGTAAATGCGAATTTACACGGAACACATGCGATTTTAAATTCATTTATGTATATCATTTTTTCACATGCGATTTTAGTAGTATAAACATGCGATTTTATATGCATCAGTTTTATATTTACTTTATATGATTTTTCACATGCGATTTCTCGTCTAATACATGCGATTTTGAGTTATATTGTTTTATTTTTATGTTATTGTGACAAAGATCCCTAATTCATTCATACGATTTTAAATTATATTAAAGCATAATATTTGTTCAAAACATATATCCAAAATAATAGTTATTGTCTAACACAGCCACAACCACAAAAGGATTAAAAAGATAAATTAGTTACTTGAAGAAATGATTTTGTCACGTGCAGAAGAGCTGAACTTCATCTTCTCCTTCACAGTGTTCAGAGCATCTGTTAGGAAAGAGAAGGCCAAGTCATCAGATCGAGATTGCTCCTTTAGGTGATCCAAAGCTCTGTCTCTGAATGTTGATGGTGGTTCTTGAAGTAGCTTTTCCCATACTTCTTGATTGTTCTTGATTTGTTCAAGGATTCTGCCCTGCACATCAAGAATCAGATGAGAAGAGGTGACATCAGGGCTTGAAAATAGTTCTTTGATTGCAATGGTTTTGATTTTTTCTATATCTTCAGATGCCATTTTTTGTTGTATGTGTTTTTGTGTGTGTTTATTATATGGAATGAAGAAACACAGAACTAATTTGGGGATAATCAGTTTGGTTTATGTTCCTTGCATAGTGGTTAATCTTCTCTTGGATTCCTGAGCTCCTAATGACCGTGTTTAACTGCAAAACAAAACACCGTTACTCGTTAAGAGGGGAATGTGGGGGTTTCCCTCTTAACCGGGCTCCGGCGTGAGAATAAGCGACTGTGCTTTGGAGATAATTAAGTATTAGGTGAGAGAGTAGAGGGAATGGAATGCCTTAACCTGTGAAGTGAAGGTCTCTATTTATAGCCGGAGAGGTGCAAGAGGGTGTGGGCTGATGGGCCTTGGGCCGGAAGCGACAACATGGAGGATATGCTTCTTGTCTCACTGGTGTCGACCGTTAGTGGCTTCTAGGAGCTTTGTGGCGTTGGCGCAACGTGATTGGAGCCACGTGTCACTGTTGTCGGCCTGGTCGCCCTTCTGCCATCAGCAGGTAAGTGGAGATCGTGGGGCAGTTGTCTCTGCCTCATGATTGGTGCCACATAGGCGTCCTTCAGTACCTTTTGTCTCCTGCATGCCAGACGATCGTGGAGCACGATTGCGCAGGAACAGAAGGACCCTGATTGGCTCTTTTATTCTGCCACTTGTACCTTGTGTACTATCTGGAAGGGCCTCGCGCCGTAGTCACGCATGATTCTTGCTGAGCACGTTTTTTATCATGCGCGCGGTATGGGCTTTCAGATGTTCCTTTTAGAATGCTAAGTGTTGCTAAGTGGAGTTTACTCTTTTGTGGACCTCGCGCCGCGCTACACGGGTATGTTGTATCTCGCGCGAGGTTGGCGATCAAGAAAATTGATGGTTAAGGAGTATGGTCTCGCGCGACCTTGCAGAGGGTTGCGCGGCTTTTTGGGACCATACCCCTTCAAGTCCCCCCAGTCCAGTGCTGCACCATGCGCAAGGCAAGTGGTTGGAGCTCTGGACTTAAGAAAATAAGGTGGAATGATGCTTTTGGCTTTGGTAGACGTCGCGCGTGTAAGTTGTTAACTACTACGGCGCGGCTACCAGGCTTGTTGTTGGCTTTTACATGAAGCTTCTAATGACTTTGGGCGGGAGAAACCTCGAAATTTGAATTCTGACAGGTTGGTGAAAAAGTCGCGGTTGGTGACGTTTGAGTTGACCTCTGACGGTTGTCATCAACTTGTTGCTGACGATTCGGATTTTCGTCAGGAGAGTGAGGCCCACGCGCGCGTGGTAACCGTCACTCCGGGAAACACGCCTTACGTGGCGCTTTCTGGTTGGTCTTGCTTGCGGCGGTTTCGGCACGGTTATCGATCGCATTAAATGCGATCAGTATATATATCTGAAGAGATGTGAGGCTCATCACTTTCTCTCCTACTATTCTTCTACTTCCTCTCAAATCTTCTCTGAATCTTCAAGTTTTTGAAGAACGTTGTAGCAGATCATCAAGTTTTTGAAGAACATTGTAGCAGATCATCAAGTTTTTGAAGAACATTGTAGCAGATCATCAAGCAGGACGCTCAAAACCTTTGTTTTATTCATCGATGGCTGAAGAACATGAGGATATCCCCGGAGAAGAAGGTCCTGTGCCTGTTCTCCGGTGGGACTTAGGGCTTTTCGAACAACTTTCCCGTAGTTTCCGGTTCCCACCGGAGTGGGATGCCCGGTACCCCGACCAGCACCAGACGGCCGCTGATGCACAACCGGGGTACATCACTTTGTTCGAGGACTTTTTTCATCAGGGCAACTTCCGGTTGCCGGCGACACATTTCATGGCCCATATTCTTCAGTACTATGGATTTCATATATCTCAAATGAGCCCACCCGGGATGGTTCGGGTTCGACATTTCGAGTTTCTGTGCTGGGCTCATGGCATCGAGCCAGCTGTTGATAAATTCCGAGTTTTCTACACACTTCAGAGAAACATGGGTTTCTATTCCTTCGCCAGTCGAGGTGCGGCGAAGAAGATACTGTTGAACCCTCCCAAGAGTTTCCATGATTGGAAACCAAAGTTTTTCTATATTCGGGAGGAGGTTGTCCCGGTGCCCATGACGTTTCGCGCTTGGACTGACCCAGTCGTGAAGGAAGACTTGGAGATCCCCAAGACTGCGGCTTGGTATCGCGAGCTTACCGCCACCCCAAACCGAGTATTTGGGGAGAGTGTCTTGGTTGCGGCGCGGATGAGTGATCAGTGGCCGGCTGATAGCAAGGAGGTTCCTATCTTAATGATGGGCGATGAAGGTTAGTAATTTTCTTATTCTTACTAATCTTC
This sequence comes from Helianthus tuberosus, assembly GCA_030545235.1. Classification (NCBI taxonomy): domain Eukaryota; kingdom Viridiplantae; phylum Streptophyta; class Magnoliopsida; order Asterales; family Asteraceae; genus Helianthus; species Helianthus tuberosus. The sequence goes on along the minus strand of CM060394.1, from coordinate 93,725,551 downwards.
CGAGGTTTGCATTTTCCCTTATATTTTTTTTTATATGATATATCTTGTAGAGGTGCGCTTATATCAAGCTGCCTTCGCCGCTTTTGGCGGTAGAATGGGCGTGCGCCCGCTTCGAGACGGGGAGCAATACTGGTATTACCAAATAAGGGATAACTTTATGTATCCTGTTGCTGATGCGTTTACTTTGCCGCCTACTGGAAACGAAGGTGCGCACATACCGAACCCTCGTCCTTTGCGCTCTGTGACTTCTGCTGGGAAAGAGGTTGTCTATCTTTCCAGCGAGGAGTCTGTAGGGTCTTCGAACGGAGAGTTAAGTTCGTGGTCTAACGTCTTTGCAGGTGTGTTGCGCGACTTGGGTATTGACCCAGAAGAGAAGAAGAAGAAGAAACCGGTGAAGAAGAAGAAGGATGCTGAGGTGACCAGCAAAGGTGCTGGGGGTAGTCGCGCAACCACTGGTGCTAAAGGTATTCTTCGTCTCCATCAGAGTGACTTGAGAGATTTCGTGATTGTTAGTGACTCACTTGAAGGTTTGCCGCGCGCAGGCGGAAAGAAGGCTGGAACCGTTGGGTCAAGGAGCGCGGGTTCTCTCAATCCGGATGCTGGCGCTACTCCTTCCTCTGGTGTGCATGAGGAGGAAGAAAAAGAAGAAGAAGAGGAGGCTGCTGCAAAGTTGATCAGCAGAAAGAGAGTTAGGAGTGAAACTACAGCTGGCGTCTCTGCTGCGCCCGGAGCTGGTGAGGTTCCCCTGATTGGGAAGCGGAGCAACTTGCGCTCGCTTTACAAAGTTTCTCCGGGTAGGTTGTTTCGTTACGTTATTTTGTTACTTTCGCCCTTTTTGACATGTTGTATTTGCAGAGGTTAAGAAGACGACCCCAGAGAAGGGTGTGGTATTCATAGATCCGGTAGAGCCGGTGCATAAGAGGCCAAAGATTACTGTTACATCTTCTAAGGCTGCCGGTGTTGAGACTGTCAAAGACAAACATGTTGCTGAGGGTGATAAGGCGAAGGCTGTTGAAGAGAAGAAGAAAGCTGATGAAGAGCGCAGGAAAGCTGATGAAGAGAGGAGGAAGAAGGCGGAGGAGGAGAAGCAGAGGAAAGCCGAGTTGGCTCGGAAGGCTGAGGAGGATAGGAAGGCTGAAGAGGATAGGAAGAAGGCTTCTGAAGTGGAGAAGGAGAAGCAAAAGGCTGTTGAAAAGCCTGGTGGTGATTCTTTTAGGAATACCGGTGCTGCTGCCATCACTATCCAGGATAAGGCGCAGGGTCCGGAGGTTTTGAGCGCTGCGGGATCTACAAAGTCCCATCAAGAGAGGAGGAAAGAACCTGAGGTTGAGAGACCTGTCCGCCATGTGTACGTCTCTAGTGGCGCGAGCTCTGGTGGCGCTGGGGGTTATAATCCGCAAGCTATCGGGGCCAAGGATACTCTTGGAGATATCTACTATAAAAGCTATACCTAAGAAGAGCGCGGTAATGCCCCCCACCAGGCTCCCTGGAATTTGAAGCAGAAGGACACCTTCCAAGAGTTTGGCCCTTGCCGCGATTGGTTCTTAAACTCCTTCACTCCTGGTGAAGTTAATAGGCAGAAGGCGAAAACTCATGAACTGCTGTACCGTACTTACATGCTTGGGGAGGCGAACGCTCGCGCTGCTAACCACCAAATTGTCCGTGAGTGGCGGACAATGGTTAGGGAGCGGTCGGATTGGGAGAGGTACCGCGAGCGGATGTTGAAGCGGATAAGTGAATTTGAGAAGTCAAAAACCGCCCTTGATGAAGAGAAGGCGAAATTTGAAGCCGATAAGAAGGCTGAAGATTGGGGGCGCGAGGGCCTGAAAAACAAGCTTCATTCTGCTGAACAACAGCTTGCTAAGGAGAAGGCTGACTTCAAGCGCATATGCGCGAAGGATAACGAGCGCGCGGCTGCAGATCGTAACAAGATTGTCAACCTTGAGGCTAAGGTTGTGGAGTTGACGGCGGAGGTTGAGGGTGTGCAAGCTGTTAAGGCTGCTAAGGCACAGTTTGAGGTTTGTACAACTTATACCTTTTCTTTCTGTGTTTTTGTCTGCCGCATATCTTAAGTCTTGTCCTTTGTAGGCTGAGCTTGCTGATGCGAAGGTGCAGCTGTCTGGCAAGGATAAGGATCTCAGGGCCAAGGATGTGGAGATCGCTGAACTACAACGTCGCCTGCGAGAGCAGGTTGACAAAAGTGAATCCTTGGAAATCGATCTGGAGGCTGAAAAGTCTAAGGCTGCCTCAGCTGAGGAGGCGAAGCTTAGGGCTGAGGAAGCTCGTGATGTTAGTACTGCAGCTCTTAATGTAGCGCAGACTAACTATGCTGAAGCTCAGGGTATCGTGGATACTCTTGTCTCTGATGCCGAGTGGCTGCGCGGTCGTGGAATGGTGCTGGTATGATTCCTCTTTTTTTTTTTTATTTGATTTAGTTAGACCTGTTGGCTAAAGTATTGCGCTTCCTGTAGATGGCCAACTCTATCCTGAATGCTGGTGAATTGGATAAGGCTGTTGCGGCCGTCATAGATGCTTCCCTTGCCGTTGGTCACCGTAAGGGCTATGTTGAATGTGCGCAACATGCGTCGGTTATGCTTGGACAGGAGTTCGATACTAGTCACTGCTCGGTGACTGAAGAAGCTGAGGCTGAGCTAGCCCGCGCGGAGCATGGTTATGATCATCTATCCATTCCGGTGATGGACTTGGTTACTGATGCACTAAAACGTGATGACTGGTGTCAGCGGCTGAAGAATATCCTTGATCCCCCAGAGACTGTTGAGCTTTCTGATGAGGAGGCACCTGCTGGTGGAGGTGGCGACGGGAAAGGTGATGGTGAAGGTGATGGCGTTAAGCCTGGCGGTGATGGCGATAAGCATGATGACAGTGGAGATGATGAATTCGAATAGGTTTGTCAGCAGGCTTTGTGCCTTGTAAAAAATTTTAGTAGGTTTCTGATGTAACTCGTTGCGCTGACGCGCCTTTGTTTAATGAATGACATTGTGTTTTCATAACTGTTGCGCGGTTGCGCCTTTTAAATAGTATGTTTGCTTATTTTCCCGTTACAATTGTTGCACTGTTGTTAGAAACTTTGGTTAAGTTAGCGCGAATAAATGTAAGAGAGGCTCATGTGCGAGCGTAACTGGAGTGTTTTCGTGCTAATCAGAAGTTTAACATGCATTTGTAACGAAATAAGTCAGATAGTGATAAAAGAGCATGTCGTATGCTTTTCATTAATTACGTAGGCGCTTAGGCCGAGATACATTGCTTGTAACTTAGAAAGGCGTGTAGCCAACATAAAAGGTAAAGGGCGCGTGGCCGTCATTAGTTGGTAAAGGCGCAGGGCCTACGTAGTCATATATAGCATTTGCGCAGTTGTTGCGCATTCCACGTGCGCGGGATGATGTGTCCATCCGGGGTGCGCAATTTGTAAGCCCCTTTTCCTAGCACCTCGTGCACCAAGTATGGGCCTTCCCATTTAGGTGCTAGCTTTCCTGGGCGTTCGGCGTTTGAGGCTTCGTTGTCTCGAAAGACATATTCCCCTGGAGTGAAGGTACAGATGCGGACTCGCGCGTTGTAGTACCTCTCCAGTTGTGTTTTGTACTTGGCTTCTTTGATGCGCGCGATTTCGCGCCTTTCTTCTAGCAAGTCCAAGTCAAGGCGACGCTCTGCCTCGTTGTCGATTGCGTTGACTGCTGTTAAACGCGGAGAGGGCAGGCCAACCTCCGCCGGGATAACCGCTTCTGAGCCATAGACTAGGCTAAAAGGGGTTTCGCCGGTACTCGTTTTTGGCATGGTTCGGTGAGCCCACAAGATACTTGGGAGCTCATCTACCCAGCCTCTTCGTTTAGTGCCCAGTCGGGCTTTAATCCCATCGACGATACATTTGTTTACACTTTCGACCTGCCCGTTGGCCTGAGGATGTGCCACAGAGGAGAAAGTGTGTTCTATCTTCATTTCCTTCAACCACTTCTGGAGGTCCTCGGACGCGAAGTTGGTGCCGTTGTCTGTTACAATCTTGAGTGGGAGACCAAACCTACAGATGATGTGTTCCCAAATGAACTTGCGCACCATCATGGCTGTAGTTGAAGCAAGGGCTTTGGCCTCCACCCACTTTGTGAAGTAATCAACGGCTACTATTATAAACTTGACGGCGCCTGGAGCCTCTGGGAAAGGTCCCACCATGTCGATTCCCCACTGCTGGAAAGGCCAAGCAGTGGATACGGGGATCAAGTCGTTCTTGGGGCGCAGGGTTTTCGGAGAGTGCCACTGACAGGAGTCGCACTTGCGCAGCTCCTTCAGGGCATCAACATGCATCCCTGGCCAGTAATATCCGGCATTCATGATCTTCGCAACAACCATGCGTGGTCCCGCATGGATGCCGCAGATTCCTTCGTGAATCTCCCTTATCAGATAGTTCGCATCTTGGGGGTCCACGCAGCGCAGTAGTGGCCCCAAGAAGGACTTGCGGTATAAGATACCACCATTCATTTCGTATTGCAGGGCTTTGTTCTGGATCTTTCTTGCCTCTGCCTTATTTTCTGGGAGTATTCCGTCTTTCAAGTACTGAATGATAGGGGTCATCCAGGATGGCTGCCCTAACTCAATCACATTGACTTGTCGTAACAAGACTGAAGGGTTCTTGAGTACCTCGATCCTTACATCTTTGGCGAGATGTTGGAAGGTTGTTGAGGCAAGCTTGCTCAGGGCGTCGGCTGGTTTGTTTTCGGAGCGATTGATGTGGATGACTTTGTGAGACTTGAATTGTTGAAGCAACTCTTTTGCTTGTTCTAGATATAGGGCCATGACTTCACCCCTTGCATTGTATATGCCGTTGACTTGGCTGGCTATCAAGAGTGAATCAACATGTGCTTGTAGATTTTTAGCTCCCATTTTGATGGCGAGGCGCAGGCCTGCCAGAAATGCTTCGTACTCCGCCTCGTTGTTGGTGTTTTTAAAGTCCAACTTGATGGCGTAAGTAAATTCATGGTTTTCGGGGCTTACGAGGCGCAATCCAGCTCCCGCGCCATCTTCGTTTGAAGCCCCATCAGTGTAAAGCATCCAAGTCTCGCTTGTCGTGTCTTTCAATGGAGTTTCAACAAGCTCACAATCCTTGATTTTATCGGCTGGGACTTCTGTGATGAAGTCCGCTAGAACTTGACCCTTGATGGCTGGGCGCGGCCGGTACAGAATGTTGTGGCCTCCCAACTCGATTGCCCATTTGGCGAGCCTTCCTGATGTTTCTGGTTTCTGAAGTATCGTGCCGATATGGAAATTGGTAAGTACGGTGATCACATGCCCTGTAAAATATCTGCGCAGTCTTCGGGAAGCATGTAGCAGCGCAAGAACCAATTTTTCCATCGTGGAATATCTTGTTTCCGGGTCAGTGAGTACCCTGCTGACATAATAAATTGGAGTTTGAACTCCATTTCTTTCCACTAATAACACCGACCCTACTGCCTTATCGGAAGAGGATAAGTACAATACGAGTGGCTCTTCTTCAAACGGCGCGGTCAGGGTAGGAAGTTCGATCAGGCATGCTTTCATTTGCTGGAAAGCCTTTTCTGCGTCGGGTGTCCACTTGAACTCTTGCTTCTTGACACAATTGCGCAGTGTGCTGATAAAAGGGTACGACTTCGCGGCGTGATTTGACAAAAAGCGGTTAAGCGCGGCTAGGCGGCCGGCCAACCGTTGCATTTCTTTGATTGTTCGCGGCGATGGCATCCGTTCTATTGCCTGAACTTTTTCTGGATTCACCTTGAAGCCGCCGTTAGTGACTATGAAGCCTAGAAACTTCCCCTATTCCATGCCAAAAGAACATTTGGCTGGATTCAACTTCATGTTTACGCTGCGCAATGAATTGAACGTTTTCTCGACGTCCTTCAACATTTGGTCCTCTTCGGGACTCTTGACCACTAGATTATCGATGTAAACTTCAATATGCTTTCCGATGTCACCTGCGAAGGTCTTGTCCATCAATCGCTGGTATGTAGCGCCATCATTTTTCAGGCCGAAAGGCATCTTCGTATAGCAAAAAATCCCCAGATCCGTGCGAAAAGCTGTCTTATCTTCATCCTCGAGCTTCATTTGAACTTGATGGTACCCCTTGTAGCAATCCAAGAAGCACTTCCATCTGTATGGCGCGAGAGAGTCTATCTTTTTGTCGATCTCAGGCAAAGAATAGCAATCCTTAGGGCATGCCTTGTTGAGATCGGTATAGTCGACGCACATTCGCCATCCGCCGCTAGACTTTTCTACCATTACGGGGTTCGCAACCCAACTCTGATAACGTACCTCTCGCAGGATGCCAGCTTTAAGTAACTCGCAAACTTGTTCGTTCATTGCTTTCGTCTTGTCTGCCCCTAGGCTGCGCCTTCTTTGAACTTTCGGCTCAACCGAGGGGTAGGTGTTTAAACAGTGCTCTGTGATGTCGCGCGGGACTCCGGTCATGTCGGCCGGGGTCCAGGCGAAAATATCCATGTTCTTGAATAGGAGCTGCTTGAGGCGAGTTCTGATATCTGGTGAGATAGCGTGACCTATCGTCACCGTTTGCTCCGGATATTTGCGATTTAAGACCCATTTTTCGGGCTCGGTTGCTGAAACCTTTGCCGCTTTTGTTGGGCGCATCTCTTCAGTTGACATGACTTCTTTCTTCGCATAAACTATTGCCACCCCCGTCTTGGTTGGGAAACCAATTGCTGGGTGGGGGGTGGAAGTTATCATATTCAGCTCACCTTGCGTTTCTCTCCCGATCAGTACGTCATGTCTTGACTTAACGGGCATCACCATGAAGTTGACGTTCGTCGTCCTTGAATGCTTCCCGTCAGAGAGTGTGACGGGGAAGCTAATTTGGCCTAACGGGAAGACCATTTCATTGCAGAACCCAGACAGTGGGTAGTCAACTGGTTCGAGTCTCGCTTTGTCTTCATCGTCGAACTGGTTGAAGCATTGTTCGTAGATGATGTCTGCTGTACTTCCCGGGTCGATGAAGACGTATTTAGTTTCATAATGGCCGATGATACCGGTGATGACGATGGGTCGTGTGGCTCGGGGACCCCCGCGCACCACCGGGAAGATAACTTGCTGTTCTTGCCATGAAGGCTCATAAGGCCTCTTGCCCTTTTCTCGTGCGCTGTATCGTGGTCCATTGACCATGTGCGTCTCCAGGCGTCGGACCTTCTTGTGATTTCCTTCATCGTGACGATGGAGCTGTCGCGTCTCTTTGCGCACATTCTTCACCAAGTGGCTCAGCTTTCCACTTTTTAGTGCTCTCTCGATCTCTTGTCGCAAGCTGTAACAATCATCTGTCAAGTGGCCTGTATCCTTGTGGAAATCACAATACAGATTGGGGTCTTGACCCTTTTTGTTCGTCATAGGCCTGGGAGCCTTAAAGTCATGGTTCTCCGTCATTAGCACCTCTTTTGGTGTTTTTATGAGCGGAGTCCAATGCTTTTCCCGATTATCATCTCGGGCTGCCTTTCTATAACCAATGCGGTCAATGGTGTCACGCGCGTCTTCCTTATAGCGGGATCGTTCTTCGTATCGGGGGCGATCGCTATAACCGCTGGAGTGGTTAGCCTTCCACCCAGGGTTTTTGCCTTTGTTGCGCCTGTTGTCATCGCGCGAGTGACCCCCTTTGGAAAATCTATCTTCAGAACGATAGTTGTTGTTTCGTGCGAGGGACTCTTCCGTTTGCGCGACTATCTTCGCGGCTTCCATGAGTTTGTCCCACTCCTTTGGCATTCCATCTTTCCCAGTGATGGTTCTAATCAGGCTATCACAACGGATTGCTTTCTTGAAATGGCAGCGCATGAGTTGTTCGCTCACGCCACCAATCTCCAAACATTCTTTGTTAAAGCGCGTAATGAAATCTTCCAAACCCTCATTATCTCTTCGCCAGATATCTTCAACTTCGGCTGTGTCGCGCTGGTATCGCCTTTGCTGACTGAAGTGACTCAGAAACTGGGTCCTGAAATCTACCCATGATTTTATTTTTCCCGGAGGAAGGCTGTCAAACCAGGCGCGAGCAGCCCCCGTTAATGTTTGGATAAACAAATGACACCACATGGGCATGTTCCAACCTCCCATGCAGCCCACGCTAGTAAACACTCTGACGTGGTCGTCTGGATCAGTCAATCCGTTGAACTTTCCGACGGTCGGAGGCAACTTTTCTCTCTTGAGCGGCGCTAGTGCTATCTTTGGAATGAACTTGGAGTGTTCTATAGCTTCTTCAGGTCGATAGGCGAGGCGAAAGTCGCGCTCCGCCTCCTCGGTATAACCAACGTGTTGCCTTGGCTTATAATACTCGTGATTTCTTTGCAAACGATTGAAGACCGAAGATTCGTCATCGTATTCCCAGGTTGGATCATTAGGGTCAGTTTCTTCCCACTCATCGTTCATGTTGCGCGGCGTGAGCCGGCTATGAACTGGGCCTCTTCGGGAATTTGACGGTTCGTCATAGTAGCTTTCTGTCTCCCCCCGGGTATCGCGCGTGTCCTGCACGCTTTGTCTTCGGGTAGGGGGAGGTCTGTTGGCTCTTCCTTGGATATTTTGCGGTGGTGGCATCGGGCGCGGTCCGTGACTTGGGCCGGTTGGTGTAACCAAGGAAGGTTCTGCCGTTAGAACTGCTTGTTGCGCGCTCAAGGATTGATATGTCGCGTTAATGGTGGCGAGCTGCTTGGCGTACCATGAGGCTGGGGTTTCGCCCTCTGGTAGCCCCAATAGTGCTGAGATATTCTGAGGTGGAGCTGGGTTCGATGGTCCAGCACCGTTGTTTCCTGGGGTAGTTTGATTGATGCGGGTGAAGCTCCCGCGAGGACCCCCGGTGTTGGCCATCTCGATCTCGCCGATTTCTTCAACGTTTTGGGGTTGGATGTTTTGATTATCCACCCCAAACGCTGCGTTATGGTCTGCTCCGAGACCAACAAATTCGGGAATGATTCCTTGACCAGCCATGATCGAAGGAAGAAAAGCAGTGAAAACTCAGGAAATAAGAAGATGAAAGTGGTTTGTAGAAAAAATCGGTGGGCGCCAATGAAGAAACACAGAACTAATTTGGGGATAATCAGTTTGGTTTATGTTCCTTGCATAGTGGTTAATCTTCTCTTGGATTCCTGAGCTCCTAATGACCGTGTTTAACTGCAAAACAAAACACCGTTACTCGTTAAGAGGGGAATGTGGGGGTTTCCCTCTTAACCGGGCTCCGGCGTGAGAATAAGCGACTGTGCTTTGGAGATAATTAAGTATTAGGTGAGAGAGTAGAGGGAATGGAATGCCTTAACCTGTGAAGTGAAGGTCTCTATTTATAGCCGGAGAGGTGCAAGAGGGTGTGGGCTGATGGGCCTTGGGCCGGAAGCGACAACATGGAGGATATGCTTCTTGTCTCACTGGTGTCGACCGTTAGTGGCTTCTAGGAGCTTTGTGGCGTTGGCGCAACGTGATTGGAGCCACGTGTCACTGTTGTCGGCCTGGTCGCCCTTCTGCCATCAGCAGGTAAGTGGAGATCGTGGGGCAGTTGTCTCTGCCTCATGATTGGTGCCACATAGGCGTCCTTCAGTACCTTTTGTCTCCTGCATGTCAGACGATCGTGGAGCACGATTGCGCAGGAACAGAAGGACCCTGATTGGCTCTTTTATTCTGCCACTTGTACCTTGTGTACTATCTGGAAGGGCCTCGCGCCGTAGTCACGCATGATTCTTGCTGAGCACGTTTTTTATCATGCGCGCAGTATGGGCTTTCAGATGTTCCTTTTAGAATTCTAAGTGTTGCTAAGTGGAGTTTACTCTTTTGTGGACCTCGCGCCGCGCTACACGGGTATGTTGTATCTCGCGCGACGTTGGCGATCAAGAAAATTGCTGGTTAAGGAGTATGGTCTCGCGCGACCTTGCAGAGGGTTGCGCGGCTTTTTGGGACCATACCCCTTCAGGAAGGTAGTAATCAAGGTTTTTTATATTAATATAGTAAATTTATTATATAGGTAGGGTGGTAAGTTCAGTAGTATTCATTGTAAAATTCATCATTACAAGTCAAATTATAGTCACATCGTTAATAAATTAGGTTTTTGTATATAAAATAATATCATTTTTGGTTTTTAAGATTAGTAGTTTTTTTTTTTTTTTTTTGTAATTTTTATTAGAAAGTATTTTTTTTAATTTTTTTTTTGCACTCTTCCTGATTCGAAATCGCATTTGATTCGAAAGTAATTCGCAAACTGTAAGAAAAAAAACCTTCAAATATTATTCTCTATGATATCGCATGTGTAATTTTTTGAAATCGCAAACTATATGAAGAGATTTTGTAAGGGTTTGAAAACGCATGTGCATTATGCTGAAATTCGCAAACTATATGAAATCTCAAAGAATTCTTAACTTTTTTGTTGATATCGCACATGCATCCCATGAATTCGCAAACTATTTGAAATGTCAAAGAGTTCATTTTTATACCGAATTCGCATTTGTATTGTGGACGTTTTCGCACATGATTTGTCAAACTGCATCATCTTCTTCGATAGTCAGTGCATACAGAATTTCTAAATTTATCAGAAGTTCATTTTATCAAAAGAATTTGATGAATAGGAATCGAAAGATTTGGTGAATAAGAATCGATCGATTTTTTGTTAATTGTTATAATTTCGTCTTTGGTTTTGATTTACGATCTTTTCGTTATGATTTTTGAGGTTTTGTTTGCCGTTATCAGGTGTTTTGATCTTAAATTTGACGTTTTTAACCTTGGCGGTTTCTTTTTTATGAATCCTATGTTGATAAATTTAATAGAAAAAGGCGCTGTTTAAAAAAGATGATCCGACGGTTGTAGACGACGCGTACATAATGTACGATTAGAGGATTTGTATGATAACCGGCCTCTATATATATATATATATATATATATATATATAATAAAGCAAAGTTTCAAAATCACACGTGTCACAATTCTAAGCCTCCAATCCTATGTGTAATTTTAATAGATTTTCTATTTTTATGTTTAAAAAAAAGCCTAAAGTCAATTTAAAAAAAAAACCTAAGTGAAAGAACTCACCTCTTGTAACATCCCTTTCACCCCTGCAGTACACACAAAATGTCAAAAAAAACCCTACACGCACCCATACCCATATTTCCCTTTCTTCTTCATTTTCTTTGATTCTTCTCTTTTCAATTCCATTTCAAGATATGGTTAAAAAAAACTCAAAGCAACCCTTCCGTATGTTACTTTCTCTCTGAAACGCATATCATATAGATCATATTTGCATAAAACTCCAAATCGTGTTCAAGAAACACAAATCGTACGGTGGTGCTCGATTTCTAAACCTAATCCGATGGTATACAGAAGCATTCACACGGATCGCTCTTTTGAAATTGGCTTCTCTTCTGCACAGTGCGTCTGGGTGAAGTCTATAAAGGCATACCAATGAGACCCAAATTTGTGAAGTATATGAAATTGACTTCCTCTTCGTGGTTAGAACATATACATAATTTTAATTTAAATCTTAATTTTAATTTTCTATTGTTTATGAACTGAATTTGTGAAGTATATGTACAGGGTGTTGGTTATTGAAGGAAGCTTTGCTATTGTTTGAAGAAATCAGGTTCGTGAATTTCACGTTTCACTATGTTTGAATTGAACTGTTTGTTGAAGTTGTTAGGGATAATTGATCTGTTTTATAATTGTGAAATTTGTTGTTTCTGATTACATGTTAGTCTATTATATGTGAATTTCACGTAGCATCTGGTCCTTGAAGTCACATGTTTTATAACTCATAAAATGCAAGTTAATGCATTAAACATTTTTGTTTTTTTTTAAACTACACAATTGAATTAATATGTGATCGCTTCTATTATTTTTAAGTAGATAATATCTACTTAAAAATATAATAAAATCTAACCGCTTACATGTTTATTATATTGTTATTTTTTGAATAAGCAACTAACTTGATACCTTTTTTCCCACAAAATGGCCCGTTTTGACCCGAACTCGGTACAACCAGTTTCACCGATGTTAGTAGTATGCAACTATCTGATTGGTTGTCTTTTAAAAAAGCATCCTACTTCAAAGTGTTCCTACTGATGTTTTGAAACAAGGAAAGGCTATAGCTGATAGGGGTGTTATTCGGGTTAGTGTATCAGTGTTTGGTTTTTCGGCTCATATTCTTACTCCTTGTGTTGTGCCTATGTTATCACATACTTGCCAAAACTGAACCTTCCTTTAAAGGCTGGTTCAAAACTGAACCAAATAAAAAAAATTGGTTTTGGTTATAGTTATGAGTCACAACCGAATAGAACCGCCCTATGCACACACTCAAAATCACCAAACTAAGTGTTCTTACGGAGCTAATTATTAACGAGCAGGCCTAATTTTGAGCTTAAACCCCTTTTTTTCTAAGTTGAATTCGCATAGATGTAAGATGGTATGAATACGTAACATTATTTATAGGACTCCTAGAGATCATTAGTCGTTTTTTGATGCTCAGATTTCTTGAATTGCAACTTCAACACTTGAAGGTGTTGTTTCTCATTTTGTCGGGTTTTTTTATGTATATTATGAGTATGCACAGATTTGTGCAGTGACTCTTGATGAATAGAGGGTGGGAAAACAATATGCACTCTCAATTTAATAATCTATTCCACACTTTACAAATGATACATATGAGGGTATATACAGGTAGTGAATCGGTGCGTCTCGCAACCGTCACACCTTTACAATTTGGCGGTAGGGGTGTGCAAAAAACCGAATTAACCGAACCATAACCGAATTAACAGACAAAACCGAACCGAAAAAACCGAACCAAATAAAAAACCGATGGGTCGGTTAATGTTTTTTTTGCAAACCGAAAGTAGCGGGTCGGTTATGGTTATCATTTTTTCCATACCCACCATAACCGAACCGAACCGACATGTAATAAATTTTTGTAGGATTTAGGACATTTCACCATATTTTTACTATTTGATGTTGTTTATTGAAGATTTTTAGTATTTATAGGTTTTTCATATCGTTTTGTGGTTTTGGATGGATGTTTATTTGAATTTATGGAATGTATCATATCACTTTATTTCAATATTCGATCATAATTGGTATTAATATTATAGATTATATGTATTTTTTATACTATGTAATATATTAATATATACAAATATGCAATAACAATTTATTCCATGTTAAAAAAATTAGGCTATTTTTAGCTAAGCTAAATACACGGTTAACCACCCATAACCGACCCGCTAAAACCATCAAAACCGAATAACCATAACCACCATAACCGATCGGTTATGGTTATGGTTATCCATTAACTAACATCGCGGTTATGGTTATGGTTTTAGGTCAAAACCGACCCATGCACACCCCTATTTGGCGGTTATCATCTAAAACACACCTGTTGACTTGTACATTGACTTTTTATAACAAACTAATTGACTTTCTAATCACATAATAATATTACTAAATAAACTTAGGTTATCTTGATTAATTATATTTCCAACAAGTGCAGGCACCGGTAGGCAATGATAGGAGATCCAGGAAACCTGGGTTCGATTTTTGAGTGAAACAAGTTTATTGGGAATTTCATCGTCGTGCCTACGGGCGGGTGGTTTACCGGGTTTTCCCCGGAATTGGTGGTGGACTCGGGTCACTCTCGGAGTACTCCGTTTGGCCCAGTGGGTGTCCCGAGAATACTCACGATTGATTCTGTTGGCCGTTCTAAAAAAAAGCTTTATAATTTTGTGGTAACAATAAAAACACACCCTAAAAGAGCAACCTTACAAACAAAACATAATAATAAAAGATCATATTATATTGGCCTTTCTTAAAATGTAAATGGAGCTATTTCCATTCTGTTGAAATATACACCAGAAGGTCCATCATCCAGCAACAAAGCAGCCATTACTGCAGGTATAGCACCTTCTTCTATAGTAAGGAATCCTGTATTACATGACATACATGTTACCACATACCGGAGAAGATGACCTCATGGATGTAGAATTGATCCTCATGGATGAGGAGGTACTTTATAAATTTATATATCATTTATTTATATTTCATTTTTCTCATTGTTTACACTCTAAAACTTTATATTTGTTTGATAGGGTTCCAAAATTCAAGCAAGTGTGGCAGGTAATTATCTCGCAATGTATGGGAAATTACTTCAAGAAAAACGTTGTGTCATGGTTACGAGGTTTGAAATTGGTGACAACTTGTCTCTGTACCGTGACTGAGCATCCAAATAGATTGTTTTTCAATTACATTATCGATATAAAAAACTATGATGACTTTGGTGGATCCATTCACGGATTCTCTTTTACTTCCTTTGATGTGCTTCGCAATCATGCTATTCCACTAGACTCTCCTGTCGGTAAGTGCATAGTCATTTTAATTATCAGTAATACGTCTATTTTACTTATATTACGCGAGTATTATTGTACTAAATTGTTTTTTTATGTTTCTTTATAGATATCAATGGTTACGTTGATGGTTGGTTTCCTATGATTGATCATACAAGCATAAATGGCAAACTGACAAAAAAAAATGAGCTTACAACTTCGTGACTTAGAGTTACATTTTATTTATTCTTTGTGAATTGTTTTATACATTTAGCAATTACTTCAAATTTTATAAAATTGTTACTAATAAGTACCTTAATGTTTATGTCACTTTGTGGGGAGATTATGCGGTGCAAATGTAAAAGTTCATGGAAAAGAATCTGAGTGATGTTACAGTTTTTGTGATACTACAGTTTGGAAAATATAGCTTTCATGAAAGTTTTATACTTAATAACTCTTTTCTTGCTCATTATTTTTTATATAGTTTACATTCCGTTGTTGTAGTTATTAATGCTTAACTATTTTGATATAATTTTGCTATTAACTATTTAGGTAAGACATACGTTTCCAATTCTTTTCAAAGGTAATATCACTTGGAAATCGTGTTATTCAAGCAGAGGTGATATCTGGAAGTAATATTGATGCTCGAAGTTTTATTCCTAGAATTGGTATAATACCCTCGGATAAGAAGGTTCCTTTTAGATTCCAATGAAGATAATTTCCTCTTGCTGTATGTTTCGCTATGACAATAAATAAAAGTCAAGCGCAATCGTTATCCAGAGTGGTTTGTTTTTGAAGCATCCAGTATTTTCTCATGGTCAACTGTACGTGGCTTTGTCGAGAGTCAAAAGCAAAGACGGACTCAAACTATCAATTCTTGATAATGATGGTAACCTTACTAATAAGACATCTAATGTCGTATACAAATAAGTTTTTACTTGTAACGTGTATTGGTATTTCTACACGTATTTTGTTGCTTTAGACAATTGTAGTTAAATCATTTTAATCCAAAACTGGCAAGTTTTTTTTTAGATTTTTGTTTCATAGATGTGTTTTCTATTTCATTTATTTTAATAACCCAATCTATTATCTCAAATGGATTAACCTTTCAATCTTCAATATCAACCGACCCGACATTATATTGATCTATTAGCTTTGTGATCTTTCCAATCTTCAATATCAATCGAGTCGACATTATGATCTATTAACCTTCAAAAGTTACATTAATTTAATGTTTATATATGTATTGTAAATTTTTTAACACAACCATCAACCCGTGAAGCTCACGGGTATATAATCTAGTATATATATATAGGGAAAGGTTCATTGGGGAACACTAAAAAAGTGGAGAACAGCGGGGAACCGACTCAAACGAATTCCGATTGGACTCATTTCAGCAGCGTTGGAACCGGCTCGTCGAACCCTAACTAAGATCTCTTAACCCTAAACCCTAAATCCTAAACTCTAAACCCTAAAGCTAAAAAATAAGGCTAAAACCTAATCTAAACCGTAAAATCTAAACTATAAACCCTAAAAGCTAAACCCTAAAGGCTAAACATAAAGCTAAACCCTAAAAGCCAAACCCTAAAGCTAAACCCTAAAAGCCAAACCCTAGTATATTTAGGGTTTAGGGGTTATGATTTAGGGTTTAGTGTCACACCCTGACTTTTGCGGAAGTGTGATTATGGTGTGACTTTCTTAATACCATTGCATTCAATCATAACAACAACTATATGATAAAAACCATAGATGGTCATCCATTAAATTAAGTTAAAAACATCACAACATCATTGTTTGAAACATAGACTCCAAGTTTAAGTTTTACAAACCACATGAATTGTTTAGAGTTCCCTAAGGATTCATCAAAAGACTCTAATAAAATTAGGTTTTGGTAGATGTGCCTCGTCCAGGAGTAAGACACACTAACCAAACCCTAAGACAACGGATGACATCCTTTATTCTTAACGCAGCTTGAAACATCCAACGCCCGCCAAATCCACTATTAATTCCCTGAAATACATGTAGTTTTAAAAACATCAACAAAAGTTGAGCGAGTTCATGTGTTTGTTTGTGTGTATGAATAAACCTTTGATAACAATGTATGTCTGTATGTTTTGTAAATCCCAGTATGAAAGCAAAACAAGGAAACAGATCGATTAATGGTTTGCAAGGCGATTAACATGCGTGCAATGGCGTAGGAAGGCTCAAACCTAGCCGATTTTGTACCGGGCCTCCGACTGTAAGACATAGTCACCTCATGGGCCAAACCCCGGTCCACATGGGTGTGGGCTCGCTACACCCAAATAGATCTATCACTCATGCCACTCGGTTCTAACACGAGGATTAATGGTCTTAGGAGTGCGCCTACCCATTCACATAATCTACTGTACTTTCCAAAGCTAACCATACCAATTGTAATTGTATGTAATTATTTTGTAACATGTAATTCACCCCCGAAGTTATAAAACAAAACAGTTTAAAGAAAAGGGGGACATGAACTCACAGTCTTGCGTCTTCAACCAACGTAACTTAAGCTCCTTCGGTAAACACGACTACCTACAACGTACTAATGTCTATTAGACGAATGGGCCGTGCCTTGATTTAGTATTTGTTAGTGTCTTTGAGTTACGTTCTTTGTATCTTCGATATTATTCCAAGTCATATAATTATTTGTTAAAATAATTAATATTTTAACTTAAATTATATCTACTAAATTTTGGAATAATTGTTAAAACAATATTATTGTAACTGAATACTTCCCAAGTATTTATACTTGTATATCCTTCCCAAGGATGGGTGTATTTGTATTTGCATTCTTATACTTGTATATTTTTGCTATGTATTAGGGTCGTATTCCGGTGTGTATTTGTACGTATGAGAATACGTATCTTCATGTAATTATTAAGTATCCGTATACTTAATGTTATATTAACTTTTCCGGAATAATATTCTTAATAAAAGTCCATCAATTTATATTTCCAAAATATATATATTGTAATTTCCCCTATATTAGTTTGTAAATTTACTCTCCCTCAGTAAACTACTGTTCAATTTTAAACGTTTTGATTGGTCATTTGCTTATGCACACTGTCCACAAATACAAACTCAGCCCTTTACCCAAGACACACCACCACACTCCACTATCCTTCTCTCTCCTGATAACACTACAGCAAGTCAACATCCGAACATCCATCAATAGAGTTGGCACCATACCATCGCCGTGTAGTATTTCCTCATATGTGTTGCGTCACCATCGTCGTACACGATCATATCTGATTGTCGTCTTTCCAGAGGTGGTGGTGGACGGGTTTTCATTGACATGAGAGAGAGAGAGAGAAGAGAGTGTCTGGTAGGGAGAATGTTTGTAGAGAGAGAAACGCGGTGGTGGTGTTAAGGTGGTGGTCGGTGTTGTAGTGACGGCGGCTACATGTAGGTTGCGGTGGTGATTGGTAGTGGTCGGAAGTGGTGACGCTCGGTGGTGGTGCTACGGTGGTTAGTGGTGCCAGTGTCACGGGGTGGTGGTGGCAATTTCATGATGGTTATGTATTGCCGTGTCGGTGATTTTTCAAAGAGAGAAAAGACAGATGGGGTACAAATGTTTATTACAGTGCAATTAAGCCACATGGTTTTGTAAAAGTTTGCCTAGGTGGAAGCTATAAATGGAATTGAGTCAAACTAGTGAATATTATTTAGAAAAATTATTTATAATTTTTCTTTTGGCAAAAATATTTGCATTTTCATATCGGTTTCAAAAATAATATATTTTCAAGTCTAACTTAGAAAATATATATAAACTTATTTTTCTCCAAAAATGATATATTTCATATTTATTTGAGAAAATATATCTTTCACCTCAAAAATCTTGTATTTCGTGTTTGTGTAAGAAAATATATATTTCTTAAAAATAATATATTTTCTAGAAATCTCAAGAAAAATATATATTCATACATGCCAAAAATAATATATTTTTCCCTTGTCAAAATGTGATATATTCTTGTAGTAATTGTAAAAATCATATTTTCATTTCCTTGGTATCCAAAATATTATTTACCAAAATATACTTGCTTATTTTAAACAGATTGGAAGCAAACATTATCTTATCTTCTTCTGCACACTTGCTTATTTTCAAGACTGCCTCAGTCTTTTCTATCCAGCGTAAAGCTGCAATGGGTCCTTCATTGCCCGAGAATTCTATTGGTTTACAAGACCAGAATTCTTTATAAGAACAACCATAAGACATGGTTCTTCTTCTTTTTGGAATGGGCACTTGAAGTATTGGTCCATTGTTTACGTTGTGTTCTGGTTCAGTAGGTCGTTTACTGCCATTATTACTTTTATTATCCGATTCCTTAACCGTTTTGATAATATATGGCATTGCGTCTATAATTCCTTGTGCCACTATGTGTTGGATGGCACTGTTATCCACTTGGTTTCCATTATTATTGTTATTCTGGTTATCGTTATTCTGGTTTTCCTAGTTCACTTCGTTGTCCATCTGAATTTTAAACATTTACCACGTATTAATATCACAAGACAATATCCAATACAAACAATCACATCACAAGCATATTGATCCAAAATCGTCGTTGTTGCGCCCTTTACTCTATTTTATATATTATGTGTCTAGTACAATCTGGAACTGAAATATAAAATTATAATACTATTATGCATCCGTAGCTATTTATCTATTATATATATATATATATATATATATATTTCAAACATACACACATATTATATATATATATATATATATTATTACTATTAATGGTACGAGTCCATCCAAAATTCCATGTTACGCTCGTCATATTTCTAGACGAGCCTTTCACCTATTTGTCGCATTCTTTCACTTCCTTCTAAAATCTCATCACCAAAGGTTCGGAGTTCTTGCACATTCTCAATGCTCATGGGTGGTGCGGGTGCTGGTATTGGGTCTGGGAACTGGGGCATGGGTTCTTCGTGTAGGTAAGGGTTCTCAAGGATTTCTCTGATGAATTGGTCATTATCATAATATGGGTCCAAGGGGTCAAGGTTTAGATAGGCTGCTAGGTTTGGCATGGTTCTTCTGGTATTGGGTAGCATTGTTCATAATCCCTATGGTCGTTAAACCATGGGTCATAGTCTGGGGGATGGGGTGCTGGTACTCTAGGGATCTCAGCTAGGTCAAAAGCAGGCATTGGGATTTGGTTTTCTGGGTTGGCTTCAATTTCCATAGGCTGTGTGGGAAATAGTGGTAACGGCTGGGGTGCTATGAGTTGTTCCAGGTTTGGGTCGGCGGCTGTAGTTGCTAAGATATGAAAATTTGCTAGTCTCATATTGATCATATCCTATATTTGAGCATTCATTTCTCTATTAGCGGCTGCTAAAGCTCGCTGTTGCTGTAACTTTTTCATCCTTTTTCTACGCTCATGAGCTCCTCTGCTGAACCATCCTCTCTTCTTGGGAGGGAATGGCTCTTCAGATTGTGCCTTGAACACGAATATCCCATCTTCGGTATCAGCCGAATACCCCGAGGGGGTAGGCTGTGAAGAGGTGTCTTCGTCCCTAGGTGAGCTGGACAACTGACGGTAAGCGTCTGAAGGTCCCTGGTCGCTCATACTGTAAACTAACAAATAGTTAAATAAAACAAAACAATAATATACAGATATGCACGCAATCCCGTAGATTATTTACTAACAAAATGAATACATTTTGGTGTCAATAGAACACTTATGTGGCTGAATCAGTGGCTTAGCTCTGATACCACCTTCTGTCGCAACCCCCGTCCCCTAATCACCCGGGAACGGGCGGCCGCAGCCAGTATCAGTGGTATCAGTGTTTATCAGTTTGGCAGCGGAATTTACATTAGGACCGTAGTTAGGAAATATTTTATCAGAGTAATATACCACACTTTTATAATATTAAACACATGGGAAATTCCCAAGTTTTAAATACACACATTTTTATAGGGATAAACCCTATTTTATTTAATAAAACATCTTCTTTATTTTTGGTAACTTTATAGCCATTTTTCCAAGCCTTTAGTGCTTTCCAGCTGGCTTCTATTTGTCTTTCACATTTTGTTACCTGAAACGCGTTTAAAAACATTTTGTCAGTGGGAAATACTGGTGAGTGAATCCCAGTTTAATCAGGACAAGTAAAACCGTTTTACAGTATTGAGGGCGGTCGCGCAATTACATTTGTTTCCATCTACTTTAATTACCACCCACGGTACTGTCAACCCGACTTGTGGTCATGTTACTACGCACAGTGTAGTAACAAATTTTGTATACAAAACCCCAACATACCGACGATAATTGTAGAATTTACAAATACTCAATCACTGTTAAATATAAATTAAAACAATTGAGATTTTGTAAAAACAATTTGCAAAAAGGAGATTACTCACATTGCTATCTTAGGGTTTTCCTTTGTGATTTTCTGGTGATTATCTATAAATTACACAATGCACACACGTTAGTATAATAACCCAATATTTACATTAGTTATACCCTCCCCGAGACAGAACTCCAACGACTACATCGGGCAGAGCCTCGACAGCCGTTACGGAATCCTAGATCAATCGAGCAGTTTATCTAATTACGTAACCGGGGGTTAAAATGCTTACAACGAGGCAAAGCTTCGCTAATTAGGGGGTATAATGCCCGGGTATAGTGTATACTATTCAGATTTGAGAGAGAATTCGGGTGAATGAACGATTTCAAATGACAGCCGAAGCCATCAATTTATAGGTCTGGTCGACCAGGTTCTCGCGGCTCGCGTAAACAGAAGGCAAGGCCTTCGTGGCCCGCGACGTAGACTATGTAAGGCCTAGCTTGGTCGATTCACAAGTGTAGGCTTGACGGATGGCATGACACGTGGCGACTCAGGGTGTCATCTGATCTCCTAGTTGTCGCGCCCCCGCGTAGCCCGAAGACAAGGTCTTCGCGGCCCGCGAGCGCCCCATAAAACTTGATTTTATTAAATTTTTAATTATATAAGGTATTTTGGGCCCGGTTTTTCGTATACGGGGTGTATTTTAAGACGTATAAGGAAATTCTAAATATATTAGGGGTGTCATAAATATTTTAGGAGGGTTGTTATAAGAGGAGAGAGAAAAAGTAATGATAAATGTATAAAAAAATATTATTTAATTGAAAAGAAGAGAGAAAATGTAGTGTTTTTTAGTGTAATTTAGGGTGAAAATATGATGGAATGCATGTGAATGCTCTAAAGGAATAAGCTTTAAACCCCCCTATGTGACATGGAGCCTACGTGGCGCTGATGTGGCGTGGTAAAGTCCCTAGGGGCTTTATACCATACCCACCAACCTTAGAGGCCCTTAGGTGAGATGTCATTTGTACAAGGGCATATGTTTGTCTTGGTTCATATGATCAGGTTGGCCAAAAGTAAAAAAAAAAAAAATCTATTAAAATATTGTGTGTAATGGGTAGTTAATGAGGTGGAAATTAAAATGAGTAAGAGTACTTATAGGGTTGGAGATGAAATTAAGGTTTTTATGGATTTATAAAGATATTATGTGAGAAATGATAAGATAGCCAACATACTCTTAATATTGAAGATAGTCTTAAGGCTGCATGGTATGGGGTCCGTCCAGGTTCGTCTCAGATCGACGCCGAGCTCAACACCATCCGCCCCCCCTGTCGTCGTCCCCTCCGTCTCATTGGAGACGTTGGAGCCGGGCCAGAAAAAGACAAAATCCCCCCACTTTTCAAGATGTTACCGTTGCAAAATAAAAAAAAATCCATAATTAAAAAGTAACGGGTATAATTCAAATCCAACCCAAATTTTAACCCAATTTTATATAAATTCAACACTTTTACACCAATTTTAACCCACTACAACCCCATCTCTCTCTCAACTTTTTTTAAAACATTCTACTTTTTTTATAAAACATTCTTCTATAATGGATCCATTCAACCCGAACAACCCGAATCCAAATCCGAATGTTTTTCGGTGCCCGAGTACTATCCTACAATGGAACCGAACCCTTTAGCTCAATTTTCCGCCAACGCTTTTGCGGGTTTCCAAAATTCTACAAACGTTTTTTCGAGTACGCCACAAACTCAAGCGTTACAAAACTTGATGATGCGTAACCCGTTTAACATGCAACCCGTTCAAGCTTCTCAACCACCGCAACCCGTTCAAACTTCTCAACCACTAGTTCCCGATGAAGACGACATTGAAGTCGTTCCCGAGACCCAACCGCAAACCTCCAAACGAAAAAAAGGAAAGCAAGTTGCGGTTGACCAAAATCAACCTTCGAAACCAAAGCCAAAACAGTGGACGCCGCTCGAGGAGGAAGCCTTAGCGAAGGCGTATATTAGCTCATCCACACACCCCGTTAAACGTACGTAAAGTTAACTTTAATTTTTTTTTCAGTATATACTTTTTAATATTAATTTTTAAATTTTTTGTAATATATACTTTTGTTAAATATAGGTAACAACCAAACGGACGAGTGGTTTTGGAAAGCGGTATTATCAAAGTTCCTTGTGATAATGGAACAAGGAGCATATCGAGATCTCGACTCGGTATCTTCGAAGTGGCGAAAGATGAGTACGGTCGTGAACCGGTTTTCGGAGGAATATAATAAAATATATACAAGTGGGTGCCGTAGTGGGATGAGCGACGAGGATGTCTTCAAATCGGCAATGGATAAATACAAGACGAACCATAGAGTGGCTTTCCCACATATTCGGGCTTGGGAAGTTTTGAGAATGGCCCAAAAGTGGGCGCCGGTTCCGAATGAGGTTGAGATGGCAAAACGTCAAAAAACCTCGGAGACCGGTAGTTGTTGTCAAATTAATTTAAACGACGACGCCGAGTTTGACGAAGAAGAGTACGTCGTACGGGAGGAGGAACGTCCCCCGGGCCGGGACAAATCAAAAAGGGAGGCGGCTTCAAAGAAAAAAAAAGAAAAGGGTGGCGATTCGAAGATGGAGGCGTTTATGGCTCAATTTAAAGCTTACACGGAGGTCACGGCCCAAAAGGCGAAGGAGAAGGAACGGGCGGTCGAAGAAAGGGTACGCGTGGCGGGAGAAAAGGCACGAGTGGCCGAAGAAAAGGTTCGGGTCGACAAAGAAAAAACGAACTCAAAGAATGGGACATATTGACGATCGATGTTGATAGTTATCCCGAACCAAAACGCTCTACTTTAATGAAAATGCAAGAGAAAATCATGAAAAAGTACGAACGTTAGGAATTTTTTTTAAGTTTATGTTTTTTTTTAACTTATGTAATGTTTTTTTAATATTAATGAATTTATTTTTCTATTTTATTTGATAAATGTTAAAAAAATAGATGAATTAAAAAAAAAGTAAACTTGTGGGGTAGGATCATCCTCCCATTTCCAGTGTTTTAGTGTGTTGAATTATCCTCTATAGAACTATGATATGATCATCCTATAAGAAAGGATGGTCACCATACCGCATAGCCTAATATTGTTTTCCTTTTTCTTTCTTTCTTACATATGGCAACAAGGCACAAAGATTTCATACGTTAGCATGTGGATAGGTTCCTGACATTTATTTTTTCCGTGTGTTGTCAGATTACCCCGATCCGGCTTCAAACAAGCATCAATCCATTATCTGTCACTAGTTTGACTTTTTAATTGTAAATAAAAATGTTTTGATCAACTTGTAATATTACGATTTCGATTACATATTATGAGTATCTATAGATTTTACAACCTGATCTCACAGTCAACAGAAATAAAGTGGGTAATTCAGTTAGTTTGATGGCTTTTAGTATTATTAACTTTTATAAATTATACATTTATGTATACGTTTTGTATTATAAAGTATTTAATACAAGCTAACGTAAACCAATTTCGTAGTTAAATAAACTAATAACTAGCGATCAAAAATAAAAAGTTAATGATATCATAAACATTAGATTTTTTTAAGTTAACTTTGTTAAAACCATTACAAATTAAAACCTCTTAAAATGACATTTTATAAATGTATTATTTTATAGACCATTTTTTCTAAATATATTATTTTATAAATTGTTTTCTGTTTTTATTTTCTTATTAGTTTAAAAATGGACGGAATGTGAATGTGATAAGTAATCTTTTCTCTTGGTATTTTCAAGATGATTTGCAAAATTGTCTTCACTTTCAACATCTTTCAAGTATTGATTGTAAGCTGGATCATAAGCTGTTAAGATGCGCGTATACTTTGCTGCTTCAGCATTGCGTCCTACGCTTGCAAAAGCACTGCAAATTCAGTTTCAGTGTCAGTTGGTTGTATACTTGTATATGGATAACGAGTCCAATAGAAAAAAAGGTTAACTACATCTCAAATGGGTCATAACTCATAAGTGTCCCCAAAGTCTATCATTAAAGCGTGAAACCTCTAAAATAATTATATTAAAAATAGATTATTACTAAAATGATCTAATTTTTGTAATCATACGAGTTGGCGTAACCTGCGCGTTACGGCAGGATGTTCAAAAGGCTAATATAAAATTAAGTTTTAAAATCTTATATGTTTCGGGGTAACTTACAAATTAACAACTAATTATTTACATACAAAACATTTACGCTCATAAAAATGAAATATTCACTATATTAATTAAAAAAAAACATAACACTTAATGACACATGAAATAAAATGTGGACCAAATCCTTTATGCTCATAAGTTAGGAATTTATTTGAATACAACATGTGAAAAAACCAAATTCTAAAACAACACCACTTATCGCCACAAAAACATCCACACTATCTTCTCTACAACAACAATCAACTCTGTCAAAACCACTAGTATCACAAACAATCAACAGAATATTCAAGAAATTTTGATACAAGACTGTTGATCCAAGAACACAAGAGACACAATCCACCAAATACAACTATCGACACACAGTGATGATCAAAACGATAATCTCTTACGAACTACTCGACACACAGTGATGATCAAAACGATAATCTCTTACGAACTACAACAGGAAATACTATAAACTTTGATTCAAAGAGAAATCAAAGCTTTTACAGAACCCTAGATCGCCTTGAAGAGAGAGAAAAGGAAAAAGGAAGACTCTCGATGAAAGAACGTACGTACTTGAATGAACAAAAATACAACACTAACTTTTGTTTTATAATGGCTCACTATACGCACCCCCCTTTTCCTGATTATACCCCCCTTGTGAGAGGAAAACTGTCGGTCCCACGCAGGCCCCACCTGTAAGTATGTGAGAGGAGGGGGTGAAAAAAGTAAATAGGGGGTGTAGAAAGTAGCACCCTTTATAATACCCAGTTTATATGGTTCGGGTAATCCGGGTTATTGTAACAACCCGGCTCAATAATGCAGCCCAGCATCGATACATCAGCCCAATGCAGCCCAAAACAGCAATATACAGCAACGTTCCAAGCCCAATGCGTCTCGACAGTCTTTAAAATCCAAAGCTCGTGTAACATGTAACAACAAAAAACAAGAACCATATTAGATATATTATTTCTGATATTAAACTGAAAGATATATTTTTATGGGTTAAGTTATTCTACAAAGGCTTCTAATTGTAAGAAGTGTAAGAAAGATTTATAGAGTGACAAGTGTTCAATAACCTAAACTAAACCCACTACATCACCACCCAAAACCTAAACACCCACCCCACCCAAAAACCTAACACCCCTCCCCCCCAAAAAAAAAAAAAAAAAAAACCTAAAAAAAAACTAAACACCCACCCCCACCCAAAAACCTAAACCCCCACCCCCCGGCAAAAAAATATATATATATATTTTTTTGGGGTGGGTGATGGGGGGGGGGGGGGTTTAGATTTTTGGTGGTGGTGGATTTTTAAGTTTTTTTTTTTTTTTTTTGTAGTGGGTTTTTTTTAGGTTATTGGACACTTGTCACTTTATAAATCCTTATTACACTTCTTACAATTAGGATCCTTTGTATTTGATCCTAATCCATATTTTTATATCTAAATTTTAACAAACTCAATAATCATAGAAATGGAAGCATGTTAATTACAAATGCACAAACAACGGATAACATAACCAATAGAATAAAAAATTGACGAACATACTGATTTATTTGAATTATTAAAATAATAATCTGGATCGAATCAGAAAATATAATACAAACAATTGCTGGGTTATACTAATTTGTTTTCTTTCATACTAATTTCTGGGTTATATTATACTATATCAAAGATTTTGTAGTCTATTATTTTCTACCTGAAATACTAATTTGTTTGGTGAGTTTCAAATTTCAAGTATTAAACTTATGTTCCTCTGTTAATGGAATCTACAATTCCTCAATAACAAACACGAATCATTTTTAATAACATACCACATGCCTGGTTCCTTCCATTTTATCCTTTGGTTCCGTTTAAAATTTGCAAAATACGTATACAATTAGCGTGCTTTTTCTATTGATTTGATCTACGATCGAATTGACGCATCCTTGATCGTTTCAATTAAGACATCTGTCGTTCTTACAATCAAACATAGAGGGTTATACACTTATACTAATCTATGGGTTATGCTATATCAAAGTTTGATATAGCAATCAAAGATTTTTGTAACATTGTTTTATAATTTTGATTGTTTTATTAGTTAATTGATTTTTATTGGATAGATATCGATTCGGTTTATTACAGTGCCAGTACGATATACGCACTCGGTATAGAAATTAACATATGTTTTACATCGATCAAAAATGATAAAAACGAACACTGGTACTAGCATCGATATTGTTCAAACGCTATCAGTCGGTTGAGAGTCACGGTAGTTGTACCGATATTCATTTATCGTTGCAGACAGAGTGGATAAAATGAAAAAAAAATGAAACCGGAAAGCATAAAAATGAATACAGATTATATAGTGATACAGTGTCAGTTTATTGAAAGAGAACACAATAAAATAAATATGGGTATCGAAAGCGTTAGGTGTCAATTTATAGAATGCAAACGAACCGAATCGAACTGATGTCAACTGAACATCAGTATCTGTATCGATATTCGTTTTTAATTGTTTCTGATCGATGTAAAGTTTTCTCTTTCAATTACAATAGCGAGTATCAGTATCGTAATGAGCCAAACTGATATCAACCAAATTCCCGCCGCAAAGCGCGGTGGAATATCACTAGTATAGGATTAAATGGTAATAACGATATACATAAAGTAGTTATGAAATAATGTTGTCCTAACAAGTTGCAGGGCCGGCTCTATAGGCTTGGCAACCTAGGCACGGGCCTAGGGCCACCAAAAAATAAGGACCTCCAAGTTAAAAAAAAAATTATATATACTATATGTATGTATTATGCCCAAATAAATACGTTTATTTCAAAACTAAACTGATTTTTCATTCAAGGAGTCCAAAATAAATATTGTTTAGCAAACAAAGGTCAAGTTTCAAAACCCATTTCGCCTTGATTTCCAACTATTACAGCACAACAACCATCGACCTAATCATCAATATTTATCGGCCTAAAGCCCCTAAATACAGCCGCAATCATCGTTCCCACTTCCCATCGCAACCTTCTTTCAATTTCTAGGCTAGCGGCAATCACGAAACGAAAAAAGTAAGGGCAATCACCCATTGCGTCGGGATTGGAGGAGAGTTTATCGGCGATTAGGGTCTCTACTTCATAGTTCGCTTAGAGTCTCCAAAAACCTAGGAACGGCCTGACAAGTTGGTCTAGTGATTAGTCACTTGGTTTCTCTACTTGATAATCAAAATTATAAAACAATGATAATCAAACCAATAATGGAATTTGAAAGTCTATTGTTGATAAAACAATCAAAATTATAGAACAATGAAAATCAAACCAATAATGGAATTTGAAAGTCTATTGTTGATGGCGATTTGTAAAAGGTTTATCTTTGAAGGGTAAAAATAATACTGAATCCCAATATACGATTTCATGTGGCAATTAATATGTAATGGAAAAAGGGATTTGGAAATATGGAGGAAAGTGCGATTCGGAATCTGTTCATGCGTAAGGGGATTTGATTAGAGAAACTCAGAAAAGGAAAGGAAAAGGCGGCAGTTAAAATGAAAAAAAAAGATTTGATTTAAGAAAAAGGAAAGGCAATAGAAATAAAAACGTTGTGACCAAGAATTGAACTGGCGGCTTTTGTTTGTTTAACAGACACGACACCCACCACAAAGAGGAATGCCTTCCATGCGGATGAAGGTTGGTACGTGCGGATGAATGACTAGTTCGTGCCGATGAAGCACAATTTTTCAAGCGGATCAGGGGTTCATTCGTACGGATGTAACACTCCTGCGCATGAAACTCTCTCGTCCGTTTGAAATGTCGCTGTTCACATAGTCGGTGTCCAATATGATTACGGAAATTATCTTATATCTGAAAAAATACATCTTCCGGATAACAAAGAGTGAGGAGGTTTCATTCAACAAAAATATGCTTTAAAAAATTTTCGACCCGTTTGACTCGTAAAAAATAACCATTTCTGATCTCCTCTCAGTTGTAGAAATAGAAACTTGTCATAAAACGTTATGTAATAAACACCATATACGAAAAAGATTCTCCTGCTTTGCAAGGAATTTAACCAATATGAAAACTCAGGGTCCTTTTCGAGTGCCAGTATGCAATTTACGTATAAAATTTACAAGGCAGTAATAGACTGAATATACATTATTGAGACAAGGAATTTAACCAATATGAAAACTCCAACAACATACTACCTTATAAGTGGAACTGCTCTATCTTGTTCCATTTTCGATAGGTGTTTGGTCAAACAGGGTCAAACTAATGGTGCGTAGGAGGCTTATAATTAACAATGGGGTCTTAGAAAGCTTAAACCAACCTGAACAAGGGTTATGGAACTATTAGCAGTCCAGTATATCAAACTGCCCTGCAAAAAGATTACAAAAGTTACAAACTTTTTTATATTTTTAGGAAACAATTAGGGTGTCAAATATGATTACAAAAGTTACGTTATTTTAGTATTAATCTATTTTTAAATAAATAAAATGATGTAGGAGGTTTACGAATTAAAAATACACTTTGGGTGGCTTTCAACTCATTTGATCCGTTTAATCTGTTAAGGTTTTAGCTATTTTATTTAACCTTACGCTTTTGACCCCCTCATACCAACAAAATCAATATCAATCATGAAAGATGATATTCAGCAATGCTGTTCTCACAGATTAGTAATTAAAAGTCGGTTTTAACATACAGTCCTTGATCTTTGATCAAGCTACAGAGAGCTTTAGCATGATATGATTGCTATAATGTGTTCAAAACAAGTCTTCAATTTTAGGCAAAAAAAGCATCTCAATCATAAGATATTACAAGCCAAACATTGCTATAACGTAGGCATATGCTTGATTATCATGTTAAATTTCTGTTTCACTGAGTCAAAGTGAAGCGAATATCCTGAACATTGACAAGATGCAGTGAAGCTAACAGCAGGGGGAGAATGTAGCTTGTCGCACCATGCGGCAATTCAATCAGATTCCGGAACCAAAGAGTGCCCTCCTGAAATGAAGTTGATAGAATACTGACTTTAGAAATCATCATCGATTTCCACATATCAAAGTAGATAAAATCAAAGCTAAAACCAGAAATGAACAATTATAGATTTGTTTTAGTTAAATTATGTTTAAACAATCGAGCTACGCAAAAAATTAGACGGGGATGACAAGAAAAAGATTCTCAATCATAAGATATTACAAGCCAAAAATATAGAAGGAGATGGCAACAGAAAGATTTTGTTTAATAGTTTTTTTTATACACATTCGAAACCAGGATGATGGTCCAGCGCCATTTGTTGGCCCTAAGATAAAACAAGGAATCTGCAAATGAAAGTCAACAAAAGAGGCAGATGGGGTGTTAGAATAACAATATACAGCAAATCTCTACAAATTAAAACTGTTAAGTTTAACATTTGCGGATGATTAACTATGCTAATATCCATAAAAACTAGGGTCTTCACAATTGTACACTAGAGGTCACAATCAAATTTAAAAAATCCAACAAAATGAAGATCTCATCCACACACAATTAACAAACATAGTTTACATATTCTAGTAAAACTTTGGGAAAGCGAGAGAAAATACTGCCTGTGATTATTTTTCCATAAAGAGTTAATTACTGCTTTTGTCCTTATAATTTGTCAAAAATCATTATTTTAGTCTATTAGTTTAAAAATTGCGATTTCAGTCCCTGCGGTTTCACTTTCGTAACTATTTCAGTCCCTGCGGTTTCACTTTCGTAACCATTTCAATCCATTATTTTGTTAAGTACATGGACTGAAATGGTTACGAAAGTGAAACCACAGGGACTGAAATCGCAATTTTTAAACTAATGGACTGAAATAGTGATTTTTGACAAACCACGAAAAGAGTAATTAACCCTTCCATAAACTTTGACTTTTGAATAGCGTCTAGTTGAATAAGAGATTCATATAGCTTTTATAACACCAACAGCATATACTAGAGCTAACTTACATCAATAATACTATACTTCAAATTAACTATTCTAACCTCAATGTTTAATGTCACTTTGGAACCACAGATGCACTTCAAGTAAAAACGATAGTCAACAATTTCAATTGCACACTCATCCTCTCCATAAGCTGAACGATAGATTCATATATGTAGCATGTCCAATCCTGATAGTGTTACCAACTTAACACCGAAATTCAAAGCAGTTAGCAATTCGTAAACTCAAATGATCAAAAACTTAAATGCAGCTAGCAATTTGTGCATTTCACTACAACTTGCGTTTTCCTTACCAACAAATGTATCCCAATTTCACTTAAATAATTTAAAATGCTTAATAATTAGGGAGTCAAGTAAAGTCAAAGGTCAAAGTGCATTTACATTCATTAATCAAGTATATACAAATGGTAAATCTATTCACACACCCTATGATACTATTTGGACACTTTTGGTGCCCTAGACGCTAGGAAGCACCGAAACGGCTAGTAGGTGCCGTCTCCCGTCCCGGGGACTGCACGGGGACGGAAACGGCACGGGTACGCCTTGGAAACGTTTCCGGCAAGCTGGGGACGGCCTGGATACGCGATGCAGCAGGGGACGTATTATGGGGACGGCCTGGAAGGGGTTTGGGGACGTGGCCGGAAACGTTTCTTCAAACCAAAATCCGTTTTTATTGTTTGACCCTTCGATCATTCCTTCAAACCCTATCTTCTAAAGCTGTTAAAGTGAAGAAAAAAGAGAGTAAATTTAGTAACTCGTTAATTTTCCGCCGACTGGTAGCAAGCTTGGTAACTTTCCGGTGAAAAGAAGCCCTGGGAAGAAGACTAAAAGATTTTAGGTATATCTAGTATTTAAAATTTAATAAATAAAATAAAGTTACTATGACCACTACTGCACGCTGTCATTCACATCACTTCTTTTGTTTTATTTAGTAATATAATAATACTATTATATTTATTAATACATTATATTATATATTTATATTAGTTTTGCAAAAGAAAATGATGCCGAAAACGTTAGTAATTTTTCCTTTTTATTATATATCCATCATTTAGTTTTCATTGGCAACTCATATAATTTTTGTTACATTTTTTTATATCTTATTTGAAAAAATATATAAGTACATTATATTATATTTCCATAAAATAAATATATATTATTTCCATAAAATGGATATATAACTTTAGAAACATAATTAGGTGTAAAAAATCTAGAACCAAACATAAGAGCTCCTCAAACCGTTAATGTTGCATTATCTTTAATATATATTTAGGAAGATATGGATTTTTGAACTTTACGTTAATATATAACTATTTTGGGATTTTGTGTTACATTATCTTTAATATATATTTATTTTTTTATATGTTTTTATTCCCGTACCCGTCCCGTCCCCGCTTCTTGAATTTTTTAGTTTTGCCGTTTCCCGTTCCCGTCCCAGTGCATCATAGCCTAGACGTCTCGTATAGGGCTATACGAGGCGTATAGGCACTGAATTGAAGGGGGTCTTCAGGGGATGTCAGGCACAAAGTTTAAGAAACACTGAACGCCTCGTACAGGCCTGTACGAGGTGTCTAGGCATTGGGTGTTTTTTTGGATGAAAGAACGGGTGTTTTGGTGGAGTTATTTTGATAGTTTTTTAATGTGTTTTTTTAGCGAAAATTTTTGTTTTTTAAAGTGTTCAAAGTGTTATTCTTCCGATTTGGCCTAATAGGTGAAGTGTCTAAAGTTTTTAATACGAATCCAAAGTGTTATTCTTTCGATTAAAACGGTTAAATTTTTTACGGTGTAAAAAATTAACACTATAAAAAATTTAACCGTTTTAAAAATCGGCTCTTTAAATAGATTCAATCGATTAAATATTATAATGTTTTTAACATTTTACTTTTTTTAATATTATTCTTCCAATCAAAATTTTATCTCATTTAAATATTGTTTCCGTATTATATTCAGGGGATATATTGTTTCCGTATTATATATTCAAAACATATATTGTTTCCGTATTATATCAATTTAAGACAAAAATCATTAAGTAACCGAATAACTGAAAACAAACGTAAATATGACATATATAAGATAACTTTTGTACATCCATAACAAAAATATATAAGATAAGTTTGTACATCCATAACAAAAATAAAAACTACAACTGGTCTATGCATCAGGATCCGAATCTGGATCTGGCTGCTGCTGCTGATGTGGTGCTCGAGGTGATGGGAGCGGTATCGCGGGTAACCCCTCTCTCTCTCGTCTATCCTGCGCCTCCCGAACCAACCAACCTATCAAATCGTTGAGCCTGTCAAGATCGGCTCGTATCTCTGGATGTACTGCAGCTCCTGGTGCATGACCTGGAATAACGTGACGTGGAAACTGAGGCGCCCCGAGAGGTGGTGGTGGATGTGGCATCGCTGGACCGTCTAAATTCACCGGAGGGTCCGACACGGGAACTGCAGCAGAATCTGCCGGAGGATAGACTAGCTCGAACTGCTCTGGTAGGGGCTCCTCTGTCCACATGCCCCCTTCATGGTTTTTAAACCGCATGCCAATGACGAACCTCTTGATCAGTCCCATCCCCCACAACGACGGAAAACCCATCCGCATCGGCATGATGGCCGATGTCCGTAAATGTGGGTCCTGCTCCGGTACGAGGGCCAATGAACGGGCAATGACGGTCATGTACGCGCCACCATACAAAAATCTGCGCTCCTACAGGTGATGGGCGGAGGCGGAGGCGTAGTACTGGGCTAGACCGTGTGCTAGTGCGCACGGCCTCCTGTACAACAAACAATAAAAGAAAAAAAAGATATGTGCTCGTACACCACTCACGGCTGTAGTCGCGCCCTGCAATAGAAGTAGCGATCATATGGTGCATATACCTGCAGATAATGTTAGCGAAATACAAAAACAGAAATTAATAAACAATACACATAATCACAATAATTGTTGTAATAAACGTACGTACCTGTACAATGGGTCACCAGTAAATAAAACCCTCCCCTTCGACTTGTCGTGCTCCCAAGTATTTGCCCCCGCAATCACCTGCCAAAACCCTAAAAGAGTGGGTCTATTAACCACCACTAGCCCCCTATGTAAACGTCAGTCTCGATCTCCTCCTGCCTGTATAAAAAGCAATGAACCGCAAACTGTGCTAGCGTCATCGAACACAAAACGCCAACAAGCCTGAAAGAAACCTTAGGCGGAGGGGGATGAGCATCTGGCTGTGCACGCGGCTGTGCGGCCCCAGGAGGGTGAAATGTGAATGACGAAAGAAACTCGACCAGCAGCTCCCTGTAGCTCAGCGTGTGCGCCAACTTAAAAAGACGATGCCACGGCGAATCGACAGGTATAAACCGACGCACTCTAGGCGTCTCACTAATCTCATCTATCGCATCCCAGTCGATCGCTGCATGCGCTCCAATATGCATCCTCATAAGCTTCTCGCAATGATGGGAGGCGGGGGTGCCGTTGGGAAACTCTAGATACGGGTGACCGTGCAGTGGATCCAGAGGCGATGGCCGCCTCCCTCACGGACCCCGCGACACCGGCTGATCCCCCGGCGGTGCCGCATCAATCTCAATCTGAATCTCGTCGTCCTCCATAATCAATCTGCAAATGAATACCGTATACGTATAATTACAATAATAATAATATTAAAATAATAAGAATAATAATAATTATAATAACAACAACAATAATAATAATAATAACAATAATAAGAATATTAAAATAATAATAATAATAATAACAATAATAATAATATTAAAATAAAAAATAATAATTATTATTATAATAACAATAATAATAATTATAACAATTATAATAATAATATTAAAATAATAAGAATATTAATAATAATAATAAATGAAAAAAAATTATGTGCCCCGTCTATGCCTCGTATAGGCTAAGACGGGGCGTCCTGTTCTATCGTCTTCATCTTCAACATCACTCAACAACACCCAACCCAACTAAATCTAAGATTCAGAGCAATCCTACGGTCTAATGGCAAAAACGAACGAAGAATACTAAACTACGGGTTGAAATACGTACCTGGGATGCTTCAATCTTCGAAAATACAGTCTAAATACGATCCCAGTTGCGTATATCCGTATATTGAGCGTATATGTGTGCGAGTGTTTGGTTTGGGTGTTATGTAGGGTCATCTAGGTCTCCCCGTGTTATACGAGGCCTAGACGCCTCGTATAGACCTAGACGACCAGTCTTACCTTTTTGGATAATTACCGTTTTACCCCTGTATTGCCCCCAGTATAGGTCTCATTCAGGGGTAAAATGGTAATTAACCATTACAGAAAGATATTTCTGGAATGGTTAATTACCATTTTACCCCTGAATGTGGCCTATACTGGGGGCAATACAGGGGTAGAATGGTAATTTACCATTTTACCCCTCGTTTAAGCCTAGACTGAGGGTATATCAGGGGTAAAATGGTCTTTTGACCATTCATAGACGACCCGTCTAGGTCAATACGAGGCTTATATTTGTATTTTTTTTGTGATTACAAAAAAATGATATAAATATGAGCAAAAATCTTATTAAACTGTTTTAATCAATTCTAATTATAAAAAAATGATAGAAATTTTTATAAAAGTCTTATTAAATTGTTTTATGCAAGTGTAATTATAAAAAAAAACATTATAGAAATTAATACAAAAAATCTTATTAATTACAATAAGAATAATTATCGATACAAAAAATCCTATTAATTACAAAAATCATTCTTCTGTATCACTGTCGATGTAATTAAGACTAGGGTTTGATCTTGGTGGCAGATTCATTATCGATGTATACCATTCTAGACGTGATAAGTACATATCTTCCAATTGTTCCGTATGGGGTCTTCGGTGGTTCAACCATAGCCCATGTGTTGGTGGTATTGGGTAATCCCCTTCCAGCTTAACATGTATGAAGTGGTTCTCGTTAACATGTGCAAGCCTTATTAATAGTGGTTGTTGATTAGCCGGAGGACTTAGTATCGGGAAGAAAGTGGAACTCGCACCCATGCTTAACAGGTGCACCCCGATACCGTACGTTTGTGCAATAAGAAGCCCTGCTAAGGGGAAGTCCATCCAGTGATCCGGGGGATAACCGGACACTGAATCCCAAATTAGGCCCTGACGATGCGTGTAAAAATATCCTTCATCCCATGCTTCAAATATTGGGAACCAGATCGATTCGTTCTAATCCATTTCTTGGACAAGGTCCCTTCGAATGAGCCCCCATGAACTCTGATCCATACCTAAGCCCACAGCCACAGACCGAAACCCACAATGACCGTCCGGCCTCACATCTCGTATGCACGAGATGTGCGGGTGAAACACTGGCGGAATGGCAGACTTAAACTGTTTGATGATTCCCACGTTCTCGCCCCCAATTATTAAAGGAAAATCGTTATCATCCAGTGTCTCTTTCTTCTTAGAACTCTTTGAACGGCTTAGCTCGCTTTGAGTTTTTGAGACCTTATAACCGACTGTTGAGAGGCCTGTGACGGAACGTACGAGCTGTGGCGGGGGTTATCGTATTTACTTTATCGGGAACCTTCAAAGCACGTATTTACATCACGGAAGGAGCTTCTCCTCAATTCTTCGTCTGTACGAGAGGCCTCATCCAACCTTTGTTGTACCTGCTTTGTTGTTGGTCGGCCACGAGTATTTTGTTGGACAACCGGTGGTTTCTTGGTAGATTTCTGTGGATTCAACACCACTTAAACTTTGACATCAGGCTTTTTTTTCTGAGTTGGGGGGTGCGACTCTAATTGTTGTCTAACAATATTTAGCTCTGTCACACCCCAACCAATGGCGGAATCATCGAAGTGGGACTTGTTCAAGATTGCAAGAGACTTCATAACACTATTTGCGACAATATTTAATTCAACCAATTTCATTTCATAATCAAATTGTCAAAACGATACAAGGAAATCCAAATAACAACATTGTTCATAACATAAACATAACAAAATTTGATACAACACTTTAAACCTAAATGTCTAAGTGAGTGTCTAGGCATCATTACTAATCCATTTCATAACATCATCAATCCTCAACCTGTAACATGTTTAAAATACAATTCAATACAAAAGCAAAGGCAAGTATACAAGTTTAAGAATAAGTATAAGTATAAGTTTAAAAGTTAAAAACGAATCCACATGGCAACTTAGTTTATACAAGAGCATCATACAAGGCATGCAATATTTCTATTCAACCATCTGTTTACGCAAAATGATATAATTCAACATGACCTCTCGTTCACGGGTGGTGAGTTACTCCTATAGTGCTATACATGTTAAATGGAGGCTCATACAAAGCTAATGACTAAAGCATCACATAAGAATCACCCAAGTATAAGCATCAAAGTATAACAACATAGCATTCATGTATACGGATTGTTTTTGTGCAAGTATAAAGGCTAAAGTTTAAGTGTGATTTTATAATTTAACATGTTACACCCCAAAAGTGGTAAACATAAAAAGGGGGTTTGCGAGTATACTCACGGTTTTGCAAGTCTTCACTTGTGAATCCGCGAGTTAGTTGTTGGAGGTAGGAACACCAAGTCCTTCTACACGAAGAAACGAAGTGTATGAGTATCGGAGCGTAACGGTAGATTAAAGATTCAGAGTTTGAAGCATAAGAACATATGTATACGAAATTAATCATCTTTTAACACCAAGTACTTGTTTTGACACTATGAAACCTCAAGGGTTAATGTTTTCATGAGTAGTATACTCATTAGAATCATAACAAGTCTTATGTCTTAGATGATGTTATTCTAGCACTTTGACGGATGAACACAAGTTCACCATCAAGGTTCGAATGTTGAATAGTACACACATATAAGTATTATTTAGGTTATATATTATTATGTCCAATATTTCAAGCATGAGGTAGAAGATCAAGTCTTCATTTAGGTACCTCTAAGTTTCATTGAAGTCATGTAGGAGGTAGGAAGTGTAGTCTTCCATTTAGGTACCTCTAAGAGTTCACCACTACACTTGATGTAAAAACATACAAGGAGGGTCATGAACTATTAATAACACAAGAATATAACAACTACTCTATAAGAAATCATCAAGTAATGTGGGGATTTTATGTTGGACAACCCAAGTTAGTCCATAATCACACCTACATTAAGTCTTGGACTTAAACATTACTTGTGGGTCAAAAACCCTAAACAAAACAGAATGTATATGAGGTTTAACCTCTGATTTTGAATGTCTCAACCTTGTTTTTAAGCCTAACTAACCATAGAAGTGGTTATAAGCATAAAGGCATAGGTTTGAGATGAGTTAGACTTAAGTTGAACAAGTATTAGTAAAGATTAGATGAAATCAGAAATGAACAGTGAACTTTGGAGCCTTATTGCCAGAGTTCCAGGGACTTATTTACTATGAAATACCCATGGAATCGAATCTAAGGTCAATCCAAGTGTATACGAAAAAGAATGGGCTAAATTGGACAAGAAATGAAGAAGTTATGCTCACTTTTGTGAAGTAGTAACAATCTGTCCTAACTTCTGTTTTAGCAGCTGATTGTGGCGATTTAGGGAGTGTTTAGAGGAGTTTGCAAAGTGATTTTCGCTTGGAGGAGGCCTTGGTTTTATAGGGTTTGAAAGGGGTTGGTTGGTGGTTGAGTTTTAATGCAAGAAACACAACAAAACACCCAACAAACACACTTTTTCGCCAATCCCGTAGCTGGAAACATGTTGGCTGCGGATTACGACCTCTGGCAGGGCGCGAGAGAGAACCAAGGGCGGTCGCGGGGTACCAGAGACCATCAGGTCAGCACTTCAAGTTTTAGAAATGATATGTTGGTCCCTTGAGTTTATGAATTAGGGTTTTAAGGTGTTTTAGGGACTATTTTTGACATATAAGCATTGTATGAAGGTAAATCAAGTATGAGGAACATAAACCAAGTATAATTAAGCGTATGAATGTCGTATTTAAGTCTCGTTTACGATCAAAACACGTTTTATGCATAAGTTTCACGTATTTACAAGTTTAGCACATAGTTTCCAAGAATTACGAATAAGCATCAATTGTTTCATGAAATTGGATTTATGAGCATGTATAAAGTATGTACAACATGAATTTAACAAAATACGAGTTTTATTTATGATCCAAGTCTCGGATTTTACAACGGTTACAGAGAAAGAACGATTACAAGAACACAAGACTTCCAAAAATAGAAATACAAGCAAGACCTTCTAAATATGGAAAGTACGAAGAAGCAGGGCGTTACAAGCTCTTCGACCATGTCAACGTCATCGTCTATCAATTTACAACTTTGGAAGTTAAGCTTTCGCCAAAAGACGTCTATGCCTTCGAGTTGAATCGGATGCTCTGCACGGTTAAAAACAACATTGTTAAGTCACATGATTAACGGAAATATATCACACAAGTGTTGTATGTTTAACAATTATTACCTGCACGTATGTACTTTTCTATCCTACAAGCACACGACAACCCACATCTGTACCACATTTGGCAACCACATGGTGAATGATAGCACTTCAAGACATCTAGCTTCCTAAGTGCATCTCCACTCAACAAGTCGAGGGCTGTATGGGATACTTTTCCAAGTAGAAGTTGAAACAGCGGGTGTTTGTGGTGGTTCATTCTTTTTTCGATGCAGTCTCGAAAACACTTCCTTATTTCACCGTACTGTGTCTCAACCATATCCTGGACACAACCAACTACACGGTCCAACGAGCTCCTATCTAGGACGTATCTCTTTAAGTTGGCGTGTTGGCTCTCAACTCTGTTTGTGGTACGATTACCAAAGTTGCGCCTCTTATCAGTCCACGCAAAGATGAACATCTCCTTGTCTTTTAGCCAGTTATCATACACGTAATTGAAGACCCCTAAAAAGTAAAAATAACTTATTAAAATGTACATATGTGAGTCGTATGTTATTAAAAAAAACTTACTAGAACGGTTGCACTCCACAAGTCGCTTTTGCAGGTTGAGAAAGTGGTACTCGTAGATGGATATGGATGGAGACTCACACAATGACCCCCAGGATGCCAAAAATTTTTCCTAGTCTTCTTCTGTGAAGGCACCCTTGCAGTGCTTTGTAATATTCTGTTGTATGTGCCACCTGCAAAGAAGCCTAAATGCGTCTGGAAATACTTTAGCACATGCGCCCATAAGGGCCAGGTCTCTATCCGTTACAATCACACGTGGCTCCATACATTCATCCAACATTGACTTGATCCTCTCAAGCACCCACACAAAGTTATCACCCCGTTCTTTACTGACAACGGCATGCACGATACAAAAGGAATGGTTGGTAGGCGTCATACCAACAAACTGGACAAATGGCATATTGTATATGTTTGTCTTGTAGGTCGCATCGATCAGCACGACGTGGGGGAATGCACGCCACATGTCTCTCGAGTACCGATGAAGAAAGAAGATCTCTGTTACGACCTCTGTTCCGGGTTCCTCCCGTGTCTCATAAATAAAATCGTTGTTTATCAGCACATTTTCTAGTGACTGCATGGGAGTCAATCTGTGTCTTTGTTCGGCTCTAATCTTCGCCATAGCGTTTTGAACGTCTTTCTGAACATGAAACCTGTCGGGGTCCTGCTTCCTTATCGTTTGAAAAATTTTGTGCTGCTCCATGTTTTGAGCTGTCATCTGCTCGATCAGTTTCTTTTCACTTGGAGTAAACCTTCGCACAAACGCGTGGGCCGACAGGTCCTCACAAAGTTCGTGGTTATGTTCAATTTTCCCTTTTTTTATCTCCTAGGTTTCATACGGGTGGTCTCGCACAGCCAACAGGTAAAACGGGCAACCGATTTTTTTTTGCTTCCGGCTTTTCTAAGTGTTGCCGTAGTGTGGTGCTCACCACTACGGTCACATTCAAGCCATACCCTCCCGGTCCTTCCCCCGATTTTCTTTGATCTACTTGTGACAATAACGAAACCATCCGCGTTTGCCATTTCTTGCATCCATTTCTTTAGTTCGTATAGAGAGTTGAAAACCTGTTACATTGACAATAATAACAACAACAACAATAATAATAATAAGAAGAAGAAGAACAACAACAACAACAACAATTAATCTATCTAACATAACAAAATAAAATTGATACCTGCTTTTTTAAGTATGGATTGTCCGGGATGGGGGTGCCTCACCACCATATCCTCTAACGTCTGGATTGTTTTGATGAACGTAAGGACCGCCCGGGGAAATGAATTGTTGATGACCACCGTCTCCTCCGTATCCACCATCTCCTGCGTATCCACCGTCTCCTCCGTAAGAATATTCACACCCGTATCCATAATCCGGATACCCTTGTTGCGTCAGATAACTTGGTTGACCAGCATGGTATGAGTCATCTACAGGGGATGTTTCTTTAACAGGGGGGTGCATGTTCAAATCTAGAAACGGTGTGTTTTGTTTTCCTTGTATACTAGACACAACCTCCTCTTGCTCGTTAGAATCAGGAACGCCAGACTCCTCCAAAAAACGGTATCATCATTAGTAAATAATAAACTAAAACAACAAGTAATTAAAACAGGTAAGCTAATAACTATTACCAGAACGCTTTCGGGCACCCAGTTGTCGCTAGAATATTGCCTGAAGACATAGTTGCCGTCCCAGTATGATGATATTTCAACACTTCTCAGTGATAAGAACACGCATGCAAACAACAAAAGTTTCTTTCGAAGAGATAGTAGAAGAAATAGAAAGAATGCTCGGGTGGACCAACAATACACCGCAAGTTGCACTTTATATGAAATATAGACACCTCATATAGCCCTAGACGCCTCATATTGCTTTATGTCACATGTCGGACACATAGTCACATCAGTCTTTAAGACGCCTCGTATAGGGTTATACGAGGCATCTTAGTCCCCTCATACCGGCCTAGACGCCCCGTCTGATGTAACTGATGTGACGTTGTACGAGGTTCAGTGTTGGTCGGATAAAGTAACCCTAGACTCCTCGTATAGGCCTATACGAGGCGTCTAGAAGGGTGTGGAAATAGGAATTAATGTATGTGAATATGTAGACCCTATACAAATTAGTATAAGTTTACCAAGGCATGCCAATAAAATCACGAACTGTATCCAGAAACTGTATTTGGCAACGAATCGGAAGAATTTTGATACGACCCAATCCGCAACGAAACCACGTTCACTACAAATCGTGCATATTAATAAGGACCACGTTTCCAATTCTCACGTTTACAATTGTGCATGTTTCCACTTTTACATGTTCTTCCCATGTTGCATGTTCTCCAGAAATGGAGGAATCTTAGGTTTTCTGCATATTTAAATTCAACGTACGTTGCATCGTAAATTAGAGAAGAAAATTGTTAGCAAAATTTGGTCTTGTTCTTTATCTTTATTTTTGGAGCCAAACCCACTCTACGGGTATCTATCGGGAGATTGACCATCTCGAATCGGTCTCTAACAAATCGCCTCTTCGCCACTACCAACTGCACCACTAACCTCACTGGAAACCCCCGCAACATAATCATAATCAAAGAACCCTGGCTCAGACAGTTGTTCACCATCAGTGGAGAATGAGCGACAAGAAGATGATGGTAATGAGAAGTTGTTTACAAATCTACCACTGTTAGTGTGCCTATAAAAGTCGGGTGTAGATAAATACCGATTGGATTTATTAGCGAAATGTTGAGATTCAATTGAAGAGGGATTGGGTGATGAAGGAATTGAAGAAACAAGTATACAAGGTTTGTTGTCTACGGAGACAGGCAGTTTATTTCTTCAACTGACTAACCCAAATTGCTCGCTATTTCTCTCAAGCCCTTCTATCAACACTTGAAACTTGCCAAGTTGGGTTTAAAGCTCGGATAGTATTTTGTGCATGACTTTGGCTTATCCACCCCATTAGCCTAAAAATCTTTGTTTCGCCCAATTTTCAGATTCGATCAGAGGCTAGTGTCTACGAAGGTTTTTGGAGCACAAGTCGACCATTGGAGCATGGGATGAAGATCAAAGCGTTTTCGGTTTGTCAAATCTTTCGGTTTATGTTCTTAATGATTTTTTCAATTGAATCTAGATATTGTTTTTATGGGTTTACTAGTTTTTATGACTTTGATATGTTGTCAAACATCATGAGTACCTAAACTCATATTAGTACCTAGACTTGTGATGATTATTGTACGGATTTGACTCTTTTCGGATTTGATAATTAATTGAATAAATGTTTTTAAAGATTTTTTCCCCTTGTTGATCTATGATGTATTTGAGTACTGATTTGATGGTTGATATGCATGCCATGTTCCTCTTGTGATTCTGTTTAATTTACTGTGTATTTTTCGGATAGAACTGTATCTTTAGGTTACTTATTTTGTGTTTGTGATCGTTGCATTGTTTAGCTAGAGATAGTTAACCCTAGAGAGCAAGTTTGTTTGTTGGTTTAAATTAGTGTTCCATTCTTGAGACTGAGAGCTATAGAGTGTCGGGTTATCTTTTGTCATTGGGTTGTTGG
Source organism: Helianthus tuberosus (assembly GCA_030545235.1). Lineage (NCBI taxonomy): Eukaryota > Viridiplantae > Streptophyta > Magnoliopsida > Asterales > Asteraceae > Helianthus > Helianthus tuberosus. Next base: position 93,682,349 of record CM060394.1, on the reverse strand, counting down.
GTTATCTTTTGTCATTGGGTTGTCGGGTTATCTTTTATCTTTTTCATAAGGTATTCCTTGGAATATTGATGGAAGTCATTCTCTTGAAATCCTCGTATGGTAGTCCTTGTAATATCTTGTGAAAACATCGTAAATCATTCCCTCGGAGTCCTTGCAAGGTATTCCTTGGAATATTTGTGAAAACATTGTAAATCATTCCCTCCTAATCCTTGGAATATGTTGTGAAATGTATGTCACTCCCTTGGAATACTTGAAAACATAAGTCATTCCCTTGGAAATACCCATGGAAACTCGTAAAAGATCCCCTATTGAATATTTGAACACATATTGTAATTGTTTAGAAAACGTACCATAGCCAATGAAAATCATGAGGATCAAATCAATGCCTAGCTAGGACAATAACGCATAGGCCTACATAAGCCTATAATCAAACCATGATGACGATATTTTCCATGCACATCGTACACACTAGACGATGCAAATGATTTTGGATACAATTATCTTTACCATGTTAGATCAACTAACTAAGAGCGGAAGTGTCAGTCCCGATAGTAGTGTTCGACTATTCCACGGTCTTATAAGCACTAATGGCTATAGTTAAAACACATGAGCGCACATAAATGATACGAGATATTTCATTCTCATGCTCCCGTACAACATAAATGAAAACATGTTTTTCGTAAACTTGCATGTTTCATTAACCATCTATGCTTATATAAAAACTTGTATCTTTTTGTATAAAGCTTGCATGTTTCCCCCCCAAAGTATAAAGCATGTAAAAAAGGGGTTGTGAAACTCACCTGGAATTTCATGTAACACTCTTTTTCATCCTCATGTCTGGGTCCTCTTGAAACCTCATTTTTTTCTTCTATATCACCAACATTTTTTAAAACAAATGTTTTCACAGGCGTTACCTTTATCTAAACGTATCTTTCAGTGAAATAATCTTCCATTAGAACTTGGTGACCTTTTTCGCGATCACGTGGCACAAATTGTTTTTAGATGCTGTCGTGTGTTCATGTTTGGCTTGCTCGACGAGATCCGTGAGAAATTGTAGACTATTATCGCTTGAGAATATACCATTGTAATCGCGCGATGGAATGTATAATCCAAGATCATCATTGTCCATATAAAAATAATTTTAATATAGAAAATAAATGGTGGTAGAATTTGTGTAAAAAAGTGGTATATAACTAGAGTTTTAATTTTGAAAAAAATTTTCCAACAGCTCTTAAGCTGTTTACAACGGTCTAATTTCAACAATCTCCATTGGTAAATAACACCTGATTTTCTTACCCGAACTGCTAGCGCTGATGTACCCAATTGGGTATCTAAACCCAAAAGGAGTACGTGAATACATCCTTCCTTTCCTTATAATATTTAGAGTTAACTTCCATTTTGCTCCATGTGATGTAAGGACCTGCAAAATTGTCCATAAACGACCCGTAAGTGAAAACCCGGACCCCTGAAACCCTAATGTGCATGAAAAACCAAGAAAACAAGATCTATGGATTTCACGCGAGCCGCGTAAAAGATAAGCTCAGGGTTACGCGGGCTGCGTCAACTTAAAGTTGACCGGATAAGCGTTCCAGGCCACGTGTCGCACACGTGGCGGACCTACTGATGACACGCTAGCCCTACACGTAGACTAGGGGCCCTCGCGGGCCGCGTAAGATTCAAGTTAAGGTTTACGCGGGCCGCGTAAAACCTTAAAATCAGCTATAAATTGCCTGTGCATGGGACTTGTTTCTGGATTCGAAAATTTAGTTTCAAAACGTCCAAATTTTGCAGAAAACGAGTCTTTAGGTGTCCAGGCGCTACTACGATACAGGGTATAACTCGATCACTGCTACGATATAATGTCCGATCGATTGAAACCGATCCGATGGATGTTTAAGTGCTGCCTATATTTGGGCTATACTTTGTCATTCGTCGTGAGGGTTTTGATTTCGTGAGCATATCGTAAATGTTGTATTAAGTTACTGACCTTGTTTCGTGTGCATTGTCATTTAAACTAGGTTACAAGGCTAAATCAGTAGGCTAAACTCTGCCCAATTAAACCTGCAATGTGAGTCATTCTCTTTTTATCAACTGTTTTACTAAATCTCAATTTATTTTCAAAAGTTATAATTACAGGGATTAAGTCATGGTTATCTTAAATCACTGGCAAGTGGGGTATCGTACACATTACTAATTTCTGACGGTTAGGTTCATCAACCTAACAGTGATAATCATCACTACTTGGGTGAAAGGATGTTGGTGCATACGTCTGTCGACTTCGTCTTGTATCGAGTCTTGCATTGTTCATGGCACGAAGATCAAGAAAACACATCAAAAAGTTAATTCCGCTTGAACTAGCTAATTCCGCTTGAAGAGGTCATCATGTAATTCCGTTTGAAGATGTTAATTCCGCTTTAATGTGTAATTTCGTTTGTATGTGATTCCGTTTGAGTCTGTTCAAACGGAATTAGGTGAGTCTATAAATACAGGATGATCCGTGTCATTTGAAAGGGAATTAGAAAGAGTGTTTCCGACGGCGAAGCTCTATCGAAGTGTCTACAGACTTGTAATTGTTACCAGATCAATAGAAAGACAGTTAAAAGTGATATTCTAGGTGAATCACACACAATATGTCTGTTTCCACCTTTCATATTATGTAGAACGCCTCTGATTGACTCATTTCGGGTCCGTACACGATCCTACATGTGGTATCAGAGCTCAGGAGGAGGAGTTCTGCAGATTTCAGCTTGATTTCATCTTGTTTTCTAATTTCTACACCTTCTTTTCTCAATTGAACAAGTTTTAACGGTTAAAATGGCCTGAATTTTTCACAACATAAGCGAAATTGTGTTTTAACAAACCCTTGAGAAAATTGGACCTAAAATCGAGCTATAACCTGATCAATTTGACAAAAGTTGGAATTCCGTTTGAAAGTTGGTGTTAATTCCGCTTGAAAACATAATCTCGTTTGGTGATTCCGCTTCAAATCAGGGTAATTCCGTTTCAGATCAGTAATTTCGCTTGAAGTTTCAAACAAAATAAGTGATTTCGTTTCAAGTTGTTGATTCCATTTGAAAGGAGTGTTAGTTTCAAACAAAATTAGAGATTCCGTTTGAAGTTGTGATTCCGTTTGAGTGGATATTCCGCTTGAACTTGTTATTTCGTTTGAATTTTTAATTCAGTTTGAAGTTATTGTTTCAGGTTAATCTCGTTTGAAGGAATAATCTCGCTTGGCAGTAATTTCGTTTGAAGGACCTGATTTCGCTTGAAAAGTGTTTATCTTGATAACCGTGTTATCGAATCATGGAAGAAGAGTTCTACAATGCGTTTGCTACATCTTCGACTAGTCCAGCTTCCATTGCTCAAAACATGAACGCTGAAAACGAAACTGGAACATTGCAAAAACCCCGAAACTTATGGGAAATGAAGAGTATCATGGCTGGAAAAATCGTTTTGAGAATTGGGTTCAGGAAAATCATCTGAGAGCTTGGGAAAGCATTGAAACAAAATATATTAGACCACAGACTGCTTTGAATGTTGATAAAATTATCTCAGAATTTTCAGACAAGAGAGAGATAGTTATAAAGGAGAAAAAATGATGATTAGTCTTCTACAACAAGCTGTCAAAGAGGATATATTTGTGTTGCTTCAGCATGATGGTAGTGCTTTTTCAATATGGGAGGCACTTGAGAAGAAATTTGAAGGAAGTACGGAAATGATCAATAGCAAAAAATCATTATTGAAGAAAGAATTTGAGTTGTTTACAAGTATGCTAGGTGAATCTACAAAGACTCTCATTGAGAGATATTGTCATCTTGTGCGTACCATGTCTCAGTTGAAAATTACTAAAACTCTAGCAGAATGGGTTGAAAAGTTAGCTGATGCTTTACCTCAGAAAGAATGGGGTACATATCTCATGATTTTAAAGAATACAGGAGAGTTTAGTAGATTGTCAATTGGATAGTTTATTGAAAAGCTTGAGGGACAGGATCTTGAACAACAAAAGATTGCGAGAATGAACAACTCGAGCAATCAACAAGACATCAAATTGTACTATAAAGGAAATGTTCAAACTGTTGAAGCAAGTCCAAATTGCTTTTAGTGCAGGAAATTCATCTGGATCAGTCAGTCAAAGTTCAATCAACACTAGTGGATTTTCAAATGTTAATCCTCCAAGTGTTCAAAGTGCAAATGTTGGTATTGGACATATGATTCAGTGTAATGTTGCATTGCATCTTCAAAATGGTCAGAATTTTTCTGAAGAAGTTGTTAAAAGTCATATGGTATTACTGGTTACTGCTTTGGAATCTTATGAAGGATTGATTGCTGGAAAAATTGGCAATCCTATGCTAACCAAGGAAGATTATGCCCAGATTGATGCAGAAGAATTGGAGCTTATGGATATAAAGTGGTGCTTAGCAAGTGTTCTGAGGAGAGCTGAGAAATTCAAAATGATTACAGGAAGAAATGATTTCTTAGATGCAAATGTCTCTACTTTAGGTTTTGATAAATCTAAAGTTACTTGTTTTTGATGCAGGGAGAAAGGACATTTTAAGCGAGAATGTAAAAATCAAGAAGCAAATGGAGCAAAGAATCCGTTTGGTGGCCATGATTACTATCGAAAGGCTATATATCAACAAGTTGCTCATCAACCATATCAACAAAAAGAATCACAAACTGCTCATGGGAAAATGATCGAAGATGCAAATAAGAAAGCTTATTATGGTATCATTGATCAAGATGATGAGAAAATGGCTCCAGGTTTTAGCTGGGATAAGTATGTGGATGAGACTAGGGAATTTAAAGATTTCATTGCTCAAATTGTTCAAAAGCCAGAATTGATGAAAGATTGGATAGCAGTTGTTATGGGTCATTTTCTGAGCATATATATCCTGACTGATATTCTGCTTTTGATTGTATACCTGTGACCAGGATACCGGATCAGGATATTGGTAACTTCCTGGTGCGATATCCTGGTGCTAACTAAATTGACCACGTGCAGGAAAGAAGCTGTAGGTCACTAACGGTCAAATGGACTTCTTCTCCTTAAGATTCGGGCAAACCAGTTACATGAGAGACGTTGAACCCGAAGGACTAGGTCTACAACGTTCAACTAGGGAATATCCGCCGGATCCCGGTTTAATAGGGTAGTTTGTTACATTTCTTTTACTATAAATAGATGGATCGGATCAGTTAAGGCACACACTTTTCATTCGCACACTTTACCAACTACTGGCGACCACTACACACAAACACTTGTACTCGAATCACATTGTAACACTTAGTTGATCCGCATCACATCCTGCACTGTATCCTGATATTTGAAGTAATAGAAGAACAAGGCAGCTGCGATTGTCAGCTCCCGAGGTTTTGTGCCGGCGATCTAGATTGATCAAAGGCTTTCCTCGTACATCTCGTGTCACCCCTTTACGTTTTTCGCTCATTGTTTGATCATATATACAGCTCTATATCCTGAGCCGTATCCTGAAACTGTTTTTACAATTAATTTGATTAACATATTTTCGACACTCATTTCTAGCACACTACCTCACTTAACTAATTTGATCACTTAATTGCTTCAGTAATTTTTGACCAAAACAATTTGGCGCCCAACGTGGGGCAAGTGGTGCTATTTTTACTAAAAACTTTAGTAAAATCATTACTCGGTTTTCTATTATCAAAACTTTTGGCTACATTGTTTTCAATGGCCTCGAGATCAAACATGAGCTCTTCCAACCTCCGCAACAATTAGTTCGGTGCTTCCACCTCCTCCTCCAAGAATGCAAGCTTCTTCACACGGAACTGAGAGTCATGTGGCTCAGGATGTTATCCCCGCTCCCAATACCCAGGGATCTGGTCCTGTTTTGGCTTCTAATGATGAAATTCTGAATTTGTTTGGTAGTGTACAGGAACAGATGAGGCAACAGCAGGAAACTAATTGAATGCTGATGAGAGAGATACAACTCTTGAAATCCGGCCCAAGTAGACCTGCTGAAGAAACTGTCACTCCTTTGCAGCCTAGGGCTTTGAACTTCAGTTCTGCAGTTTACACTAAGGATAACCGGGGGAATATCGTTCCAAGCCATCCTCAGAATCATACTCCTGAGATACCCTCCTCGGTCAGGATGTCAACTGTGAGGAGCTCAGGATATGCTTCAGGATATGGCCAGAATCCTCAGACCGGTAACGTGTCAAATAATAATATTCTTGCTACTAACAATAATGGGTCTTTGCAGGATGCAGGTATGACGTCAACATTTACTAGGGAGCTTCAGAAATTGAAGGACATGATATCCAGTGTACCTTGAGTGGTCCAGCCAATTCTGGAAGTGTCCCAAGACAGCCACAGGATATTCCGCTTTGCATATCCTATCTGTGATGCTGAAATCCCAAAGAGATTTCAAACCCCCAACATGAAACTGTATGATGGGACTACGGATCCTGAAGAGCATATTGCCCAGTATAGAGAAAGAATGGAGATTAACCCTATCCCTTCGGAGCTCAAGGAAACATGCTTATGCAAGGGTTTCGGTTCTACCTTGACAGGATCAGCCTTAAAATGGTTGTTAAATGTTCCTCCTTACTCAATTACTTAGTTTGCTCATTTGGTTAATTTATTTAATAGTCAGTTTTCTTGCAGCCGGAGTTTTGAGAAACTAACCAGTGATCTTTACAGGATAACTCAAGGACCTCAGGAATCCTTGAGGGATTATGTGAACAAGTTTAGTCGGAAATCCTTGGATATCCCACGTCTTGATGTTGCAACAGCTGTGCAGGCTTTTAAGATGGGATTACAAAAAGATTCTCAGTTTTATCAGGATCTTGTAATGAATCCCTGCAGGAATCTCGATGAAGCTCGTAACAGGGCCCTGAGATATATCCGCTTGGAAGATGACAAAAAGATGCAAGAGAGGATGAATTCTACTTCAACCTACGAATCAACCAACAGGAAATCAGAATCCTCGTATAAACCGTATCGCTCCAAGCCATATGGTAGAAATGACAACAAGAAAGTGAATGCTGTTGAAGACGAGGATCCTAAAGAATATCCTGAATTATCTGAATATTGATTTTCTGTTAATATACCTGAGTTAATGTATGCTATGCAGGGTTTAGGAGACAAAGCTAGGTGGCCTCGAAAGAATCAACAAAAAGCTGATTGGAAGGATAAATCCAAATGGTGTGCCTTCCATGAAAATTTCGGACATGTGACTGAGGATTGCATTGCTCTAAGAATAGAAATAAGCTACCTATTGAGCAAGGGATATCTGAAGGATTTGCTGGGAAGAAAGAAAAATAAAGGGCAGGATCCTGAGAAGGATCCTGAACGAGCATCATCACCCCCAGCAGATGCCAAAATAATTAACTTTATTTCAGGAGGATCCGACATTTGTGGGACTTCGTATTCTGCGGCCAAGAGACATGCAAAGGAGGCTAAGACTGAAAGGGGAGACAGACCAGCCAGAATGACAACCCTCACAACTGACAAAGTGATCACTTTTGACAGTGATGACAGGGATAATGTCCAGGATCCTCACCATGATGCCCTCGTAATAACATTATATGTTGCTAACCATTTTGTGCGCAGGATATTAGTGAATAATGACAGCTCTGTCAACATAATTCAGTTGGAACCATTGAAGAGGATGAATGTATCTCTGATGGACATTACTTCGAAATCCACCTTGCTCGTTGGCTTCAGTGAGGAAGCTAGGAATACCGTAGGGGAGATAAAGTTACCAGTATATGTTGAAGGGGTCAACTCGATACAGCGTTTCTGTGTGATGGACTCCCTGTCCTGCTATAACATCATACTAGGCAGGCCATGGATCCATGATATGAAGGTTGTGCCATCGACTTATCATCAGTGCATCAAGATCCCTACCCCTTGGGGGGGTTGTCAAGGTTGATAGTGATCAGCAGGAGGTGAAGGAATGCTACTCATCCTCAATGAAATCCTCAACCAAGCCTAATCCAGCATAGCAATTAAAGATGCGGGCCCAGGATATCATGGAAGCTTCGGAGCAGGATGTAAAGAAAGTTATCCTGGATCAGGATAATCCGGATATCTCGGTGCTCGTGGGAACCAATATCCCTCAGGATATTGAAAATCAATTGACTAATTTTTTGAAATGCAGGATGTCAACATTCGCATGGAAGCACGAGGATATGACAGGTATTTCCAAGGATATTGTAACACATAAGCTCGGTATTGACAGGTCATTCAAGCCGATCCAACAAAAGAGAAGGAAATTTGCTCCGGAGCGAAATGTGATCATCCAAGAGGAAGTTGAAAGACTACTAAGGAGCAAGATGATTAGAGAAGTGAAGTTTCCTAAATGGCTTGCGAATGTAGTCGTGGTACAAAAGAAAAATGGGAAATGGAGAGTTTGTGTAGACTACACAGACTTAAACAAAGCCTGTCCGAAAGACCCGTTTCCTCTACCTCATATTGATTCAATGGTAGATGCTACCGCCGGCCACGAGATGTTAACCTTCATGGATGCCTCTTCAGGATTTCAGCAAATCCAAATGGAACCCTCTGATCAGGAGGATACTGCTTTCATGACACCCACAGGTATTTATTGTTATACTGCTATGCCCTTTGGTTTGAAAAATGCAGGTGCAACATACCAGAGGTTGGTAAACATGATGTTTAAAGACAAGCTGGGGGACACCATGGAGGTGTATATTGACGATATGGTGGTGAAATCTAAAAAGGCAGAGGATCACCTCCAGGATATTAAGGGAGCGTTTGATATCCTAGATCAATTTAACATGAAGCTGAATCCTGCTAAGTGCTATTTCGGAGTGGGGGCAGGAAAGTTTCTAGGATATATGGTGACCAAAAGAGGGATAGAGGCAAGCCCGGAGCATATTAAAGCTATCCTGGATATAAAATCACCTTCGAATACGAAAGATGTTCAACGGTTAACAGGCCGAGTAGCAGCGTTGAACAGATTTATTTCAAGATCCTCGGAAAAGTGCAAGGAATTTTACGATATCCTCAAGAAGAATAAGAAGTTCGAATGGGGAGCAAAGCATGAAGCAGCCTTGCAGGATTTGAAGTAGTATCTTTCCACCGCACCCTTATTGATGAAGCCTGAGGATGGCGAACCATTATCCCTGTATCTTGCAGTGTCAGGGAATGCAGTAAGTGCTGTCCTTATAAAGGATCACGAAGGTCAGCAGTATCCTGTCTATTACGTTAGTAAAAGTTTATTAGATGCTGAAACTAGATATTCTCATCTAGAAAAATTGATATTAGCACTAGTTATGGCATCAACGAAACTTAGACATTATTTTGAGACGCATAGGATTCATGTTAGAACTAATTATCCTATTAAGAATGTGCTAAGGAAACCCGAGTTGTCGGGTAGAATGGCTAAGTGGTCAGTGAAATTAAGTGCTTATGACTTAGTGTATGAACCTAGAAATGCCATAAAGTCTCAGGCTTTAGCTGACTTTGTGGCTGATTTCAGTAGTGACATTCAAAATGAAGTAGACCTAGAAGTACAACAGTTAGGAGAAAACCTAGGATGCTGGACATTGTATACTGATGGTGCATCTAATGTAAGAGGTGTCGGTCTAGGTATACTACTAAAATCGCCACATGGGGACATATTACCCCAGGCTATTAGGTGTGAATTTCCTGCTACTAATAATGAGGCAGAATATGAAGCTTTGATTGCAGGATTAGAGTTGGCTAAAAATATGAATATCAAGAATTTGCAAGTATATGTTGACTCTTTGTTAATTACTAATCATTTTAATGGAACCTATGCAGTTAAAGGAGGGAAGTTAATCGAGTATCTCGAAATTCTCAAAAAATTAGCAGGATATTTCGATATTTTTACACTTGAACAGGTACCAAGAGAGGATAATGCTGAAGCTGATACCTTGGCAAATCTGGGATCATCGGTCAGGATACCGGAAGGAACCTGAATACCAATATTACATATCCTATATCTTGCGACGAATCCTCAGGATAAGGAAGTAATAAGTATTCAGGATCCTGATGACAAGTATCCCGAGGAGGATCCTATGTCCTGGACGGCTCCAATCATGAGATATCTCAAAGAAGGACACATCCCAAAGAATGAGAATCCTAAGGCCTTTAGAATGAAGGTATCACGATTCACTATTATAAATAATGTTTTGTATAAGAAATCTCTTGCAGGACCATATCTGAGGTGCTTGGAGGATCCCGAAACCAAAGACGTGCTTCAGGATATACACGAAGGGGATTGTGGTAACCATACTGGGGGCAGGTCGTTATTCTCAAAAGTATTAAGGACGGGATATTATTGGCCGAGGATGAGAAAAGATGCTGCAGAATATGCTCGAAGATGTGACGCATGTCAAAGACATAGTAATATATTACATCAGCCTGCTGAACCACTGTATCCTATTGTTTCCCCTTGGCCGTTTATGAAATGGGGGATGGATATAGTGGGAAAGCTTCCAAAGGCTCCAGGAGGAAAGGTTTTCATGTTGGCAATGATGGATTATTTCTCCAAGTGGGTTGAAGCAGAAGCATTTGTTCAGGTTAGAGATAAAGAAGTGGTATCCTTCATAAAAAGGAATATCCTGAGTAGGTTTGGAGTACCAGCTGAGATAATTTGTGACAATGGATCTCAATTTATAAGTAAAAGGACTACTGACTTTTGCAAGAGTTGGGGAATCAAAATGATCACGTCTACTCCGGTACACCCTCAAGCAAATGGACAAGCAGAATCCTCGAACAAGATAATTATCAACAACTTGAAAAAGAGACTAGGGGTTAAGAAAGGAAGATGGGCAGAAGAATTACCCTTTGTTTTGTGGGCTGATAGGACGACGGTGAAAAGTGCAACAGGCCAATCCCCCTTTTCCTTGGTGTTTGGAGCAGAAGCAGTGATCCCGACAGAAATGGTGATACCTACAGCGAGATCCAACCTCAGGGATCCTGAGCAGAATCCTGAAGTCCTATGCCAAGAACTAGATACTATTGATGAGACAAGAGATGCTGCAAGGCTAAGGATGGCAGCATATCAGCAGAGGATATCTAAAGCGTATAATAAGAATATAAGGACTAGAAGATTTCAAGTTGGAGATTGGGATTTGAGAAAGGCTTTTCAAAATACTACTAATCCTGCTGATGGAAAGTTGGCTCCAAAATGGGAAGGACCCTATGAGGTTGAATCAGAATCAGGAAAAGGAGCATACCGACTCAAGAATATGGAGGGAGATATGCTACCGAGATCCTGGAACGCTATACATCTAAAACTCTATTTTAAGTGAGTATGGAATTTAAATTCTAACTCAGGATGGTATGGATTCTGTCTCTTTTATTAAATTTTGATATTATTTACTGTTTTGAACCCATTACTGACTTAAGCATCGGAGGGGTGTTAGCCAGGCTAACACCCACCTTAGCTTACGATTGTTTTGCAGTATATGCTTCGAGATGTAGCACCAGGATACACATTCAGGATACTTTGGAATATTAGAGGATTGGCCCCCTCTCTTGCGTCTAAGGGATCATGATCCCTTCACAGGTTTAAAGGTATTCACCTTTCTTTCGAATTGGGTTTAAACACCCCGCCTGGAGCGCAAGTTATTCGGGAATAGTTCAAGGTGGCGGGACCAGTTCATGTAAAAGTGGCTAACAATTTCGTTACTATTGGCTATGTCCTGAATCCTAAAGGTATATGAGGATTGATCACCCTCTCTCACGAAAGGGTATTTTCATACTCTCTAAGGTTTAAAGGTTTTCACCTTTCTAAGTCTCGGAGTTTATACACTCCCGCCTGTAGCGCATGAAAATTTGGGATTTTCCCCAGGATGCCAAGGATTTATCTCCAGTATATTTTTGGGTTTTACCCCTACAACACAAGAATTGTCTAAACAGTTGGAACTAATGTTCAAAAATTTTCTAAGTGTTTAAAGATTTCATGCACATGGGACATTCCTTCTAAAGCAATTGTGTGAAGCTCAAAAGAACAAAATTGGGCTAAGTGTCTCGGACTGGGGACATCTTAGTGGGAGAAGTTGCAAAAGGGGTTGCAGTTTGATACTAGGGTTACACTCAATTCCTGGTATGATCTTTCCTTTGTGAATCTTACATGAATTATTTAAGTCTGATTAAGGCTCAAAATATCCTGAAAACGACACATCTTTAGGATATGTCTTCAGAATGTATTTTTGGGATACGTTTCGGGATATTTGATTGAAATATTTGGGAAGTGATACTTGATTGAAAATAAAAACTCTGATTAAACAAGTATTATCAGAACAGGTTTTAGAAAATAGACTATCTTTTATTCTTTAGAAGTTTTGTCTAAAATTGATTGGATTTTGAGAAATTCTAAAGGTCTTCATAATATATCACTGAGTATATTGATCAGGATATTTTCAAAAGATAGTTGCACACATTTTTACAAAGCTAAAATTTAAACTAAGTAATGCATGACAAAAAATTAAATGGCAATAAAAAATAGGTCAAGAGGTGGTTATATTATTAACAAGTCAAAAGTTGTGCTTTTGGTTTCACCTCAAACCGAGGCCCATCCGCCAAAAGCACAATTAGTTTTTGCTAAATTTACGCAACGCTTGAAGGTTTCATCTCAAAATGAGACCCATCCGCCTCCAACCGTTGCATCATCCAAAACAACTTGTACTAACTGATGACCAAGGGCTTCATCCTGAAACCCAGGACCCATCCACCTTTGGTCATCATATTGTTCTAGTGCAGGAAATGTAAATTGTTCACCGACAGGAAAAGTAAATTGTTTATACAGACCACAACAATGGAATTTAAAAAAAAATGGGCTCCGGCCCTGGCACGTATATCCATCATCGCCCACTTCGCTGCCTCTAAGGGGCAGCTCCTCCTTCCGTCATAACCTCGTCGGCAGTATCCTCACCAGGATTTCTCCCAGAATCACCTCCAGCATCCTTCGAAGTCCCAGCATCATCTACCTTCTCGGTCACCTTAGTGGGCTCCTCTGCAGCAGGCTTTGGAGGGGGTTCCACAGGGTTACCCCAAGATCCTTCAGTTTCATCTCCCAGGCTTTAACATTCCATGAAGGGCATTCAACGCCCAAAGCCATGGCTTCGTAAGCCATCTTCAGTCTAGCCTGGAGAAGGGAAATGATAACAGAATTCTTGAGGCTTTCCCGATATGAAACCATGTCCTGCTCATGTTGAACTTGGGCTGCATCGGACTTGGCCTGAGCCTCCTGAGTGACCTTTTAGATGGCAGCCTGGTGCTCCTGGACCATTGCCTTATATTTAGCCTCGTAATGCTCCGATTTGGCGGTGGCAATTGCTGCTTGGTCTGCGATGGTGACTTCGGCCTTCTTCAGCCTGCTCTCCAGCATGGTGTTTAGACCACATGCATCTTCATAAAGGAACATCAAGCGTTCAAGACCCTGCAAATTAAAGGAACAGGTATTGACTTTAATAAACTTTAATAACCAGCATATGTTGCAGGATATGGTTCAGGATACTAACCTGGTTAAGGAAGCCGGTCATGAATTTGCTGGATTCTGTAAACCTGTGGTTCTCAAATGGGAACACATGAGGTGTAGCGGGAGGTTCAACTTCTTTTCTCTTCTGGGAACTAGAGGCCCGGGTCCTGGATGCCGGAGGAGCTTTGGGAGCGGTGGTAGTCTTCGAACCAGTAGGCTTCGGTGTGACGGATGACTTTGGATTGGATTCTTGCTTGGTAGGTGGGAGGCTAGAGTAGTTGTCCAACTCGTCGAGTTGGAAGCCTTCGAGGTTAATAACTGGCACTGCACAAGGGAAGATGTCTTAGACTTATTATACCTCTAAAAAATAATCGGTTTAATATATAAAGATAATTCCTGAAAATATGCTTACCAGACATGTTGGAACTTGATCTTTGACTTGAACTTGTGAGTAGCAGGTTAAAGGTTCTTTCACTTTCCGGAAGCTTGTAGATTTCTTTTATTCTTCCTTCCGATTCGGCACTTGGGGGAGCTAATTCCTTGAAGTTTGCTACAAGAAAGGAAATAAACACATCAGGATATCAGTTCAGGATGTAGTTTCGGGATATGATTAGGGATATTCCTAAAACCCTAAATCCTACCAAAAGTCAACCATCTCTTAGGAAGGTCGAAACCCCTATCAATGGAGTCTCTTTTCACAAAGAAGAATTTTCTTGTCCATTTATCCTCGTTCTTGGTAGCTTTAAGAATGAGAGGATCTTTGGAAATAGAGAATAAAAGGAACCGGCTGGAACCATGAGATCTTAAACGATAGGCCATCGGTAGATCTTCGATGCACAGGTCGGGCTTGTGACGAGCCATAATCCGCTCCAAGGTGACTAATACGCGCCAAACCATGGGCATGATTTGGGCGAAGCTAAGGCCAGTAAGCTCGAAAAAACGAGAAATGAAGGGAGAAAACGGATACTGAAGTCCTATGGAGAAAGGATAAGCAAAAAAGCAAACCCACTCGTCGGAACAAAAATCCGATCGGACCTCTCGGTCAAATGGGCGGAAGATTGCCCCGGCGGGAAAGGCACCGGAAGCTCGTAAAGCCGCAATATCGGCATTATCAAAAGAACACACCTCTTTTGAGGGTTCCTTAAGCAAGTTTTGTCTATGAAAGGGGGAAACAGAGTCCGCCGTTTGGGATCTAGTGCGGGTCGCCATGAAGGATCACAACCGGAGAACAAAGGATTTAAACAAGGAAAATAGGGGAGAGAGAGAGAAAAGTACCTGATATTCGGTTGAAGATAGAGATGACCATAATGAGAAGTACCTCAGTTAATATAGGCTGGATGTAGGGGTAAAGAGTAAATAATGCTTTGGAAGTTGCACATTGTCATTTCAAGAGTCTCGTCATATTGATTGTCTCGGTTTACGAGATAAGATTTTTAAAATATATCCGTTGGATTGGTATACCAACAGATATATTTGGGGACAATTGTTATGGGTCATTTTCTGAGCATATATATCCTGACTGATATTCTGCTTTTGATTGTTTACCTGTGACCAGGATACCGGATCAGGATATTGGTAACATCCTGGTGCGATATCCTGGTGCTAACTAAATTGACCACGTGCAGGAAAGAAGCTGTAGGTCACTAACGTCGGATGGACTTCTTCTCCTTAAGATTCGGGCAAACCAGTTACATGAGAGACGTTGAACCCGAAGGACCAGGTCTACAACGTTCAACTAGGGAATATCCGCCGGATCCCGGTTTAATAGGGTAGTTTGTTACATTTCTTTTACTATAAATAGATGGATCGGATCAGTTAAGGCACACACTTTTCATTCGCACACTTTACTCTCAAACTACTGGCGACCACTACACAGAAACACTTGTACTCGAATCACATTGTAACACTTAGTTGATCCGCATCACATCCTGCACTGTATCCTGATATTTGAAGTAATAGAAGAACAAGGCAGCTGCGATTGTCAGCTCCCGAGGTTTTGTGCCGGCGATCTAGATTGATCAAGGGCTTTCCTCGTACATCTCGTGTCACCCCTTTACTTTTTTCGCTCAATGTTTGATCATAGATACAGCTCTATATCCTGAGCCGTATCCTGAAACTGTTTTTACAATTAAATTGATTAACATATTTTCGACACTCATTTCTAGCACACTACCTCACTTAACTAATTTGATCACTTAATTGCTTCGGTAATTTTTGACCAAAACAGCAGTGTTATCTGATGAAGAGAAAAGTCAAGATGAAGAATCTGTTTCTTCTGAAAACAGTTCAACAGATACTAGTGATGACGATGAAGAAATTGAACAGATAAACATTGGAAAAACTCATTTATCTCCTGACAGTTTTGAATTTTATTTTGCAGACAAATTGAAGAAACTTAAAGAGAGAAAAGCTGCAAAAGAAATGAATGAAGTTAAGGTTGTTGAGAAGGTAATTGAAGTCGAGAAGATTGTAGAGATTGAAAAAATTATTGAAGTGGAAAAAGTAGTTGAAGTCGAGAAGATTGTGGAGATTGAAAAGATTGTTTAAGTCACAAAACCTTGTCTTACATGTTTGGAACCTTGCAAACAATGTGAAGATAAAGATGAAAGGTTTAGTGAGCTTGAAAAGTTGAAAGACAAGTTGTTGTTTGATGTCAAGAATGTGAAAGAGTCGTATGATGTATTGAACAAAACTGTGAATAGTTTGCAGAAGACAAACTCTGAAAGAGAAGATGCTTTGACAATGATGAATGGAACAATGATGTCAAAACAGAAAGAGATCAATTACTACATTGAAGAATGTGCTAAGTTGAAGCAGGAGTTGGAAACTGAAAAAGTTGAAAATGAAAGAATCAGACGATTGCTGAAAAGTTATTCAAGTTCTGATTACTTAATTGACAGAATTTATCCAACTGTTGCAGGTTTTGAAGTGTTTGACGACAAGAAGCCGAAGAAAAAGGATACTGGTAAGAAACAGAGTGTCAGTTATAACAAGTGTCCGCCTCCAATTTGGGAAGGGTATTCATCTAGAAAACCGAATGAGGAACAAGTAAAAAAGGCAGTCAATATAAAGTTGGAGTCCGAGATAACCGATGTATTACCAGACAATATTGATATCACATTCACAGCGTCCGACATAGATCATGAGTCTGAGTTAATAAAAAGGTTGGTCGATCAGGTGTTAGATAAGGATGAGGAGTCTGAGTCAATGTCCAAGTCCAGGAGTTCGAGTTCGTCTATCAGGAGTTCAAAGTCGTCAGGAAAACGGGTGTATAGTAAAGAATTTTTGTTGTCAAAATCTAATTTGAATGACGAAACATTTGAAGTTGCATATACTTTGAATGATTCTGACAAATTATATTTTGATAAAGAATTTCCAATAAGAGGTGTTAAAATTGAAATGATCAAAAAGATTTTCAAATTGACAGAAATTAATATTTCTGAAATAAAAGATGAAAATTTTTCTACAAAACCTAGACCTTACACCTCAAGAATAAAACAAAAATTAAACAAGAAAATGGGTTACAGTTTTGGTTCAGGTTATCGAAAGAAACCAAACCATAACGGTAATTTCAAAAGGAAAGGTCTTGGATTTATTCCACCAGAAAATTATAAACATGAAAAAACTTCTAAAACAAATACAAAATTTGTTGCAGGGACAAGCTGTGAAAAGGAATCAAAAAGCTCTTTCTGGAGACAGTCAAATCAGGAATTTCTTGCTAAAAAGAAGAAAACTGAAGTTCATCAGAGAAAAGAGACTAGAACTTGTTACAGATGTCAAGAAGTTGGTCACATCGCCTGGAATTGTCCAAAACTAACCAATACAAAATAGGGAGTCTCGGAAAAACTCAAAGAAATAGTTGTTGATAAAACTGAACCACCAATTGAAAAAATTTTAAATATGAAGTTGGTGAGTGTTCAAAAAGATTTTACAAGAAGAGGGGAAATCTTGACAACCAAGCTTGGGTTGTTAAGAAATCAGAGGTAAAACCTGGTGATGAATCTGATTCCACAAAATCAGAAGAGCCACATGTTGTTAAAAATGATGAAAACTCAGTTCCGCCTTTGGATGATGTTCATTTTCCACCATTGCAGGCTGAGAATTTAAAATCAAAGGTTGGAAGAGTTGAAATCTCAAATCAATTTTATTCTGAAAAGAATGAATTTGATGTTGAAAAAGATTTTATTGGGAATGTTAAAAAGATGTTTAGGAAAATGGTCGAGGGAAAGGCCAAAGGGGTAAAGGACTTTTATGCAACCAAGAAAGCAACTTTTTACCCAAGTGAAAATGAGAAGGAAACATCCAAGTTTGGTCAGGCTTGGATGGAAGTTTTTCACAAGTAAAATCCTGACTTGCCGGAGCTCCCAAGTTTGTAATCGTGGAGCAAGAATCGGCATCATTCTTGATAAAGTTTGTTTTTGTGAATGAATCTTAAAAATTGTTAAATTTTACAGGTTGTGGACAGTGCCGGAACTCCCAGGTTGGTAAGTGAGGAGTAGATATCGGCATATTTCTTGAGAATTTCATTCTTGAGATATTTGAATTTTCAATATTAATCAGGGACATTAAATTGTACTTGATTTATCTTTTCTAGAAATGGTTAAAGAAGAACAATATGATGAACCCCTAACCTACAAGTGGTAAAATGAACAAAACTTATTTTCCGGAAAAATCATTTTGGTTAAAACAAACTTAAGTGTTCTGAAATCATAATGAGAAAATAGTTTGTTGTAAGGGGGAGTTCTGATTGTTTATGCCAGATGGATGGAGAATTGAAGTGATTTGATATCAGTTGTCAATTTACTCGCACAGTTTGTTTTCAAATTTCCTTTAAATGATTTTGCATTTTAGGGGGAGTAAGAATTTTCAGAAAATCCAAAAACATTAGAAAATTTGAAAATGCCAAAAACATGATAAAATTCAAAAATGAGTTTTGGTGTCAAAGAAGAGGAAATGATAGTACATCAGTAGACAGTTACAGTATGCTAAAGAAATGTAATGATTTAAATAGCATTAAACGGTCTCACTGATGATATGCCGATAGGTTTTTACACATTTAGTAAGCTTTTTGGGGGATATAAACTTAAATTCAAACTTGCTTATTTCGTGGGGAACACTACTTGGATATATAGGTAACCCCTGAAATTTTGTTTGAAAGGTCCCTCTTTCTGAGATATTAGGTCTTTATGCTCAGTGATATCTGGGGTATTATCTCGGGACTTCTAATTTTGCGGAAGCAATGGCCTAGTTCCCGGAGAATACTTTATGCTTGCTTGAAATAAAAGCCTACCCTCAGCATAAAAAAATGATGAAACATTGAAAAATGCTAATCATGTGCTGTTGTAAAAAAGATCCTCTAAAGGGGACCCACCAAAAGTCAAAGCCGTCATCTCTCTGCTGAACGAAAGTTCTGACCTGAGCTCTCATGGCCTTTGCATTTAACCCCTTACAGATATCATCTGTGGTATACTCACCTGTAAGACTGAATATTGGGATCTGGATACGGGAGTATATTCAAGAGGTGGGACACATGAATGAGTTTAAGTTCTTAATTCACCTAATTCATATCCTGGATTAGTTGAAATTTGTGTGAGAATTTAAGTGGATCAGTATATCGGCAATCTAAGTGAATTGTTTAATTCTTAATGTGTAACTAAGCTCAACGGTACTTGTGACTTGTCAAAAACTGGTATGATCCTCTTACACAAACTCACAAAAATATTGTATGTAAATATTTCTTTATTGTATTTCATTTCATTCAAAAATCCAAAAAGATTTTAGTGTGTTTTAGCATAAATTTTGAAAAATCCAAAAAGATTTTCGACAACTGATGTTGGAGAGCTAATTTTCAAAGTTCCAAGTGCTAAACATGATGATCAATTTGAGGGGGAGTTGTTTAAACTAAAAAGTTTGAATATTTGCTTACAAGTGGTTCATCAGTTATTAACATTGTTAAATCATCCTGGATAAATTTTAGGGAGAGTCTGGATATATAAATTTGTAAAATGTTAAATTTGTGAAATTTATTGTGAGGTAGAGGATGTGCAGGATGGCCTGGATTCTGAGTTTGAATATAAAGCCAGGTCATGATCCTGATTCTGTGAAAGCCAGATTGCGATCAACATCCGAGGGTAGATGAGATTATTCGAGGGGAGTTTGTTGATGCTGAAGAGAAGAAAGAGATAAAGTTTGAGGATGCTTACACTGTCATATATTTCAGAGAGCGATCAGACTGATAAAGACTGAAGGCGTTGAAGATTCGACACTTAAGACTCATCAACATCCGAGGGGGAGTCTGTTGGTGCATACGTCTGTCAACTTCGTCTTGTATCGAGTCTTGCATTGTTCATGGCACGAAGATCAAGAAAACACATCAAAAAGTTAATTCCGCTTGAATAGGTCATCATGTAATTCTGTTTGAAGATGTTAATTCCGCTTTAATGTGTAATTTCGTTTGTATGTGATTCCGTTTGAGTCTGTTCAAATGGAATTAGGTGGGTCTATAAATAGAGGATGATCCGTGTCATTTGAAAGGGAATTAGAAAGAGTGTTTCCGACGGCGAAGCTCTGTCGAACTGTCTACAGACATGTAATTGTTACCAGATCAATAGAAAGACAGTTAAAAGTGATATTCTAGCTGAATCACACACAATATGTCTATTTCCGCCTTTCATATTGTGTAGAACGCCTCTGATCGACTCATTTCGGGTCCGTACACGATCCTACAAAGGACCCAATAGTGGTATAACCATCGTCACCAGGACACGACGCCAGATAAAAATAAGATAGTAGCCATTGTAATCGCTCTTATGCTGTAATTTATAACTAAAGTGTCGTTTTGTTTAACCTGAATGACTCGCCAGTATTTCCCCGCTGATAAAATATTTTTAAACATGTTTCAGGTGACCTACTGTGAATCAAGAAAAAGTGCTATGGAGCACTAACAAGCTTGAAGTGGTGGCTTAGTAAAATAAATAAACATGTTTTGTAAAATAAGGGATTCCTCGTGAAATTCCCTTTACTGTAAATTACGGGATTTTGTCCCAAATTATGAAATAAAATAATTGGGCATTTTCAAGTTTTAAAAGATCCTGTTAAACTTCCGCTGTCAACTCAAATAATAAATACCATGGGTTTCTGTCCCGCGGCTCTTGGACTGGGTAACACCGGGACGAGGGCCGTGACAGAAAAAGGTGATATCAGAGCCACTAATTTAAGCCAATTAAGTATTTAGAAATACTTAATTTCTCAAATTTCCACTCTGTGATTATGTGAAAATTTAACTTACAATTTTGTGTTTTCTCTATATTTGCTAAACAGCATGAATGAGTTGTCTGAAGCTCTTCAGAATCTCAATTTCCATTCTGTTGGTATGGAAGTTTCCAGAGACTTTTCTGATTATCTAGCCGACACTGAAGAACCTATGGAATTCCAGGCTCAAGCCCAGGAGAAACCCAAGACGAAAAAGAGAAGAAGGATCATAGGTTGGAGACGCGCACGGAGGAAGAAGCCAGCCGCGCAGAGGGTTAAAAAGACTGAGAACCCAAATGATAAGGGAAAAGTAAAAGAGATCGGGGAAAGTTCAGGGCAAGCTCAGGAAATGCCACCATGGGAGGAGCTTGACCGCAAACTGGCAAATTGTGACCTCATTGGACCTGCCAATGAAGACCTCTTCAATTATCCAATTGAATCACAACTTCCAGTTAATTTGGAACCTGCTATCCCAGATCCCATTGTCAGCCACCAACTTCTACCCGGAGAGCTGGAGGAATGGTGGACAAGTGATTGGCAATTTCAGAATCTCTTGAATAACCCTAACACCTTTTTCCCCCAGTTTGACCCTGAGCCTGCACCAAACCCACCGATGAGCACCGAGAACTTAGCTGAACTCCGCCACTATGGCGAGGAGCTGGTGGATGTAGGAAATAGAATTCGGGAAGTGGGGGAGAGGATATCCTAGAAATACGACGAGAGGGAACGTCGTTTCTGAAGTGCCAGCTGACAGGGATCGTATGTGGTTGTGTGTTTAATAATAATAAATATTAATAAAAATAAAATCCTGTAAAATAACTCAAAATAAAACTTTTGTAATATAACTGGTGTGTATGGATGCATACTGATATATATAAAAATATCAACGTCGCAAAGTCGACAATTTTGGCTATACGTGTTGACATGATCATGTGTGATTGTTTTATTGTGACTAATTATTAATTATTCTATTTTATGCCAATAATTTATACATTTGAATATTGAAAATTTATCAGATGGAACCCTCCGTCAATGAGCCAGTTAACGAAGTTAACCAATCTGAGCAAAACAATGAAGATCACTTTCTTAATAGGCAAGATATAGAAAACATCGTTGCCCAGGGAATAGTAAATGCTATTCCAGCAATCCTTGCTGCTTCCCGAAATCCAGTTGAACCTCAACCAACTACTCCCAGCAAACATACTCACGGCGACAATTTCCGTAATAGTGTAAATGGAGGCGGCAACAATAATAATAATGATGATGTGATGCAAGCCCCATTTCTTAAGAAAATGAAAGCTGCAACGCCTGGTTGCACTTACAAGGAATTTCTTGCCTGTAAACCAATCGAATTTGCAGGCAATGAAGGGGAAACTGCCGCACTGCGTTTGTTAGAGAAAACCAAAGCAGTAATTAAAATAAGTAAATGTGCCGAGGAAGACAAGGTCATGTACGCGTCGCATCTTTTTAAAAAAGGGGCACTAGAATGGTGGAATACGGTACTACAAGCCAAGGGAAGCGATGTGGCTTATGCCATGAATTGGGAAGAATTTAAATGTCTGGTCGAAAGAAAATTCTGTCCCGAATATGAAAAGGAACAAATGACAAATAAGTTCCTCAACCACCGGATGGTGGATGTTGACTGTCGAGGGTATACTTCGACATTCTTCGAGTATGCAAGAGTTGTACCAACCCTGGCTTCGCTAGAACCGGTACTTATTTCTCGCTATATCTGGGGTTTGATTGGTGAAATCCGTGATATCGTTAAACCTGCGAGACCCCGCACAATTGACGATGCAGTAGAATTAGCCAATACCCTAACCGACGGGCTGGTACGCACACGAGAAGAAAATCGAAAGAAGGAAGTGGCCCAAAAGATTACCCAATGATTCCATGTGGGTAATAGTAATAATTTCAAGAAAAAGGGAACCGGACAACCTTCCACTGCTCCATTTTGCAGTACCTGTAAAAGAAAGCATTTTGGAAGATGCAAAGGATACTGCAATTTCTGCAAAATTCCAGGGCATTAAGAAGAAGACGCAGAAGTAAGAAATCCAAAATTTGCTTTAACTGTGGATAAGCTGGACATTTTAGACCAGACTGCCCCAAATTGGTCAAACCAGCTGACAACAAAGCCAAACTTGTAGAAGGAACTACCAAGAAAAACGCAAGAGCCTTCCAGTTGACTACCCAGGAAGTAAAGCTAATCCCTGATGTGATCGCTGGTACGTTCCTAGTTCACGATGTTTATGCAAAAGTATTATTTGACTCTGGTGCAAACCAAAGTTTTATAAATACTTCATTCTGCCAAGCTCTTAATCTACCCCTAACCAACCTTAGACAAATTTTTACGGTAGAAACGGCAGATGGGAATTCTGTTAACATAGATAAGGTTTTTCAAAAAGTAAAAATAGAACTTTTAGGCCATAAATTTTCTGCAAACCTGTTACCTATGAATTTAGCTAGATTCGATGTTGTGTTAGGAATGGATTGGTTAGTAGCCAACCATGCTCGAATTCTCTGTGATAAGAATTCCATAGAAATACATACACCCACAGGAGAAGTAGTGGTGATTACAGGAGATAAGCCACGTAAGCCAATGAAATCCATTTCAGTAATGAAAGTGGCCAGTTACTCAAGAAAACAAGGAATAATGTATATGATATCGGTAATTATTAACACTAAAGGTAAGGAACTTAAGGAAATTCCAGTAGTATCAGAATACCCGAATGTATTCCCAGAAGAACTACCTGGATTACCACCCGATAGGGAAGTAGAATTTAGAATTCATCTAATTCCTGGAACTACACCGATAGCCAATGCACCCTATCGGTTAGCACCCACCGAAATATTAGAATTGAAAAGGCAGTCAGATGAATTATTAAGCAAAGGATTTATACAACCTAGTTCATCCCCTTGGGGAGCTCCAGTGTTGTTTGTGAAAAAGAAGGATGGTTCAATGCGAATGTGTATTGATTATAGGGAATTGAATAAAGTTACCATTAAGAATCGATACCCATTACCTAGGATTGATGATCTTTTTGATCAACTTCAAGGAGCTAGATACTTCTCTAAGATAGATTTACGCTCCGGATACCATCAGTTGAAAGTACAAGAAGAAGACATACCTAAAACTGCTTTCAGAACTAGGTATGGTCATTACGAGTTTACAGTCATGCCCTTTGGACTAACAAATGCTCCTGCAGCATTTATGGACATGATGAATAGAATATGTAAACTGTATTTGGATAAATTTGTGATTGTCTTCATTGACGATATACTCATTTATTCCAAAAGTCAGAACGAGCATTGTGAGCACCTACATGCACTCTTAACTCTGTTAAGAAAATAGAAGCTTTACGCCAAATTCTCGAAGTGTGAATTTTGGCTACAAGAGGTACAATTTTTAGGACACATGGTGAATCATGAAGGTATTCATGTAGATCCCTCCAAAATAAAAGCAATCACCAAATGGAAGGTTCCGCAATCAGCTATGGAAGTCAAAAGTTTTCTAGGGTTAGCCGGATACTATAGACGGTTTATTAAGGATTTTTCCAAAATAGTTGTACCATTAACTAAGCTAACCTGTAAAGCAGTGAAGTTTGAATGGGGATCTAGACAAGAAGAGGCTTTTAAGACTTTAAAGCAGAGATTAACAAACGCCCCAATTCTTGCCTTACCAGAAGGGACAGAAGATTTTGAAATCTACTGTGATGCTTCTAAACTAGGATTAGGATGTGTGCTAATGCAACGCAAAAAGGTAATTGCGTACGCCTCAAGGCAATTGAAAAAGCACGAGGAAAATTATACGACTCATGATTTAGAGTTAGGAGCCATAATTTTTGCCCTTAAGATTTGGAGACATTATCTGTACGGAAGTAAGTTTACTATCTATACAGATCATAAGAGTTTAAGATACATATTTGGGCAAAAAGAATTAAACATGAGGCAAAGAAGATGGATGGAAATTCTAAGTGACTACGACTGTGATATTCAATATCACGAAGGAAAAGCAAACGTAGTTGCAAATGCCTTAAGTCGTAAGTATTATGAGAAACAACGACGAGTTCGTGCTCTTAGATTAAGTTTACAATTAGATCTAATGGAACAACTGAAGAATGTCCAGGAAACAGGAATCAAGGATGATGCTGAAGGAATGAAAGGAAGAATAAAAGAATTAGAACATGGGATTGATGGAATTTGGAGATTCCACAAGAAAGGATTTGGGTACCTAAGCAAGGAAATTTAAGAGATAAGATTCTAGAGGAAGCTCATAAATCTAGGTATACCATGCATCCTAGTAATAATAAGATGTACCAAGATTTAAGAAATAACTTCTGGTGGATAGGAATGAAAAAGGATATAGCTAGATATGTATCTACATGCTTAACTTGCTCACAAGTTAAGGCAGAACACCAGAAACCCTCAAGTCTACTACAACAATTAGAAATGCATGTTTGGAAATGGGAACTAATAACCATGGATTTCGTTACTAAGTTACCCAAAACCAGAAAAGGTAACAACGCAATTTGGGTAATTGTGGATCGATTAAGCAAATCAGCTCATTTTCTACCCATGAAAGAAACCTTTAGCATGGAAAGGTTATCAAAGTTATACGTAGACGAGGTAGTATCCTTACATGGAGTTCCACTCTCCATTGTATCTAATAGGGATAGTTGTTTCACTTCACATTTCTGGACCAGTTTCCAAGAAGCAATGGGGACCCGACTTGTGACAACCCGAAGTTTCAAGGTTAGTACCTTCGGTCTTGTGATCTTCCCGTCCTAGTTTTAATTAACTTGTTCAACCCGTGACCTTGTTAAATGTGCTAACGTATATTGTAGTTGAGTGTGTATGCGCGTGTATAATGAGCCAACTTCTAGGTCGTGTGTACGTTGAGCCGCAAGACATAATTGAGCCATGATATGCGTGTGTGTGTTAGTTTATCTAAAGCCTATCGATGTAGTGGATATTGGCCCAAAAACCGGAAATGTGAATCCTAGATCTCGGCCCAAGTCAATTGTGTGAGTAGGTATTTGCAACCGGCCCAAGACCCCTTGTGTTGTTCATATATTTGTTTATTACGTGAAGGATTAGAAAGATTAGGATATCAAACCCAAACCCTACCTCTTCCCTGTTTATGTGCGGCAATAGCCTGATTTTGATACGTACGGATTAGAATTCAGTTCATGTTTGCTTAATGTTCAACTTGTGGCCTGATACGAATTAACTAAGTTAATTGATTAGAGTGTTAATCGAAATTGTTTATGATGTTAATCGAGCACATGTTTACTTGGCCGAAGACATGCTTGCTGATTGTGTTTAATATGTGACAAGAAGTTGCATGATAAAAGTTTCATGGTCATGATCAGATCCAATTAATTACATGATTTTCTTGATGATGAGGATTGTGATGAAAATCTGTTAATAGTTGTATTGTATGGTGGGCCGTTAAATTCATCAAATAGGGATTATTACATGATTGATATTATTATTATTAAATATTGATGTGAAGTGGTTTTAAAGGTCCAATAGAATGATGTTAACTAGCTTTAAGGTCCAATAGAATTGTGGATATCTAATTTGATAAGTTTGGATAATATGACAGCCATGTGTTTGTAACTTTGATATCACCAAATCCATCATGTGCATCCTACATATGTGTCAGAATAGACAAGATGTTAAATGATGATGTTTGTCATGTGAGTTAATGAATGTGCTAAGTGTGTAGGTCACATAACATAATTCTTGATTTATGTTATCGGAATAGTTGGAACCATGCAATTGGAAGTGTATGAATTAATAAGCTAAGCCTTGTTTTTTTTTTTTTTTGAAAGCTTGAACATGTATAGATGTCCAAGGAATTATGTAAATTAAATTTTGAAGACTGTTCTAGTTGATCAAAAAGGAACCAACAGAAAATAATGGGCTTCACCCAGTGGGAGCCACACTTGGCTTTGGGCAGTTATCTGTCTGGGCCGTACCATTATATAGGGATATGATGGGCCGGCTAGATTATTAGGTTGATTTGTATGCAATAAACATAATTTGTTAATGTTTGATAACATGTAATCGTGACTAGTAATGAGTGGGTCTCATGTACATATGCATACACCTCATGAAACTGTGGCGTGAACTGGTGTTGTGAACGTGCTATAATTCAGATGCTTGTTATGACATGCGTGATGAAATGTGTTTGATTAATTATTGCTTGAATATTACGTGCAACTACGATAGAATGTTACGCGGATTGTGAATTCATGAAATTGACTGACTCGGGTAAATACGATAGGATTTGATTGATCAACTGTAAAACAAGCATTTAGTCTAACCGAGCAAACCGAATGTGAGTTCACTACTTTGAGCATGCGTCCCGGTGGTTGGGACAGTCAGTGGGTATCCCGGGGAGGGATAAGTCTTTTGGGTAAAAACTGGTATATATTTGATAATATTCTCATCTTATCATTCTTAAGTCCCATCTTTTGTTACCGGGGTATTAGTTGGTAGCACTACTTAGGTTTGACACGCTCACACCGTACCGGGGAGGACGGTTGTGAACTAATTACCCAGTCGGGCCCAGTGCTTTGATACAAGCACTGGGGAAAGGGCAAATCATACATCTGGAGCCGTCTTGTTATCATCGAGATATTATCAATATTACTTGCTTTTGTTAATGAACTGAAATAATCATTTGGTAATCAACGTTTTCATAAACTGTGAACTCTCCAGCTTTGTCTGATACACTTGTTGCATGCTCGCAGGTCGTTAGGTATCTTGGATTTGGAGACTTGCCGTCTGGAGGAGCAGGAGTGGTCATGGGTCGACTGAAGAGACTCATGTGATTATTTGTTTACTATTACACATTGGTTTTTGAACAATTTAGTTATGGTTTAATACTTGCTTCCGTTGAACGTATTGGTTTTCGTATAAACTTATGATGGGATTTTATTTTTAATTTGAGAACTTTATTTTGAAACTTGTGGGTTCGATGTAATTAGTGGCTCATTATCAGTTCGTCACACGCCTAACAGGGACACTCCCTAGGTGGTATTTTTTGGGGGTGTGACACGACTAAACTTAAGTACAGCCTACCATCCCCAAACCGGCGGACAAAGTGAAAGGACGATCCAAACCCTGGAAGACATGCTCCGAGTGTGACAACCCGTGATTTACGGCTCTTAATTACGTGATTAACAGATAATTAACGCGATAATAAATAGTGTTTGCAGCGCAAATTAACTTAATTAGGCCTTTGGAATGCTTAGGAACGTTTATCAGACTTTACAGTGCGCGTATGGTGATTGACGGGGAATCTGCTGAATACTACGCGACAACGAACTGATGCCGTACAAAATACTGACAACGCCGACAAATACGGATTTTCTACGAATATTTTATAAATTTAATTTTATGAATTTGTTGGGTTTCCGTGCGACACAAACGCAAACGTGAACTAAAAACGCGATAGCAGGAAACACATCGGCAACGAAACAGAAGCGACGGAGGTGCTTGTCACCTTCAGAACTTACATTTTACGCTATATTTAGCTTCGTAATAAAATTTGAGTGACTACAGTCGAAACCGGATCGAAAAAAAAAACGGGTCAGAAACGACAAACGAGGCCTTTACGCGATTTTAACGAAACCGACGAACGTACGCGATTATTAACGATTACCGACACTATTTTCACATATTTTGACCCTACAATAACAAATTACTACGTTTTACGACGTGCGAAAGCGAAAACGGGTCTCGTAGAGAATTTTGGGCCACTTAAACGCGGGAATTGGGCTTGTGGGCCTTGGGCCCAAGCCCAAAGCCTATCATGCAAGACCTTAGTATATATAGGGACCATACTTGGTTCATTTGTGCAGACAAGACCAAACACACCTATCTCTCACTCTCAACTCTCTCTCTAGATTATCCGGCAACCGGAGCCGGCGAACGGCCGGTGACTCCGGCGAAAGCGGCAGACGGCGGCGCCGCCGCATGCGGCGGCGGCGGTGGGTTTTCCGGCGATCTCTTTTCGAGCCTATACCCTACCCCCACTATAACAAACATTCCGGACACGATGGCGGTGTCCGTTTTCGAAGAATCTCGGTCGTCTGGGCTGTGTATCAACTCCGGCGAAGTTCCGGTCAAGTTTCCGGCGAACTCACATTCAACTTTTTCTTCCGTGCATGCATAGATCGGGACACTAGGAGTGTTTCTGCAAAGTTTTAAGGAATTATATTTTCCGGCGACATATTTTCTTTCCGGTAAACCCCCTCCACCTTCTTTCTTTCATTTTCTTAAAACTGTCAAGGTTCTAGTGATTAAACGACACGAGATGTTTCGTTTTCTGTTTCCGGTGATCGATGGTGATGGTGGTGCTTGGCCGGTGACGGCGGTGGACGATGGTGGTAGTGGTGGTGATTGTTCACGGCTCGGGTTTGGGTATAGGGCTCCGATTTGGTTCGGGTTCGGGTCAGTGAAGATGGTTTATGGCTCGAGATTGGTTCAAATGCAGACCCGGTTCAAGATGGGGTCTCGGTTCGGGCTCTCGGTTCAGCAGGCTTGGTTCAAATCACGGTTCAGTCACGAAGTGTTTAGGATTGTTTCGGTTCGGTTGACTCGGTCAAACCGAGTCAACTCGGTCAGAACTGGTCAACTCAGTTGACCCGGTTGACTCAGTCAAACGCCTCGACGTGAAAGATTTGGTAAAGCATTTAGCATCGCGATTAATGTTTACATTGTTATTATATAGTTTCTATTTATTTCGTGAAAACGAGCTCGAACCAAATGATTAGAATATAGATTACGTTTCGATATATTTGACAAATTACATATATTATGATTGAATATTGTTGAATTTTGAAAAATAACGACAACTGGTGTTGTCGGGGCTGTCCAAAGACAGAGGAAACTCTGCCCGTTTTTCGAGAAAATCCGTAAAACTAAAACGCGTATTATTATAAAACGAACTATCGGAATTCAAGTGATCTTTTAACAAAAATACAAATATCGACGATACTTTACAACTCGCTAAAAATGACGATTCGATGTTATTCACAACTAATAAATATAGTTATTATATTTATTGAATATTCGACAAAACTTTTATAAAATCAATGAAATTATTTATATTGTTTCAAATGACGAATATTACGACTCCTTTTCATAAAAATAAATATAGTGTATATTTATTTCAACAATCAACGACACGACGATTCTTTTACTAAAATAAATATAGTGTATATATTTATTCGAAATATTCAATGACACGAATTCGCTTTATAAAAATAAATATAGCTTATATATTTATTTCGGATATCGAACATCACGGATCCGCTTTTATAAAAATGAATATAGTATATATTTATTCCAAACATTCAACAACTCGATGAATCCTTTTGTAAAATAAATATAACTTTTTTTATATTTATTTCAAAACGCCTAAACGGCTTACGATATATAATACGAGCTTATTACATATTATTTTCATGAAACATTCGTTACTTACACGTACGACTCCTCGGGACACCTAACGCGATGATAACGATATATTTATATATATACTTTTTTTTATATATAAACATTTATATACTCTAAATATCTCGAGAATCAAGTCTTTTCAAGACTTATTGGTTATTATCGACAATAAACAAAACTTAACAAGTATAACTTCTTCGTTTCTTTCAAGTTAACTACTTACCGTCGAATCGTTCGGTCAACAATTCGGTAGAGCTCGGTGACACGTAGTTTAGTTACCGCTTTTGTTTAGAAACTTATAAGATATTCCATGTTAGGAATATTGTAGAATGCACGCTAGCAAGTCAAGTCTTGGAAACGACATCACGAAGTCGTAATTAGCTAGCTTTGCACAAGACATTTCAGGTGAGTTCATAACCCCACCTTTTACAGTTTTACATTTTTGTAAATGTTTTCGGGGTGGAAAGACATGCACGTTTTTCAGAAACATACAAGGTTATCGATAAACAAAGATTGCATATTTTAGACAAAGCACGTTTTGCAAGAACATACAAAGTTTTCGAATGAATGAAAACTCACATTTCTAAATCATGTTACGAACGGATTTCAAGGAACTCAAACGGTTTACGAATGAACTTTACACTAAATATACCGGTTTTTACAAAACAAATGCGTATTATCGAAAAGTGAGTGATTTTTATGACTAGGGGAAGTTAGCCTTAGAGGCTGGGGTAAAAATACATGTTACAATTATTACAGACATTTACAGACATTTACAGACGTTTACAGACTTTTTATACTTGGTATGGTTAGCCTAAGGAGGGTTTACTACTAGACTAGATCATGTGAGTGGTGGGTACAACACTTAAGGCCATTAATCCTCATTGTAGGACCACGGGACATGAGTGATAGATCTATTTGGGTGTAGCGAGCCCACACCCATGAGGCCGGGGCGGCCCATAGTGGTGACTATGTCTTCATACCGGAGACAAATTTGCTAGGTTTGAGTCTTCCTGCATCATTTCACACATACCAGTGGCTTTGCAACCCATTGGTGATCTCTTTTTTTTTTCCTTAATGCTACATAACAGGGACTTTTATTCATACATAAAAGGTTTATACATACTCACATAAATACTTGATTTATACAAATTAAATGTCATGTTTTTATACAAATTCAAAAAGCATAGGATTATGCGGGCATGAAGTCAAAGTCAGGGTGGGCATTGACAAATACAAGACTTTACAAATACAAGACTTTACAAATACAAGACTTTACAAATACATGGTTACAAATACAACGTTTCCATATAACTTGGCAAGAAAATGATTTCTAAATTCGTTTTCTCAATATTATTTCACAAACCGGTTATTCAAAAGATTTATTTCA
The DNA here is from genome assembly GCA_030545235.1 of Helianthus tuberosus. Lineage (NCBI taxonomy): Eukaryota > Viridiplantae > Streptophyta > Magnoliopsida > Asterales > Asteraceae > Helianthus > Helianthus tuberosus. The sequence continues at coordinate 93,650,783 of CM060394.1, read as the reverse complement.
AATCTTTTACAAACAAACTATGAACTCGCTCAACTTTATGTTGATTTTTCGTATGTTTCTTTCTCAGGTTACAGTTCTAAGACAAGGCACGGTTGGAATAGGAGAACCATTGGGGATTCGAGTACCTAGTGGGCGTTCGATTTACTAAAAGTCTTAGCTTATTTTGCTTCCGCTGTGCAATGAAGATACCAGTCCAGTCACGCCAGCTCTGATAATTTCGGGGTGTGACAACTTGGTATCAGAGCTATAGGTTACAGCGAATTAGGTTCCTGTTGTGATACCTAGGCTCTAACCTCACTTTTCTCTGGGACTTAGACTATTAAGACGTTGAATACATACAGAACGCCTAGTACTCGAATATGGTCTCCAACCGTTGCCGAAAAACAAACAGTCAATAATTTTGCTTTCAAACATACGCTATTGTGGTGCTTCATACACGTTGCACAAAACAGTTACATATAGTACACAAAGCTCTGAGAGTTTAGGAAACATGCATTTAAGACCTTCGGAAACTTATGTTGAAGTTCATTAAAGGTCGTCGCGTAGGAACCGCGAATATTTACTCGGACACACACTATTATCCATATTGTCTATGATATTTTAACTTCCAGAGCAGGCAGCCTACGCATAACAAAACGCTATTGCACAGGTATACGTGAAACTTAAGCTATACATCAACGGAGGTTGAAGTACGACACATACGACTATCAAGGTGAGGCCTTTGAAAAGACACGATGGCGCAATTCAACGACGACGCCAGATTCCTGTCAGCAGGAGAACTATCGGTCAGGAAGCGGCGGCTTGGAACGCGATCCTACAAACGACACGAAACACGCCAAGGAGAAGACGTATGTCTCCGCATTCACCCTAACCCATAACGACAAGTACGCTATGTTTGACATTCCATGGTAATGTCACCTAACAACCGGACATCACACGCAACCCCAGGTAAAGTCCTCAAAATTTCTTTTGTTGAAATTTCGACTTTCACATTTACTGAGTAGATTTTCGTATCTCTACTCCTCTTAATGGTCATTGTGTCACGATCATTTCTTTACAAGTTACATACATGGTCTTTCGTTGTGACCATGCTGAGAGATTTCTTATCGATACATATATTTATTGTCGGATTACGCTAAAAACCAAGTTCAATTGTTTGAACTTGTTCATTACACGTATTCGATTCAAGACACCATATGATGTATTGGGAGTATCATATTCAAATCAATTTTTAACGAGCACTTCATTTGTTTCGAGTCATGGTAAACTTGTTGGTATTCGACTCCATTAAATTGTTGATTTCGACACCTTGTGGTGGTATTTTCACTTATTTGAACCTTGCGCTAAACTCGTTTACATGTCTTATGCATGGATTTAATTATTTATTTATTGATTTAGATTAAATCCGCTTTGATTTGTCGCATTACAACAGTCTTAACACAATTGTGTGTTAAGACAAAGGTACACAAATTCATTTCATATTCCGGTGTACCTCATAACGGTTCTTTCAACATCGATCGAATGCTTGGCGATATTCATTGCTTCTTCACCTTCGATCGAAAACATTATTTCTTTGATGTTCCATTTTCAATTGAAAATCCTATGATGTCATTTGAAACAAACTTTCAGATTCACTTTATTACGCTTTCATTTGATTCCAAACACGGTGAGGTTGCTTGATCACCGCTATCATTGAATTATTTAAGTCACTACGACACCTTGTGGTGTCGGTACAAACTTGTAGCTTGGGCTAATCATGATTGAGCGTTTCATGCAAAACACAGGTGATACTTATTCGATCACCCCTATTATTGAATTGTTTCATTCATTACGACACCTTGTGGCGTCGGTATAACTTGCAGCTTGTGCTGATCACAACCAAGCGTTTCATGCAAACTATTACTTTTGAGATTGTTGATTCTAAGTTCATCCAGTGGATGTTATTGCTTCTAGAACTCATTTACATGTTATAAACGTTCGTATGGAATTCGATTGATCGAAGTTCCTGTTCATTGTTGGATCCTTGTTAACTTAGTCGCACTGGTGACTGTATCATTACGTCTCATTTCCTTTGACATCAATTACTGAGACACATTGCTTTTACCGTTGGGTTCTTATTGTTGAGGAATGTCATTAAATTCACATGATTCGAATAAGTCTTGTTTCGACTACGCGGTCATTCACTTTGTTATTATTTGGACTTACCTGCGAACAACACAATTCTGAAGAGATAACATAGTCTAAATTTCGAGGACGAAATTTCTGTAACAGGGGGAGAATGTGACAACCCGTGATTTACGGCTCTTAATTACATGATTAACAGATAATTAACGCGATAATAAATAGTGTTTGCAGCGCAAATTAACTTAATTAGGCCTTTGGAATGCTTAGGAAAGTTTATCAGACTTTACAGTGCGCGTATGGTGATTGACGGGGAATCTGCTAAATACTACGCGACAACGAACTGATGCCGTACAAAATACTGACAACGCCGACAAATACGGATTTTCTACGAATATTTTATAAATTTAATTTTATGAATTTATTGGGTTTCCGTGCAACACAAACGCAAACGTGAACTAAAAACGCCATAGCAGGAAACACATCGGCAACGAAACGGAAGCGACGGAGGCGCTTGTCACCTTCAGAACTTACATTTTACGCTATATTTAGCTTCGTAATAAAATTTGAGTGACTACAGTCGAAACCGGATCGAGAAAAAAAACGGGTCAGAAACGACAAACGAGGCCTTTACGCGATTTTAACGAAACCGACGAACGTACGCGATTATTAACGATTACCGACACTATTTTCACATATTTTGACCCTACAATAACAAATTACTACGTTTTACGACGTGCGAAAGCGGAAACGGGTCTCGTAGAGAATTTTGGGCCACTTAAACGCGGGAATTGGGCTTGTGGGCCTTGGGCCCAAGCCCAAAGCCCATCATGCAAGACCTTAGTATATATAGGGACCATACTTGGTTCATTTGTGCAGACAAGACCAAACACACCCAAACACACCTATCTCTCACTCTCAACTCTCTCTCTAGATTATCCGGCAACCGGAGCCGGCGAACGGCCGGCGACTCCGGCGAAGGCGGCAGACGGCTGCGGCGGTGGGTTTTCCGGCGATCTCTTTTCGAGCCTATACCCTACCCCCACTATAACAAACGTTCCGGACACGATGGCGGTGTCCGTTTTCGAAGAATCTCGGTCGTCTGGGCTGTGTATCAACTCCGGCGAAGTTCCGGTCAAGTTTCCGGCAAACTCACTTTCGACTTTTTCTTCCGTGCATGCATAGATCGGGACACTAGGAGTGTTTCTGCAAAGTTTTAAGGAATTCTATTTTCCGGTGACATATTTTCTTTCCGGTAAACCCCCTCCACCTTCTTTCTTTCATTTTCTTAAAACTGTCAAGGTTCTAGTGATTAAACGACATGAGATATTTCGTTTTCTGTTTCCGGTGATCGATGGTGATGGTGGTGCTTGGCCGGTGACGGCGGTGGATGATGGTGGTAGTGGTGGTGATTGTTCACGGCTCGGGTTTGGGTATAGGGCTCCGATTTGGTTCGGGTTCGGGTCAGTGAAGATGGTTTATGGCTCGAGATTGGTTCAAATGCAGACCCGGTTCAAGATGGGGTCTCGGTTCGGGCTCTCGGTTCAGCAGGCTTGGTTCAAATCACGGTTCAGTCACGAAGTGTTTTGGGTTGTTTCGGTTCGGTTGACTCGGTCAAACCGAGTCAACTCGGTCAGAACTGGTCAACTCATTTGACCCGGTCGACTCAGTCAAACGCCTCGACGTGAAAGATTTGGTAAAGCATTTAGCATCGCGATTAATATTTACATTGTTATTATATAGTTTCTATTTATTTCGTGAAAACGAGCTCGAACCAAACGATTAGAATATAGATTACGTTTCGATATATTTGACAAAATTACATATATTATGATTGAATATTGTTGAATTTTGAAAAATAACGACAACTGGTGTTGTCGGGGTTGTCCAAAGACAGAGGAAACTCTGCCCGTTTTTCGAGAAAATCCGTAAAACTAAAACGCGTTTTATTATAAAACGAACTATCGGAATTCAAGTGATCTTTTAACAAAAATACAAATATCGACGATACTTTACAACTCGCTAAAAACGACGATTCGATGTTATTCACAACTAATAAATATAGTTATTATATTTATTGAATATTCGACAAAACTTTTATAAAATCAATGAAATTATTTATATTGTTTCAAATGACGAATATTACGACTCATTTTCATAAAAATAAATATAGTGTATATTTATTTCAACAATCAACGACACGACGATTCTTTTACTAAAATAAATATAGTGTATATATTTATTCGAAATATTCAATGACACGAATTCGCTTTATAAAAATAAATATAGCTTATATATTTATTTCGGATATTGAACATCACGGATCCGCTTTTATAAAAATGAATATAGTATATATTTATTCCAAACATTCAACAACTCGATGAATCCTTTTGTAAAATAAATATAACTTTTTTTATATTTATTTCAAAACGCCTAAACGGCTTACGATATATAATACGAGCTTATTATATATTATTTTCATGAAACATTCGTTACTTACACGTACGACTCCTCGGGACACCTAACGCGATGATAACGATATATTTATATATATACTTTTTTTTATATATAAACATTTATATACTCTAAATATCTCGAGAATCAAGTCTTTTCAAGACTTATTGGTTATTATCGACAATAAACAAAACTTAACAAGTATAACTTCTTCGTTTCTTTCAAGTTAACTACTTACCGTCGAATCGTTCGGTCAACAATTCGGTAGAGCTCGGTGACACGTTGTCACACCCCGATTTCCACGTGTCACCGGTGGGCCCGGTGGGGGAGTATCGTGACGTGGTTGGCAACATAATAGTCAAACAACACAATATTTAATATGCACAGCGGAAGCAATTTAAAATATATAATACAACCGAATATAATATTGTAATATCAAATATCACAACTGTCGATTGTTTATCCACAGACGGATCGTAAATAAAATGGAAACAATAGTTCAACAGACTTTTAGGCATCTTAAGCTTGCGAGACTTCTATCGATGCTAAGGAGAAATATCCAGCCAATTACGTATAGTACCTGCATTTAGCCTTTTTGGAAAATACGTCAGTTTACACTGGTAAATACAATTAACTGACTCATTTTGAAAATAGTTTAAGAAAATTGATTTGGATGCACGTGGCACAAAATATCTTTTATAATTTGATTAAAATGCACAGAGGCAAAATTAATCTTTTTATAACTTGGGAGAATTATTTAAATATATAATCTTGTGAACGAATTACATGTTCCTTGTGTGTTCAGTAGCCCGGATCAAGTCCGGGTTAAAGATCAATAGACACACCACGTTATTCTTTTGTGCACTGACGGGTGTACGCCTACACCCCGCGCTTAAGTCGTGGCCATTTCGTAAAATGATGCCAAGGATATCCGGGACATGGTCATTAACCCCCCAAAGGCTTTAAGTAACAAGAATGTTTAAACGAGCCGATCAAATTATTCAATTAACCACCCAACGATGGAAGATTTGATGCCCGATCAAGCGGTATGCTATATACCGTAACCCAAGCCCGTATAGGGAAAATAAGTTAAAAGTATTTACCTGAGCAATGTATAAATCATAATAAGCAAAATGCAAGTAGCTTTTACTGGTCCTCCTAATCTGGAACGAAGGTTTATAATAACCTATTAGAATCCTAACGGGTCTTTAGTTAAGCTTAAGCTTAGACCGGTTAGTTTCAAAGACACGGTTCGTACGCACGATTAAGCGAAGACCGGATAGAATGTGATTTAGACCCGACAAGTTCAGAGACTTGCTTAATATGGGTATTTCATTCACACTCTGGATTTTGAGATAAAACCGATAAGGTTTGACCCGTTTCGGCTAATTTATGTAAACTAGTTACATAAACCGAACCGTACGCGTAATAAGCGTAACGGGTATTCATGAGAGCCATTTACAGGTTTTCCTAAGTTAATATGCCCCAAATATGTTGTGACATCAGTAAGATGTCTTTTATTATGCCCGAAACGAATTTAAACACAAACTATGCCCCGTAGGGGTAGTTTGGTCATTTAAAAGTTTATAAAAGAGTTTAAGTGTTTAACTGAGTTATAGGTATGATGTAATCAGCAAACATACTCAATTTGATAAGTTATAACAGTAGGGTAAAGTATATATATGAATTTATCAATTATAACCAAACTATGCGCCGTAGGGGCATTTTGGTAATTTCACACAAGCCGAAAAGCTCAAAACTGAAGTCTGAGTTTATCAACCTTTGCTTACTGTTAAAACATTATAATTTGTCTAAAATATCAGTAGGTATCAACCCGTGTATGTTTAAAATAGTTCTACTACATACTATGCGCTAAAAAACGCTTAATAAGGCGATTAGGAGCCATTTCCGGGTTCTATACCTAAAGCTGATATTTTTACCTTTCTAGAAGTCTTAAAATAATTTATTTATCATATGTGATCAGTAGCAAAAGGTTTGGAGTCATTTAGATATGTAAAACTCATTTTATGGCCCGTAAGGGCAAAACCGACAATTACCGGATTAAGCCTACGACTATAAGTTATGCTCAGCCTAAAATTAATTAAAAATCTTCAAAAATCCCAAAATAATATATTATATCAGTGGCTAATAAATTTGATATCGAAAAGTAGGCTTAACTAGGCTATACGCTAATTATGCCGTTTAATTAACATAAAGCTTTCGATTTACGCTAATGAGCATAACTCTTATTCTATACCTCAAACTAATGTCAAACTTTGCATACACGTTTATATATCAGTAATTAAAGTTTCTACACTTTTACATTTCCAAAAATCACGTTTTAAGGCAATAAGAGCATAATGGTCAACATATAGGCAATTAACGGAATCATGCGTATTAATTGGATAACTAATGATCTGAGGTGTATAATCACAGAGGGTTATACTAGCATGTAACCTGGTCCAAATGAAGCTCTTAGGTATTTATAAAACATACCATAACGGGTCAGAACTGAAAGTCAAAGTATAAGTCAAACTATGCGACTTTCGGTTCCGAACCGGGTCTATATAGGAAATTGTCGGGTTGGACATGTTTAGACATGTTCTTACACTCATTAACAAATTATATTAATGATCAACCAGGTTATATGTGTTCTACATTGCTAATCATGCATAAATTGTAATTTAAACATTCTGTTGACTTTTTATTAACACGTTTGACCCGACATTTGACCTAGTTAGAGTGGGAATCAGGGGGAACCCTTTTAAGGTTTTATTACCCACATAATTACCTACTTAGATGTACTTTTAATTCGAGATATGACTGAGCCATTATTAACTAATCTCGAAGTCAAACCGTAATTACGACGGTTTGACTTTTAGCTAAATAACTAAGCTAAACTCAATTAAAGAAGGTTAAGCAAACTTACAAGTTTCTAATGGTTGATTAGGAATGCCTGGAAAGTGCTCTTGTGCTCCACAAATGATCAGAAGTTGTTTGAGGGATGAATGATCAAGTGTTGCAATTTGTGAGCTTTATATAGTGAACTAAGGCACCATAAAGTGTTGACAACTTAGTCTACCACTGACCACAACATTCCCACAGGTGTCCTACATGTTTAGGGGTTGTTTAGGGGACAAGGGAGATGTGGAAAACCGTTTAAAACCAGTTCATGTGTTTAAACAGCAAACAACCAACTTTTCAGTCGCTGGGCACCCCTTACGGACCGTAAGGGGTGGCTTACGGTCCGTAAGCCATATGCTGAAAAAAAAAATGTTGTTCTTTCAGGATTTCGAAAGGGCAACCATCTTTTCCGAATTTGGGGCCTCAATTATCAGTTAGGGACCTCCCAAAATGGCCTTGAACAGTTACATACCCTACCATTTTGAATTGTTTGCTTGAATTCTTATTTGAAAGTGCCGAACAATGAGGTTTATCGAGCTTTTCTTCGTAGGAGTCCACCATTTCAATTATTGTCAAGAATTTTCTGGATTTAAGATATATTAGATGTTTAAGATATATATACTTGGGTCTTGGGATTTATAATTGAGGTCGTTCAGAGGTAAAAATTAACATGACGCCACTTTTAAATCCTGCCAAAACATCTTTATTACATCCGGGTTTACAACGCGTTTTGTCTTTCATGACACGTGTCGTTATTTCATTGAACACGAATTTTCGAGGTGTTACATCCTCACCCCCTTAAAATAAATCTCGACCCGAGATTTACTGAAATAAATAAGGGTACTTTTCTTTCATGGTGGATTCAACCTCCCACGTATACTCGGGACCTCTACGGGCATCCCATTTGACCTTAACAATAGGTACATGCTTCCTTCGAAGCTTCTTTACCTGTCGATCTTCAATCGACAAAGGTTTTTTTCCATAAACTTCAAGCTCTCATCTATATGCACATCTGTATGTGGTATAACCAGTGATTCATCAGCGAAGCACTTCTTCAGATTGCATATGTGGAACACATTGTGAATTCCACTGAGCTCTTCTGGTAAGTTTAACTTATAGGCAACTGACCCGACACGTTCGATAACCTCGAAAGGTCCTATGTATCTCGGGCTTAGCTTGCCTTTCTTACCAAATCGCATCACTCCTTTCCAGGGTGATACTTTGAGCAACACTTTATCACCTACTTCGAAGTGAAAAGCTTTACGTTTTGGATCAGCGTAGCTCTTCTGCCTATCTCGGGCAGCTTTGAGACGGTCACGAATCTGGACAATCTTGTCCGTCATCTCGAACACTATCTCTGGTCCTGATAATTGGACATCTCCAACTTCCGCCCAACAAACGGGCGATCTACACTTTCTACCGTATAATGCCTCGAAGGGCGCAGCCTTAATGCTGGTATGGTAGCTATTGTTGTAGGAGAATTCGATTAATGGTAGGTTCTTATCCCAACTACCACCCAAATCGATCGCACATGCACGTAGCATGTCTTCCAACGTTTGAATAGTACGCTCACTCTGACCGTCAGTTTGAGGATGATAAGCTGTACTAAACTTCAAACGTGTGCCCAAAGATTGTTGGAAACTCTTCCAAAAATGTGACGTGTATCTAGTATCTCGGTCAGAGATAATAGACACATGTATGCCATGTAAGGCTACAATCTTATCAACGTATAATTGGGCTAACATGTCGGAGCTATAAGTCTCCTTGATGGGTAAGAAATGTGCTGACTTAGTCAGGCTATCAACTATAACCCATATTGTATCATTTCCTTTCCTTGTCTTGGGTAACTTGGTAATAAAATCCATAGTTACCATTTCCCACTTCCACGTAGGAAGTTCAGGCTGTTGTAGCAAACCTGACGGTTTCTGATGCTCGGCTTTGACTTGCGCACATGTCAAGCATTTAGCTACATAGGTGGCTACAGACTTCTTCAAGCCTATCCACCAATAATTTGCCCTTAGATCCTGGTAATTGAACTTACCAATCTATTGCCCCTACAATAGATGTTTATCATTCTGTCTTTACAAGGTCTCCAAGGGAGCAACCTTGATGCTTACATATCAACTATCATAGAAAAGCTTATCTTAAGGTGAGATGGTTATTCCAACCACTACTAAACAAATTTTAAGGAATAGCAAATCCTTGTCGTTAGTCGAACAATTCGATGATCATGGGTAGCTGATGGCAAATTCTTAATCGTTGCCTAATTAGGGTTGCGGTAATGTATGCATAAGCAAAATGAACCGTCTTTCTTACCCAATAATATCAAACTCTCAGAATCTCGAGTTAGGCTATATGAATCTCCTATCTTAAATTTTTTCTTAATTAGGTTTTTGGTTATTCCATAATCAGCATGGAGTTCTTACAACACTCTAACCCAAAGCAGGATGTTAATCTTAATCCTACTCGCCTCTCGGGAGGTAAACAGGGTAGTCCTAGGAGAAGATAATCAAGATACAAGGAGGTTACAGAGATTTTCCCAATCTCAGACTCCAGTTCATCCATCCTTGCTCGTGCCAAATGAGTGACACTTTTATGTTATGAATCCACAGGTTCCTTTACCAGGAAACATTTATTTGGAAAAAATTTATTTTCTAGATATCTTCTTTGAATACTACTAGTCGGCTTTAGTACAATATGACCATCGAGATATCTCAGGGGTTCCATGCATTAAACCTCCATACTGATCAGGCATGGAAGTAATCTATGGGACACACTAGGATACGCCAATCCTCATATGGCACTTTTATCAAACATAGTTCGGCATTCGCAGGTGATGGAAAAACAATGAGAAAAATAATTAAAATAACATATGTTGTCGTACTCTATGCGAAGAAAGAGTACTTTTAGATTTTTCGGAAGGATTCCTTACCGATACTAGAAGAATCAGTTACTATGGTTTCCTTGGTAATTTATACCTTGTGGATAATATAAAAGTTTGCTAAGCTTATGGTTTATGAAGATTTATTATTGCCTGTATTAAATCAGGACACTTAGCAGAAAATTATCATTGGTAAATGATAATGAACGTACTTGATGACATCGTGAACTGCCTCTTGGCGTTCATCAGATGAGTTCAGGCATTTCTTCCTTTAGCCTTTCCAGGCTTAGCTGCACCTTCTTTGGCAGCTTTATGGTATCTAGTTCTGATGCGGCCTTACTCACCACAGCCGTGATAGACTGCATTCTTTATGTCCCTACATTCCGGGGAAATGATGACCTGTTCCTTAGCAGATGTCACTGCTTTGGTCCTGGTTCTATTCGACACTGTCCCTAGTGTCTTTGATAGCAATTCTTACATACAGGCTTCTTACTGAACTTTCATTGCTTTTTATTAAGCCTGTACTTGCTCTCTTTCTTAGATTTCTGGGAGTTATCCTCCTCATTTGGTTCATCCTTCATATCCGAAGTGTGAACAAAGCTCTTCTCACGAGCATTTGAACGTGGTTTTGGATGAAATTTAGAGCGAGAAGCATTCGGCTCTTTGGGTTGTTTCATGACCTTTTCCCCTTGGCCTTTCAAACTGCTGCGTTAACCACCGCTTGGAGATTTACTCCATTAATATTGAGGTTTACGTTTGAGACATTATTTGCTTTTGTCGCATTAATAGCATCGCGACCATTGCCTATCTCATCCGAGTTTTCCATACTCAAAACTTGGTACTAAATACCAAATTAAACCATTATTAGTCATCATCCTGATGACCTGACATAGATTAGCCACGGCATCCACGAACCGTATAGGCCATTATGTTCCGAACATTCTTAATGAATGCTATTTGAATGTATATCTATTACATTTAGTTTAGGTCACAAAAGGACTATCAATGGCATTCAAGGTTTGGAGCGTGTCCAATACCTGCTTGACAGGGGACCATAATGTCACAACTGTCTTTGTCACAAGGACGATTATAAATAGCTCAAAGGCTAGCCTTACATTACTTTCGTTATATATATATATATATATATACATAAATGGCATAGAAGCCTGTCACGAGGGACGTAGAAAGATATGGTAATAAGCCTAGTCATGAAGGACATAAGTAATCATATGTCGCGAAGGCCTTGTCGTAATGACATTTAGATGCGGCACAAATGGCCTTGTCTCAATGACGTTATAGGATATGGCACTAAGGCCTGTCACCAGCGATGTTAACATTTAGTATGTTAACTTGTCACGAACGACGAATTATAGCACGGAGGCTTGTTATGGGTGACTTGAAATATAACTTGTGGATTTGTCACAAGGACATCAATTCATAGGCTGCAATCTTATTAGATCAGGAGTCTTAAGGCTTGAACATAGTTCTTCACCTTTGGACAGGGAGTCATAGACTACAACTGTCATCGTCTTGACCGGCGATTCTTTTGACAGAAAGGTAAACCAATTAACATCACTAATGGATGTCTATCTATAATTTTTGTATCTTATGATATTAGTCATGATCACATCGATCATATTGACTATTAGGTTTTGGGTATAATCCCACCATTTTGAATAGGGGATCATAAAGATCACCACTATTTTGTCTTATCGACAGAAGAATAAGGCATAGCCCGTAGGCAATTCATCACTAGGGATGTCAATATTATGAATTTATGATCATCATACTGATGATACTAGTCAGGATCGCAATGATCATATAGACTATTAGGCTTGAGTGCAGCTCACTACCTTAAACAGGGGATCATAGAGATCGTAATGTTTGTGTCACAAATGGACAATATAATATGGCCCGTAGGCGAAACATCACTAATGGATGTTTACAATGGATTCATCATTTTAGATGATATAAGTCAGGATTGCATTAATCATATTGACTATTCGGCTTGAGCATAGCTCACCACCTTAGACAAGGAATCATAAAGATCATAATGTCTCAGATGGACAATTTATTATAGCCCGTAGGCAAAACATCTTTTCTTGACAGGGAGTTGTAGGCTACCACTGTCTTTAGCCTCGGAGGGCGTTAATTATAGCCCGTAGGCATTTCCCTCCTAAGGGATATTTATGGTATGATCATCTTTTCAGATGATATTAGTCGAGATCGTACGGACCCTATCGACTATTATGCTTGGAAGTATTCCAACATCTTTAGACAGGGTCAAAGACCATCACTGTCGTTGTCTTATCGGACAACAAATTTAGCCCGTAGGCACTTCATCACTCACGGATGTTTATAATATGATCATCTTATAAGATGATATAAGCCATGATTTCTAGATCATAAGGCAAATTAGGAAAAAAAAATCCAATATAGGGATGACTGTTGTGATTTTATCGAATCACATTTGTCAGGAGTGCTAACACGTTCTTAGGTGTTAACAAGGATCTGAATCCCTTGAGTAGGTTTCACCATCTTGGCCGCGTAGGCTAGGTTTCACCTTTAAGATTCTTTTTAAAAGCCATACTGGCAGGGAAGGAAGGATATTTATTTTATTCAGGATTTTTATCATAAGTCCTAATTTATAAGTTAATAATAGCACAAATGGCCTAGTCGCGTAGACAAGTTTAATTTATAAGCCATGATTTCAGATAATCGCGGCATTAAGGTTTGAATCAAAGTTCATTACCTTTTCCTGACAGGGAGCTATAGGCTACCACTGTCTTTAGTCTCAGAGGACATCAACTATAGCCCGTAGGCACTTCCCTTCTAAGGGATGTTTATTACGGAATTGCCCCTTAGGGAAATTCATTAACCATGGTAAGCAGAGACCATATTTGGTTAATTTATTAATCATATTTATTTAGGATTTCTATTATAATTTATCCTAATTATAGAACATTAACAGTTTTATTAGTGGCACCCAATGGCCTGGTCACATGGACATTTATATATTATAAGCTTATGATTTCAGAGAATCAAAGCAACAATAACAGTTTTATTTAATAGCACAAAAGGCCTAGTCACAAGGACAATTTTTAAACCATAAGCCATGATTTCAGAGAATCAAGGCCCTTAAATAGAGTAGCATAACAGGCTTAGTCACAAGGACAATTTTAAATCATAAGCCATGATTTCAGAGAATCAAGGCCTTTAAATATATTAGCACAACAGGCTTAGTCACAAGGACATATATAAATTTATATGCTATGATTTCAGAGAATCAAATCATTTGAGGTTTGAACCTAGTTCATTACCATTTTCTGACAGGGAGTCATAGCTACCACTGTATTTTGGCTCATGTGGAAATGAGCAAGGCCCGTAGGCACTATATTACCACGTATGGTTAAAATATGATCATCTTAATTGATGATGTAATCCCAGGATTCAGGGATCATTAAACTGGGTTAGGAATCTTTTGAAGAATCCTTAATAACGTGTGTGATTTCCAACGAATCACATATGTCGGTAGTGTTAACATGTTTTCAGATGTTAACTGGGATACGGAACTTTTAAATAGGTCTTACCATCTTGGCCAGGTCTTTATAATGACACTCAGGCTAGGTTTCACTCTTAAGATTCTTTTAATATTTATCGCAGAACAATTTCTAAATTGAAATGTTAATAAGGATCTGAATCTAAATTGAGGAACTGCCATCTTGGCCGGTCTTAATATGACCCGAAGCTAGGTCTTGTCCTTTTTAGATTTTTGCCATTTTATTATAATGGTAGATCTTGCAAAAGGAAATGTTATTTTTCCATTTATTTAATATTTCTTGTTTAGAATGAAAGTTTAAACTTAATCATTCCCCTATATAAAAATAAAAGTATAAAGTTGCCCTAAGAGGGACTTGAAAGGAATAATGTTGTCCTCGTAGGGACTGAAAGATAATTGTGTCCTTATAAGGACTTATTAAGGAAACGATCTTCAGCAAGAGGAGTTTCTTCTTTATTTTATTTCTGAGTGTCCTATCCTTGGATGCTCGTTTTATTCTAGCCGCGGTACGAAGCTCAGCATTTCAAGGCTCCAGATGTGGAGAAAATTTTTTTTTATTACAGCTTCTTCGCTTGGCGACGTATAAGTAAAAATTTGGAAGCAAAAATTTCCAGGTTAGGATTGAGAATATTCCTAAGTTAAGTCTAGACTCAGAAGGTCAAGGAATGTGCTACTGTGTCATTGAGATTAAACACGAAAGACTAGTGTTCAATTCACTCAATGTTGGCTCTGATACCAACCTGTCACACCCCGATTTCCACGTGTCACCGGTGGGCCCGGTGGGGGAGTATCGTGACGTGGTTGGCAACATAATAGTCAAACAACACAATATTTAATATGCACAGCGGAAGCAATTTAAAAGATATAATACAACCGAATATAATATTGTAATATCAAATATCACAACTGTCGATTGTTTATCCACAGACGGATCGTAAATAAAATGGAAACAATAGTTCAACAGTCTTTTAGGCATCTTAAGCTTGCGAGACTTCTATCGATGCTAAGGAGAAATATCCAGCCAATTACGTATAGTACCTGCATTTAGCCTTTTTGGAAAATACGTCAGTTTACACTGGTAAATACAATTAATTGACTCATTTTGAAAATGGTTTAAGAAAATTGATTTGGATGCACGTGGCACAAAATATCTTTTATAATTTGATTAAAATGCACAGAGGCAAAATTAATCTTTTTATAACTTGGGAGAATTATTTAAATATATAATCTTGTGAACGAATTACATGTTCCTTGTGCGTTCAGTAGCCCGGATCAAGTCCGGTTTAAAGATCAATAGACACACCACGTTATTCTTTTGTGCACTGACGGGTGTACGCATACACCCCGCGCTTAAGTCGTGGCCATTTCGTAAAATGATGCCAAGGATATCCGGGACATGGTCATTAACCCCCCCAAAGGCTTTAAGTAACAAGATTGTTTAAACGAGCCGATCAAATTATTCAATTAACCACCCAACGATGGAAGATTTGATGCCCGATCAAGCGGTATGCTATATACCGTAACCCAAGCCCGTATAGGGAAAATAAGTTAAAAGTATTTACCTGAGCAATGTATAAATCATAATAAGCAAAATGCAAGTAGCTTTTACTGGTCCTCCTAATCTGGAACGAAGGTTTATAATAACCTATTAGAATCCTAACGGGTCTTTAGTTAAGCTTAAGCTTAGACCGGTTAGTTTCAAAGACACGGTTCGTACGCACGATTAAGCGAAGACCGGATAGAATGTGATTTAGACCCGACAAGTTCAGAGACTTGCTTAATATGGGTATTTCATTCACACTCTGGATTTTGAGATAAAACCGATAAGGTTTGACCCGTTTCGGCTAATTTATGTAAACTAGTTACATAAACCGAACCGTACACGTAATAAGCGTAACGGGTATTCATGAGAGCCATTTACAGGTTTTCCTAAGTTAATATGACCCAAATATGTTGTGACATCAGTAAGATGTCTTTTATTATGCCCGAAACGAATTTAAACACAAACTATGCCCCGTAGGGGTAGTTTGGTCATTTAAAAGTTTATAAAAAAGTTTAAGTGTTTAACTGAGTTACAGGTCTGATGTAATCAGCAAACATACTCAATTTGATAAGTTATAACAGTAGGGTAAAGTATATATGTGAATTTATCAATTATAACCAAACTATGCGCCGTAGGGGCATTTTGGTAATTTCACACAAGCCGAAAAGCTCAAAACTGAAGTCTGAGTTTATCAACCTTTGCTTACTGTTAAAACATTATAATTTGTCTAAAATATCAGTAGGTATCAAACCGTGTATGTTTAAAATAGTTCTAGTACATACTATGCGCTAAAAACGCTTAATAAGGCGATCAGGAGCCATTTCCGGGTTCTATACCTAAAGCTGATATTTTTACCTTTCCAGAAGGCTTAAAATAATTTATTCATCATATGTGATCAGTAGCAAAATGTTTGGAGTCATTTGGATATGTAAAACTCATTTTATGGCCCGTAAGGGCAAAACCGACAATTACCGGATTAAGCCTACGACTATAAGTTATGCTCAGCCTAAAATTAATTAAAAATCTTCAAAAATACCAAAATAATATATTATATCAGTGGGTAATAAATTTGATATCGAAAAGTAGGCTTAACTAGGCTATACGCTAATTACGCCGTTTAATTAACATAAAGCTTTCGATTTACGCTAATGAGCATAACTCTTATTCTATACCTCAAACTGATGTCAAACTTTGCATACACGTTTATATATCAGTAATTAAAGTTTCTACACTTTTACATTTCCAAAAATCATGTTTTAAGGCAATAAGGGCATAATGGTCAACATATAGGCAATTAACGGAATCATGCATATTAATTGGATAACTAATGATCCGAGGTGTATAATCACAGAGGGTTATACTAGCATGTAACCTGGTCCAAATGAAGCTCTTAGGTATTTCTAAAACATACCATAACGGGTCAGAACTGAAAGTCAAAGTATAAGTCAAATTATGCGACTTTCGGTTCCGAACCGGGTCTATATAGGAAATTGTCGGGTTGGACATGTTTAGACATGTTCTTACACTCATTAACAAATTATATTAATGATCAACCAGGTTATATGTGTTCTACATTGCTAATCATGCATAAATTGTAATTTAAACATTCTGTTGACTTTTTATTAACACGTTTGACCCGACATTTGACCTAGTTAGAGTGGGAATCAGGGGGAACCCTTTTAAGGTTTTATTACCCACATAATTACCTACTTAGATGTACTTTTAATTCGAGATATGACTGAGCCATTATTAACTAATCTCGAAGTCAAACCGTAATTACGACGGTTTGACTTTTAGCTAAATAACTAAGCTAAACTCAATTAAAGAAGGTTAAGCAAACTTACAAGTGTCTAATGGTTGATTAGGAATGCCTGGAAAGTGCTCTTGTGCTCCACAAATGATCAGAAGTTGTTTGAGGGATGAATGATCAAGTGTTGCAATTTGTGAGCTTTATATAGTGAACTAAGGCACCATAAAGTGTTGACAACTTAGTCTACCACTGACCACAACATTCCCACAGGTGTCCTACATGTTTAGGGGTTGTTTAGGGGCCAAGGGAGATGTGGAAAACCGTTTAAAACCAGTTCATGTGTTTAAACAGCAAACAGCCAACTTTTCAGTCGCTGGGCACCCCTTACGGACCGTAAGGGGTGGCTTACGGTCCGTAAGCCATATGCTGAAACAAAAAAAAATGTTGTTCTTTCAGGATTTCGAAAGGGCAACCATCTTTTCCGAATTTGGGGCCTCAATTATCAGTTAGGGACCTCCCTAAATGGCCTTGAACAGTTACATACCCTACCATTTTGAATTGTTTGCTTGAATTCTTATTTGAAAGTGCCGAACAATGAGGTTTATCGAGCTTTTCTTCGTAGGAGTCCACCATTTCAATTATTGTCAAGAATTTTCTGGATTTAAGATATATTAGATGTTTAAGATATATATACTTAGGTCTTGGGATTTATAATTGAGGTTGTTCAGAGGTAAAAATTAACATGACGCCACTTTTAAATCCTGCCAAAACATCTTTATTACATCCGGGTTTACAACGCGTTTTGTCTTTCATGACACGTGTCGTTATTTCATTGAACACGAATTTTCGAGGTGTTACACACGTAGTTTAGTTACCGCTTTTGTTTAGAAACTTATAAGATATTCCATGTTAGGAATATTGTAGAATGCACGCTAGCAAGTCAAGTCTTGGAAACGACATCACGAAGTCGTAATTAGCTAGCTTTGCACAAGACATTTCAGACCCCACCTTTTAAAGTTTTACATTTTTGTAAATGTTTTCGGGGTGGAAAGACATGCACGTTTTTCAGAAACATACAAGGTTATCGATAAACAAAGATTGCATATTTTAGACAAAGCACGTTTTGCAAGAACATACAAAGTTTTCGAATGAATGAAAACTCACATTTCTAAATCATGTTACGAACGGATTTCAAGGAACTCAAACGGTTTACGAATGAACTTTACACTAAATATACCGGTTTTTACAAAACAAATGCGTATTATCGAAAAGTGAGTGATTTTTATGACTAGGGGAAGTTAGCCTTAGAGGCTAGGGTAAAAATACATGTTACAATTATTACAGACATTTGCAGACATTTACAGACATTTACAAACATTTACAGACGTTTACAGACTTTTTATACATGGTATGGTTAGCCTAAGGAGGGTTTACTACTAGACTAGATCATGTGAGTGGTGGGTACAACACTTAAGGCCATTAATCCTCATTGTAGGACCACGGGACATGAGTGATAGATCTATTTGGGTGTAGCGAGCCCACACACATGAGGCCGGGGCGGCCCATAGTGGTGACTATGTCTTCATACCAGAGACAAATTTGCTAGGTTTGAGTCTTCCTGCATCATTTCACACATACCAGTGGCTTTGCAACCCATTGGTGATCTCTTTTTTTTTTCCTTAATGCTACATACCAGGGACTTTTATTCATACATGAAAGGTTTATACATACTCACATAAATACTTGATTTATACAAATTAAATGTCATGTTTTTATACAAATTCAAAAAGCATAGGATTATGCGGGCATGAAGTCAAAGTCAGGGTGGGCATTGACGGGTATACGAACATTACAAATACAAGACTTTACAAATACAAGACTTTACAAATACAAGACTTTACAAATACATGGTTACAAATACAACGTTTCCATATAACTTGGCAAGAAAATGATTTCTAAATTCGTTTTCTCAATATTATTTCACAAACCGGTTATTCAAAAGATTTATTTCAAATCTTTTACAAACTATGAACTCGCTCAACTTTATGTTGATTTTTCGCATGTTTCTTTCTCAGGTTACAGTTCTAAGACAAGGCACGGTTGGAATAGGAGAACCATTGGGGATTCGAGTACCTAGTGGGCGTTCGATTTACTTAAAGTCTTAGCTTATTTTGCTTCCGATGTGCAATGAAGATACCAGTCCAGTCACGCCAGCTCTGATAATTTCGGGGTGTGACACCGAGCATGTGTAATAGATTTCGGTGGAAACTGGGATAACCATTTACTCTTAATTGAATTCTCCTATAACAATAGTTACCATTCAAGCATCGAAGCTGCCCCGTTCGAAGCACTATACGGACGAAAATGTAGAACTCCATTCTGTTGGGTAGAAATAGGAGAAAGCCAATTATCAGGCCCCGAGATCGTACAAGAAACTACCGACAAGATCACTCAAATCAAGGAAAGACTGAAAACGACTCGAGATCGCCAGAAGAGTTATGCAGACAATCGACGCAAGCCATTAGAGTTCCAGGTTGGAGACAAAGTACTATTAAAAGTTTCTCCTTGGAAAGGAGTAGTTCGGTTTGGTAAGAAAGGAAAGTTAAGTCCAAGGTATGTAGGACCATTCCCAATAATTCAGCGAATAGGACCGGTTGCCTATCGCTTACAAGTACCAGAAGAGTTAGCCGGGGTACATGATGTATTTCATGTATCTAACCTCAAGAAATGTCTATCGGACGAATCGCTAGTAGTCCCTCTTCAAGACATACAGGTGAATGAAAAATTGAAGTTCATGGAGAAACCACTTCAAATAGAAGACAGAAAGATTAAGTTTCTCAAACACAAAAGATTGGTACTGGTTAAAGTCAAGTGGGATTCAAAAAGAGGACCCGAATACACCTGGGAGCTGGAATCGGAGATAAAGCGAAAGTATCCTCACTTATTTCAATAAATCTCGAGGATGAGATTTTAAATAAGGTGGGGAGGATGTAAAGACCTGCAAAATTGTCCATAAACGACCCGTAAGTGAAAACCCGGACCCCTGAAACCCTAATGTGCATGAAAAACCAAGAAAACAAGATTTCTGGATTTCACGCGGGCCGCGTAAAAGATAAGCTCAGGGTTATGCGGGCCGCGTCAACTTAAAGTTGACCGGATAAGCGTTCCAGGCCACGTGTCGCACACGTGGCGGACCCACTGATGACACGCTAGCCCTACACGTAGACTAGGGGCCCTCGCGGGCCGCGTAAGATTCAAGTTAAGGTTTACGCGGGCCGCGTAAAACCTTAAAATCAGCTATAAATTGCTTGTGCATGGGACTTGTTTCTGCATTCGAAAATTTAGCTTCAAAACGTCCAAATTCTGCAGAAAACGGGTCTTTAGGTGTCCAGGCGTTGCTACGATACAGGGTATAACTCGATCACTGCTACGATATAATGTCCGATCGATTGAAACCGATCCGATGGATGTTTAAGTGCTGCCTATATTTGGGCTATACTTTGTCATTCGCCGTGAGGGTTTTGATTTCGTGAGCATATCATAAATGTTGTATTAAGTTACTGACCTAGTTTCGTGTGCATTGTCATTTAAACTAGGTTACAAGGCTAAATCAGTAGGCTAAACTCTGCCCAATTAAACCTGCAATGTGAGTCATTCTCTTTTTTATCAACTGTTTTACTAAATCTCAATTTATTTTCAAAAGTTATAATTACAGGGATTAAGTCGTGGTTATCTTAAATTACTGGCAAGTGGGGTATTGTGCACATTACTAATTTCTCACGGTTAGGTTCATCAACTTAACAGTGATAATCATCACTACTTGGGTGAAAGGACCCAATAGTGGTATGACCATCGTCACCAGGGTGTGACACGGCGACAGATAAAAATAAGATAGTAGCCATTGTAATCGCTCTTATGCTGTAATTTATAACTAAAGTGTCGTTTTGTTTAACTTGAATGACTCGCCAGTATTTCCCCGCTGATGAAATATTTTTAAACATGTTTCAGGTGACCTACTGTGAATCAAGGAAAAGTGCTACGGAGCACTAACAAGCTTGAAGTGGTGGCTCAGTAAAATAAATAAACATGTTTTGTAAAATAAGGGATTCCTGGTGAAATTCCCTTTACTGTAAATTACGGGATTTTGTCCCAAATTATGAAATAAAATAATTGGGCATTTTCAAGTTTTAAAAGATCCCGTTAAACTTCCGCTGTCAACTCAAATAATAAATACCACGGGTTTCTGTCCCGCGGCTCCTGGACCGGGTAACACCGGGACGAGGGCCGTGACTTGTGATTTGGTCATTCTAATTGTTTTTCCCAAATCATTTAAAAGTGTCATTTTCCTCCCTGATCTTTTCAACTTATTATCATTCCACTCCATGCCTCAAACGATATCCAATTCTATTGTTAAATCCTGGTCACGTGCCCCTCACATGAGGGGCATTTCAGGCTTTTCCCATCCCAACTATATATACACATATATATATTATCACCTCTCTCTACCACTACCACTACCACTACCAACATTCCCACCACACCTCCCATTCCCCTTGCCACCACCACAACCATCTCATACGACCACCACCACAACCACCTCTTACAACCACCACTACAACCATCATCCACCACCTATTCACCACCACCATCTACCACCTCCGGAGTTCCCTGAACAACAACCACCATAGCGATGAACGAGTTCAAAACTGTCGCCACCACCTAGCACCACCACTGAATTACCCCAAACAACCACCACCATTGCGATAGACAAGTTCAGATCTGTAATAACCACCACCAAAATACCCTAGATCTGCAATAGCCACCACCGAAATACCCTAGAAATATCCCAACCGATAGCAACCGCCATCTTAAAACCTAAACCCTAGTCGCCGCTTAAACCCCCAATACCACAACCTTAACCTAACTTTCCAGCCACAACCTTCAGAGTAGTGACGATTTTTATGGCTCCACAGACCTGATATCAAAGTGGCGGTGGTTCTAATGACGAGGTTATTGTGGTGGCTTTAATGATGTAGTGGTGGTGGCGGTTTAACGGAATTTACTGTGGTGGTTTGTCGGAAGTACTGTGGTGGTGGCCGAAATCAGTGAAGAAGATGTTGGGTTTATGGGGGGAGAGGGGGAGGGAGGGAAAGAGAGAGGGATGATAAGGGTAAATGGTGATGGTGGTTGTGGTTGTTTAAAGTAAAGAGAGAGAGAGAGAGAGAGAGAGATTTGATCCTTTGAATTAATAAATTGGTTACGTATAAATTAAATCCTTATCTATCAAATTACCAAAATCCCCTTTTGATTGTATATAAAAATACTGAAGTAACCTTACTTTTTACTGAGTTAGAGTTAAGGAGTAAACTGGCAATAAAATAAAAAAATCAGGAAGAAAAATGATACTTTTAAATGATTTAGAC
The DNA here is from genome assembly GCA_030545235.1 of Helianthus tuberosus. Taxonomy (NCBI): domain Eukaryota; kingdom Viridiplantae; phylum Streptophyta; class Magnoliopsida; order Asterales; family Asteraceae; genus Helianthus; species Helianthus tuberosus. The sequence goes on along the minus strand of CM060394.1, from coordinate 93,628,148 downwards.
AAAACATTAAAATAACCAGGTAGACTGTGAATGAATTCAGGCCCATTTCTTTGATTGGAGGGATATACAAAGTAATCGCAAAACTACTAGCGTCCAGGTTAAAGAAGGTCATACCCTCCATTGTGACTCCGGTACAAACAACTTTCATGGAAGGAAGATCCATTTTTGACGGGCGATTAATCACAAGTGAAATCACCTTTTGGGCAAAAAAGAGCAAAAAATAGATTTTCTTTTTCAAAGTTGACTCCGAGAAAGCCTATGACTCGATAAATTGGAAATTCTTACTCTCTAATTTAAAAGCGATGAATTTCCCTAGCCATTGGACGAAATGGATTGGAGCATGTTTAAAGTCTAGTTGGGCATCGGTTCTCATAAGTGGATCACCTACGACAGAGTTCAAACTACAAAGAGGCCTCCGACAAGGTGACCCGCTATCGTCGTTCCTTTTTATCTTAGCAATGGAAGCACTAGAGGTTATCATGAAAAGGGCGGATAGGAGAGGAGTTTTTAAAGGTATCAAGCTACCTAATGACGGCCCAAGTTTAACACTTATGCTACGTAGAAGATGTAATATTCATGGGAGAATGATCCGAAATGAACATTCTAAACCTCAATCGTATATTGAGGTGTTTTTTCCTCTGCTCGGGACTAAAAGTCAATCTAAAAAAGTCACGGTTATACGGTGTTGGAGTGGAGGAGGATGAGATCGAAGCAATGGCCGGAAAATTAAATTGTAGTAAAGGAAAACTACCATTCAGTTTCCTTAGCCTAACCATTGGCGCGAATATGAAAAGAGTGAAGCACTGGAAACCTGTGATCGACAAGTTCAACAAAAAATTATCGGCTTGGAAGGCTAATTGTCTATCGTTTTCCGGTAGAATGGTGTTGGCAAAGGCGGTAATGGGGGCACTACCAAATTACTATTTCTCTATGTATTTAGCACCAAAGAAGGTTATTAATACACTAGACGCTATACATAGAGACTTCATATGGGGTAGGAAGGCTGGCAAGCATAAGATACGGTGGATCGCATGGGGAAATATGATAAGAGAAAAGCAATAGGGTGGGTTTGGACTGGGAGACTGTGCAAATCTTGCCTTTATGATAAAGTGGTGGTGAAAGTATAAGGCGAGACCAGAGGAGTTATGGACGAAAGTGATAAAGTCAATTCATGAGAGTAAAAGAAGTTATAATTTTTTATCAATTAACAATAATTTTGCAGGGATATGGAAAGATATTGTGGCTGCAGGAAAAGAACTTGAAAGCATGGGAATCGTGGTAACAAAGGAGCTGGCTGTGGAGCTGGGCAACGGAAAAACAGTGAAGTTATGGCTGGATCATTAGATCGGTGACAGGACTCTCAAAGAAGAATATTCGGCGCTATTCAAGATTGTAATGAACAAACATGCATACGTTGCGGAAAGTGTTACAGTTTTGCAGAATGAAGTTCAATGGAATATAGGTTGTGTTCGACCCTCGAATACGGACGAGGAATGGGCCTAGTGGTCTAGCCTGATACAAAATCTTAAGAATACAAAGATCAAGACAGGACAAGACCGGTGGAATTGGAAGTCCAACAGTAGTGGTGTGTTTTCGGTTGCTGCAGTTAGAAATCACTTAAATAAGTTTGAAGCCATCAATGATGAGGAAGAATAGAAGTACTGGAATCGGTGGACACCGCCAAAAGTAAATTACTTCATATGGAGAGCGGCGATTGAGAAAATTCCGGTGAAACGAGAACTAGCCAGGAGAAGGATTCCATTAAGTAATCTAATGTGTTCAAGATGTGGGATACAAGAGGAGACTCTGGACCATTTAATATATGAATGTACGAGATCACAATCAATATGGAAAAACATCCTCATTTGGTTAAAACTTCCTACTTCAAATGTATATCGATCATGCAGAGATGTTTTGGAATTTGCTAATAACTTAACAGGATCAAGTGACTGGAAGAAAATCATCAACGTGGCATTTCAAGCGACCATTTGGAATATTTGGAAATCCCGGAATGATAAATAATTCGAAGGATATCTATGAAATGACAATGAAGTAACGGAGACAATAAAGGCGGACAACTTCATTTGGTTAAAAACCAGGTCGAAAATTCAAAACATTGTGTGTGGGAAAGATGGGCGGATTTTAATATAAGAGACATAGTAAGATAGGTGTGATGTAAAAGGGAGTGGAAGTTCTTTTCAATTTTCTTGTCTTGTACTGTTCGTTGAGTTTTTACATCATTTGCTAACCCTGCTCTATGTGTCATAGAATCTTACTGTTCAAAAAAAAAAAAAAAAAAAAACAGTAAAATAGAAGTTATCTCGACATCCCGCCTAACATGGGGTTTCATCCACTATTTCTTAATAAAATGTCAATTTAGTGACTTTATGGGTAGTCTTTTAAAAATTATTTGAAAGTAAAGCCAGGTGCTTTTAGATATCTTAGTGAGGGCGACAAAACATTAAAATTCACAACGCTAAGGAACACTTACAACACTCGTATTGACTTTTAGCACGACATACGAATCCAACACTTTCTGTCTTTGTGTAATGTGTGGCCATAAAGCCCTCCATACTTCTTCCACGTTATATCCTCTCCCCTCTCTCGCTATATATTATATCCATATCTATACATATATCCCGTCAGATCCAACCTCCTAAAGTCCGCTCTCTCTTTTACCGCTTTATATTTTTAAGACCAAAATTATACTTAACCACTAAGCTATCTGACACCTACATATACACACACCAGTTTCCATAACAAAATATATTATGAGAAGTCGGTCGTGGAACATGGATCAAGAAAATAACAAGTTTGTGGAGGATTTCTTTGGGTCGATACCAGAAGGGTTTGTAGCCAAGGCTTTGTCGTTGACCAGCCCTGGAGATGCGTGCAGGTTGTCGTTGGTGTGTTCGGTTTTTAGGTCGGCCGCCGAATGGGACGCCGTGTGGGAGAGTTTCTTGCCGCCGGATTATCACAAGATTGTAACGCAGGACGAGAACGCCGGTTGTTCGTCCTTCGGTTCCAAGAAGGACTTGTATCTTCGGCTTTGTGATCACCCCCTCATCATCGATGGTGGCAATAAGGTTGGTTGTTAGCTTCTTAATGTTTTTTTGTTTGAATTATTTTCTCGACCCATATTGTCGACTCCCACTGCAACACACGGGTTCTCCCCCTAAATTATTATATTTAATTATTTTGAACATATATATGGTTTAAAAGTCAAAACCAGGTTTGGTTGGTTGGGTTGACTCATAATACTACATATACACTTTTTTTTTTTTTTGAACGGCACTACATATACACTTAGTTCCAAAACGTTGGGGCAGACTTTATGATCAATTTGTGTCAGTGGGCGGACCTACACACAGTTTTGGGGACGGCGAATCCCATAAAAAATTTAGTATATATTTTAGGAAAAAAAACCTAATCGCACCTTTAAGATATGATTGAACGACTCATATCCGCACCTCTAGCAAATAATTCCGTCCCGTCATCATATATCAAACATGAAAAAATAACACCATTGTTGAATTTGACAGAGCTTCTCACTGGACAAACGGACTGGTAAGAAATGTTATATGTTGGCCGCAAGAGATTTATCGATAGTTTGGGGCGATACACCACGGTATTGGAGATGGATTTCATTACCCGAATCGCGGTAAGCTTTCAGTCTCTCATTCTTATTCGTAATCTAGGGCGTAGTCGAAAGTCGAATCAACAATTAAGTTAACATTTTGGTTCCGAATTGTAGGTTTACCGAGGTGGCAGAGCTCATAAGTGTTTGCTGGTTTGAAGTGCATGGCAGGATCAGTACTTCAATGCTATCGCCAAACACTGTTTACGTAGCATTTATCGTGTTCAAATCGACTTCAGAAACTCACGGGTTCGAGTACCAACCAGCAGAGGTTTCGATTGGGATAAGTGGGTTGGAGAGCCAGACCCAGACCGTGTTTCTTGAACCCGAAGGTGAACAGAGAAGGCGGTATCCAGTAGTGCCGAGAAGGCGAATGGGAATGTACCATAGAGGTGGTGTCGCCTATCCGAATCTGACCCAGAACCAAAACCAGAATGTTATCGCGCCAGTGAACGCGAGCGCGAATGGCAACGGGCCGAGGCAAAGGGAGGATGGATGGATGGAGATTGAGCTTGGTGAGTATTTGATCAAGGGAGGGGAGGAAGGTGAATTGGAAATGAGTATGACAGAAGTGAAAGGAGGAAATTGGAAGGGTGGGCTTGTGATTCAAGGGATTGAGATTAGGCCTAAGCCTTGTAAAACTTGAGTCCTCTCTTGTTGTTTTTCCTTTTTTTTTTTTTTTTTTTTTTTTTTTTTGGTATTTGGTGGAAAATTAATTTCAATCAAGTTTGATTCAGTTGGTTAGGATTGCAGAGTAAAGACTTCAAAATTGTCTTATTAATTTTCATTGTATTTATATATCACGGGTAGGGTTCCAGCGTGAACCTAATCCCATGCGTGAACTAATCTGGACCATTGATTTCCTTTTTAGTTGTTAAGGGCATGATTGTAATTATATAAAAATTAGATTTAAATCATTATTTTAATAATTGAATTAAGTTACATCTTTCCTATTTTAAATTCATTATCCACATTATCTTTTATTTCATTTTTATTTTTTAGATTTCACCACCAGAATTCGGATTATGATTTTTAAGATTCACGTAACCTTCATATTTCAACGGTATACACATGTGTACTTGGATATGAATTGAACAGTACACATGTGTACTCAGCATGGTACATATGTGTAATTAGCTACATAATACATACATATAAACAAACAAAACCTGTAAAACTATTTTATATTAAGCAAATAACAAGTTACATAATGTTTGCCAAACCAAAAAAAAAACATACAAGTTCCCGATTCGTGAAAACAATAAACGCAACATAATCGGAAAAATAAAAAAGACATAGTCTTTTACAACTATTCGCCACGTTGTATGCTGAATCATCCTTATCGACCAAGCAAACAAACATACGTGAATCATCCTTATCGACCTCATACGTGAATCATCCTTATCGACCTTCCATCTCCACTTTTCTCGTTTACGACATCTCCTATAATAACACAAAAAACTCAGCAATTAGTACTTTGCATAATTCACAAGTGTACATCAACTACTTTACATATTCAATACACAAAAAAATATGAGATATCACAAAAACATACGCTATACACATGTGTACATCGCATTAAAATCAGAGTAAAAATCAGAATACACATGTGTACATCGCATTAAAACAGAGAAAAATCAGAATACACATGTGTACAGCGCGTTAAAAACAGAGCAAAATAAAAAAAATTGAACAAAAAAACAGGGACATCACAAAAACAGACGCTATACACATGTTGTAACACCCCGTGTTTTCACGAGTGAAAGCCAAAGTCAAGGTCAAAGTCAACGACCGATTTCGCGCAACGTGACTCGTAGAATTGTTTGTATGATATTTAGATTATGTGGAGTAAGTGTCGTACATTGCAAGCACCACCCCGTATCTCAATCGACCTACGACTGTGAAGGATAGGAAGTAACAATGCGATAAAGTTAATCAAGCTATGCTAATCAAATCGGCATCAAATCGTAACTCGAGCTACGTATTTTACTTGTCTGTTATACGTGTGTGTGTGCCTTACGTGTTACCTGTGCATGTTTACTTTATGTTATGATATGGTGTGATAATCAAGCGAACTCAATCGAACTCGAAGTCTAACTCGAACATAAGCGAACCCGAACCCGAACTCGAACCCCGAATCGAACCATATAAGAAGTAGTTGGGACTGAAAGTAATTTGACTAGGAAACCCTATCGAATCGCTCGCAAATCAGAACCGAATCAACGACGCACCGAACACACCAAAGGAGGTGGCGTCCGCACGGATGGCCAATCCGCACGGATGGCCAATCCGCACGGATGGCCAGTCCGCGCGGATAACCTACCCGGGTGCGTGCCATGCGCACGGCTCACCCCCTTTCCCTTTTTGGCATCCTATAAATACACGGGTCACTCTCCACTTTTTCCACTTTTGGCAAGTGACGTCCGAACCACACGCATTCCTCACCTTTTTCCCAGATTTCTCTTAATCCAGGTAAGATCTTGCACTATTTCTTGTACATCTTTGACCACTACACCATTCTACACATTTCTATCTTTCGAATCATCGATTTTAACCATGAAATCATCCGGATTTGAGGTATTCACGGGTGACGTCATCATGAAGTTCGTAAGAACTTCATGCTTGGCTTCATTCCACCAAGAATATCTCAGATCTAAACGATTTCTACAAGTTTTTACAATAATTTCACCAAGATCTAAACTTTTCTAAGGATAAAAGAGTTGAAGGAAATAAACCTAAGTTCTCTCCTTCTTTTACCCTTAAAACCGGTACGAATCCGATCGGTCCTAGTGTTCTACTCGACAATAGTGATGCCCTAGTTCTAGATCTGGAATCCTACCCACAGACAACTGATTTCGGGGTTAACCGGGATTACCGTTCTGAGTCGCCGACGGGCCGAGTTAGGGTGGTTCCTGACCGGTCTAGTCACGCGGGTGAGAACACAACTCCAAGTGGTTGCCACGTATTCAGAACGTCTCGATAAACGACAACAGGAACCGAGTGTAGACGAACGGAACAACCAGACTAGTTGTCCGCACGGACAAGCTATCCGCACGGACTAGCTGTCCGCACGGACGAGCCGTACGCACGTACAAGCCATACGCACGTACAGCAGTGTTGCAAAAATCGGCCTAGGCGGCCGATTAATCGGCGCCTATGCGCTAGGCGGCTAGTTACTGACTAATTTTGAGCTAGTCGGCCAATTAATCGGAGTCGGTCAAAGTCGGTCAAAATCGGTCCTAGGCGGTCAAAAATCGGATTAATCAGCCTATATTAATCGGTCAAAATCGGTCCCAGGCGGTCCCAGGCGGTCCTAGGCGGTCAAAATTGGTCAGAATCAGTCAAAATCGGTCAAAATCGAACCATACTATCTGAAACTTGAAGTATTTATGTGAATTTTGAAGTATTATTTTTATATTATTGGGTATATATATATAATTTTGAAAAAATACATATAAAAATCCCAATCCGATTAATCCTGATTAATCCCGATTAATCCCGATTAATCCCTAGGCGGTACCTCACCGCCCGACTAGCGCCTAGCGCCTTCTACAACACTGACGTACAGGTCATACGCACGGGTTGTCATCCGCACGGACTACCCTTGGGACCCGCTTTCCAAGCGAGGTTTGAGTATCGACGAACGAGCGATCCGAACAGACGACCTCTGAATGGATTACTCTTCGGATCATGAGATACTAAGGCCTTAGAATGAAAATCAAACAATCTCCATCCGCACGGCCAAGCCGTACGCACGGACAGGCTATCCGGACGGATTGTCTCTGCCCGCACGCACAGGCTGCCCGCACGGACTACCATACGCACGGACCGCCGTCCGCGCGGCCGGCTTGAAAGGTAGAAACACTTTGGTGTTTTCAAAATGCTACAACGAAAACTCCAAAGTACAAGCCATCATACACAAACACATCTTAGGAAGAAACAATCCACTTGAACAATTATCCACACAAGTAATCTATCCGTACGGATAAGTCGTCCGCACGTACAACTAGTCCGCACGGGTTGCCACCCGCACGGACAGTCACACGCACGGATAACCTATCCGGATGGAACACCATCCGCACGCATCACCATCCGCACGGATAGGTCATGCGCACGGATGACTTCTATTCACGGATAACTGATCTGCATGATCAGTCATCCTACCCACTCTCACTTGTACTGTTTTACGCGTCACTTATCATTACGTTATCGAATCTATTCAGGCTAATCGTACTCGCTGTAAAGCGCTCCCTTCAATCCATATCACTGTGAGTATACTCGAACCCTTTTTGCTTTTAGCACTTTTGGGTGTTACATACGTTACAACTATTCAAACTACAACTATCACACTACGCAAGCTATTTTAACTCTTAACCATTAATGCATGTTATACGTGGCTTATGAATGCTTGTTGTTATGTTTACACATGGAATGCTGTCTACCTGCCTTAGCAACGATAGTACTATAGTTTGGACTCAGCACCCGTTCACACGGGGGTTGTTAAGGATCTTTTACTTGCATGAGTTACAGTGGTAATCATGTATTGCGAACTGCCTTGGGCAGTCAACCCGCAGTCATTGGTATCGATGGATCTATGTCGATAACTAACGTGCTTCATTTCACTATGTGTACGTGCTGGTTATGCGTAAACGAATTTGAACTCTATATGCTATTATCAAACTTGTATGCTTACCTTTACATTTTATGTATTGACTTTATTTTAACGTATGTGACAGGTGCTTAGGTTGCACGTTTGCTCTTTGTGCTGTGATGAAATCGAAGCTAGGAATTGGAGTCCTAGAAACCAATAATTAAACTAGTTATGTTTAAATCTGAGTGGTCGGAACAGAGTATTTGTTTAGTTTTTGTCTGTAATAACTTGTTTTACTATTTGAGACATGGTATGGGACATGTTAACTTAAATTGAATGGTAATGATAGTTGTTATGGAAACTTCTGGACAATCTGTTTCGCTCAGTGCCGCGCCCCGATGATTCCGCCATCGGTTGGGGTGTGACAGATTGGTATCAGAGCCATAACTATAGGGAATTAGGCAAGACTCGACCTAGTCCGGGTCAAAGTCTTAGAGACCTAGACTATAGTTAAGAACCAACAGACCAACTCACGCGTATGCGTAAACTCGTCACTATCACTCACTCCTTTCTATCATTGCACTCGAAATTTTCAAGTTGTGAACAGGCGATGAGGCCGGGAATAGGTGTGAAAACCGCCAACTCTCGACTAAGTTGCCTAGTCAGCTTGCGTTTTTAAGCTACAAACGGGGAGAATTATACCAAATCAGGAGTGAAATCCGTATTTTGATGAATAATCTCCTCAATTTTTATCAAAAACGAGGGCGGAAGTTGCAAGATAGGGGTGAAACCCTAACCTTGATAACTCGTCCCGCTTTTATACGAAACTCCACCAAAGTTCGATGGACTCCAACGGTCTAAAGACACAACTTAACCAAAGGGAATTGCGCCAGCGCCCAAGAATCGAGGCAAAGGCATAGTCCTGGAGGTCGTTGTGCAGGATCCTCGTAAATAGTCGAGCTACTTTGGTTAGTCGAAGTCTATTAGCCGCAGACAATCTACCTTCGAATTTCGATCTTTATGAAAATTTTATGCTTTTTCTGTTATTTGTTAACGTTTTGAGATATTATTGATTTCGACCCAACAATATTGCTTCTGCTAAAACACAAAACCCACGCCTCTTCTCGCTAGCAACTCAACAATAGGAACAATTAGCATACTTGTACGCTCGTAGGTGCTTTTAGTGACTAAGTATATGTGTTTCTAGCCGTTGTGCTTATGTGGTTAGGAATGTTGTGATTATGTGCTCTACATGCTTATGCGATTTTGTGCAACTCTGTGATTCTGTGATTATATGCGTTTACATGGTACGTGTTACTGAGCTTTAGTAGTAGTAGACGTGTGAGGTGAGATTCGAATACATGTGTTGAGATTCCATGGCGATGTCTATTGCAGACAATGTCGTCTGGATCCCGTCATCAACTCTGTCGTCAGGAAAAGAGGGACAGACGCCTTGCTTCCATCGTCGCGAAAGCTGTAGCAAAGGCTGTGAGCGGTGTCTGCGAGAATGCCAGCAAATCATCCGAGGAATCGAGGACTGAAGGTCCTAAAGCTACCGCGAGACCTTTCAGTTTCAAACAATTCAAGTCATGTGGTCCAAAAGAATTCACAGGCGAAGGAGGTCCTACTGCTCTATTCCACTGGTTTGACTCTATCGAGGTTACTCTGCGACAAAGTGGTTGCCCTGATGACCTTCGAACTCTGAACGCTACCGGCGTCTTTCAGTCCCGTGCCTTGGACTGGTGGACGGCCGAGAGGAACAAGAGAGGGAATGATGCAGCTTACGGGTTGTCGTGGGATGAGCTCAAGGAGGTCATGTTGGAGGAATTCTGCCCTCCTCACGAGCGTCAAAAGCTTGAAGATGAATTTTGGCACATACATCAGAAGGATGGAGACAATGCTGGTCTCACTGCTCGCTTCAAACAGCTCAGAATTATCTGTCCTGACCAGGTCAAGACCCCTGAGATGACCATCAAGAAATACATCCGAGCCCCGCCCGACTGCGTTGCTGATTTCGTGCAAGCGGCTAAGACTACCACGATCGAAGAAACCTATCTGCTGGCCGCTGAGATCAATGACAAAAGGGTCAAGGCTGGGATGTGGGATAAGACCTCCAAGCATCTACATCAAGCCACTACTGCTACACCGACTGCTGAACCCACGCCATCAAGCAACAAGAGAAGGAACAAGAGAAAGAACAACTCCACCAACAAGAACTGTGCGATTTCTGCTGCACCGATCCAAGCTGCACCTGCCCAACAGCGTCAAGTAGTGGCGCCTGTGGCCAATGCACCGCCTGCAAAGCGTGCATATACAGGACCACACCCACTCTGCCCTACTTGCACCTATCATCACCCGACTGCTATTCAATGCCGCTTCTGTGCTCATTGCAACGTCTACGGCCACTTTACTGCCAACTGCCGTATTCGTCAAGCTCCTGCCAATCAAGCTCTACTCGCTGCCCCACAGGGTCAACAAGCCCCTCCGGCACCCGCAGTCAAAGCCAGAGCATGCTTCACATGTGGCGACCCGAACCATTTCACCAACATGTGCCCGAACAGGGTGGTGAAACAAGAACCCCAGCAGCAACAGCAGCAACCACAGCAACAGCAGCAGCAACAGGCCGCACAAGCCAGAACTTTCAACCTTAACGTGCGTCAAGCCCAGGCCGACAACAACGTGGTGAATGGTACATTCCTTGTGAATGGTATTTATGCTTCATGTTTGTTTGATACTGGAGCCGATAATTGCTTTGTGTCACTCGAATTTGAGAAACTCCTTAGTCGTAAACGTTCTCGACTCTCCTCTACATTCGAAGTCGAAGTCGCTACCGGAAGAACCATCGCTGTAAACTCTGTTATTCGTGATTGCACTCTCGAACTCAACAATCACATCTTCTCAATCGATCTCATTCCAATGCAACTAGGAAGCTTCGATGTCATAATAGGCATGGACTTTCTTCGCGAAAACCATGCCGAAGTCGTGTGCTTCGATAAAATGATTCGTTTTTCGCTCGCCAACGGTGATTCATTGTGCGTTTATGGTGATACTACTTCGAAGGGTCTCAAGCTTATGTCATGCCTGCAAGCTAGCAAGTATCTCCGTAAGGAATACAGGGCCTTCTTGGCTCATGTCGTAGCAGCGGAGAAGGAAAAGAAAGAAAAGAAGAAAGTAAAAGACGTTCCAGTGGTTCGAGAATTTCCTCAAGTTTTTCCAGAGGATCTTCCCGGGCTACCTCCAAAGCGTGATATCGATTTCCGCATTGACCTTATTCCTGGAGCTAATCCTATCGCCAGAGCTCCCTATCGACTCGCGCCGTCCGAAATGCGCGAACTCTCAACCCAACTCCAGGAATTGCTTGAAAAAGGCTTTATTCGCCCGAGCACCTCTCCTTGGGGCGCACCAGTCCTTTTCGTCAAAAAGAAGGATGGGTCGTTCCGAATGTGCATCGACTACCGGGAACTGAATAAGTTGACTATCAAGAACCGCTATCCCCTGCCACGGATCGACGATTTGTTTGATCAGCTACAAGGCGCTACGTGTTTCTCGAAGATCGATCTACGTTCCGGATACCATCAGCTACGTATACAAGAGGAAGACATACCCAAAACCGCGTTTCGCACTCGTTACGGCCACTACGAATTCGTTGTCATGCCTTTTGGCCTAACCAATGCACCAGCAGTTTTCATGGATCTGATGAATCGAGTATGTAAACCGTATCTTGACCGTTTCATCATCGTGTTCATCGACGATGTCTTGATCTATTCCAAAACGAGAGCCGAACACGCGCAACATCTACGTTTGGTTCTCGAGTTACTCCAGGGGAACCAACTCTACGCCAAATTCTCCAAGTGTGAGTTTTGGTTGGGGGAGGTTCAGTTCCTGGGTCACATCGTAAATAGTCAGGGTATTCATGTCGATCCTGCGAAGATTGAAGCTGTTAAGAGCTGGGTCACGCCTAAGAACCCGACTGAAGTCCGCTCCTTTCTCGGACTAGCGGGCTATTATCGACGATTCATCGAAGGATTCTCGAAGATTGCTGTACCACTCACTTCTCTCACTCATAAGGACCAGCCCTTTTTCTGGGGAACCAAACAAGAGTCTGCCTTTCAAACCCTCAAGTACATGCTTTGCAATGCTCCTGTTCTCACGCTACCCGACGGAAACGATAATTTCATTGTCTACTGTGATGCTTCTAACCTTGGTCTCGGTTGTGTTTTAATGCAACGAGACAAGGTTATAGCTTACGCATCTCGTCAGCTCAAAATCCACGAGAAGAACTATACAACCCACGATCTCGAGCTAGGCGCAGTTGTTTTTGCACTAAAGATTTGGCGACACTACCTGTATGGTACCAAGTGTACGATCTTCACCGATCATAAGAGCCTACAGCACATCTTTAATCAGAGGGAACTAAACATGCGTCAACGCCGATGGGTAGAACTTCTCAACGATTACGACTGTGAGATTCGTTATCACCCGGGCAAAGCAAATGTTGTCGCCGACGCGCTTAGCAGACGAAGTTATTTGCTTAGCACCCGAAATGTTCAAGCCCAGCACAACCTCGAAGCTCTTATTCGCGACGCCCAACATGCATGTTTCAACGAGCGCACCCTGAAGAAAGAAAGAATCTACCACGATGGAGCCCAACACGTGAGCAAATCAAACGGGATATTCCACTTCTTAGACAAAATCTGGATTCCCAAGCGAACTAACCTGCGACAGATCATCATGGACGAAGCCCACAAATCCCGATACTCTATTCATCCTGGTGCTGACAAAATGTACCATGACCTTCGATATAGGTACTGGTGGCCGGGCATGAAACGGGATATCGCTCTCTACGTCGGAAAATGCCTAACCTGTGCTAGAGTCAAGGCTGAACATCAACGACCCTCTGGCTTGCTCGAACAACCTCCAATCCCCATGTGGAAGTGGGAGAGCATAGCTATGGATTTCGTAACCAAACTTCCAACCACGTCATCAGGTCACGACATCATTTTTGGTTGTTATTGACCGTTTGACTAAATCAGCCCACTTTCTGCCGATACGAGAAGACTACAAGGTGGAACGATTAGCCCGAATCTACACCGACGGGATCATTTGTCGACATGGGACGCCTCGTGACATCATCTCTGATCGTGATGCTCAGTTCACTTCGCGGTTGTGGGGAACGTTTCAAACGGCACTCTGTACAACGCTTAATCTAAGTACTGCGTTCCACCCACAAACCGACGGTCAGACTGAAAGAACGATTCGTACGCTTGGAGACATGCTCCGTTCGTGTGTTCTAGACTTCGGTGGTAATTGGGATAGACACCTTCCGTTAGTCGAATTCTCGTACAACAACAGCTACCAGGCTAGCATCCAGATGGCACCTTTCGAGGCCTTATACGGAAGAAGATGTCGATCGCCTATTGTGTGGCACGAGATCGGTCACTCGCAACTAACCGGTCCGGAGCTGCTACAAGAAACGACAGACAAAATTTTCCAAATTCGGGACAATCTAGCGAAGGCTCGAGATAGACAGAAGCTTCTCGCCGATAAAAAGCGCAAGCACCGCGAGTATGGCGTTGGTGACTACGTACTCCTAAAGGTATCACCTTGGAAGGGTGTAGTCCGATTCGGCAAAAAGGGGAAACTTGCGCCTCGATATGTGGGACCTTTTAAGATTCTGGAAAGGATCAGAAAAGTCGCCTACAGACTCGAATTACCGGAAGAACTTAACAATGTCCATCCGATCTTCCACGTGTCAAACCTCCGGAAGAGCATCTACGACCCAGACTTACATGTTCCTCTAGATGATTTACGAGTGAACGAAATGTTACACTTCGTGGAAAAGCCTGTCGAAATTATGGATCGCCAAACCAAAGAACTCAGGCGCTCACGCATTCCTATTGTGAAAGTCCGGTGGGAAGGCAAACAAGGCGCGGAGTTCACATGGGAACTTGAAAGCGACATGAAGGCAAAGTATCCACAGCTGTTTAACGAAGGAGTAACGTCCAGTTAAGAAAGGCAAGGTGGCATATATGTAAATAAGGAAAAATCCCTTATAATCCTTTGCCTATGAATAAAAGTGTTAAGGTTAGAGAGAGAAACTAGAAAGAGAAAGCTTGTACACGTCCTACGAATCTATTGAATCACGTTAAAATTGTACGTTCTTGTCTGTTCGATCTCACTCGTGCACGGATTCCGCACGTCGTACGAGCCGGAATCGCAATCGAAACGGATCAAACCGGAACCTAATCAATAGAATCACAATTTATATTGCTGATTGTGTGTTTGGTCACGATCGTTCACGGATTCCGCACGTCGTACGAAACGGACCGCAATCGAAGCGAATTCAAATCAGAGCCTACAATAATCAAGGTTTTGAAAGAAAAAGAAAAAGGTCTTGAAATCAAAACTTTATAGGCTTTTAAATCCGGTACTTTCGCTTATCATATCCAAAAATGAGCGAATTTTAACCGTAAAACCCTGGTTAATTTAACGATTCTCGATGCTCCAAACAAAGCACTCTCACACGTGAGTCACGAATTAGTTACAGCTTTCGGCTTAATTTCGGGACGAAATTTACTAAACAAGGGGAGGCTGTAACACCCCGTGTTTTCACGAGGGAAAGCCAAAGTCAAGGTCAAAGTCAACGACCGATTTCGCGCAACGTGACTCGTAGAATTGTTTGTATGATATTTAGATTATGTGGAGTAAGTGTCGTACATTGCAAGCACCACCCCGTATCTCAATCGACCTACGACTGTGAAGGATAGGAAGTAACAATGCGATAAAGTTAATCAAGCTATGCTAATCAAATCGGCATCAAATCGTAACTCGAGCTACGTATTTTACTTGTCTGTTATACGTGTGTGTGTGCCTTACGTGTTACCTGTGCATGTTTACTTTATGTTATGATATGGTGTGATAATCAAGCGAACTCAATCGAACTCGAAGTCTAACTCGAACATAAGCGAACCCGAACCCGAACTCGAACCCCGAATCGAACCATATAAGAAGTAGTTGGGACTGAAAGTAATTTGACTAGGAAACCCTATCGAATCGCTCGCAAATCAGAACCGAATCAACGACGCACCGAACACACCAAAGGAGGTGGCGTCCGCACGGATGGCCAATCCGCACGGATGGCCAATCCGCACGGATGGCCAGTCCGCGCGGATAACCTACCCGGGTGCGTGCCATGCGCACGGCTCACCCCCTTTCCCTTTTTGGCATCCTATAAATACACGGGTCACTCTCCACTTTTTCCACTTTTGGCAAGTGACGTCCGAACCACACGCATTCCTCACCTTTTTCCCAGATTTCTCTTAATCCAGGTAAGATCTTGCACTATTTCTTGTACATCTTTGACCACTACACCATTCTACACATTTCTATCTTTCGAATCATCGATTTTAACCATGAAATCATCCGGATTTGAGGTATTCACGGGTGACGTCATCATGAAGTTCGTAAGAACTTCATGCTTGGCTTCATTCCACCAAGAATATCTCAGATCTAAACGATTTCTACAAGTTTTTACAATAATTTCACCAAGATCTAAACTTTTCTAAGGATAAAAGAGTTGAAGGAAATAAACCTAAGTTCTCTCCTTCTTTTACCCTTAAAACCGGTACGAATCCGATCGGTCCTAGTGTTCTACTCGACAATAGTGATGCCCTAGTTCTAGATCTGGAATCCTACCCACAGACAACTGATTTCGGGGTTAACCGGGATGACCGTTCTGAGTCGCCGACGGGCCGAGTTAGGGTGGTTCCTGACCGGTCTAGTCACGCGGGTGAGAACACAACTCCAAGTGGTTGCCACGTATTCAGAACGTCTCGATAAACGACAACAGGAACCGAGTGTAGACGAACGGAACAACCAGACTAGTTGTCCGCACGGACAAGCTATCCGCACGGACTAGCTGTCCGCACGGACGAGCCGTACGCACGTACAAGCCCTACGCACGTACAGGTCATACGCACGGGTTGTCATCCGCACGGACTACCCTTGGGACCCGCTTTCCAAGCGAGGTTTGAGTATCGACGAACGAGCGATCCGAACAGACGACCTCTGAATGGATTACTCTTCGGATCATGAGATACTAAGGCCTTAGAATGAAAATCAAACAATCTCCATCCGCACGGCCAAGCCGTACGCACGGACAGGCTATCCGGACGGATTGTCTCTGCCCGCGCGCACAGGCTGCCCGCACGGACTACCATACGCACGGACCGCCGTCCGCGCGGCCGGCTTGAAAGGTAGAAACACTTTGGTGTTTTCAAAATGCTACAACGAAAACTCCAAAGTACAAGCCATCATACACAAACACATCTTAGGAAGAAACAATCCACTTGAACAATTATCCACACAAGTAATCTATCCGTACGGATAAGTCGTCCGCACGTACAACTAGTCCGCACGGGTTGCCACCCGCACGGACAGTCACACGCACGGATAACCTATCCGGATGGAACACCATCCGCACGCATCACCACCCGCACGGATAGGTCATGCGCACGGATGACTTCTATTCACGGATAACTGATCTGCACGATCAGTCATCCTACCCACTCTCACTTGTACTGTTTTACGCGTCACTTATCATTACGTTATCGAATCTATTCAGGCTAATCGTACTCGCTGTAAAGCGCTCCCTTCAATCCATATCACTGTGAGTATACTCGAACCCTTTTTGCTTTTAGCACTTTTGGGTGTTACATACGTTACAACTATTCAAACTACAACTATCACACTACTCAAGCTATTTTAACGCTTAACCATTAATGCATGTTATACGTGGCTTATGAATGCTTGTTGTTATGTTTACACATGGAATGCTGTCTACCTGCCTTAGCAACGATAGTACTATAGTTTGGACTCAGCACCCGTTCACACGGGGGTTGTTAAGGATCTTTTACTTGCATGAGTTACAGTGGTAATCACGTATTGCGAACTGCCTCGGGCAGTCAACCCGCAGTCATTGGTTTCGATGGATCTATGTCGATAACTAACGTGCTTCATTTCACTATGTGTACGTGCTGGTTATGCGTAAACGAATTTGAACTCTATATGCTATTATCAAACTTGTATGCTCACCTTTACATTTTATGTATTGACTTTATTTTAACGTATGTGACAGGTGCTTAGGTTGCACGTTTGCTCTTTGTGCTGTGATGAAATCGAAGCTAGGAATTGGAGTCCTAGAAACCAATAATTAAACTAGTTATGTTTAAATCTGAGTGGTCGGAACAGAGTATTTGTTTAGTTTTTGTCTGTAATAACTTGTTTTACTATTTGAGACATGGTATGGGACATGTTAACTTAAATTGAATGGTAATGATAGTTGTTATGGAAACTTCTGGACAATCTGTTTCGCTCAGTGCCGCGCCCCGATGATTCCGCCATCGGTTGGGGTGTGACACATGTGTACATTGCATAAAAAACAGAACAAAATCAGAATACACAAGTGTACATCGCATTACAAACAGAGCAATCCAGGATGGCTGACCAACTAGGACTCGAGCAACTAAAAACAAATATGTAAGCTCTTTGTAGTCAAAACAAACAATACTGTTGGATGCTAATTACTAAGTGTTACAATTCATCAAACACCTATCGTGCACGCAATCAAAAGTCAAAACACATAATTCATCAAACAATATTGTTACCCTGGCTAATACATACATACATACATATAACCCAAGAGTGAAAACTCTCTCAGACATTTCATCGAACAGCTGACATGCACCCAGATCATAACAAACCAAAAGACTCCACAAATGTAAACCAACATGCATAAATCCAACCCATATTCCAATTCAACAATCAAATTCCAAAATACAAAACTCTTCAACATACAAAATATTAATAAAAAAAAAAAAAAAAAAAAAAAAAAAACTGAACTTGTCAAAGTTCTCTGTCTAAGCTTGAATCTAGAACCGTACCAGTTATGATGGAGTCCGTTGTTTGTTGATCAAGAGGAGGAGAGGAAGATTCTTCAGGGACATTGATGATCTTGTTCATGTCTCTTACTCTACTTGTGGCTACATTTGCAACAAGCGCTGAATCACACAGAGAGAGAGAGATAGATTTAGATCGGAGATTATAGAGAAAGTAAGAAGGTGTGGGGGATTTTGATCGGAGATTCAGGGACATTGATGATCTTGTTCATGTCTCCCCTGCTTGTCGGCGATTTTGATCTTGATTTGTGAGAGAGAAAGATATGTGTGGGGGATTTGAAACCTAAAATGTGGATATAAACGTGATTTATGCAATCAAATTAATATGGAAATTACACAAATACCCTTGTTCTCTTAATTAATTAGTAACAAATAACCAAATAATTACCATCATGCCATTAACTTAAAATCTCAAGATCAAAGAAATCAAGGGCCAAGATCAGTTCACGCAGTTCACGCTGGAGAAATTGTTCACGTTTGAACCTAATCCTATATATCACTTTGTATGTTCATGCATCAATAATAAGAATCTTTTCAAAGTGAACCAAAGTTGGTATCATAGCCAAAAAAAAAAGTTAAATGCCATCTTAGTCCATGTAGTTTGGGTCATTTTGCCAGTTTAGTCCAAAGGTTTCATTTTTCGTTTGTGCGTCCAAAAAGGTTTTACCGTTGCCATTTTAGTCTACTAGATTAACTTCATCCATTTTTTCTGTTAACGAGAAGGGCAACTCGGTCATTTTATATGGCCGAATTGGCCTTCTAATTAACAGAATTACATATAAAATGACCGAATTGCTCTTCTCGTTAATAGAAAAAATAGATGAAGTTAACCTAGTGGACTAAAATGGCAATGTTAAAACCTTTTTGGACCCACAGGCAAAAAATTAAACATTTGGACTAAACTGACAAAATGACACAAACCACAGGGACTAAAATGACATTTAACTCCAATTTTTTTTTAAAAACTCGTGTTTTCAAATAATGAACTCGCATTTTGAAGGTTTTCAAATCTAGAGTGAAAATAGCATGATTAACTTGATAGTAAAAGTTCAAAATTTATTGTGAACTAGAATTACGACCCGCCGCAATGCGGCGGGGATTCTTTAGTTATAACTAAGTCGATTTAGGACGCACACGTTATGTTGAATCTGTCAAACAGGAAAAAAATAGACGATGTAAAAACGTTCACCCACACACGTACGTTGCGTCGTGTTAACTCGTAAAATTTAGACCGAAACGTGAAAACACTAAACCAAAGACGCACGTTGCGATGTTTTAAGTCACAAAATTTAGAACGAAGCATAAAGCGAAAAATTTGCGGAAAATTAAAACTATAAAGGATCAAAGTTGAAAGTAAAAAAAGTTGTGAGTATAGATTACAAAAGATAAAAGGTTTAATGTTAAAAGTAAAAAACAAATTGTTTTGGGTTAAAAGTAATTTATGAAATACTTTTGGATGAAAAGTAAAAAAAAAAATCATTTTTTTTTAAAAACCCCCAATGCCAAAGTTACAACAACCATATGCATAACTATTTTTCTTTGAAAAACCACCAAAGTGAAGATTACAACACATAAGTAAAAAAGAATCAAAGTGATTAAATCACAAAAGATGAAAACTTTTGAATTAGAAGTAAAAGAATCAAATTAATCAAAAGGGTTAAATTACCAAAGATTAAAACTTTAAACTTAAATTGTCAAAGATTAAAACTTTAGGGTTAAAAAGAAAAGAAAGATTAAAAATTTTTAACTTAAATTGTCAAAGATTAAAATTGTAGGGTAAATTGTCAAAGATTAAAACTTTAGGGTTAAAAAGGAAACAAAGATTAAAAGTTTAAACTTAAATTGTCAAACATTAAAACTTTAAGGTTAAAAAGGAAAACTTCTATTTTTTTTTAAAAGACTCTCAAAGCCAATTGTACAACTATCATATGCACAAATTAGTTGCTTATTAAGGTTTTAATAATACAATAGCAACGGATCAAAATGCCTCTATATCAAAATAACAAATACTAAAGAAAAAGAAATACCTATCAAGTTTATAATGTAAAAATAATAACTGTAATGTATAAAAGTCATATGTACCATTCATGTGTGTGACAATGAGAGTGTGTGGACACAGACATCAACCATGCATCAATTTAAATGAAATAAGATTGATCCATGCTCGTGTACAAGAAATCAAAATGTTCTAAGTTCTTGGATAAAACATTTATAGAGTGTTAACAAATACAATGAACAAACAAAAAATACATATAAGAAGAGTGAATTGCTAGTACGTCATCATGAAAGCGACCCTTCACAGCTTTCATCAAATGATGTAACTGTGAGCAGTTGTGAAAACTGCTAGATAGTTACACTATTGCATTGAACTGCTACTTCTAATGTGAGTTAGCACTTCTAGAAATTCAGAACTTATGTCTTTGACTTGTTGAGTTGGTCTTCTAATCTTCATATCCTTCCTAGCTAAAATAAACTTCCTATTTGATCCTCTCACTCAAACATGAATAGTAAAATTATTAATTTCTAGCGTTCATCAAGGATAAATTATTATTATTATTATTATTATTATTATTATTATTATTATTTATGTGGGCTAATACGAAAATCATATAAAGTTTATGTGATATCTAAATGTAGTAAATTTTTATGTGATATCTAAATGTAGTAAATTTTTATGTGATATCGAAGAGCACTCACATTTCATCCACTATATCTTAATCTATCTTTAAAATATAAAAAATTAACAAAAACATCACTCAGTAGCTGAACCAGTGTTAAGTTAGCAGTCGTAGCCTGTATTTTTTTTCGATTTTATACAAAGGATACCCCTAAAATAACAAAAGGATACCTCTAACCAACCCAAACTTATAAAATAAGGGAACCCGATGGAAATACTGACCCAATTGATTAGATTGGCCCCAAAAAAAACACAAGTACGTATGGCGGCAACCTGGAAGAAACAAACGTCGCTTTGGCCTATCCTTCCTAGCCATTTTGTACTTCACGGCTACATGGTGAACTCGGTAACCCAGGCGATCAAATGGTTGCCTATGGTCAACTCGGTAACCCGGGCGATTAACAAGAACCTTTCCTCAAAGTCCTACCAAGTTTTTTCAAACTTTGCTAAATCCCTTGGTGTAACCGTATTAACTTGTATGTCATGTTTTAAATGTGGTGTATTTGTTTGAATGACAAATCTTTTGTTTTTTGTAAATTTAATTATTTTAGAAATATTCCAATACGGTAATCTACCTTACGGGTATAGCAGATAGTAAGTGTTGCGGGTAAGTTTGTGATATGTTCACGCCCTCATACTATCGACTCCGCCGCAATGCACGGGTCTCCCACTAGTATTATATAGTATAAATTTTAGAGTTAATCTTTTACTACTTCAACATAAATTGTTGTGGATACGTTAGTTTAGTTAAGAAGATTTAAGCACAAATTTCTCATTTGTTATTAATGTTTTACACCTAAGCCACAAATCATAATTCTTTCCAATCTTGTCATTGTGAAAGAAACCATAAAACAAACCACAACTGCCACCACCTAACTTTGATTTGATGAACAAACCAAGCATACACAACTTGTAAATATGTACCATACATAAACACATTAACAAGGGTAAAATCTTGAAAAAAAAAACATTTTTCAGACTAAAACACATAGGAGCCTGTAATTCAACCTCAAAATCCCTTGATCAAAGTTTCAAAACCTTAATCTGGTTTTCAAGATAATCCTTAATTAAGATTTAACTGTACACAACACAACCATAATACCTAACTACCTACAAGTTCATATAGTTACTAGTACACCCCTGCACCTAACTCCTAACACTATGATCATCTGATATCGTTTCTTCAGAAGATGCATCGCTGTTGATAACAATCACTTCATCTGCTTTACTAATTGGACGCGCTGCAACCGCTTGCACGAGAGGTTCGGCCCAATGGGTTGCACCAGATGTTGGCTGTAACACGGGTCCTCTTCTATCTATCATCCCCATGGTTCTATTGGGGCCACAAAAAGGTTGGTTAATCCACTGCATCAAGCCAGAATGACCCGTGTAGGAAACCGCAGGAACCCCAGCCTGTTCAACGGGTCTTGAAGGAGGGAAGCTAACCGCTTCCCGAAGCCAATGGGGTAAGTTTAAGTTTACGTTCCCCTTGGGACCATTGACCGGAAAAGGGTCAACGGCTGACCTTCCTCTAAATCCAAGAGAGAGTTGGGGTTCATCAACGAGTATAGGATTGTGTTGCTTGGTGGGCTTAAGCGGTTTCATGTGAAAAGACGGTTTTGTCCTCAACAAATTTGACTGCTCTTCCTCCCACCGCTCGGCTAACTCACGTGGTGATCTCCATGATGAAAAGTGCAGCCGCGGATCCCTTAAAATGGCATCCCAACTGCCCATTCCGTGTCTTCTTACACCAATCCAAAGAAAGTCAAGTTCCTCTTCCGACCATACATTTGAGTGGTCAAAACCGTCTGAAAAAATTCCCTGTTTAACACTCACAGCCCTTGCTTTACTTAAAATGTTGTCAAGCATCATCTTGTGTCTCATTAAGGATACCGAGTCAGACGGATATTGTACCCCACTCATGTCTTCAAAGTTGGCACTGTTTCTAGATTCAACTGGCAGAAAGGGTGTTGAGCTCCTGAAGTGTAGCGGTTTCCTGTTGGATGTCGGATGCATGACAGACGTTTCTTTTGATGGCAAAATACTGTCTTCTGGAAAAAGCTGAAAGAATTAATAGCCATATATCATGTACTTGCCCCAAATTTATACTATGAAACCTTTATTATTCTATCTTTTTTGCCCATTGGCAATCATTTCAATAAGCGTTTCAATAAAAAGACATTAGTGACACTGATTTTGGAAGATACTCTTTAAAAGCACTTATAATAGTGATAGTAATGATAACCTGATGAATCAAGTGGTCATATTCAAAATGTACATACCTGAAGAAAGTTCTTTTTTGATGGTTGACTTTGACCAATGGAGGCCGATGAGAGGTCTGGGCCCAACATGTGGCTGCTACTAGAGAGTCTTGGAGGAGCACGAGATAATGAAGCCTCCCCAATTCTGTCATCAAGCAACTCCAGTACCCTGCTTCTAGAAGGGAACTCATGCAAAACCACGGAATGACTTCTGCTAGTAGAATCCATTGATTCTCGATGATTTTCTGATACATTATTGTGAAGTTGTACGTTAGAGCTAGACTCCAGTGTTAAGTTGCAGTCCACCAAACCACTTGATTCTGACAAATTATAACTATAGAGAGTGAGAAATAATGCCTGCTTCTATAGCAAGCAAAAATAAACCACCACCTCAGATTGTTTCAAAAAGTCTCAACTACATGTGACAATTACGAATGGGTCAATTCGGGTCATGTTTCTATCTCTAATGAGATTTAAAATAAGGATAGGCATAAAGGAAACAGTCAAAGTTGTATTTTAAACATGGTTTTAGAAGGCCTAAGGCGCCCGATCGCATCGCTTTGCACCATTTTAAGCATTTTCCCTGTCACATCCCTCCATGCTTTTTAAAACCAAGATTCTAAATGCATAGGACCCCCTAATTTGTTTCATTTAAAAGATTTAGGCTATGTAGTTAATATCCCGATATATCAGTGATATATCGGTTATCGGTCCCCTGCCGAGATAGCGATACAAAATATCGGTACCAATAATATCAGCGATATCGTCCGATATTTGACCAATATAGGACCGAATCTGATCGATAAATCACCGATTTTCTCGATATCAGTACCATTCTTCTTATTTCTACCGTTCATTTTTCTTCTTATTGCTGCTATTAGTGTTTTAAGTCTTAGTTGTTAGTTGTTACTGTTAAATGTTAGTATTTTAAGTCTTAGTCAGTTCTTACTTGTTACAATTGTTAGTGTTAAATTGCTATATATATAAATTTAGCATGATATTAAAATTACCGATATCCCACCGCGATAACCGATATCTCAAATATCGGTCCTTGACCGATATCCGATATTTTACCGCATTAACTACTTAGGATTTAGGTTATCGATGAGATACTATAAATTTTGTAACCATATTCCAAAACACCAAACTTTTTATCACCAAAATAACATATTAGGAACTCTTGGACAAGAAATGAGCAATTTTACACCTAAACTTGCACTTGCAAAGATTTAAACCCACGCCACTTTTGTGAGGGGCGAACATCATACCATACCACTAGACCACTAGGTCACGTGGTAAAAGTCAATCCACTTATCAATTCAGATCTGATTAGAATAAATTCCACAGAGAGATTTCAATGCTGCCTCTCCTTTAGTTCTCTTTGGAATGAAATAAGACGTACGCTTTAACATTAAAATTAAACCAATTACACTTTGTCTTTACCATAAAATCTAACATGAACATCTAAATTTTTGCAATTGGAAAGAATTATTGGGATTGTAAAGCTTGGTGGTTCAGTCTTTTTGACATCGAAGTAGGCATTCATGGTCCAGTTCGAACGGTTTGATGAAAATTCTGGCATGAATCGCTAAGTACGGCTTCATATCAAACCGGTCGGGTAGGTTGGGTCAGCGGGCCCAGACAAAACAGTTCAGTTTGGCGGTTTGAACCGATTTTTTTATAATTTGAAAATCATTAGTTTGCATTAAAATTTTATAATTTTTATACATACGCATCATTTCTTATTCCAAAAATGAGAAAAAGTAATAATAATTAATGAAGGTAAACAGTCGGTCCTAAGTTCCAAACCGTGAATCGAACCATTAAACCCAGTTTCTCAAACTGTTAACCGAACTGTAAAGAAATCTAAAATCAGTTGAACTGGACGTTTTGCTTCAGTTTGGGCTTTCAGTAGGTTTCAACAGTTTATGAACACCCCTACCTCAAAGTTTCAATTCTTACCACTTATTTTTTGCAGTAAAAAACGTTCTTCGCATTGTACAATGTTTTTCAATATGGCAACACAAAGATGTCGGGCAGGAGGGTAAAAAGTCAAAAGGAGTAAGTTTTAAGTGCAAATCGAATCATGTTGGGCCAACCCGCAAACACAATTGTTATCCTTTTCTTTGAATTTTATTGATAAATTAGCTAACTATGATATGCAAGGACCATATTAGATGTAACCTTTTAAAAAAAAAAAGAATTGAAGAGGTTTCTATACATTTAAATACACTTTGGACGACTTATTTACTCTTTCAACCCATTTGACACATTTCCTATTTAGTTAAACCCTTTAGCACTCATTTATAAGTATTGCATCCATGTCTTTGTTTATAATTTAAGCAAAAACACTAACCAGGTGGAGGCTTTGACAAATCAAAAGAAGCTAGTGAGACTTCCTCTCGTTTCTTGTGAACGGTAACTTTAGCACTTTCTGCATCATCACTTAATAAGATCTGCGGTGCGTTTGCTACAAAAACAAATTGACCCGTTTATAATGATGCAGTATCTTTAAATATAACAGTTTAAGATGTAGATATTTGAATACATGTTTAACCCATTTTGACCTGCTATCACTCAAATACATCAGGAAATGACCCGTTTCCATATGAGCGGGTCGAAATTGTGAATTCTTACCTGATGATTCAGCTATTAGCGGGATGTCCTTTAAAATGCAGCTTCCAGTGGTCAACTCTCCATTGGTTGACTTCTCACTGCTAAAGTCAGCTAAAACAAAAATGAGAACATGGTGTGACAAAGGTAAGGTACAACAAGAATGTACATTCAAGTTAACGAATACACACATTTCAATTTTAGGTGCAGAAAGTGAATCAACATCACAGATTTCAACATCTTCAATGGTCTTCTGGCATGAAAAGGTGTACACAACAATTAGTTATCCTTCTCTTAAAACAGGTTTATATAACAGCAATAAAAAAAACGTAGTGGATTACAAGTTTAGGTAAAATGGGCGCATACCTTTTCTTGACTAGCAGTGCAATATCTAGGATTGGAATCATTTCCTGTTAAATCTGTCGAAAGATCTACAAGACAACCATTATCCATCGTAGAAATACTTGTTTTAGCCGCCACTAAATCATATTTCTCCACAGCAGTTGACTTTCCTTGCACAGTTTTTTTCTGTCTTGTTCTGCGACTGAATGTTATCAACGGAAAACCTGGTTTTTTAACTTCCATTGTGTCTTCACATGAATTTCCGACTTTTTCTAAAGATGATAATCTGTCTTGCTGTTTGACACATCTTGAACATAGCTTTTTCACATCAAGATCCTTTAATGGACAGCAAAACTTGTGTTAACAGCACAAAATTATGAGACCATAAAGAAGACATGATATACTGAAATATATTTACAAACTTTTGAAAGTAAAACTTACTTCACTGGAAGGAAGCTGGCCTTTAACATCATAAGAACAATCACAAACTTCACACTTTTGTAATGCATTGCTGTCACCAATATGTAGAGCACGCAGATTCAGTGTCTGCACAGCAATCAGTTAGGAAAGAACCAAGTAAAAAGAATATGGTCAGAAGGAATACATAATTAACTTGATTATACAAGTATCACTAACATAATTAAATCACTTATATATAAATACACATATATACATGTATTGTGTGTGTATTCATATATATTTAAACGGTATTCTTACCACAAGAATCAAAACTCTTAATAAACTAAACCAGAAAGTCTTCATCTTTTTTTATGGCTGGAGTGCAAAATTTCAAGTTCACTAAGTTAAATCCCATCGCTACCATAAAAAATTTCTTTGTTATTAGTTTGTTCAAAAATAATATCAACTTTCTGGATGAGGGAGTTGTCGTTGATTAGTCATTTGCGAATATTAATATATATTAGTTGTATGAAATCAAGACATTTATGATTATTTTGTTTAGCCGATAGAGCTTAACCACTAACTGAACCACAGATTAACTGCAAACCGACGTTAGCTGCTGAAATGAGGTTCGTTTAAGCTCCGGATTTCTTATCAAACCGTATATGGGGTCAAGTTTGAGGTTTGTTGAAGATTAAGCAATTAGGTCTCGTTCTTTTCTTTGTTATTTAACTCTTTTTGTTTCATTGTAGTTAAATGGATTAAACTGGAAGGATTCAACAAAGGTGTGTGTCCCAGTAAGAATAGAAGATATTATATATGAACACACTCTTTGTTATGTTGTCTACGGGTAACCAAATATACCATTTGTCGATTATCCATGTGACTACACGATTTTAGTGCTCTTATCGTTGTTCTCCTCATTCGCTTGTACTAGGAAAGCCATTAATCCTAGAGAAGTACTAAGACCATACGCTATAACATCTTTGTAACCGCAATAACAATTAGGCACGTAATTTATTTCGCAAGCTGGTCCTCATCAGGCAATAATCAGGAATATCGATACGGCTTGACTATAATATAATCAATAGCTTGACTTTGAAACAACAATTACCTCAGGATCTTTTAGCTCGGATTCATGTGTTGAAACTTCTTTGTTAACTGGTGCTTTCAGGACCTCTAAAGTTTGACATCCATGATTTTGATCAGGGAACTCGTTTTCAAACCCTAAACCGGGTCTTGAAGAGAGCCTCTTCCTCTTGTATGTTAACACAACTTTACTACCAATCATTGACGCTTTCAGGAGCTGATATATTAGAAGGCTATCAAGACGCTTAATATGCTAAATATATTAAATTCATGAGGCGTACATCTCATGAAAGCTTCAGGCCAACATCACTGCAAGAAATATGTACCTAAAACAATAGAAGGAGATGAGTAAACCGATACGATGGAAGTGCAGTACATGTCAATTTCTTGTACGTTAACTTAGCATAAATATATGAAAACACTAGATCAGCTGTTTCTAACCAAACGAGAAGCCGAAAATAACATTTAGTCATGGCTACGAGTTACAAATTTATTTGATTAATTTCACTAAAATCCTACATCAGCCGCATATTAGCTAATCATCATCATCATCATCATCATCATCATCATCATCATCATCATACTCAGTAAATCCCACCAATAGCAAAGCTAAGGTAGGGTCTGAGGAGGGTAAGATGTAGACAGCCTTACCTCTACCCCGTAGGAATAGAGAGACTGCTTCCAGTGAGACCCCTGGCTCGATACCACTAACTGGAGCCGAGGGTCCCAGACCCTACCAATAGCTATTGTTATAAGTGGGATTTTACCGGGTGCGTTTGTTCGTTCGTTGTCCAAACCTAACTACACCATTTCTAAGTTGAGAGTTACAGGTCATAAGGAACGGTGATGGTAATCAACGCCTCCGGTCGGTCTAATACAAAAAAAATAAAAGTCTACTTATTTTGGGCAATGAAGCATTTTTCACCAATTTGGGAAAAATGAAAAAGTTTACCCTAAATACTTTCACCCACCCTTTTTCAACCTTTATCTTATGCATGATTTGTAGCTATCACACATGCTACAAAACCTATTCCTCTTCTCAAACTTACCATGAACCAGTCTCCCCTATGTTTTACAAACCATTTCCTCACTTACCCACTACAGAAAAACTAACTTTTCACAGTATCCTTGAACACAACTAAACCATTGATAATAAACAAGTAAATCATTTCTTTTACAACAAAAACACATATTTATCCCCTAAAAAGCAAGTCAAGAAAAGGGGTAACCAAAAGCACAAGAAACTTGAGCAAAAACCCTTATTTCTCCCAATCCAAAAATTACATACATGATATATATTTTTTTGCACTCAACACCAAAAATCATTCTATTTAAAAAAAACACTTAAATTCTTTCACAAAACACTTAAAAATCTATGTCAAACTGATAGCAAACTAACAAAAACAGAGTTAGCTCTAATTCTCATCTTCCTCACCATACAAATTCAAAACAATAATGCTAACAAAATTCACAAAAACTACAAACAATCAACATCTCATATGCATTTAGAAAGCATAACAAAAGTACATAACAATTAAACAAACAAAAAAGTCAAAACTCACCATTATTTATCCAAGTTTAGCATGAAAGTAACGTACGGAAACAAATTGAAGATAAACACATTAAAACTTGAGTGTTTTCAAACTGTGTGTGTTGTGTATGTGTGTTTTCTTTTGGTGCGAGTGTGTGTGTGTGTGTTTTTTCTCTCACACCACAACTTTTTTTTTGTGTGGGGATGGGAAGGAAGGGGCCCACTGACGAATTGAATTCCAATGTATTTTGCTGTTCGTGATGGTGGCACGTGACATTGTACGCGTGTAAAAGTGGCGCGTGTGGGGTACGTAGAAGGAGAGCGCGTGGGGTGTGGATAATGACTGTGGAAGAAGCAGAGTATTGTCATTTATGGTCAAAAGCAATCGGTAACAGCTATTCGCATTTATTTAACTTTTGTTGGATTTCCTGAATCTAATTGTTTTTAACATTCTTTTTTTTATTTTGGAGACTATTTTTGTAAAACCTTATGTTTTAGGTAGATGTGAGATTCTATAAATTTCGAAAGAAATATCTGAAATTCTCTTCCAAAATTTAATGCCAAATATGGTGACATTTTCTACAACTTTTACGATTATTATACATTATACAACTTTATTATTTTTTGTTCCAAAAATCCATTTGAGTTATTGAATTTTTGAATCTAACTCAAAAATCAAAATTAGAAATGGTTTTTATTATCAATGGGGTGGTGATCCATTGACAAAGACAAAGTCTTTAAACACATGAGTTTAGAAGGGGTTCATTGGGTTCAAATTTCACAAACGACATGAATTAAAAATAAATTTGTCGTTCAAAACAAAAAATAGGTTCTTTATTCAAAAATATGTCATGAAAACGCAATATATATGATATAATATCCATGGCATTATAGCCTAGTGGCATCTTTGTAGTGGGATAAGGCTTATGACCATTAGATCATGGGTTCAATTCCCACAAGGCGGTTTTTCCCAAATTTATTGGGTTTTCTCCTGAATTGGTGTATAGATATTATTGCCTAGTGGAGATGGATATGATCGAGTGGTTTCGCTAGTGACACGATGATACTCTAGTGGTCCGTCAGTGATCCAAATTTGTCGTTAAAAAAAAATTAACCAAGAGAACAATAGTGCTTCATATGGTGTATAGAACTAAAATTAACAATATATCATCCAATCATATTCAATTAACATCACCAAAGGTAACAAGCAAGAGGTTTCGAGCTAGAGCACAAGTATTAGACTCATGTAGAGAATAAGATGTTAGATATTTTAGTGTTATCGGGATTAACTTGGTGACTAAAGTGAATTATAACACATACTAAGCAAGTTAGTAAGTGTGTGAGTGCACAATTGTTTGAGCTGTTATAATTCAAAGTGTTCGGCGGAGCTCGTAAACAAAGGGGGTTCCAAGGGGGCAACACCCCCTTGGCAGGGGTCTGGGGGCAGCGCCTTTGGTGGCAGGATCCAAGGGGCATGCTTTATTAAAACTGCATTAGAATTTTTTTATGGAAATTCCAGGCTCCCTTTTTTTGAAGCAATTTGAAACTAAATGGATAACTACCTGATGGCAGTTGGACCCTATCCCGGAAAAAACCTCGTAATCAGTTTTGGTTTCATACGAATTTCCAACACACATATACTGGAGTTCTAATTCTCAGTCTGAGTTGTATCCGATTGAATTATTCAGGAGAACCACCAAAATAATTTGATCTGAAAGTGAAATCACGCCTTTCAGATCATCCATTGTTTACTAAATTCCCTAATGTAAGATACCTACAAGTATCTGGTTGAAACCATGGGTCACATTGCACCAGGATTTCTCTCTATGGGTCAATTGTTAGGGTGAGGGGGGCACTCCCCTCTTAGGGGAGTCCCCTCTCTTATGCACACCCAATCAGGTTATGTCACGTCAACTCCACTCTTAAACTCCCCTCACACCCCAATTTGATGGCGGCACTCCCCTATTAGGTGACTTGTTTTTTTATTAAAAAAAAAAGAAAATAAATGATTGGTTGAAAATGAGAGTGGCCCCACCACCTCCTCTCTCCTTCTTCGGTGAACAAGCCCCGATTTCACCTCCTCTCTCCTCCCCGATTTGAGTCCCCTCTTGGATGGCAGCACATTCCCGCTCGGGAAAGTTGGTCCCCGCTCGGGGTCACCGAGGGTGCCCCCTCACCCTTAGAGAAAATTGATGTTTTCTATTTCGTGAATTTGTTATTAGAATTAATAATTACAACTTTCGTGTTTAGGAAAGCAGTTAACCATAAAAGCGCGGTGCTTGAATTATTAGTAAGTTTATTTTCGATCATTAGTCAACCACTTCAACTTTTGTTTTATTATTTATCTCATGTTACAAATTTTTAGTTTAGTTGTTTATATTTCAAATTTCAGTAATATATATTTCAATTTAAAGTTTGAGCTTTTGTATTGTTTTTTACATCAAATTAGCCACAAACCATTTGAACCAAAATGATTGAAGATAGTTTCTACACATCCAATGATTAACATACATGTTTAGATCGAACGAACAACACACCAAATCTGTAATGATTGTAAAGTATTAATTGAATGGCTTCCGAGACGACGGAGACAGCTTGCCATTTATACCTCTGATTATCATTAGAGGCCATATGATGGATATCAACAAATTTTGGCCTGAAATCAACAATTTTAAAGTGAACCCTAGGAAAAAAGGGGCATGGCTATTGAAAGAAAGTAGGGAGGCAATTGAACGCCATGGCGATTGAAAGAGGATTAGGGTTTAGGGTGAGCGTTTGCAAGGGTTATAAAAATAAAAAGGAGGATATGTATGTGGGCGGAAAAAGCTAAGGCCAAATTGGCGAAGAGAGTAACACGTGGCAGGATAGATTTTCATTTATTAGGGTAGTAAAAAGTAAGATAAGATTATTACTAGTCCTAGATCAATTACATTAAGACCATTCATAGTGGTACATTGTTTGCCAAACCACGAGGGGAACACCCCCCCCCCCCCCTCCTAGTGGTTGTCATATTTTGGGCTTGGTTCGTGAAGCACGAAATGAGAAGTTTGCTTTTTACAAAAACTAGCCAATGGTCGGTGATGTAAGCCATTATTATGATTATTATTATTATTATTATTATTATTATTATTATTATTTTTTAATTCCAAACCACATACCTTACCTCTACACTTTTTCATCAAGTGGTTTGATTATGATGATGTGGACGCAACGTGTTGAAAAAGATCAAACCATATACCTCACCACTACACTTTTTCACTAAGTGGTTTGATTAAGATGACACGGTGGACACCACATGTTGAAAAAGATCAAACCACATACCTCGCCACTACACATGAACATAAATTGTGTTTAGTCAGCTCGATTATCATAGTTGGGTCCTTTTATGCAAACTAGGTTGTACAACACGCACGCGTTGCGGCGCGCTAAACTGTGTTATATAATAACGGCAATCAACGTATTAAACTGTGTTATATGAGAACGACAATCAACCGACACCGTAAACTGTGTTATATGATAACGGCAATTAACCGACACCGGAATTCATATTAAATCGTGATTTAGTATCGGCACTCACATTCAAGACGTGAGATAAAAATATATATCTAATAAAATACCAAGATTTGTACGGTTGTTTTTGCTCGACAGATTGTTGTCTTAAGTAAAGTTGTTTCCACTGCTTTGCATAAATAAATGATTTAAATGAAATATTACCAATAGTCTTTATATCAGGTATGGTTCTTCAGGACAAACTTTGTTGCAACTTGTTAATAGTGCAGAATGTGTTTGTCTAAAACATATTATCTTATTAGCCAATATCAAGTAACACTACTCATGTAGTAGGAATATATCCAGCCATCTTAATCAGTTTATTGATTTATTCGATATTTGTATATATAATGTGTTCAAGCATCTGCAGAAAATCATCTCTTTTATATTCATTTCATCAATATCAAGTAACACTGGCTAACAACATAAGTCATAACCATTAGGCTGGACAGGTTGGAAACCAAGATTTTGACTTCTAGAATTTTTTCCACATGTGCTCCACAGCGGGTTTAATCGGCCTTTAATACAAAGGCAACAACCACCACAAACGTCATCTCACAATGACAATGCCGGATATCATGCTTTGAAGCGTCAAACTCAATCAAAAAAGATGTACGTTAAGCGAAAAAGGGAAACTACAAACCAATTCGGCTCATATTAAAAGTTATATTATATCATTGTTGTCACAAAGCGAAATAGGCTCAGTGCCGCTGCGGCTGCAACCGGATTACCACGCCAAGTAGCAAGCTAACATCATCGCCGGAAAACACTTCAAATCCACAATAAATCGACACACACAGTCTATGCTTTTCACCACCAACATAAAAAGCATGGCATTTCATAACTATTGTCAATACCACAATCACTAAGATAAAAAAACTGCCTTTTCATCAAAACCTTCACAAAAGCCAATACACCATTGGAACTTTAAAGAAGTTAAAGCCAGTAAAAAAACTAACCACAAATTGACCAAATATCCTCTTCAAGTGTAACAACTAACAACCATATCATTCGAAATTGCAGAAGCAAAAACTACAAACAAATTGATTTAAAAAACAGATCAAACTATATAAATCGACTTAGATTCGAAAAGATCATCATCGTCGTTGAACCCGCTCAGTGCCGGGCAAGCCAACATCATTGTCTGGTTTGAAAATCGTCGCTGCTAAAGAGGTCTCAAGAAGCAATGATCATCCAAATAGGTCAGTCAGAAACAAACCAAG
This sequence comes from Helianthus tuberosus, assembly GCA_030545235.1. NCBI lineage: Eukaryota > Viridiplantae > Streptophyta > Magnoliopsida > Asterales > Asteraceae > Helianthus > Helianthus tuberosus. The sequence goes on along the minus strand of CM060394.1, from coordinate 93,594,280 downwards.
AACAAAAACATTGTTCATGTCCCAATCGTCGAGAGAGATGAGAGAGAAAGAGTGGTAGTCGTACGGAGGCTAAAAACCCCCCATAAAACAGAAAATATGAAGGTTATCGAGGTGGTGGAGAGACGGTGGTGACCCTCCGGTTACCGCCCCTCACCCTCTTATCTCCCTTTTTTTCCTTTCTCTCTCTCTCTCCTTAGGCAAAAACCCCCAAAAAAGATGGACACCACAGCGACGTCGTGATCGTTGTGGTGGTTTAACGGTGGTAACAGGTGACCTCCGGCCACCCCCCCCCCCCCTCTCTCTTCTCTCTCCCTTTTTCCCTTTCTCTCTCTCTTCAAGTGCGCTCTCTCTCTCTCTCTCTCTCTCTCTCTCTCTTGTTGGGCATAAAAAAACCCCATTAACAAAAACACCACTGCGGCGTGACCGCGGTGGTGGTATCACGTTGATTGAGATACAGTGGCGTCATGGTGGTGGAGAAACAGTGGTGACCCTCCGGTCACCGCCACACCCTCTTCTTTCCCGTGTTTTCTCTCCTCTCGCTCTCTCTCCTGAGATGGTTATAAAGGGGTAAGGGCCATATGGTACACGCGTCTAAAGGGTGGGATGACCACCCAAACACATCAATCAGAGCAAGCCAGATTTAAAACACTGTTCATTCCCATTGCTTTATTAATAGATAAATTAAAACACTGTTCATTCCCATTGCTTTATTAATAGACTAATCTAAGTCCCCGTGTAATACACGGATGGCTAAACAACAAAAAAATTATACTTTAATACGTAAATACTTTATTACAGGTTTGTTCGAATATTAAGATAAATAATATCTTATAAAAATTAATTAACGATTACATTTCATATTAATTATCATGTATACGTCTATAAATAATTTTTTAAAATGAAAGAAATGTTGTATTAAATCTATAAAAAAAATTGGATTTAAATCACAAACCCACTTTTCCCACTTTTATATAAAAGTAGTTAACTCTTACCTAATAAAAAATGTCCTTTGAATGCACATAACAAAAAAACAGTAAAACATGTAAGTTGCCAGTTTACTTACACCTGTATTTACAAAAAAAAGTAAACACTTACCTTGGAATGAAACTGGCAATCATCCTCCTTTACTACAAATGGCTCACCGGTTGTTGAAAACCATTCCTCTTTTCCTTAATCACCACAATGGTATGGCTAACAATCACCACCGCCCACAACCACTAACAACTCATCTGCCACCAGATTTTCGCACTCAAACCACCTGCTACACTCATGCCTCTCTATAAAACAACAATTAAAAAAACACATAACTCCAATACTTTTCCAAATATATGTATTAGTTCATTTACCATAAAAGTTTAACTTTATCTCAATCTTAGCATACCAGTAATAACAAAAACTCTATGTCCAATTAGTTATTTGCTCTCCTTGTCTTCGGTATCAATAGCCTGCACCCAAAATTCGACACCAATTTAATTATGAAAGCAAAGTAAAGATAAGTAGCAAAACAAAAAAAAACTATATTAGGTAGGTATGGTGGTCATTTCCCTGATAACGCTAAAAAACTATTACACTCCTTGTAAGAATTAGGAAATCCAAAACGCAAATCGTTACAGTCTTAAATGGAACTCGTTTAGATAGGTTTGGTTCTCCTCGATTTGATATTTTAATCTTCCGGTCTTGGTACTGTCTGGTTCTGTCCCGATGAGCACCCGCAACAATCAGTAGAAGTCAATCTGGTGAGCCAAAATGCCACCTACACATAACAGTTTACAAAATTAAACAATTATTCAAATAACATTAATACATAAAGGTCAGCTGGAAAAATTAGAAACAATGCAGTCAAGTGGAACAAAAAAATGAAGAATTAACTATGTTATTTGGTGTTGCTCTATTGTCACCGCTACCGAAAAGCTCAGTCACCAAAAAAATAAGTTTTTTTTGTCTAATTACCTTATAATAAAGTCTTTTAGGCTTTTGAATGCATTTTTTAGCAGCTTAACCATATGACTGGTTATATCAAGACTTGAACAAAGATGCCTCTAATGATTTTAGATTTGTAAAAACATAATGCTTAGCAACTTTACCAAAATATAGCAAAAACTAAAATTTAAATTGAAAAAAAAAGCGAACAAAAGCAAACTTACCATAAAATCACCAGCAAGGATAATGCCCATATGTACTGACTGGCCCATTTCAAGCTCTTACTATATATTGCATCCCGATCAGATGTGATTGCTTTCAAGTAGTTACAAAATGCTACAAAAAGTACTCATACACCTTTGTTTTGCAATCATGATTAGCATAATATATATATTTCATATATATATTTCATGACAAATAAAATAAAATGAATGAAAATGGTTTGTTGGCTGGACTTGGTCTGGGAATAAAGGTAATTTACTCTTAAAATAAAGATGCTTACTCTGCATCACCAAACCCAGTTTGACCCATTATCCCCCACCCACCCATTTTGCCACATTTATAAAACAGGGTATCGATAGTTACCCATTTTGCCACATTCATCATAGTTACTTTTCTTAATTATCTAAAAAAGTGTTACTCACGTTTACCAGAAACCCCGATTACACCCAATCCGATAAAACACGAGAACTAAAAACGCGAATCTTCAATGGTTCAGTTATCGGGTTAAACCTAAACCCCAAAAAACCCGAGAAACCGACCATCGGATCCAACTCTATATTGTTGTCTCTTTAAAACCATAGACAACAAAGCTGGTGGTGCCTGGAGTTATAAGAAGATGTTAGTAATTAGTAGGTATAGTATCAGGCAATACCTCTGTAAGGACCTTTAAAAATGTCCCAAAACGACCCGAAAGTGAAAACCCGGACCCCGGAAACCCTAACCCATAACAAAAATCAAGAAAAACAAATTTTATGGTTTCACGCGGGCCGCGTAAACCTTAAGGGAAGGTTACGCGGGCCGCGACAGTTCACCAAAACTCCAGAGCAGCGAACAGGCCACGTGGCAGGCCTACCGGTGACACGCTAGCCCTAGTCTACGACTAGGAGGCCCTCGCGGGCCGCGTAAGATCAAGAGGGGGCTTACGCGGGCCGCGTAAACCCCAAATTTTTGCTATAAATTGCCTAGGCATCGGGCTTTCATACTGTGTCGAAATTTTCTCAAAAAACGAAGATATACTGCTCGAAATCACAATTTTCATTAGGAAGGTGTTGCTACGATACAGGGTATTAACTTGATTGTTGCTACGATTTAATGTCCGATCGATTGAAACTATCCGATGGATGTTTAAGTGCTGCCCAAATTAGGGCTATACTTTGTCATTCGTCGTGAATTCGATGGATGTTTAAGTATTGCACTTTGTCATTCGTTGTGAGGGTTTTAATCTCGTGAGTTATCGTAAATGTTGTATTAGTTACTGACCTAGTTCGTGTGCATTGTTATTTAAATTAGGTTACAAGGCTAATCAGTAGGCTAAACTCTGCCCGTTTAAATCTGTAATGTGAGTCATTCTCTTTTTATCAACAATGTTTTTACAATACTCCAATCATTTTCAAAAGTTATAATTACAGGGATTAAGTCGTGGTTATCTTGAATCACTGGCTAGTGGGGTATTGTGCACATTACTAATTTCTCACAGTTAGGCTAATAAATCCTAACAGTGATAATCATCACTACTTGGGTGAAATGACCCAATAGTGGTATGACCATCGTCACCAGGAGGTGACACGGCGCCAGATAAAAATAAGATAGAAGCCATTGTAATCGTTCTTATGCTGTAATTTATAACTACGTGTCATTTTATCAAATTTGAGTGACTCGCCAGTATTTCCCCGTTGATAAAATATTTTTAAAACATGTTTCAGGTGACTACTGTGAACCAAGGAAAAGTGCTACGGAGCACTAAACAAAGCTTGAACTAGTGGCTCAGTTAAACAAATAAACATGTTTTGTAAATCAGGGAATTTCCTCGTGAAATTCCTCTATTGTAAATTACGGGGTTTATCCCGACTTATGAAATAAAATAATCGGGCATTTCAAGTTTTAAAAGATCCTGTTAAAATCTTCCGCTGTCAACTCAATCAATAAATACCACGGGTTTCTGTCCCGCGACTCTTGGACCAGGTCAAACCGGGACGGGGGCCGTGACAGAAAAAGGTGGTATCAGAGCCACTGATTTAAGTCAATTAAGTATTTAGAAATACTTAATTTTTCTGATTGCATCCTGTGATTATGTGTTTTTGTGTTATTTGACTATTTGTTTACAGTATGGGTAAGCAAAGACTTTCGGACATCTATCGTCAATTAGATAGTTCACCAAAAGATAAGGGAACTTCATTTCAATCAAATTCCTCACGATACTCAGCAGATACTGAGGAAGGAATATTTGTTCGTAAGGCACAGTTTGAGAAACCACTTACCCCTAATAAAAGAAGTTGGATTATTAGAAAAAATCAAGAGAAAATAAGGAAGTCACAACCAAAATGAGTGATGATTAATAAGGAAACTCTGGAAATAGGCGATAATCCACCAGGGGGAAATAAATTAGATGAACAATGGGCAAATCTCTATATGTTAGCCACTACAGCAGTAAATATTAGCTTATAATCAAGTCGCCAACCCAGTACTAGCACCCATATCATCCATAAGCCAGAAACTTTAAAGAAACTTTTCCTATTAGCTAAACAACTTAGTAAGAAAAGATAGACTAAAATAAATTATGAATGCACAATCCCTAGTATATTTTAAAATTTCAGTTGTAATTTGTAATAGATATATATAAAATTTCGCAATATTTTATTTTAATCAATCTGTTTGTATTAATACTTAATTTTTCTGATCGCCTTTCTGTAATTATGTGAAAATTCAATTTACAAAATTTTAACCTAGAATTTTGTGTGTTTCTTCATATATGCTAAACAGGATGAATGAATTGTCTGAAGCTCTTCAGAATCTCAATCTCTATTCTGTTAATGTGGAAGTTTCCAAAGACTTTACCGGTTATTGTGCCCACGTTGAGGAACCTATGGAATTTCAAGCCTAGCCTCCGGAGAAACCAAAGCCAAAGAAGAGAAGAAGAATTATGGGCTGGAGGCGTGTGCGCAGGAGAAAACCAGCAACACAAAAGGTTATAAAGACGGAGGATCCCATGGGTAAAGGAAAATGAATAGAAATCGGGGAAAGCTCCAAGCAAGCCGAGGAAATGCCATTGTGGGAAGAATTGGACCGCATACTGGCAGACTGTGATATCCTTAAGCATGTCAATGAAAACCTCTTTACTTATCCTGCTGAAACCCAACTCCCAGTGAATTTGGAACCAGCCATCCCAGATCCCCTTGTCAACACCCAACCTCTAGGAGAGATGGAAGAATGGTGGACCAATGACTGGCAGTTCCAGAATCTTTTAAGTAACCCTTATACCTTTTCCCCTCAGTTTGACCCAGAGCCTGCACCCAATCCACCGATGAGCAACGAGAACCTGGCTGAACTCCGCCATTTTGGCAAGGAGCTGGTGGATGCAGGGAATCACATCCGGGATGTAACACCCCGAAATCGGGATTGGTAATTAAACCATGTTAATAATAATGAATGGGTAAAATACCGTTAGTGGTAAAAGTAAACCCGGTGAATATTAGGAATTTAATAGATAAACTAATATTAAATAAAAAGTGAATAAAAGCTTTGAGGAAATAAAGATAATAAGAGGCCCGAGTTAACGGGATTTCAAAATAAAACGGGTTATGACTTCCCCGAACCCACTGAGTAACTAGGAATATCAACCTAGTTAGTTAAGTGTTGTAAAAACAATAAAAGAAACATGAAATAGATAACCCTTTTATAAACTATGGAACTAGAGGGACTAAACATGGGCAAATGTAATAAAGTTTTGATTAAATCAAAAATTAACTCAACAAAAACACACACGTACGTGTGTTCCTGCGATCTCCACATAGCTTCTAGAGCTCAAACCCTAAATTCCAAGAATTCACCAAATTGAAAGGGGAAATCAAGCCCAAATCGAAATCCGAGCATAGATTAGTGATCACCTCAGTAAAGGGATCATAAGGCATGTCAAAATTCCCACTTTGGTTCCATCTCAAATTTTGATGAACACATGAGATTTGAAATTTGAGCTTGCATGATCGTTATTTGGGTGAAATAGTAATGAAATCATGTCTAGGAGTAAACCCTAGTCATTAGTTTGTTGAATTAATGTTTAAACTATGAAATTCATGATCATCCACCATGTGTGTGTAGTGGGTTTTGTAGAAACAAGATGAACACTAGAACCATGATGAGTAAATTAGTGTTATTTGAATCATATGAGGTTAATTTTGATATTGAACTATAAATTAGATGATTGTCTTGTAAAAGATGTTAAAATCTTGGTAAAAATAACAAGTTATGAACTTGATTATAAATATGTAAAATTATGCCCTTAAGGTGTTTGTTAAAACGCTTAAGAGAAAGCTAACATAGTGAAAATTGGGATAAAAACGCATGTTTGAACTATATGGCAAATTATGCGTGATATGTTATGAAAGGAGTTCTAAACAATGTGGGTTGAACTCTTTAGGCAAGGAATCCGGATCGTCAAAGTGGACAAGCCGGTGGAGACACGCGTTTGGAAGGAGTGCATTAAAGGTACGTAACCACGATTCCGTGACGTATTGCTTGATTTCGTATTTTTGCTAGTAGACTTTAAATTAGCATAATACATGATATTTGCATTTAGTTGAAGTGACGAAGATCACTAGGTAAATAAACGGGTCAAAAGGTGAAATTATCACCCTTTGACAACATCGACTAATGGTTTGTCGAGTTACATGTTTATAGGAATAAATATCAAATGGATACGCACATCACTATTGCTTAGCGGCTACTAAGTCAAGGTATTGAAACGGGTCAATATATTGATCCGAGCCAGGTATGTATAATGATTCAACTCATCATGTAGAACTTGAGATTCTATAAGAGTTAGACAAGGTTAAAATATAGTTATTCGGTTATTTTTTTAGGTAAACGGAATAAATTGAGTTATGATTATGGTGTTTAGAAACACATGGGTTTATAAACAAGATTATAGTTAAAAGGTCGGATTTTTTTGGGGTCAAACAAGTATTTAAAAGTTCCTTTGTATTAAAGAAAGGATAAAAATTGACCAAATTGCCCTTGTAAGCTAATTCGAACAAACGACCCTTGCAAGAGGTTCGGAAACAAGTTTTATGATTAAATAAATGCTAAGAATAAGAAAAGATAGTGAAAGATGTAAATTCTTGGGTCGAATGACTTTATATGAGTCTTTGACGTAAAACAATAATCCGAGGGGTAAAACTAGGAACATATAGATATTCACATTTAATCCACCACACGTATAGTTGTGGTGGAAGATTACTTGATAAGAAATGTAGAAATATGATGCTAGAAATGAATGAAAGCGATTTTAAGTTTTAAAGTGCTTAAATACCCTTAATGGGTCAAAATAAGCACTTGAGCGTAAACGGGTTCTAACTAAGTAAGAAACCCATGATTTATGATTAATTTGATAGGAGATATTGAAATTATGATTCTCATGAGTTTATAGATCAAGTAAACATGTTTGTTTGATAAAATCGCGAACGGGTCAAAATTTGGTAAAAAGGGTAATAAGCCGAAGACTTAAAAATCTTAAATTTTGTTAATCCGGATATTGGATTTTAACCCCATATGATGAAGGATCAAATTACAATCATGTAGGAAGAAACGGTAGGTCAAACGGACAAGTGGATTGAAAGATACGAAAGTTTTCGTGTCAAAAACGGCAAAATGGGAAGGGCTGATACAGGAGCCACCGTAACTTACAGTGGGCACCGTAAGTTACGGTGGAGCTGAAAACCTTACGGCAGATACCTACTGAGTTACGGTGGAGGCATCTTAAATCAGGGGCCACCGTAACTTACGGTGTCCACCGTAAGTTACGGTGGAGACTGGATTCAAACCCTTGTTTCTAGGATCAAGGGATTAACATTGGGATTTCCTGATTTTTTTTTAATTTGATTATTCGACACCATTTTCCTTGTGATACCAGTTATTTAATTATCAAAACTAACTTTTAAGTTGGTTTTGAACACAGGTGAATGTCGAGAACCCCGGATGAAGATCAAGCGTCGAGCAAGAACCGAACACGTATTAAATGAAGCTTCCGCAACGTTATTTCGTCGTTATTCTAAAATGATGAATTAAATTATATTATGTAGTTTTGCTTTCAATTTTAGAAAAGTTTTAATAAACCCGTAATTTGAGCATGAATGTTTAAATATAAATACTCAGTAATCTGTGATTATTTACGGAAATCGCTAAATAAATTTACGGTTGTTACACGGGAGGTGGGAGAACAGATCTCCTGGAAGTATCACGAGAGGGAACATCGTTTTTGAAAATGCCAGCTGATGGGATAGTATGTGGTGGTGGAAGCATGTGTTTGATGTGTGTAAAATGCAACATATAAATTACATCAAATGAGGCATAAAACTAACCCTTTTTAAGTACTAATGTTGGAAAAAGAGTGTTTTTGTCTTCCTTTTGTATTTTCAGGATTAAATGAGCTCAAATTCACAAAAGAAGCAAAAAGACAGCTAAATCTAACATAAATACAAGAAAAGGAACATAAGTGGACTGCCCGACCCCTCAACGGCATCTTCCCAAGCAAAATAGAGAAGGCAGAAGACTGAACACGCCCCGTGCTCAGCCAGCACGGGGCCGTGCCCAAGAAGCAGCAGAAAAGACAAACCTTTAGAAGCTTCTATTGCCCACCACGGGCCGTGTCCAGTGAACACGGGGGCGTGGCGAAAGTACAGCAGGCGCATTAATTGTAATTGCGAATTACAATTAATGAAGAGAGAGAGTGTCAGACAGGCACGGGGGCGTGTCCAGCGGACACGGGGCCGTGCCCAGCCTTCTGTTCAGCCTATAAATAGGAGTGCTTGGTTTCATTTCAACTCATCCCTTGGCACACCACCTCTCTCACACTTCACCCACCACCCACCACCACCATAACACCATCATCCACCACCATCATCCATTGTCCATCGTAGAGTGTGTGAGTCATCTCGGGATCCAAGATTGATCGTAAGAGTTCTTGACAATCAAGGCCATGTTTGCCTAAGTCTCTTACATCACTTGGTGAAGACAAAGTGTCTAGTATAATACTTTTTATTTCTAATCTTTTGCACTTTTTATTTGGTTTTGTATTAATGACTTTAATAACTAGTTACTTATGTTGAAGGTGATCTTTCCTTATCGTTTGTCCGTGGTGTCTTGGCATTATTTTTCTATCTATATAAAATAAAAGATTTTCACCATTCATATCTCCACGGTCTATATGGAGGTATGTTGGCTACCTGGTCGGGGGTTAAGGGAACGGTTTGGTAAAGGTCTTGCCATTGTTCAGCGTTTAGAGGTCCTGCAATGGACCTGGGTCAAATTTAGTAGGACCTCCTTCAATGCTTCACGGTATTGGATGGCGGGGGTCCAAACTCTTTGATCCCCTCATAAGTTAACTACTATTAATACTATAACCCGGCTATTTAGGACTGTATCCCTGCTGACTCAGACTACTTAGCCGAGGGTAACGTCACCGCCAAAAGCGGGGCCTACCATAATTTGCATTAATAACTTAATTAATTATCTTCCAATAATCCACCCTTTTAGGATTGTATCCTTGCTGACTCAAACTACTGGGGTGAGGGTAACGTCACCTTCAAAAGAGGGGCCTACTACAATAACTAAGATAATCTCTTAACTTTGTGCAAAAGTGCGGAAATAATCAAAGGTTATACTAGATACGAGTCGGAACCAAGTGATTCATCTTGTCTATCTGTTTTTCTTTTATTTTATTTTCAGCATTTTAGTTAGTTTTTATTTTTCTTAGTTTAAAACATTTTTCTAAACTTTTTGATTTTGATTAGACATTGAGGATAAACCGGTACTAAAAGCTCTTGTGTCCTTGGACGACCTCGGTATCTTACCAACGCTATACTACGCTCACGATGGGTGCACTTGCCCATATGTGTGTTTAGTGTTAGTAAAATATCGTGTTTTATAAATTTAAAACTTGGCTAAAAATAAGTGTTAAAGGGGCTTAAAATATACACCTAATATATATAACACTTCACACGCATCAAGTTTTTGGCGCCGTTGCCGGGGACACAAGGATTTTAAGAAAGTTAGGAATCAACGGCCTAATCATATTTTTATTTTTCTTTTTAATTTTTTAGGATTTTATTAGTTTTTCAGCTTCTGCAGAGCTCAGCACGAACCGTGCCCGCTGAACACGCCCCCGTGCTAAATCATTGGAACTGGCAATCCTGTTTTAAGTCAGACAGTAAGCTGAACACGGGGCCGTGCTCACTCAACACGCCCCCGTACCCAAGAATTCACTTACTGAAAACAGAACCGTTAGATTCCGGCGGTTGGTAATTTCTGACATAAACATGAGTGATAGTAATTGTTTTTACTTTCGGCACTCTTATGGTACGTGGTGTCAATTATGTGGAGGCAAACATAAAGAATTAGAATGTTACTTTCTAAATTATAGGCCCCACTACATGGACCCACCGATTCCTTATAACCTTAAGAGGGGCGAAAGTAAAAATAAGCACTATCTCTCCCTCGAATGCGCCCAGCCAGATATTCTAAGGGAAATGCTCCTTGAAGAGTTATTTCAACTAGAAAAGCTAATTCTGAATTGGTTAAAAGAGCTTAGGAAGGACTTTATTGATCCGCCCCAAGACGATGACCATGAAGAAATGTTGGAACCGCATTACGACAACCTCGTTGCTCCCAAAAATACCTTCATACCTAGCAAAGACTTGGACGATAGTCGTCCCTGTGCCGATTGTGCCGTGAAGGACTCTCCATCGACTTCGTTCGGTGCATACATAGACCTGAGCGATTCGGCATACACCTTCTTTAACGAGAGCCCGGGAAAGGGTTGGACTTGTCCACCTAGAATGAAAATAGGAATTACCCTCACCGACAACCTCTTGCGTTCTCGCCTTATTTTAGGACAATTAAGGTATCTTAGGCACTTTGGGGTTGTTCCAACTAATCAGGAGCCACCCGATACTAGTGAGTTCCTTAAAAAAACTAGACAACTTCATAAAACAGTCCCTCGACACGGGGCCGTGTCCATCCAACACGCCCCCGTGTTCACCAAAAGATTCCCTTCTGATCAGTACGTCAGAATACGGACAAACTGTGTCAGAACTCCACCTGCACACGAGGCCGTGTCCAATGGACACGGGGCCGTGTCCAGGATGCTGTCGTTTTCTATAAATGCAGCCAAGAATTCTGCACATTTTGACCAACTTGGGACAGAGATTTGAAGGAATCTTCTCTCAACTATCCTAGGTAAGTCTAAAAGAAGGTTCCAACAACCCATCTTGTCCTTTCCTCTTTTAGCCATTTCCTTCTTCTCCATCTTTCTCCAAGAACTACCATTAAAAAGTTTGAATTCTTCCAACTTTGTGGTAAGGATTAATGAGTTTTGTTCAAGGAATCTTGGTAAAAATATGTTGTGAAACATTGTTTTAAGTTATTAATAAAAAGACCCCACAAGTTCAGAAAATAACTTAAAAATTTCAAGATTCCTTGCTCCAAAATTCTGCAGAAAGATGAACACGGGGCCGTGCTCAATAAGCACGGGGCCGTGTCCGGTCACTGTTTCATCAAATAAACTATTTTTCAGTTTATTTTTCGTAGAATGTCGAGTGAAAACAGCGAAACATCTTCCGTGCATTCATCAAACAGCCGAAGAGGAAGGAGGCCCTCCGTTGAAGCTACACTTGTGCACTATGTGATAGCATTAAGGGAGGCTCTCGACGAAATGACATCAGTAGAGGAGGTCCTAATCGACCATATTAACGATCTTACGGTGGGACTCGAAAGCAGCTTCCAAGAAATTAACCTCTTGCACCAGAGGTTAAATATTCTTGTAGCACCCCCGATGGAACCAGTCCTCCATCAACAGGATTGGAACCTGGCACTCGGAATTAACAACCCTACCGGGTGGGAAGACGTTCCGGCGGAACCTCCCGTGGAACACCAACAAGAGATCCCGGTGGAAATCGAAACTCCTCAAACTAATGCTAATGAGCCTTCTTTTCTCCTTCCAAGGGAGGTGGAGGAGTGGCTCGCCGACATGTGAGGAAAGCCGCACCCGGAAGAAGGAGTTCTAAAAGGCCTTGTCTAACCAAGATTAGTAGCTTCTTGGAAATTTTGCTAATTAAAATAAAGTAGAGGCTAGAACTCCATGGTTTAATATTTCTTTGTTTTCATATCTAGTTTAATATAAATTTAGGACTATGTAAGGTCTCTCTATGAGTGCAATGAAATGATGGTTTTTAAAGTTTGGATGGTTTATAATAAATAAAACACACTCATGGTGGTAAGGGATGAAAAGGGGAACGAGAAAAATAACCCAATGCACAAGAACAAGGCAACCCGGCATCAATCTCTCCATTACAGAAGGTTCAACACGGGCCGTGTCCAACCAACACGGCCCCGTGCTAAACACCCTGCAGAAAAATGCCCAGTTCAGGTAACTGGACACGGGCCGTGTTCACCAGACACGCCCCCGTGTCCAGACTTCTGTTTCTTTTCTTTAATTTTTGTTACTGGTACCTGAACACGGGGCCGTGTCCGGTCCCCACGGGGCCGTGTCCAGACTGCCAGTAACATAAATCTTTGCTTTTAACACCATTTTACACATCTAATCAACCTAAAAATTTATTTTTGGGACACATTGAGGACAATGCGTAATTTAAGTGTGGGGGGATGCTAAAACCTTGAAATTTTGCAAGTCCTAATAACAAGCCTTACACAAAACTCTATTGGAATCGCTAAACACCCCAAATTTTTTCAAAAATTTTCATTTTTTTTTACTTGTCTAAAGTTTAAGTTTGGAATCATAAGATTAATAAGGTTATATTTTTACAAATTTACAACCGAGAGCGTCGTGATAACAAGAACCAACATAAGAAAATTATGAAACGGCATGACAAGCTTAGTTAAAATTTGATTATATATACTTGATCACATAAAAACCCATTCCCACAAAAGTGAGTTTTGAGCTTTTATTGAGCATAAAAATTTACATCTTTAGACTAAATGTTCATTTTTCGTTTCATGTGTGAATAGCCGCTTGGTTCTTACGACTCTAGAACTTGCCATGACGATACATTCCCGGTCCTTATCAACTTAAACCCGAGTAAGTAAATGATAGAGGCATTAGGACTAACCCCTTTTTTTTTCTTCTACACCATTATTTTTCTTTTTCTTTTACCACCTACCCAAAAAAATCCCCCTAGTTAGCCCCTTTGAGCCTAAACCTTTTCATTTCATAACCCAAACCAAACACCCTTTTACCCACCAAAACCTTTTTCATTTTTAACCCTTTGTTTTAGTAACAAGTTCGGTTTTTCGTATGATCGTTCAAAAAAAATGTGTTAATGATGAAGCAAAAGAAAATAAACAAACAAGTTCATCAAAAATAACTTTGTTTGAATAATAGCTTCATCAAAATAAAAGTTACAAAAATAGAAAGTCTTACGAAAACCGACACTTGTTACGCTTTTTTACCCTTTTTCTAACCACTAACCCAACCACCTACCTTTAACCCAAGCCTAACCCTTCACCCACAAAGTCCTCTTGATATTTACAAAGGTATAAAAGTTAAAAAGGAGGAGGATTGATTGCTTGGCAAGCTTATGGTAGGAATAAGTTCCATGCCGCTCTCGAGTGATTCACTAAAAATACACCTTCGGCCGAGTGTGAGTGATTTCTCCCGTGAGGTATGTGAACTTGTATATAAATGGAATTTTAAAAAGGCATGTTATGCCCAAATAAGTAATTTCTCCTATGAAACGTTCTAAACAAATCATAACGAATAGGATTGTAAATAGATAAAAATAAAACCCAAAAAGATCTTGGATTCCCAACACTCTATGACAAGCCCAAAACCTTCTCTTCTACCCATTCCATTTGGGAGTGTAAGCCACATATTAAAGAGTTTTGCTTGAGGACAAGCAAAAGTTCAAGTGTGGGGGTATTTGATGTGTGTAAAATGCAACATATAAATTACATCAAATGAGACATAAAACTAACCCTTTTTAAGTACTAATGTTGGAAAAAGAGTGTTTTTGTCTTCCTTTTGTATTTTCAGGATTAAATGAGCTCAAATTCACAAAAGAAGCAAAAAGACAGCTAAATCTAACATAAATACAAGAAAAGGAACATAAGTGGACTGCCCGACCCCTCAACGACATCTTCCCAAGCAAAATAGAGAAGGCAGAAGACTGAACACGCCCCGTGCTCAGCCAGCACGGGGCCGTGCCCAAGAAGCAGCAGAAAAGACAAACCTTTAGAAGCTTCTATTGCCCACCACGGGCCGTGTCCAGTGAACACGGGGGCGTGGCGAAAGTACAGCAGGCGCATTAATTGTAATTGCGAATTACAATTAATGAAGAGAGAGAGTGTCAGACAGGCACGGGGGCGTGTCCAGCGGACACGGGGCCGTGCCCAGCCTTCTGTTCAGCCTATAAATAGGAGTGCTTGGTTTCATTTCAACTCATCCCTTGGCACACCACCTCTCTCACACTTCACCCACCACCCACCACCACCATAACACCATCATCCACCACCATTATCCATTGTCCATCGTAGAGTGTGTGAGTCATCTCGGGATCCAAGATTGATCGTAAGAGTTCTTGACAATCAAGGCCATGTTTGCCTAAGTCTCTTACATCACTTGGTGAAGACAAAGTGTCTAGTATAATACTTTTTATTTCTAATCTTTTGCACTTTTTATTTGGTTTTGTATTAATGACTTTAATAACTAGTTACTTATGTTGAAGGTGATCTTTCCTTATCGTTTGTCCGTGGTGTCTTGGCATTATTTTTCTGTCTATATAAAATAAAAGATTTTCACCATTCATATCTCCACGGTCTATATGGAGGTATGTTGGCTACCTGGTCGGGGGTTAAGGGAACGGTTTGGTAAAGGTCTTGCCATTGTTCAACGTTTAGAGGTCCTGCAATGGACCCGGGTCAAATTTAGTAGGACCTCCTTCAATGCTTCACGGTATTGGATGGCGGGGGTCCAAACTCTTTGATCCCCTCATAAGTTAACTACTATTAATACTATAACCCGGCTATTTAGGACTGTATCCCTGCTGACTCAGACTACTTAGCCGAGGGTAACGTCACCGCCAAAAGCGGGGCCTACCATAATTTGCATTAATAACTTAATTAATTATCTTCCAATAATCCACCCTTTTAGGATTGTATCCTTGCTGACTCAAACTACTGGGGTGAGGGTAACGTCACCTTCAAAAGAGGGGCCTACTACAATAACTAAGATAATCTCTTAACTTTGTGCAAAAGTGCGGAAATAATCAAAGGTTATACTAGATACGAGTCGGAACCAAGTGATTCATCTTGTCTATCTGTTTTTCTTTTATTTTATTTTCAACATTTTAGTTAGTTTTTATTTTTCTTAGTTTAAAACATTTTTCTAAACTTTTTGATTTTGATTAGACATTGAGGATAAACCGGTACTAAAAGCTCTTGTGTCCTTGGACGACCTCGGTATCTTACCAACGCTATACTACGCTCACGATGGGTGCACTTGCCCATATGTGTGTTAGTAAAATATCGTGTTTTATAAATTTAAAACTTGGCTAAAAATAAGTGTTAAAGGGGCTTAAAATATACACCTAATATATATAACACTTCACACGCACCAGTGTTTAATAATAATATAATAATCAAAATATAATCGTGTGAAATAACTTAAAAATAAAACTTTTGTAAGATAACGTGTGTGTACGGATGCATATTATAATATATAAAAATGGAAGTCGAGAAATCTGTGACAACTGGCCCAAACCGGTAATTTCCGTACACTTTAATTAGTGCTTAATGACTGCAATTATGTGCTTAATTGTCAGCAATATCTGATTTCATACTAAACAAGTGAATTCATGCACGTTGTATACTACAAAATATTGCTTTATGCATAAACAAAAGCGTTGCGTCAAAAATACTAGTAAACTCACCGGTAAGACACACTGTGTCAACAGAACTGCAAAAAGCAGTCAGACAATAAAATTGGAGCCTAGGTGTAGGTCCGACAACAAGAATGCATTAAAACCCAGGAGTACATACAAGGGTTTAATACATATGCACTGCGAAAGCAAAATTAAGCACTAAAAAGCACCCGAAACGCACTTTAAGTGCAGAATTTATATAATTCAGCAATAATTCAGCATTTAGACACATGAATAATTTGCAGAAATGTCGTTTTATTATCCAGAATATTTCCCTAAGTGTTGGGAATCGATAGTATTATAAAAAGGTACTTAAAAGACACTAAAAAGTGTGATTTAGCACTTTAACGAATCGGTATCTAACCGAACAACCGGACTTTACCCGGAACATAAAAATAATGTCAATGACATTGTTTATACTTTTCTGAGCTAGTTAGGGTCCCCGAATACCCTAACACCCTTTATATTACACTACACACTACTAACCGGGTTAATCACCTAACTAACCTAGATTAACCTAACTATAACTAACTAATGGTTGGATTTGAACTAGATTACCCCCCCCCCCCCCCTTTACAAACCGTCCCCATGAGGGGGAACATACCTTGTCCTTTGTTGATTTGTCTAATCTCTTGTGCTTAATATCTAGGAGGCACTAAATCCTTTGGTTAATAATCTTGTGATTTGTCTATAAGTTCATGGCTTAACACATTTGATCATTCACAACTCACAAACTCAACTTCAAACACTCCTCTCTCTCTCTCAAAGGCTTCGGCCGAACACACCCACAAACACCCAACCATCTTCGAGTTTAGTTCAAGCAATTCCAAGATCATTCATGTGTTAAGGGTCGCATATAAGGAGTCTTGGTGCAATCGGAAGGCGAAGGACCTCACTCTCTTGCTTTTATCCACTCATTTTGCGACTAGAATCTTCCCTAGCCTCGAGCTAGTAGTAAGTTGCTTAAATCACCTTCCCGAACTATTTTAGAGTGGTTAAAATGATTTGTAACGGTTAAAACTCGTAATCTTACAAGATGAAGCATAAAAGTCTACTAAAAACACTAAAAATGTTGGTTAAAAGCTCATATGTGGTGTAAATCATGTAGTAATTGATTTGTGTGATTATTTGGACCCGATCTATGTTGTGGTAGCTCGGATCGTCATTTAACCCGAGTTGGTCATGATCATGGATCATGACATAAGGTTGTTTTGGAAGTAACAAGGGTTAAAGGATGAAACTCTACCACACACGAATCATGAACTTGTGTAAAAGCGATTTTGTTTGTGAAATGGTGTTCAAAACTAGTAGATCTACGGATCTACAAGCGGTACTTTCAAAGGACCAAGTGTCCAAGAAATCATATTTTCTAAAGCCGAGTCTTACATGAAAAAGAATGATTTTAGCAAACACACGAGTATGTAAACACTTGTGTAACATAAAGTTTCGACAAAATAACTATTTTTGTAAATGTTTACCGGAAGTTGTAAAGATGTAACTTCTTTAAAAGCGAGACTTTCAAGAAACAAAGTTGGTCTATACAAAGATCCACTAAAAATAATGGAAAGATACTACCTATTTTGGAAAAACCACAAGTTCATGTATTTCTGCGATTATATCTATTTTAACTAGTTGCATATTGTTTATTGTTGAATGAGGAAATTGTTGACGATTTAAAAGAAAATAAACACATGTTTTGAAAACATGGGAAACCTCCATTTTTAGGGGAAACTCTCTCAAAATTTTTATAAATTTTGATACTTAGAAAAATATAAGTTTTTGAGAAACTTATTCCCTAAAAATGTGTTTAAAAGCATTACCAAGGTTTCCCTAATTTTTGGTGATAAGAAATGAGGATTTCTTCAAGAATAAAAATGGATATAAGTATGTATATTTTTGAGAGAAAAATATATATTATTTGATCACCAACTTATGTGCTAAGTGTATATAGTATGTGTTATACGTACTAGTGTATTAAGACTTAAAAATACACTAAATACTCGTGAGGAGTATAAACATAAAAATACACATACTAAATACAAGATACATAATTCGGGTGCGAAACGCAAAACACAAAAGACTTATATTTATTTTAGAGGAAATAATATAAGTAAGATACGTAGTTAAAAATATGAAATATTTTTAACACAACAATACAAATACAAAAGAGAGTGACTGTACTTGTGCGATGCAAGTCTAGTGACTAACGTTAAGAAAACGCGTATAGGTTACGACGTTAAGTAAGCAGATCCGGTGAAGTTTACGACGCACAGGAACGCAAAGTTGTGAGTTCATGCTCCCCCTTTTCTTTAACTGTTTTTAGTTTTATAACTTCGGGGGTGAAATACATGTTACAAATGTTACATTGTTTACATATGGTATGATGAGTACAAAAACATTCAAAGGAAAAACATTCATGTGAAACATTCAAGTGAAACATTCTAGATCATGTCTCGAATAGGGTACCATAAGCACCATTAATCAACGTATACATTTAGACCGCGGAACAAAAGGTTAGATCTAATGGGTTTCAGGCAACCCCACTCTTGGCCTACTTCTACCAATGAGTGCTTCTGTGTCTCAGTCAAAGTCGACAAAAATGCCTAGGTTTGGTGGCTTCCTATGTCGTGACATATGTTAGTGGCCTTGCAAACCACTAGCGATCTCACACAGTCAAACATTCATAATAAGGAGATTACAGATATGTGTTATCAATACATTCAAACATTCATAGTACCCAGTTATAGATGCGTTTTACAAGTTACATTCAAACATTCACACATTCTACAAGTTACATACTATGTTTCCATTCAAGTATTTAAAACATTCAAAACAATCACTGCATGAATTCACACCAACTTTATGTTGACGTTTTTCCAAAACTCACATGTGTTTCAGGTAACTAGGATGGACGTGCGCGTGGTCTTACTCATGCTCGTGGATGTCGCTTTGTCTATCTTTAAATAAAGTTGTGACTTTTAAGACAATATGTTATCTCGTGTTGTAAACACTTGACATATGTTTTCAGTAATGTAATATTTGAAGATATTTTTGAGCATGTAGTATGTTTACTCTTCGTATGCAATGAGAACCTTTCATGATCACACCTCGTGCTTCCGCCGCAGAAAGGGGTGTGACAGATTGGTATCAGAGACAGGTTGTAGTGAACCAGGATTCCTTCTCGAGTCTAGTCTACAATCTCTAGGATCCATTCACGAAAACAATTTTCAAAGAGTTTTCATTGCATAAAACGTCCCGCGACATCCACTGCCTGAAACTGTCAACATGAGTCTAGAAAAGACACTACGAGTCTTAGAGTGCACTTGTGTAGCACTTGTCGTTGACTAGAAATTACTTGCAATTATGTGTGATAATTAGCAGGTACTAGAAGTAGAATGTCACAAGTATATGTGACTTTACCTGAAAGCGATGGCCCATCTGAAGGAAGAAATACGAGGATGAAACGAACTGTGTGGACTGTGCAAGGAGTTACGTAATTATGGATGCATACATAATTATGGAATTCAGTGCACAAAAATCACAGCAAGTCTTGTCACATATAGATTCCCTCAGTGCAAGCCTACTAAGTACTCTGCTAGAGTAATAATTGTTTGATGTCACTTATGTGGTATATATACTTGTGAATATATATGATACTACTGTCTAGTGTGACGATACCAAACAAATGTCTAACCCTGTTGTGTTATGTTCTGTCAGAACATGGCACCCAGGAAAACTGTGAATGCTCGCAATGACGATCAACCTCCTCCTCCCCCACTGCCAAGAACTGCTGAAGAGCTGGACGCTCTACTGGAAGAGAGGATCTCTGCTGCTATCGCCCAGTACGAGGCGAACCGTACTCAAGACAGTGGTGGCCCAAGCAACGCTAGGCGTAATGGGAATGGAGATTCGTCTGGAGGAAACGCAGCTCAAGGCTTCACTTTCAAGCAGTTCCTCGACTGCAAGCCGACGAACTATGATGGCACAGGAGGTGCAGTAGCATTTGTGCGCTGGACGGAGAAGACTGAAGTTACTTTCCGCATGAGCAAGTGTACCGCGGATCAACAAGTCACCTTTGCTACTGGGTTGTTTGTCGATGAAGCTCTGACTTGGTGGAACCTGCAAGCCCAAACTTTGGGTGATGATGCCGCTTATGGCCTAACTTGGGAGGAACTGAGGGAAAGAATGAGAGAGAAGTACTGCTCTCGTGTGGAACTCCAAAGGCTGGAAACGGAGTTCTGGCACTTGACTATGGATGGTGCTGACATCAATGGTTACACTCGAAGGTTCCATGACCTGTCAAGAGTGCTTCCCTACATGGTGACTCCCGAATTCAAGCGCGTTGAACGCTACATTTGGGGACTGGCCTCAGAATTTCGTGGCATGGTGACGTCGGCCAAACCACAAACAATCACCGAGGCTGTAACTCTGGCTGTCAGCCTTACTGAAGATTGTGTTCGGATGAAGAAGCTATCACTAAACCCAACAGAAAACACCGAGACGCATGCTGAGTCGTCCGGTGACAAGAAAAGGAAACATGCAAACCTGAATCAAGCAATTCGTAACAACAAGGGTCTGAACAACAAGAAGCGTGACACTAACCCACCTAGGGAGGCAAAAGCCTTCGCAGCTGCAAATGAGTCTGGGGCAAAGAAATATCGGGGCACTCTGCCCAAATGTAACCGCTGTGACTTTCACCATGTGGGAAACTGTCGCGTTGGAAAATGCGAGAACTGCGGGAAGCCAGGCCACCGTGCCGAAGACTGCTGGGGAAAAGGTATTGGAGGCCGCAATGGTAATGGTAATGGAAACCATGGTGGGAATGGCAATGGTAACCGGAATGGTAATGGAGCTGGACGGAACCAAGGATGCTTCAGTTGTGGAAGCAATGATCATTTCATGAAAGACTGCCCGAAGAAAAACAACGCTACGGCTCGAGCATTTGTGATTGGAGCAAGAGACGCACGCGAGGACCCTAACGTGGTCACCGGTACGTTCCTCATTAACAATCACTTTGCATCCATACTATTCGACACTGGCGCTGATTATAGCTTCATGTCTGTGGAATTTAAACGCATACTTGGAATAGAATCTAGTAGATTAGAAATTCCTTATTCCATAGAACTAGCCAATGGTAAACTTGTTGAATCGGGCGAAGTTGTTAGAGGCTGCACGCTAGAACTTGGTGAACGAAGATTTAGCATCGACCTCTTACCTATTCAATTAGGAAGCTTCGATGTAGTGGTCGGGATGGACTGGTTGTCCAAGAACAAAGCTGAAGTTATTTGTCATGAGAAAATCATTCGCATCCCTCTGACGAATGATGAAACTCTCATCGTACATGGAGAAAGACGAAACACGCCTCTACGAATCATCAGTTGTATGAAGGCACAGAAGTGCTTGAGGAAAGGATGTGTTGCTTTCCTAGCACACGTCATAGACAAGAAGGCTGTGGAGCCAAAACTCGAAGACATTCCTGTGGTGAAGGAATTTCCTGATGTGTTCCCTGAAGATCTGCCAGGACTACCTCCGCAACGACAAGTCGAATTCCACATAGACTTGGTTCCAGGAGCCGCTCCTGTAGCCAAGGCACCCTATCGACTTGCGCCATCCGAAATGCAAGAATTATCTACACAACTCCAGGAGTTGTTGGATAAAGGATTCATAAGGCCAAGCTTCTCACCCTGGGGAGCTCCAGTATTATTCGTAAAGAAGAAGGATGGAACACTGCGGATGTGTATCGATTACAGGGAACTGAACAAGCTCACAATCAAGAATCGGTATCCGCTACCGAGGATTGATGACTTGTTTGATCAACTGCAAGGATCAAGCTACTATTCCAAGATCGACCTTCGATCTGGATACCATCAGCTGAGAATCCAAGATGAAAGTGTGCCAAAGACTGCATTCAGAACGCGCTATGGGCACTACGAATTTCTTGTGATGCCGTTTGGATTGACGAACGCGCCAGCGGTCTTTATGGACCTAATGAACCGCGTATGCAAACCATATCTCGATAAATTCGTGATTGTATTTATCGATGATATCCTGATTTACTCGCGAACAAAAGAAGAGCACGAGCAACATCTCAGAACCATCTTGGAATTACTGAAGAAAGAGAAGCTTTATGCAAAGTTCTCGAAGTGCGAATTCTGGATTCGCGAAGTACAATTTCTTGGTCACGTTGTGAATGAGAAGGGCATTCATGTAGACCCGTCCAAGATAGAAGCAATAAAGAATTGGGAAGCTCCCAAGACCCCATCTGAAGTTCGCCAATTTTTGGGCTTAGCGGGCTATTATCGGCGATTCATCGAGAATTTCTCAAAGATAGCTCAACCGCTAACGACCCTTACGCAGAAGGACAGGAAGTACGACTGGGGTCACAAACAAGAAGAAGCCTTTCAGCTAATTAAGAACAAGCTCTGCGATGCACCGATACTATCGTTACCCGAAGGCACTGAAGACTTCGTGGTATACTGCGACGCCTCACGACAAGGCTTGGGTTGCGTGCTTATGCAGCGCCAAAAAGTCATCGCTTATGCTTCAAGACAACTGAAGGTTCACGAGAGAAATTATACCACTCACGACCTGGAGCTGGGTGCAGTGGTATTCGCCTTGAAGATTTGGCGACATTATTTATATGGTACTCAATGTACAATCTTCACAGATCACAAAAGCTTACAACACATATTTGATCAGAAGGAATTGAATATGCGCCAGCGACGTTGGGTCGAGCTGCTGAACGATTATGACTGTGAGATTAAGTACCATCCTGGAAAAGCAAACGTTGTAGCGGACGCGTTGAGCCGAAAGGAAAGGGTTAAGACCCTAAGGGTTCGAGCATTGGAAATGACGATTCAAACGAACCTCACTGCACGCATTCGGGATGCACAACAAGAAGCTCTTAAAGAAGAGAACCGTAAAGTTGAATACCTACGGGGTATGCTGAAATACATGGTGCCAAACGAAGAGGGAGCCTTATACTTCAAGAAGCGTATTTGGGTTCCACTCTATGGTGGCATACGAGAAGTCATCCTTAATGAAGCCCACAAGTCGAGATATTCGATCCACCCAGGATCGGACAAAATGTATCAAGACTTAAGGGAGTACTACTGGTGGCCGAGACTTAAAAGCGATGTTGCTGTCTATGTTGGAAAATGCCTAACCTGTGCTAAGGTTAAGGCCGAATATCAGAAACCGTCTGGTCTACTACAACAACCAGAGATTCCCGTGTGGAAGTGGGAACAAATCTCGATGGACTTCATAACAAAATTACCCAGGACCCCGAGAGGGCACGATATGATATGGGTAATAGTTGATCGGTTAACAAAGTCTGCGCACTTCCTACCGATCCGAGAAAAAGACAACACTGGAAAGCTTGCTGAAATATACTTAAGAGAAATTGTGGCACGTCATGGAGTGCCAATCTCAATCATTTCAGACAGAGATGGACGCTTTGTCTCAAGAATCTGGCAATCATTTCAGGAAGCCTTTGGGTCTCAATTAGACCTAAGCACGGCATTCCATCCGCAAACAGACGGCCAGAGTGAACGGACTATACAAACGTTAGAAGATATGCTTCGCGCGTGTGTCATGGATCTAGGCGGCAGCTGGGATACTCATCTACCTTTAGTTGAGTTTTCCTACAATAACAGTTATCATACGAGCATAAAAGCCGCGCCGTTCGAAGCTCTGTATGGCCGCAAATGCCGATCGCCCTTATGTTGGGCAGATGCCGGAGATAAGCGAATGGTTGGTCCTGAACTTGTACAAGAGACAACCGACAAGATTGCGCAGATCCGAGAGCGCATTAAGGCGGCTCGAGAACGACAAAAGATCTACGCCGATCCGAAAAGGAAATCAGTAGAATTCAAGGTATGAGACAAAGTGTTGTTAAAAGTCTCACCTTGGAAGGGCGTAGTCAGATTTGGAAAGCGTGGAAAGCTGAATCCACGATACATCGGACCATTCAGAATATTAAAGAGAATTGGTACCGTGGCATACAAGTTGGAGTTACCGGAAGAACTTAACGGAGTACATGATACGTTTCATGTATCCAACCTGAAGAAGAGTCCAACACAAGAAAGCGTGATCATCCCGATGGATGAAGTGCATATTGATGAAGCCCTCCGATTTACAGAGCAACCCGTTGAGGTTACCGACTGGAAAGTCAACAAGACTAGGAGGAGCAGTGTGAAGCTTGTCAAACTACGTTGGAGCTCTAAGCACGGACCCGAGTACACATGGGAACGTGAAGACCAGTTCAAGAAAAAGTATCCCCACCTATTCAAGAAGACTCCAGCGAGAGTGAGTTCAGTCTGAATTTCGGGACGAAATTCTTTTAACGGGGGGAGACTGTGACAACTGGCCCAAACCGGTAATTTCCGTACACTTTAATTAGTGCTTAATGACTGCAATTATGTGCTTAATTGTCAGCAATATCTGATTTCATACTAAACAAGTGAATTCATGCACGTTGTATACTACAAAATATTGCTTTATGCATAAACAAGAGCGTTGCGTCAAAAATACTAGTAAACTCACCGGTAAGACACACTGTGTCAACAGAACTGCAAAAAGCAGTCAGACAATAAAATTGGAGCCTAGGTGTAGGTCCGACAACAAGAATGCATTAAAACCCAAGAGTACATACAAGGGTTTAATACATATGCACTGCGAAAGCAAAATTAAGCACTAAAAAGCACCCGAAACGCACTTTAAGTGCAGAATTTATATAATTCAGCAATAATTCAGCATTTAGACACATGAATAATTTGCAGAAATGTCGTTTTATTATCCAGAATATTTCCCTAAGTGTTGGGAATCGATAGTATTATAAAAAGGTACTTAAAAGACACTAAAAAGTGTGATTTGGCACTTTAACGAATCGGTATCTAACCGAACAACCGGACTTTACCCGGAACATAAAAATAATGTCAATGACATTGTTTATACTTTTCTGAGCTAGTTAGGGTCCCCGAATACCCTAACACCCTTTATATTACACTACACACTACTAACCGGGTTAATCACCTAACTAACCTAGATTAACCTAACTATAACTAACTAATGGTTGGATTTGAACTAGATTACCCCCCCCCCCCTTTACAAACCGTCCCCATGAGGGGGAACATACCTTGTCCTTTGTTGATTTGTCTAATCTCTTGTGCTTAATATCTAGGAGGCACTAAATCCTTTGGTTAATAATCTTGTGATTTGTCTATAAGTTCATGGCTTAACACATTTGATCATTCACAACTCACAAACTCAACTTCAAACACTCCTCTCTCTCTCTCAAAGGCTTCGGCCGAACACACCCACAAACACCCAACCATCTTCGAGTTTAGTTCAAGCAATTCCAAGATCATTCATGTGTTAAGGGTCGCATATAAGGAGTCTTGGTGCAATCGGAAGGCGAAGGACCTCACTCTCTTGCTTTTATCCACTCATTTTGCGACTAGAATCTTCCCTAGCCTCGAGCTAGTAGTAAGTTGCTTAAATCACCTTCCCGAACTATTTTAGAGTGGTTAAAATGATTTGTAACGGTTAAAACTCGTAATCTTACAAGATGAAGCATAAAAGTCTACTAAAAACACTAAAAATGTTGGTTAAAAGCTCATATGTGGTGTAAATCATGTAGTAATTGATTTGTGTGATTATTTGGACCCGATCTATGTTGTGGTAGCTCGGATCGTCATTTAACCCGAGTTGGTCATGATCATGGATCATGACATAAGGTTGTTTTGGAAGTAACAAGGGTTAAAGGATGAAACTCTACCACACACGAATCATGAACTTGTGTAAAAGAGATTTTGTTTGTGAAATGGTGTTCAAAACTAGTAGATCTACGGATCTACAAGCGGTACTTTCAAAGGACCAAGTGTCCAAGAAATCATATTTTCTAAAGCCGAGTCTTACATGAAAAAGAATGATTTTAGCAAACACGCGAGTATGTAAACACTTGTGTAACATAAAGTTTCGACAAAATAACTATTTTTGTAAATGTTTACCGGAAGTTGTAAAGATGTAACTTCTTTAAAAGCGAGACTTTCAAGAAACAAAGTTGGTCTATACAAAGATCCACTAAAAATAATGGAAAGATACTACCTATTTTGGAAAAACCACAAGTTCATGTATTTCTGCGATTATATCTATTTTAACTAGTTGCATATTGTTTATTGTTGAATGAGGAAATTGTTGACGATTTAAAAGAAAATAAACACATGTTTTGAAAACATGGGAAACCTCCATTTTTAGGGGAAACTCTCTCAAAATTTTTATAAATTTTGACACTTAGAAAAATATAAGTTTTTGAGAAACTTATTCCCTAAAAATGTGTTTAAAAGCATTACCAAGGTTTCCCTAATTTTTGGTGATAAGAAATGAGGATTTCTTCAAGAATAAAAATGGATATAAGTATGTATATTTTTGAGAGAAAAATATATATTATTTGATCACCAACTTATGTGCTAAGTGTATATAGTATGTGTTATACGTACTAGTGTATTAAGACTTAAAAATACACTAAATACTCGTGAGGAGTATAAACATAAAAATACACATACTAAATACAAGATACATAATTCGGGTGCGAAGCGCAAAACACAAAAGACTTATATTTATTTTAGAGGAAATAATATAAGTAAGATACGTAGTTAAAAATATGAAATATTTTTAACACAACAATACAAATACAAAAGAGAGTGACTGTACTTGTGCGATGCAAGTCTAGTGACTAACGTTAAGAAAACGCGTATAGGTTACGACGTTAAGTAAGCAGATCCGGTGAAGTTTACGACGCACAGGAACGCAAAGTTGTGAGTTCATGCTCCCCCTTTTCTTTAACTGTTTTTAGTTTTATAACTTCGGGGGTGAAATACATGTTACAAATGTTACATTGTTTACATATGGTATGATGAGTACAAAAACATTCAAAGGAAAAACATTCATGTGAAACATTCAAGTGAAACATTCTAGATCATGTCTCGAATAGGGTACCATAAGCACCATTAATCAACGTATACATTCAGACCGCGGAACAAAAGGTTAGATCTAATGGGTTTCAGGCAACCCCACTCTTGGCCTACTTCTACCAATGAGTGCTTCTGTGTCTCAGTCAAAGTCGACAAAAATGCCTAGGTTTGGTGGCTTCCTATGTCGTGACATATGTTAGTGGCCTTGCAAACCACTAGCGATCTCACACAGTCAAACATTCATAATAAGGAGATTACAGATATGTGTTATCAATACATTCAAACATTCATAGTACCCAGTTATAGATGCGTTTTACAAGTTACATTCAAACATTCACACATTCTACAAGTTACATACTATGTTTCCATTCAAGTATTTAAAACATTCAAAACAATCACTGCATGAATTCACACCAACTTTATGTTGACGTTTTTCCAAAACTCACATGTGTTTCAGGTAACTAGGATGGATGTGCGCGTGGTCTTACTCATGCTCGTGGATGTCGCTTTGTCTATCTTTAAATAAAGTTGTGACTTTTAAGACAATATGTTATCTCGTGTTGTAAACACTTGACATATGTTTTCAGTAATGTAATATTTGAAGATATTTTTGAGCATGTAGTATGTTTACTCTTCGTATGCAATGAGAACCTTTCATGATCACACCTCGTGCTTCCGCCGCAGAAAGGGGTGTGACAAAATCGACAATTTTGGCTATACGTGTTGGTGTGATTATGTGCGATTGTTCTGTTATGTGTGGTTATTAATTATTTTCTGCTAATCACTTATATATATTAATTACCAGATGGAAAACGCTGGTAATGAACCCGTTAACGAAGTTAACCAATCTGAACAAAACCAGGAAGATCAATTTCTGAATAGGCAAGATATCGAGAATATCGTTGCTCAGGGAATAGCCAATGCTATTCCAGCAATCCTTGCTGCTGCCCAAAATCCAGTTGAACCTCAACAAATTATTCCTAGCAAATGTACACACGACGACAATTTCAGTAATAGTGTAAACGGAGGCGGTAACCATACTAATAACGACAACGATGGGATACAAGCTCCACTCCTTAAGAAAATGAAAGCTGCAACGCCTGGTTGCACTTACAAGGAGTTTCTTGCCTGTAAACCGGTTGAATTTTCAGGCAACAAAGGGACGACTGCTGCACTGTGTTGGTTAGAGAAAACCAAGGCGGTGATTAAAATAAGTAAATGTGCCGAGGAAGACAAGGTCATGTACGCGTCGCATCTTTTTAAAGAAGGAGCGCTAGAATGGTGGAATACGGTACTTCAAGCCAAGGGAAGCGATGTAGCCTATGCCATAAGTTGGGAATAATTTAAGCGACTAGTGGAGAGAAAATTCTGTCTCGAATATGAAAAGGAACAAATGGCGAATAAATTCTTGAACCACCGGATGGTGGATGTAGACTGTCGAGGGTATACTTCGACATTCTTCGAGTACGCTAGAGTGGTACCAACCTTGGCCTCGCCAGAGCCGGTACTTATTTCTCGCTATATTTGGGGATTGATTGGCGAAATCCGTGATATCGTTAAAGTTGCGAGACCTCGTACAATTGACGATGTAGTGGAATTAGTCAACACTTTGACGGACGGATTGGTGCGTACGCGAGAAGAAAATAGAAAGAAGGAAGTAGCCCAAAAGATTACCCAAGGATTCCGTATGGGTAACCGTAGTAATTTCAAGAAAAAGGGAACTGGGCAATCTTCCACTGTTCCATTTTGCAATACTTGTAAAAGAAAGCATCTTGGTAGATGTAAAGGGTATTGCAATTTCTGCAAAATTCCAGGGCATCAAGAGGAAGATTGCAGGAAGAAGAAAGCAACAATCTGCTACAACTGCGGAGAAGCTGGACATTTTAGGCCAGACTGCCCGAAATTAGTCAAACCAGCTGATAACAAAGCCAAACCTGCAGAAGGAACTACCAAGAAAAACGTAAGAGTCTTCCAGTTAACTACTCAGGAAGCAGAACTAATCCCTGACGTGATAGCTGGTACGTTCTTAGTTCATAACGTTTATGCAAAAGTATTATTTGACT
Organism: Helianthus tuberosus; assembly: GCA_030545235.1. Taxonomy (NCBI): domain Eukaryota; kingdom Viridiplantae; phylum Streptophyta; class Magnoliopsida; order Asterales; family Asteraceae; genus Helianthus; species Helianthus tuberosus. The sequence goes on along the minus strand of CM060394.1, from coordinate 93,565,177 downwards.
CTGGTGCAAACCAAAGTTTTATAAATACTTCATTCTGCCAAGCTCTTAACCTACCATTAACCAACCTTAGACAAATTTTTACGGTAGAAACGGCAGATGGGAATTCGGTTAACATAGATAAAGTTTTGCAAGAAGGAAAGATAGAACTCTTAGGCCATAAATTTTCTGCAAACCTGTTACCTCTGAATTTAGCTGGATTCGATGTAGTGTTAGGAATGGATTGGCTAGTAGCCAACCATGCTCGAATTCTCTGTGATAAAAATTCCATAGAAATTCATACACCCACAGGAGAATTAGTGGTGATTACAGGAGATAAGCCACGAAAGCCACTGAAATTCATTTCAGTAATGAAGTTGGCCAGTTATTCAAGGAAACAAGAAGTAGTGTGTATGATTTCAGTAATCAGTAACACGAAAGGTAAGGAACTTAAAGAAATTCCTGTAGTAGCAGAATACCCAGATGTATTCCCAGAAGAACTACCGGGATTACCACCCAATAGGGAAGTAGAATTTAGAATTCATCTAATTCCTGTAACTACACCGATAGCTAAGGCACCTTATCGGTTAGCACCCACCGAAATGCTAGAATTGAAGAAGCTGTTAGATGAATTACTAAGCAAAGGATTTATACAACCTAGTTCATCCCCGTTGCGAGCTTCGGTGTTGTTTGTGAAAAAGAAGGATGGTTCGATGCGAATGTGTATCGATTATAGGGAATTAAATAAGGTTACAATTAAGAATCGATACCCATTACCTAGGATTGATGATCTTTTCGATCAACTTCAAGGGGCTAGATACTTTTCTAAGATAGATTTACGCTCCGGATATCATCAGTTGAAAGTACAAGAAGAAGACATACCTAAAACTGCTTTCAGAACTAGGTATGGTCATTACGAGTTTACAGTCATGCCCTTCGGTCTAACAAATGCTCCTGCAGCATTTATGGACATGATGAATAGGATCTGTAAACCGTATTTGGATAAATTTGTAATTGTCTTCATCGACGATATACTTATTTATTCCAAAAGCCAGGATGAACATTGTCAGCACCTGCATGCACTCTTAACTTTGTTAAGAAATGAGAAGCTTTACGCCAAATTCTCGAAGTGTGAATTTTGGCTACAGGAGGTACAATTTTTAGGACACGTGGTGAATCACGAAGGTATTCACGTAGATCCCTCCAAAATAGAAGCTATCACCAAATGGAAAGTCCCACAAACAGCTATGGAAATTAGAAGTTTTATAGGGTTAGCTGGTTACTATAGATGATTCATTAAGGATTTTTCCAAAATAGTTGTGCCATTAACGAAGCTAACCTGTAAAGCGGTAAAGTTTGAATGGGGACCTAGGCAAGAAGAGGCCTTTAGGATTTTGAAGCAAAAGTTAACAAATGCCCCAATTCTAGCTTTGCCAGAAGGAACAAAAGATTTTGAAGTTTACTGTGATGCTTCTAAGATAGGATTAGGATGTGTGCTAATGCAACACAAGAAAGTAATTGCGTATGCCTCAAGGCAATTGAAGAAGCACGAAGAAAATTATACGACACATGACTTAGAATTAGGAGCCATAATTTTTGCTCTTAAGATTTGGAGACACTATCTGTATGGAAGTAAGTTTACTGTCTATACAGATCATAAGAGCTTAAGATACATATTTGGGCAAAAAGAATTAAACATGAGGCAAAGAAGATGGATGGAAATTCTAAGTGACTACGACTGTGATATTCAATATCACGAAGGAAAGGCGAATGTAGTTGCAGATGCCTTAAGTCGTAAGTATCATGAAAAGCAAAAGCGAGTTCGTGCCCTTAGATTAAATCTACAGTTAGATTTAATGGAACAACTGAAGAATATTCAGGAAACAGCAATCAAGGATGATGCTGAAGGGATGAAGGGACGAGTAAAAGAATTAGAGCAAGGAGGTGATAGAATTTGGAGATTCCACAAGAAAAGAATTTGGGTACCTAAGCAAGGAGAATTAAGAAATAAGATTTTAGAAGAAGCCCATAAATCTAGGTATACCATGCATCCTGGTAACAATAAGATGTACCAAGATTTAAGGAATAACTTCTGGTAGATAGGAATGAAAAAGGACATAGCTAGATACGTTTCTAAGTGTCTTACTTGATCACAAGTTAAGGCAGAACACCAGAAACCCTCAGGTCTACTACAACAATTAGAAATGCCTGTATGGAAATGAGAACTTATAACTATGGACTTTGTTACTAAGTTGCCCAAAACCAGAAAAGGTAATGAAGCGATTTGGGTAATTGTGGATCGATTAACCAATTTCTACCCATGAAAGAAACCTTTAGCATGGAAAGGTTAGCAAAGTTGTATGTAGATGAAGTCGTATCCTTACATGGAGTTCCACTCTCCGTTGTATCGGACAGGGATAGTCATTTCACTTCCAATTTCTGGACAAGTTTACAGGAAGCAATGGGAACCCGACTAAATTTAAGCACTGCATACCATCCTCAAACAGACGGACAAAGTGAAAGGACGATCCAAACCCTGGAGGACATGCTTAGGGCATGTGTGATAGATTTTGGTGGGAACTGGGACGACCACCTACCTTTAATCGAATTCTCCTATAATAATAGTTATCATGCAAGCATTGAAGCTGCCCCATTCGAAGCCCTAGATGGACGAAAATGCAGAACTCCGGTTTGTTGGGCAGAAATAGTAGAAAGTCAATTATCAGGTCCTGAAATTGTGCAAGAGACCACCGACAAGATCACTCAAATCAAGGAAAGACTGAAAACGGCTAGAGATCCCCAGAAGAGTTATGCCGATAATCGACGCAAGCCACTAGAGTTTCAAGTTGGAGACAAGGTACTCTTAAAAGTTTATCCTTGGAAAGGAGTAATTCGGTTCGGTAAGAAAGGAAAGCTAAGTCCAAGGTACGTAGGACCATTCCCAGTAATACAACGAATAGGACCAGTTGCTTATCGCTTACAGCTACCAGAGGAGCTAGCTGGAGTACATGACGTGTTTCATGTATCCAATCTCAAGAAATGTCTATCTGACGAATCCTTGGTAGTACCTATTCAAGATATAGAGGTAAATGAAAAGTTAAAATTTGTTGAGAAGCCACAGCAGATAGAAGACAGAAAGGTCAAGTTCCTCAAACACAAAAGACCAGTATTAGTTAAAGTCAAATGGGATTCGAAAAGAGGACCCGAATACACCTGGGAGCTGGAATCGGAAATGAAGCGAAAATATCCTCACTTATTCCAATAAATCTCGAGGACGAGATTCTAAATAAGGTGGGGGGTGTAAGGACCTTCAAAAATGTCCCAAAACGACCCGTAAGTGAAATTCCGGACCCCGGAAACCCTAATCCATAACAAAAATCAAGAAAAAAAAATTTTATGGTTTCACGCGGGCCGCGTAAACCTTAAGGGAAGGTTACGCGGGCCGCGACAGTTCACCAAAACTCCGGAGCAGCGAACAGGCCACATGGCAGGCCTACCGGTGACACGCTAGCCCTAGTCTACGACTAGGAGGCCCTCGCGGTCTGCGTAAGATCAAGAGGGGGCTTACGCGGGCCGCGTAAACCCCAAATTTTTGCTATAAATTGCCTAGGCATCGGGCTTTCATTCTGTGTCGAAAATTTTCTCAAAAAACGAAGATATACTGCTCGAAATCACAATTTTCATTAGGAAGGTGCTGCTACGATACAGGGTATTAACTCGATCGCTGCTACGATTCAATGTCCGATCGATTGAAACTATCCAATGGATGTTTAAGTGCTGCCCAAATTAGGGCTATACTTTGTGATTCGTCGTGAATTCGATGGATGTTTATGTATTGCATTTTGTCATTCGTTGTGAGGGTTTTAATCTCGTGAGTTATCGTAAATGTTGTATTGGTTACTGACCTAGTTCGTGTGCATTGTTATTTAAATTAGGTTACAAGGCTAATCAGTAGGCTAAACTCTGCCCGTTTAAATCTGCAATGTGAGTCATTCTCTTTTTATCAACAATGTTTTACAATACTCTAATCATTTTCAAAAGTAATAATTACAGGGATTAAGTCGTGGTTATCTTGAATCACTGGCTAGTGGGGTATTGTGCACATTACTAATTTCTCACAGTTAGGCTAATAAATCCTAACAGTGATAATCATCACTACTTGGGTGAAAGGACCCAATAGTGGTATGACCATCGTCACCAGGAGGTGACACGACGCCAGATAAAAATAAGATAGAAGCCATTGTAATCGCCCTTATGCTATAATTTATAACTACGTGTCATTTTATCAAATTTGAGTGACTCGCCAGTATTTCCCCGCTGATAAAAGATTTTTAAAACATGTTTCAGGTGACTACTGTGAACCAAGGAAAAGTGCTACGGAGCACTAAACAAAGCGTGAAGTAGTGGCTCAGTTAAACAAATAAACATGTTTTGTAAATCAGGGAATTTCCTCGTGAAATTCCTCTATTGTATATTACGGGGTTTATCCCGACTTATGAAATAAAATAATCGGGCATTTCAAGTTTTCAAAGATCCTGTTAAAATCTTCCGCTGTCAACTCAATCAATAAATACCACGGGTTTCTGTCCCGCGACTCCTGGACCGGGTCAAACCGGGACGGGGGCCGTGACAACCTCGAACACTTGGCGTGCGAACTTAGAAATAAACATAGATATAGAAATCTTACCCTGTAAATGAACCACTTAATAAACATATCAAGATAAATGCTGACCAAGTTCTAAAAACATCTGGAATAAACGTCTACCATAAACCATATGGTGTCAAGTTCTAAAAAAGCTACTTAATGAGAAAACGTGAATCTATAAGAAGTTTTAATTCAACTGTGTAATCTCAAAACTTTCACTATATGCATATCACGGTTTCAGCAAATTCATATGTGCATAACGCGCGCGACATGAGCAGATCCAAAAAATAAACAAATTACCCAAACCGGAGGAAGGCCAATCTCGAGCTCTCTCACCTCTATCATCGCACCACTCACGATCTCCTTGATATCCACCTCCACCTGGAATTGACTTCAAGATTAATAGCTAAGCTAACCGATTTCCAAGCGCCACTTCAAGATTTCTGCTGATTGATGTGACGTAGGAAGATCACGATCTATTCATTTTAAATCATCAATCACATTCTTGTAATATCTTGGTCATATTAATTCATCAATTTATATCAATCAATTAACTCAAAGTTATTGGATCTGGGATATTCTTTAATCTATTACACAAATTCCAACAAAATATTAAGGCATTCTAACATGCAACTCTTAGGTCTTAAGCTTACTGGCATTGCAACTTTATCCTCAACTCACTACGGCTTGTAATTAGGTGGGTCCCAAAAACTTAGATTAGCTTCTATATTTCTCCTGTTATACATTCAATTCAAAATAAGAATCTAAGCATATCATGTTTAAAAACCAATGTAATAACTTAACATACGCAATAACCCCACGCCTTTCAACTTCCAACTTCCAACTCTGTTCTCTGTATTCAAAAAATACATGTTTAATTGGTTTTTAAGAATAGTAATATAAATATTCTGGTACAATTACCAAATAATACAAATCATAGTTCTATAAATTAATAATATATATATATATATATATATATATATATATATGTAAATATACCCGTCTTTGTATTAACTCATTTATGCTCGATGTACTTGACCTACATTGATAATATAGCTTTTGTAATCATATTTAATACTGTAATACTAATAGCATCCAAAAAAATGCTGGCAAGTCAGCCCAATCTGACCCAGTCCGGCCCTTTTCTGTCTTACAAAAAGTTACCAGCTTAGAGTCATTGACCATTACCCATCCCACCCATTTTGGTAACTCAAGAATAGATAAAATACAATATATCATAACTCACCTGGACTGAACTAAGATTCTTATCAGCGAACTGATTATTTAGGAGAGGTTGGCAAAGCATATCTTTACCAGGAAACACTATCAAACTCATACACTTCATTGAATGCCTCAACGATTCATCAAGTTTCTTGAAGCGAACCACTTTGGTCCATGTTTTGTAAAGTTCAGGGGTTGCAAGAACATAGCAGAAAATCAAAATAAACCTGATGGAGCAAGAACAGAGCAGAAAATGAAACACTAATCCAAAATAAACCTTAACATCTCCATTTATCAATAACATTCAATTTCGTAAAAAGTTCCCAACTTTATCCCAAATTTTCAAGTTGTAAAGTTGATTACAATCATTATATTCTTACTATATATTTAGAAGATTTTATACATTAGAATACATTACGAAACCAATACAAAACCTTTAATGCTATTAGTTAGATTTATATCTATAAAAAGTGTCGAAAACCTATTTGTTAGATTTCTATCTATATCCATAATCAAACAGACACTGTTTACAAACAAAGAACGGGTTCCATTTTGACCAATACCTTTTCTAAATGGCCTAAGTTGACTCAAACCCATTATGACCCGACACTCTGGTTCTTTCTTCTCCAATCTTCCCTATGCATTTGGTTTCTGAATGACCAAATAGTCGAGTACCTATACAAAACATATTCAACAAAATTCATAGTAGAACAAAGCTGAGAAGTGAATTTGCATGTAAATATGTTCATCTTGTTCCATCTAAGGGATTACATGTACCCTAATATAATATCAACTGACCAAATTTCACCAAGAAAGCACAAATCAATTCATATTTCATAATACAGTGGACAGTAAAATGATTACAAAATAACCAATAGTTTATCTACCATTTTCTTTTTAGCACGTTCCGAGATGTCTTCCTCAACACTTTTGCAAGTCACGAACCTATAAATATTAACGACTTCTTGTTGTCCAATCCTGTGAGCTATGCACATTGCCTAACAAAAGTCATGAAATTAGTATGTAGTGACTATAAATAGAGATAGATATCATACACTCCCAAACCTGCAGATCATTCTGAGGATTCCAATCTGATTAAAAAATGATGACAATATCTGGTGTGCAAGATTGATACCTAAACCACCAGCTCGAGTGGAAAGAAGAAAACAAAAATCATCAAACAAACATCATAACACACAAAAATCCACAATATATAATTATCATTTATAAACTCGACTACAACCGTACCTTTGGATCATTATCAGTTGACAGATTTCTTATGAAGAATACTAAAACTCAGTCACACTTGTTAGCGGATCAGTGAGGCATTACATCAAAGTATCAAACATCATGTATCTAGTTATAACCAATCATGTGTGACTCACAACATTTACCAAATACAAAAATTAACTGGTATCATGAATAATGGATATGGTGGCTACCTTAATAGCCAGGCGAGACTCGTTAGAAAGACATACTCTGTTGCTGATGCATTCTGCATACGCACAAACTGTTTGCAAGTGTACATGTTATATAATTATATTAGTAGAAAAAAAGGCAATTGGAAAACATAAGAATCATAAAACAAAGAGAATTTTAACAACTGCTCCACTTGATCATATGTAGCATTTCATCAAACACCTAGAAGACATCACATCAAATACAAAAATACAAAAACTAAAAAATAAACATATAATCTCATATTTTGTGTATCTTGAATTAGAAATTGACAAATAAATTATCAAATTGAACAAAAATATCCAATCAGAATTTCCCTTTCCTACAGATAATCCAGAATTGTACAAAAATATCCATTCGTTCTTGTCTCCTGAAACCACACAAATTGAACAAAAAAATTGGTAAGTGCTTAAATCAACAAAAATCAAAACCATAACCCTAGTTTTTGCAATCAAATAAGAAGCAAGAGAGATGAACTCACGGGACTAATCCAACCCGCTCCTGAGGAATCCGTATTTATGCTTGAATCAACAAAAAAAATACAATTTGTATTTTCTTCAACAAAAAATTAGTGTGTCTGATGAACAATTTTACATCAGAAACCCTAAAATTAGTGTGTCTGATAAACATACCTGTTGAAATCAACTGTATATGGTACGATTAAAGAGTTTGAAACACAGATTGAAAGAAACGGTCGATGATTGTAAGTCTGAAACGCCGATTGAAAGAAACCATGACTAAGAAACGGATGAATAACATACCACTTTTAGATAGAATGAAGAAAAGGAACCAATCTATCTTTAATAGATTAAGAATGGAAACGCTTCCATATTTTCGCAAAAGATCTTCCGGTAATTGATGAATTATTCAACTTTCCATATATAATTCAAGAAGCGTTTGAAAGAAGAATGAAGGAATTGTGAGGCGGTAAGGAGAATTGATTGAGAATTGAGAGAATGAGGTAAATGGCGCTTAAATCACAATTATCTGGCCAAAGACCATTGCCACATCATGGTCAAATGGTCAACATTATTTTGCTTTAGTATAAGAGATAGATAATAGATAATTGCAAAATCATAACCAAACTAAATATTTTGATTAAATCAGAACTTATTATAAATTTTCCCCAAGGTATTTTTACTCACCTCTAAATATCCTAACCATTTTGATTTTGTAGATCTAAATTTTTTCTTTAGTGGCAAGATTGTAATTATCTTTTGTAACTTACATGTATTTTAATAGACACAAGGGTATATTGTATTTTAAGTAAATTGCCACAATCGTCCATGAGGTTTAGGTCTGTTTGTCAGTTTCATCCAAAATGACTTTTTTGTGGCAAATAGCCCTTCACCTTTGGCATTTTTTTTTTGTCATTTTCATCAAAACCACTAACTTAGTTTACTTTTTCTGTTAAGTTAAAGGATATTTGGATGAAACTGACAAATATAAAACCTCAGGGACGATTTTGGCAATTTACTTAAATTATTTTTAATTTCTTTTATTTAATTACTTTTGTCACATATATATAAAATAGAATATACATGCAGTTCTTATAAAAAAATGAAAGTGCAATTGTCTAATATTAGTATTGTATTATGAAATTTGTCCAAGAAATGATACATATGCACATGTGCATGGATACTTGTATTACACGCTTTTTTTTATGATAAAAAAAAACTAAAAATAAATAAGGGAAAAAAGTCAAAGAATTTTAAAAAATTGAAATATATGTTTTAATATCATTAAACTATAATATATAATTACATACTAGTAGCAAGACCCGTGCAAACAAGGGTGGTTTTTAAAAAACCATGCATACCACATTTTATTAGTCAATGAAGGATCATACAGTTTTTAAGGTTGAACATATTTACTGAAAGTAGACACAAAATGAGATGGTAACAAAATTTGTTATCTATAATAGATAACTATAAACTTAGATTAACGTATTAATATACTCAAAATCCTAAAATTAGGAATTGACCAATCAAAGTTAATTACTATTCACTCAAAGTTGCTAATTGTGTTATAGATAATATAAAAAACAATAGTCATGCAAATCTAAAAACAATTAAAGAATGTTATCCACGAGCCGAGCTCAAGCTCGAAAGTCGAAACTTACATATAAAGCTCGAAATATTAAACTTGAACCCGAACTCTATCTATACAGAAAATCCTAAATGCACAAAGAATAATTTCACTTGTATATTAATAGTTACACCAACTATCATAAACCTATATAGAAATATTAATAGTTACAACAACTATCATAAACCTATATAGAAAAAGTGTGATAAAAGAGAAAAATATTTATAGCAATATAAAAGGTAAGTAAATTAATATGAAGATGAAGTATCATAAGAAAACAAAGCATAAAATAGTAATCATGTTTTGTAAATAATACAAGTATACAACTGGAACAAATAATATATACATAAAACTTAAAATATCATCTTAGAGGGCATCTAGTCAAATGGGTCGAAACAATCAGTTAAAAAAAAAAACTATCTCATACACTGTTTTATTCATCATCATCATACTCGGTAAATCCCACCAATAGCAAATCTAAGGTAGGGTCTGAGGAGGGTAAGATGTAGACAACCTTACATCTACCCCGTAGGAATAGAGAGACTACTTCCAGTGAGACCCTCGGCTAGATAGAAGTTTTGCATCATGCCTTGGACATAAGGCACATAACACTAAAGCAATCGGGACAAAAGCTGATTTAGTGCATGTACCCTCTTGTCTTTCGGCTATCAACGCCACCACATGATGCATGATTAACCGTCTCTCGCTTTTTAACGTTATTTTCACGAAATCAGTAAAATAACGTTAAAATTAGTGCACTTTAACTTTTTCCCCCATAGGGTCCACACATATATACATTATATGCGCACACCTCAACCGGGGCGTTCATACACTGTTTTATTAAAAGTATTAAAATTATCATTGTAATTATATTCTGTTTTAAACCATAACTAATAAATAATAACTAATGATTAACAATCCATATAAAATTTAGAAAAACATAAAAAGGACTGTGCAGAACAATCAAACTTGACCCAACCCATTCAACCTTTACCAAAAATGGTAGTGTCAATCTGAACCCGTTTTGGACCATCATTCAACCTGCACATCTTGACACAACCCATTCAACCTATACTAAAAATGATCATTTTAACTCGAACTCCACTTTAACCTTATTATCCAACCTACCAATCTTGACCCAATTCATTCAGCCTATATTATAAAGAATAGTTTTAACATGAACCGTTTTGGCCCATTATCCATCTTGACCACCACATTCAACCTATATCATTTTAACCCGAACCCGTTTTGACCCATTACCCAATATGTTGACTTTCCACCTCGAACAAAAGCAGCATCAAAAGGAGACCCGGATCCAATCGGCTAAACTTCAGGTGGTGTTGAGGGTGACTGAACTATGCCCGATTGTCTTCACAACCCTTTTACTGGACATTGCAATCCTTAAACTTTCAGCCTTTTCCCATCTGTCAGAAGCAGCATATATATTTGACATAAGCACATAACAAGAACTATCACAAGAATCTTGCAGTTTAATTCTTTCAAGCACGCGGTTAGCCATGATCAAGTCAGAGTGAACTCTGCATGCTCCAAGGAGAGCCCCCCATATCGTGTCATTTGGTCTCATCGGCATCTTTGTTACTATTCGATACGCTTCTACTAACCTCCCTGCCCTTCCTAAAAGGTCAATTAAACAACCGTAATGCTTGACATTAGCCGATAAACCATATTTCGCCAGCTTTTTGAAAGTTGTTAATCCATCTTCAACAAACCCTGCATGTGCACAAGCAGATAAAACCGAGAGAAAAGTGATTTCATTCGGATTCACACTAGACTTCTCCATTTTATTAAAGAACTCCAAAGCTTCCCGACAATAGCCATGGATGGAAAAGCCTGAGATCATAGCATTCCAACATGAATCATTCCTTTCGATTTCTGACCCATTGTCAAATATTAATCGTGCACTGGTCAAATCGCCACATTTTGCATACATGTCAACTAAACCATTCAGAATGAACTGATTAACCTTGATTCTTTTCTGAATAATCATGCTATGAAGTTCTTTACCTGATTCTAACAAACCCAATTGAGCACAAGCAGATAAAGCACTCACAAACGAGACCTCATCCGGTTCAAACCCATCAGATTGTGTTCTCGCAAAAGCATCTAGAGCTTCCTTACAAAGACCATTTTGACAATAACCCGAAATCAAAGAGTTCCAATTCACCAAATTCCGAACCTTGATCCTATCAAAAATGGCTTTGCCTTCTTCCACATCCCCTTTCTTAAAATACCCCGAAACCATCGATGACCAAACATAAAAGCTCCGTCCGGGCATAACCTCGAACATATCCTTAGCAGCCTTCATCTGCCCGTTACTCGCGTACCCATCAACCATAACACTCCAAGTAACCACATTTTTCAAAGACAAAGGAACCTGGTCAAAAAGACACCTAGCCATCTCAGTATCTCCTACTTTAGCATACCCTGCAATCATTTCAATCCACGAAACCGCTGTCCGATCAGACATCTTTTCAAACAAGCATAACGCGGTCTCTGTTGCTCCGACCCTCATATACGCACTTATAACCGCATTCCATGTGACAACATTCTTCACAGGCATTTCATCGAACACCTTGCGGGCATTAATCACATCACAGCATTTACCATACATGCTCACTGTTGATGTTCCCACCACTACATCAGAAGCCACTCCAGCTTTGATTGATTCACAATGCACAGCCTTTTCGTAATGAATCATGGAAAGAGAAGCACAGGCTTTAAGGATCAATGGGGCAACGGTGAGCATGCATAGCGGGTTACGGCGAATTTGGGTGTAAAGTAGAAGTGCTTCTTTGGGTGTGCCATTAGAGATGTGATATCGAATAGCAGCAGAATACGAGTTTGATGAGGGGATTGGTTGATTGATCATAGATGGTTTTGGGAGTGATTGTTTGAAGGTTGATTTTCAGTAGGGCTGGCATATCGGGTCAACCCGATCTGTTAAGACACGAACACGATAAGACACGAACACGAAACCTGTAAACACGAACACGACACGAAATCTTATCGTGTCAGATTTTCCAAACACGAACACGAACCTGTTAATTAACAGGTTACACGAAATGACCTGTTAAGACACGAAAATGTTGCCAACATATCATATGACCTGTTTAAGCCACAAACACGACCTGTTAAGACCCGAACACGACCTGTTAAGACACAAACATGAACTATTGTTATACTAACAGCCCTTCGGTGGGAAAGATCACTTTTATTCCCTACAAGCATGATTGTCATGTTCGGGTTGGCATGTTGGCGTGCATCTTCAAGCCACCCAGCTAGATGGTTGAATGTTTCCCTCCTATCAAAGTTATACCACAACACTCGTTATAGGTATCTTAAATTACTTATGTAAGCTCGGATTTTAACGAAAGCATATCACTACATATGATAGTTAGATGTACCTAGTAATGTCATAAATGAGAAGTGCTCCAGCTGCTCCTCTGTAATATGACCTAGTGATTGATCTGAATGACTCTTGTCCAGCCTGAACCAAAACAAAATTAACAAAAACAAATCATGCAACAGTCATGCATTCTACATGATTGTATCTTTCGGTCTAATAACCAAGATAAATAACATTAGAAACGAGTGATACCGGAACAATCGATTCTTATAAGGGAGTTACTACCCTCAGTACTATTTATTATAGTAAATGTTCAACGTTCAAGAGTACTAGATGAACAGTGGTGGTTGACTAGGCTAATCACATTGTCATACAAGTCAGCATTCAACTTTCTTCATTTCCTTGTATCAAGAGAGAACTAGACATACGAATCAGACCATACGAATCAGAACAGATGAATCAATCATATGAATAACTCATAACAACAGATGAATCAGAAACATACGAATCAGAACAGAAACTGTGAATCAATCGATGAATCAGAAACTGTGAACAGTAGGGCTGGCAATTCTTACTTCGTGAATCAATCGTTGACGGCTGCTGGACGATGAATCAGAAACTGTGAATCAATCGATGAATCAGAAACTGTGAATCAACAGTTGTGACAACAGTAACTGTGAATCAATCGATGAATCAGAAACACTTACTTCGTGAATCAATCAATGACGGCTGCTGGACGATGACGGCGATGGTTGCCGGCGGACAACAGACGAACAGAACAGATGAGAACGATGAATGGACCAGGCGAACGACGGCTGCTGGAGAATGGAGATGGAGAGTTTCTTTTAGGGTTCTGCTTTGGAGCGTGAATTAGGGCTCGCTCATGAAATATTGAAATACCTCATACCTGATATATTTTTTTTAATTAAAATTCTTAGCATGTCATTAACGGGTCTTAACAGGTTAACGGGTTTTAACCTGTTAAGACACGAAATTTAAACAGGTCTTATCGTGTCGACCTGTTTAGACACGAAACCCGTTAAGGCCAAACCCGAAACCTGTTAACTTCGTGTAGGTTCGTGTCGTGTTATCGTGTTCGTGTCAGAATTGCCAGCCTTAATTTTCAGCCATTAATTTTCAAAATCATATTTTGTCAAAGAGAAAAATGCCCGGATAGTCCCTGTGGTTTGCTTCATTTTTACCTACAGTCCCTACATTTCTAAAGTTATAGCTATAGTCCTTAACTTTTGCAAATTCGTTCTTGGATAGTCCCTGGAGCGGATGGAGGTTAGTTTTTGATATTAAGTTGGTGTGAAATGACCAATATATCCTTACTGTTAAATTAATACCTAAAAAGTTAAAAAGAAATATAATTTATGTGGACCCAGAACCCACTTCATCTTCCTCATTTTCACTACTATCTCCACCTTCCACCACTACCAACCACCGTCATCCCTCATTTCTTTTATTCCTAACTAAATTCAATCAAAACACAAAATGCTGACCCCTCCAACCCCACCCAACGGTCTCTTCATCTGTGGGTATTGTTGTCAAAAACTTTGTGGGTATTGTTGTTTAGGCCAAGAAAACCTTGAGTTGGTCCAAAATAATCGAAATTTGTTGTTGGGTATTCACCAATTGATTGTAAAACGAAATGGGTATTTTTCTTTCTGACAATTTAAGAAGAATCTGCTCTCTTCTTGATGAAAGATAGGTAAAATTTATTTGGTGGATATTATTTTCGTTGTGCAGAGACATACATGATCTTTATAGGAAGCAGATACCAAAGTATTTTTTTGAAAACTTGACAAGTTTGATTTTTAAAAAGATTGGTCAAAGTACAGAGAGGAAATGGAAAAAAGAAGCACATCTAATGGCGGTCACTTTGAAATTGTTTTGTCTTATTTGTTTTGAAACGTCGCCCTACAAAACAGAGTGAATTGCAGATACACTCCTTTGACTATTATTGCTTGAATCATATTCGAAATGGCCATTGGTGGGGTTGAAGGGGTTAGTCTTTTGTGTTTTGATTGAATGGTTTTTTTAGGAATAAAAGAAAGGAGTGGATGACAGTGGTTAGTGGTGGTGAAAGGTGGAGATGGTGGTGGTAACGAAGAGTGGGGAAGATGAAATGGGTGGGCTTGGGTGGGTTGTGGTCTCACATAAATTATATTTCTTTTTGACTTTTTTGGTATAAATTTGACGGTAAGGATATATTGGTCATTTCACACCCACTTAACACCAAAAATTAACCTCCATCCGATTCAGGAACTATCCGAGAAAGAATGTACAAAAGTTGAGGACTATAGCTGTAATTTTAGAAATGTAGGGACTATAGGTGAAAATGCAGCAAACCACATGGACTATCCGGGCATTTTTCTCTTTGTCAAATGAAGATGCTTCGGTAGTCGTTAACTCTATAGTTTGGATAACTGAAGAAAACAGTGAAACATGAATAATCGGTGGTTCCAGAAACAAGCGAGATGGGAGGTAGCGGTGTGCAAAATTATCACTATCCAAAAATCCGATCTGAAATATCCTATATCCGAAGGATTCGAATAATGATTTTAAAAATTTTCGAATATCCGAAAAATATCTGATATATCCGAAATATCCGAAAACTTATATTGGGATATCTGAAACTATCCGAAATATCCGGTTCCGAATATAAAAAAATAATACAAAATAAAAATTAAATAAAAAAATGGATATTCGGATATCCGATTCACTATCTAATCACGAGTAATCACACCTTTAAAAAAGAGTTAATTGCCAAGCGATGACGAACATTTATACAAAGCATGATGATCAGATTTTTTTGGTTTGAATATAATATATAAATGGAAATAAATAATCAGATATACATTTTTATATAACATATAAAATGATAAAGCCAAAAGACCAAAATACCCCTATTTATAAATGTAAAATTTCAAACATACCTCTCATTAAAGGGTAAAATGGTACAAAAAGATCATTTTAGACGAAAATAAAAACGTTCCCAAACTCGATGGACGATTTTGTCCATTAATATATGATAGTTAGAGAGTTGAATGAACAGTGATAATGTGAGGTCTTTCTATCTTGGCCGTCCAACTGTATTCATCTTAGATGTCCACCTGATCAATTCTTGCCATATTTGCCTTCCCACGCGTGTAAAAAAGAGGCCACGCGTCTCTCTTTGCTCACCTTTATTCCTAGCTTTACTCACCTTCATGGTATACAAAAAAAAGCAAATCTTCCATCACCACTGCTACTCATAAAACCTTATGAAGATGAGGTATGATTTTTATTGGTGTTTCTGTTGACTGTTCTCTTTAAAATCTCACTTCCCTACATTGTGATTTGAGGGTTTTAGAACCCAAACGCTGGCAGCTTCTTTCTACGGTGATTGTTGGTTGTTGTTTTGGGGCTATTAAAACCAACAGATCGAATGCGACATGATATTTGGGTTTCGATATTGATATTGTGGCGATGATCGTGTGTTGTCACTTGGCATGGCAACTCCGGTTGCAGCCGTGGCGGCATTTGAGCCTTTCTATTTTGCGACGATGATGATGATTGTTGATCTGAGTCTGTTGTTTTATTTGTTTACGTTTTATCCCTTTCTTTTGTTAGTTTCATGATGGTGATGGTGGTTGTTGTGTTGGTAGTTGTGGTTACCGTGGTCGGAAACCACAAACACCGTCAACAGGTACATAAGGTCGTTTTTTTGGCCAAGCAAACACCACCATAGGTTTACCCATATACAGATTCGCGTGTTGTAAGTGTACACGCGCCGGAATAAGGTTACTCCACCGTGACGCCACCGCAAACACCACTGTACGTGGTGGTTGTGTCTCTCTCTCTTACACACACACACATTTCTCTTTCTGTTTTTTGGGATTTGAGGAAAGTGGGAGGTATGGTGATTTGTGTTGGTTAGTTGATTGTATTGCACAGTAGCAATAGCAATTTGAATATGGACGAATATGTAACCAGAAGTAAGAAAATGAAATTGATTTTAGATCTTTACTTGAAGTCCGAAAGTTGATTGAAATAATCTTGGAAAAAGGTGTTACAAAAAGTCTTATCCTTTATTGGATTGAAACATTACAGGGACCAAAATGGGAATAACTTAAAAGATTTGGTTATGTAACTATAGTCATGTTGAGATCCACAACTATGGTTAGTGTAGATAATGGTTTGTGGTTCAAAGTCAAAAAGTACTTTTGGTCTTTGTTTTTAGAGTTTCAGGCCAGTGATCATGTGGTGTCATAAGGATCTTTTCTAAAAAGAATTACTGAGACAATATATTAAATGCTTTAGTCACGAATTATGTAAAATTATATTGTACAAATAGGTTTATTTTAAATGATTTAATTAAATTATCTATGTTTAAAAAACTGTTTTTACTTTTAAAACGTAACTAGGTTTTAATGCTGCGCGCCGCGTTGCGGCACGACAAAACTAAGTCATTGTAAAACTATTTATTGTGACTAAATACTTGGTTGTTATTAAAGTTGTGCTATTTAGTGTCTTATTTTTAAGTTGACAAGTGGAGTTTTCATACAACAAAGCCGTTGGTAGCAAGCGAGTTAGTAACTCCTGGCGATGGCGACTATTGCGATGTCTAAGCATCCACTAACCCAACAAATAAGGAATAAGAATTGTATAAATACAATCAGAAAAACGTGTGACAGAGGAGAAAAAGGAAGATGACGTGAAGTTATGTAAGCATAAAATGGGAAAAAAAAAAAGACCCCATGATTTGAACTTGAGTCTCTTTAAAACACATACAACCACAAAACCACCCCACCATGATGAATAATCTACCTAACTTTGAAGAAAATGGATATATATACACACTTAAAAAGGGTATAGGGGAAAAAAGTCAACAAAAGATGACTTGAAGTTATGTATATTTACTATTCATGACAACCAATAAGGAAAGTTTACTATTCATTATGATGTGACAACTACTATTCATTAGCTTTGTTTTTTAATATATAGGATAATTTCAATTATTATTTGATTAAAATTAAAACTAGGCGTAGGACCCGTGTGACCACACGGGTAGCTTTAACAACCATCGAAATAGATTATAATACATCATTTAAATTGTTTGTATTTAGTTACATATCTTTATAAAACAATGTTAAAGCCAATATGTGTTAGAACATAAAAAAATTATTACTGTGTTACGAAAAAATTATTAGCTAAGGTTTGATATAGAAATAACCTAACTAATTGATAATATGTTGTCTAAAATGTTTTGGATGACCTAATTTTATGTTGTCTAATAATAAAAAGATGACCTAATTTAAATAACCTAATGTTATTGAACGATTCAATAAAGCCCATATGTTTGATCCTATTAACATTAATAATGGGTTAGAGTTTAAAAGGCCATTATTAATATACCAACTGAATTGAAAAATGAAATATTTAATGTACTACAACTGTAATAACTCAGTTCCTTTATTAAAAAAAAGAAAAGAGATTCATTTATAAAATTTCTTAATAAATAACAAAAGGTTTATTTCCAAAAAAAAAGTGATTATAAATCAAATATTAAAAGATTGATAAGTTAAATAACAATTTAATTAAAATCCTGATTAAATATCTCAAATCCATCGATCATCATCAATATCACACTTCTCAAAAAATCTCCAAATCTCTCTCTCAACTCTCAACACCGATCATCATCATCTCCATCCATCTTCATCTTCATCCTCATCCTCTTCATCCATCTTCATCGTCTTCATCCATCTTCAAATCTTCTGAACCTTACTTTTTCTGTTTTACACTGACCATCATCATCTCATCCATCTTCATCATCTTCATCCGTCTTCATCATCTTCATCCATCTTCATCTTCAAAACAGAGGTTTGGATCATCATTTTATCTATATATGTTTTTTATATTTATGATGTTTTTGTGAAAAAACAGATGATTGATTTCGGTATTTTGGTTTCAGTTTTTGATAATGATAATCTGAATGCCGAATGATAATGATGATAATCAGTTTTTTTGTGAATGTTTTTGTGAAAAAACAGAGGGTTGATGATGATGATAATCAATTTTTTGTTAAAAAACTGAGGGTTGATTTGGGTATTAAGGTTTCAGTTTTTGATAATGATATCTAAATGCCGCATGATGATGATGTTGATAATCAGTTTTTTGTGAAAAAACAGAGGGTTGATTTGGGTATTTTGGTTTCAGTTTTTGATAATGATAATCTGAATGTCGCATGATGATGATGATAATCAGTTTTTTGTGAATGGGTTGATTTGGAGTATTTTGGTTTCAGTTTTTCAGTTTTGTTTGTGATGTTTTTGTTCTGTTTTGTTCTCTTTGTTTGTTTTGTTTTTGTACTGCTTTGTTATGTTTGTTTGTTTTGTTTTGAAAAAACAGAGGGTTGATTGGTTTTGCTTTGTTCAGGTTTGTTTGTGATGTCTTTTGTGAAAATATTGTACAGAATGGCTGCGGATGTAAAGATACGCAAAACACCAACTACGAAGGCGAGAACACTTGACAACCTCCTAGAAGATGGTGCGGTGCACATTCGGAACTGATTGATCAAAAGGATCAATTGCATATGAATGAATACAACCTCAGTGGCAGATATGTAATTAACAAGCTCTGGAATTTCAAGGAAAATCGAAGAGCTACACTGGAGTTATATTCATTCATATGAATGAATATAACCCCAGTGGCAGATATGTAATTAGCTACACTGGGGTTATATTCATTCATATCTGCTACATTCCGAAGTGCACCCGTCAGTAAAGATCCACAATTGGTCGTGGTGGTATGACGTTTTGTCTCTGTATTGTATGTTACGGTCTTTTGTTATTGTGGTGGTATGACGTTTTGTCTCTGTATTGTATGTTATGGTCTTTTGTTATCGAGTCTGTAAGTTCCGTCAAGTCTACGAAGTTGGTATGACGTTTTGTCTATCTATTGTATGTATTAAAAGTTTACATTTAATATACAATTTACGCTTTAATAATTTGTTATATATAGTATACATTTAATTATTAGATTGTATTTATTTAAAAAGATTTAATTATTAGATTGCATTTATTTAAAAACAATTAATTTAAATTATTAAATCAATAATTGCTTAACAAAAAAGCAAGAAAAGAATTTAGGGGCTTAGGTTGATGTTTCACACAAACAACAGGAACATGGGTAAGTTTAACACACGGGTAAGTTTAATAACCATCGAAATCAAATATTAAAAAATAGATTATAATACATCATTTAAATTGTTTGTATTTAGTTACATATCTTTATAAAAGTTTTTGTCTTTTTTACCTGGATGTTACATTATATCATCACAGGCTCCTACTTTCAAACAATTAAAATCAGGAAAAAAAGTAAAGCAAACAGAACCTCATTCACTTGATCAAAACACAATATAAGAAAATGATCAACTCATAAATGATCAAAAGATCAAAGGGTAAAAGGTCGGTTAACATTCTCAACAGAGTCTCATTCACTTGATCAAAACTTTGATGATTCCAAATGCCTCGGATTTGTTATCGCAAGTTGTTGTCGAAAACCGCAATGCCTGCAATCAACGTTTCATGTGTCAAATACATACATACTGAATTGCCTTACATAATGAAAGGGTGTAAACTCCCTCAAAAGACTTAAGAAAATAGCCAAAATGATTCAAAGAACCTTACTTGCAATGGAGGTAAAAGACATGTGTGTTATTACTCATGTTCAATATAACCACTTCCGCAACAGAGAGTTTCCTCTTATTACGTGAACCTGTATCATCTGAACCGTTTTAACCCATCCTTTGTGTCTTCCTCTCTTCTTGCTCACATGAACAAGAAAGAGTTTATCTTGAACATGAATAATAACACACCTATAAAACAATGTTAAAAAAAGTATCTAACTTCTTAACGAACATGAATAATAACACACCTACAAAACAATGATAGTATTATAAACTTATTAACAAATGAGACCATATTAATTTAAAATTTAACCTTATGATAACCAAGAGGCAATCTTCGTATAGTCTGAAACATAAAGAATCCTTGAACATGGGTCATCGGCCAAATCAAATACTAAAAAGCAGATTATATCCCTGCATGAAAAACAAAATCGATAAATTGAAGTATAACCTATACTTAATTATATGGCACCGGATTTTCACTAATTCAAGAATCTCAACATCAGCTAACAACAAAGAACCAATTCACAAGCATCTTAATAGCGATTTACAATTTACATTATTAACTTCTGAATGCACTAACCAGTTTTTCCTGAAGAATTGTTGTCCAGCCTGTGTGATATGGTGTCAATTGTACTGTTATTCCGCTCCTTCGCTGTATTAACACATTAAAATCTTAAAACATAAAAGCAAACAAAATATTCAAAAAAAAAAAAAATAAACAAAACACAAATAGTTAGTTATATGCTACCAACCTTGAAGTGTTGCACCGCAGCTTCCACATGTGTACACCAGTATGCTGCTTATCAAAGTAACCGGCATCGTAATCAGCAAATTGCTATTATCATCAAAACACGTTTAAGAAAAAAGTAAACTGAATGAAAAACAAACAAACAACATTGTATCTATAAACATCATCTACAACAAAACAAAAATCATCACGACAACCAAAACCAACCAAAAAAGATGAAACCGATTAAACTTCAGAAACCAAACAGAGCAAATCAAGCAAAATAATAAAAAATTTACCTTAGCATAAAGAAATGGGTCAAGAACAAAATTACTTGAGATCCCAGAGGCAGTGACTGAAGCACAAGTCAAAACTGGGTTTGCTACAGGCCATGCTGAACTTCTATTGTCCCATATATTGATCTACAAGTAATTCAAACCAAAACCCACTTCATACATCAACACCCCACAAAAAAATGGTAAACTTCAAAGGGATGGGAAAGTGGAAAAGAAGTCCAGAAAAAAAAATTCTTTAATCATCATAACCCACAAGAATCACATAAAAAAATTCATCACATACCCACAAAAAGTTCCACTCTTTTTCCACTCTTTTATTTTGGAAGGACCTACATCTGATAACACAACAATTTTGTAAATGTTATTACAAAGAACCAACAGTAAAAATAAATAATGAAAGAAAACATAGGATAGTATTACCAATTGAAGACAGGAACAAAGAGTCCCATAATGTCTGCGTAGTCACGTTGATGTGCACTTCAAGCTTATAATAAACTTAATTTATGATCCAAACCCATTGTATATCCATAAGGTTGGACATAATTCAAACCTTAAGTTATGATTCCGGCTTTTTCCAGATATTTGGTGGCAAAGCTCACTCCTCATATCTGACACATAATCAACACTAACAACCTAATAAGATCCGAACACTCATAGTAGTAATAGAAAAGTATCTTGAAATAAAAAATAAAATGCAAGCATAAAATTTATGAATAGTTTTAATTTTTAATTGAGTAAATTAAACCAATTTTGAAAAAGACCCATTTTAAAAAAGACTCATTTCATCCAAACCTGTTTTAATCGAGTTCATCACACCACTTACCAAAGGTGAAGCCTTCTGGTTATCCTCTAAATGTCTTTTGACAGGCGTCATGAAGTTCTTAGTTGTGATTGATCTGTAATACAAATTACCTTTATTATAAAAGAAAGTTTCGAATAATGAAAACCCCAAACACCTTTATTAGTTGTGATTGATCAACTGTGCCAATATTTTTCTGATTAAACAAATATCATCATCATGACTAAACAGAACTCATACATAAAAGCAAAAGCTGACCCATGTAAAATCAACAACTTGGTAAACTACATAAAACCAAAACCGATCAGTTTCTTGAAAGCAAATGTAAAATCAAAAGCTCAAATGTAAAATCAAAAGCTGACCCATTACTAAACAGAACTCATACATAAAACTAAAACCGATCAGTTTCTTGAAACCAAAATTTTGACTTTGTTCAGCTTAAGCCCAGAATTGACCAATACACACCCCTAACTACAGCTACTATACAACCATTCTAATTTCTATCTAATGGGATAAATTAATTTAAATTATTAAATCAATAATTTCTTAAATTGAAAATGAATTAATGGTGAAATGTTGTGAAAATTATATTGAGCAGGTTTGACATGGGTAGTAGTAGTAGTAACGACATACCGTTAACATTCAGAAGCACGAAGATCACAAATGATATCCATAGTAGTGGAATGAAAGTTTTCAGAATCATGAAAAGTTACAGTGATTATAATTCGATGAAAATTTCGGATTTGTACCTGACTGCCATAAACATTACAAAATTCTGAGTTTACAAAATACTGGGGTTTTCAATAAAAACTTCTTCATTCGATATTAAATAGTATTACAAAATTCTGAGTTTTAAAAATATTAAAAATTAAACATTACAATTAACACTTCATAGGATATCTATTTCTCTCGCCTTCTTGAATACAATTTCGTTTTTTGTTTTAATTTGCAGATCAGCTAGCATATCACAGGTCTTCTGATCCTGTTTCAGCAGATGTGTGATAAACTCTTCTGCTTTTTCTTTAAACTCTGATGGAGGATAAGAGACAACTTCATCCAGCAGTGCAATTGAACTCCACGTCTGCTTATAATATTTATCACTTACCAACGCAACCTTTTTGTTGAGTTCTTCAGCTTTTCTCTGTTCATGGAGTGACCATCTTGAAAATTCAATTTTAAGATCGGTGGTATCCGACCAGTGGTAGAAGGTTTTGGTTGCCATTTAGAAAGACTGTGAGTGGTTTTGGACGTTTTATTTTATGATGAAGGGTTTTTTTTAAAATGAAGTCTTGATGTTTTCAAGTAGACTAATCATGATCCTTTATAGTGTTTGAAATATTTGATAGGGTAAACAAACAGACGTCTGCTAATAAAGATCAACTTTTTTTAAAAGTTTAAATTTTGTTCTTTGGTTTTCTAGATAATTAATTTTACTTGGTTTGCCATTAATACTGATTTTTCAAAGGTTTTACATTAAAATGTTTGATAAGGTAAATGAAGAGACATGTTGGCCATATACACGTTTTTTATTATTAAATCATTAAATGTATCAGGTTTTTAAATATAAATTTTTATTTAATGGTTGCATTTAAATCTGACCTTTGGGCTGTTACATATCCTATATAATACCATTGCAAATTCAAATGTTGTTTCATCATACCCAGATTCATTCAGTGAAATAGAAGAACAACTGTTATTGTTTTGCTTTAGTTGTTATAAGTTCATTAAAATGGAGTCACATACTTCTGCACAATCTGAGGATTTCAAGCAACGCTTTATTAAACAAATCGAAGAGCAAGTTTTTGCTGATAGGTGTACTCTTCAAGAGTTGAAGAGATGTTTTAACGGACTGCAACTTGGTCTGCTGACAAGAGGCCAAGTTTCGAGAGACCTGAGGGCGATGCCGACTACTTCCGTTCGTGACCTGTGTCTTGCGAGTAATATAGAGTGTGGAGACAGGGACCTGGACTTCATGAGAAAGATCAATGATATACATCGAGAAGTTCAGTCATCCATGGAATTGAAGTTAAAGTTTCTTGATTCTTGCTATTAGATTTTAAGTGTCTGATTAGTTTTCTTTTTTATATGTAATTGTTACTTTGTTTAATATTTTATACTTTAATCGTATTAATTTTTTTATGACATTTTATTTTTACTTCTGTTTCATTATAATTTTAGGTATGGTTTTAGGCTCACAAATGTTTTTGGGTTTTGTTTTAAATGCTGAATTTTTGTTTTGTTATAGGTTCTTCACTCGGAAACATTTTTTTTGGGTTTATAGATTATTTGTAAATTGTAAATTGTAAATCGGAATTATGACATCATCATTGACATGTGGCATTGCTTAGGAATTGACACATAGGCAGATTTACATCAGCCCAAAGCCTCATAAATTGTAAATTGTAAATCAGAATTATGACAATTTTTTTTGGGTTTTGTTTTAAACGATACAAGTAAAACTCTAAAGCAGGTATGATATCAAACCCATTTTCCTCGATTGTTAAACAACGAACTAAAACCCTAAATCTCCAATCACTTTATAGTACAAGACGAAATTAAAAATCCAGATAGCAAACACAGTAGAAAGTAGAGATTTTTGTTTTAAGTATCCAGAAATTAAGTAAAGTATGAAGAACTTACCCGATAATCGGATCGAAAAACAATCAGTGGAGGCCTGCACAGATCCAACAGTGACATGGTCACCTTCTTTCACTCATGAACAATGTGCTTCTCATAACTGCATATAACACATAAATGGCGCTTATCATAACTGCATACAACACATAAATCTTGCAAATTGGATTAATTATGGATAAGAACACTGGTAAATTGCAGCAAAGGGTTTTGACTCTCTGAAACTAACCGCTGATACTTCTTCACATAATGGAGGTAATCCCGACGAACAATATTGGTCCTAACCATTTTCACACTGTGGCAACTACCAGCAAGAATACGACCTCTAATGGAGACATCACCAATGAAAGAACACTTCTACTTGACTTTCTAAAGTAAACAACATTCATTTCACAGTAATATGAAACAGATTAACAATCTTTGTTCAAAATAAGTGGGAAAGAACAACATTTTGGGAAAAAAACAACAACAACAATGGATGGATCATGGATGAATCGATATTGACCTAAAATCAAGATTGAACACAGTGTACAAAAGCATATTACCTTACATCAATAAAGATATTTGTATTTTAAAAAAACAGGAAAAACAAAAACCACCCAAAACCTAAAATCGAACTTGAAACATGAAACAGATTATCAAACTTGAAACTAAAACAATACAACTATCAAATCCATAACACCTACCAAAAAAACAATGAGCCTGATTGTTACAAAAACAAAACAAAATAATCAACCTTACAACAACGTTCTATCATAAAAAAGAAAATAATCAGGTAACAAAACAAAGCCTCATCAACATCAGGTAACGCTAAATCAGTGTAGTGAAAATGAAAAGGAAATAATACCCGACGGTCCGATTATAAACCACTGATCAACCTAAACATAAACCACATACCAACAAACAATCACAAAACAAAACAAAACAAACTAAATTCAAGAATCAACTCTGTAAATATAATCATGTAGTATGGATTTTACCTGGCTAAACAGTGTATCATAAAGTATTACTCGACCGTTTTGTCGAACAGCCGCACATGCCTTACCGTCAAGCTCGGCTTGTAGTTTTTGATGATCCACAAAGCTTTCAGAAAAGAATTTCTGCAAGTCATTGATATAATATCAATCTCACCACAAATAATTAATGAAAATGTAAATTACAATACTTGTGAATAATCTCCTCTAGAAGCATGATGGTCTTACCAAGTTCTCGCTCGGTTTGGCCTTTCTTTACCGCAACCATTTTTCACGCTCTTGGGCTTCAATGCTTTGCAAACACAACAGTTCAAGCCTCATCAACCTTTCTTCTATATACTTCGACTCACTCTCTTTCTAATTCCATTAACATATTGTCTTTGTCTGCTTCATTTTCACATATGTCCATCCATATTTGCTGCACACATGCCAGAATCCAAAAGGAAGAAAACATCAAGAAAAATAGCAAAAGCTTGTCAAAGATTTCGGTTCTCAACTCGGCTTATTGAATGGGGAAAATGAAACCAAATGTTCATTTCAATTGAATGACTGTGATTTGATAACTATATAGCAGTTAAAATAATTAAATGTTTATGAACAACTCGAGTTAAAAATATAAAGTTTGTTAATAAATAATCATCAAATTTCAATCCATTGAATTGAAGTTCATGTACTGCTTGTGTGCTCAAAATAAGTGAAAAAACAACAATTTTTAGGGAAAAAACAACAACAAAAATGGATGGATCATGGATGAATCGATATTGACCTAAAATGGAGACATCACCAATGAAAGGTAACTTATTGTCAATGTAACTTCCTAAGGTAACTTATTGTAAATCGGAATTATGACAACAACATTGACACTTGGCATGGCTCAACTTCTCTTATTGTCAATGTAAGTTCCTAAAGTAATCAAATATCGGATCATGTCTCAGATAAACATAAAGCACAATCGGGTTAACAATTTAGGCACAATCGGATCATGTCTCAGATAAACATAAAGCACAAGTTATCAAATCCACCTGAATTTAGGCCCAAGTTATCAAATCCACCTGAGAAGGTTTCCACGACAGCTCATATTACTGAATTTAGGCACAAGTTATCAAAAGTTTTGGTTCACATTAATAAACTTAATTAAAAATCACAATCCGTTCAATCAGTCGATTATTAGGCACAACTTATCACAAGTTCAAATCATAAACATAAAGCAAAATCGGTTTAACAATTGTGAATACAATAAATAATTTAATTACAACGCGCAAACCTTTGCAAAAATCACCATAAGCATCCAACAACTGCTGCTGCTGAATCAACAACTGCTGCTGCTGAACCTCACAAACTCAATCTTCATATTCCTAAAACTCACAAATTCAATCATTTCGGTTTCACAATCGTGAATACAATAACTAATTTAATTTCAATCAGTCGATTATTAACTGAACCTGACAAATTAAATCTTCATATTCCTGCATCAACAACTGCTGCTGCTGAATCTACCGTTGATTGGTCTGCAACACAACTGGAGCTAGAAACCCAATCAATAGAAACACAAAACCTAAATTAGAAACCCAATCAACAAATCAACAGAAACTCAATTTAAAACCAAAACTTACTTTATATTCAACGATTTCTTCATCGGATGAAGATGAGTACAGGAACATCGGAATCACCGATTGCCGGAAGTTATTACTATCCATTAACGTCATCGGCGGAACCACAACCCTTACCTTCGAAACAACTGTACCGTCTTCTGGAATTGAGAGAAAAAGAGAGTGAGGGGATTTGAATGAAATGAAATAAGAAAGAGTTAATCGTGTTCATCACAACACCGTCACCGGATTTCTTGTGAACTAAAGATCTGGATGAGAGAGAGATAGGATTAATCGAAGCCCAGATTTTCAATTTTAGAGAGAGAGAGTTGAGAGAGAAATGGATTGATTTCTGAAATGAAGCTCTAATTTTGAATTTTAGAGAGAGTTTTTTTATTATGGGTCAGTTGTTTAAATTTTGAATTTTAAATTGACACGCCTAAAAAAACCACTATTTTTTAATTCTAATTCTAATAAAAATAAAATCAGATTTATAGTTATTTGTAAATTGAAAATCGGAATTATGACATCAGCATTGACACTTGGCATAGCTCAGGAGTTGACACAAAGGCAGTTTTACATCAGTTCAACTTCTCTTATTATAGATAGTATAGATGTAACAATTAACTTCAGATGGAGAGTTAATGGGTTGGGCTACATATGGATTGTGAAGTTGGATTAAAAGCTAAATGATTGTTTAATTTTTAAAGGACCACAAAGAAAAAGATAAATTACAATTAAGAAATTCACTCAAATGTCGTGCAATCTTTAGATAACATTTTGTACATCCTTTATCTAGATGTAACAAACACTTGGGCTTTACCAACTATGATATATATGAAATGAAGCGGTGGATGATAAATGATAAATCTATACTATCTATAATAAGAGATTATGAGCTGATGTAAATCTGCCTTAGTGTCAACTTCTAAGCTATGCGACTTGTCAATGATGATGTCATAATTCCATTTTTTATATTTAGAAACCATTATTTAAAGGTGGCCCACACTCTTTTTTCAAACCACTGCCTCACATCCTTTAATTAAAGGTCTGCCCACTAAAGGTGGCCCACATTCTTTCTTCAAACCCTGCATTAAACTACTGCCCATTCAAAACCCTGCATCAAACAACTGCCCATTCAAACCACTGCCCGTTCAAAAATTTGGCTCCAGTTTCAAAATTCAAAATAAAGTACAGGGATTTTAATGGGCGCTCAAATATGCCTCTCTGTCCGCCAAAATATAATCATTCTTCTCTCATACTCTTCGAACATCGTTCTTCTTAAGCCGCTCTAGGGTTTCTTCATCTTCAATCTTACATCTCCCTCTCATCCATCTCAAAATTGAATCCCTTCACCAAGGTACGATTCTCTTTTTTATCAGTCAATTCTTGATTATATGTCTTCTTATTTTCTTACAAACTTTCTAATTAAACCCTAATCATTCTTTGACAAATTCCACTCTGATTGAATCATAACTTGGTCTTAAAGGTTGGAGTTCATATCAAGGCTTCAAATCAAGGTCAGATCACAAATACTTTCAACTAAACATGATGATTTTATCAATATTTAACATTCAATCTTCGTTCTGATTGTTCATTCGTTATAACCTAGGGTTTGTTGATCTTCGATTTGTTTTCTTTTATGACAAACAAATGTCGTCTCCACAAAGGTATAATTTCAATATTGATATATTATTCAGGTTTGGGCAGATCATTGTTGATATGAACTTCTGTTCAAAACTTCTTTCTAATCTGGTGCTTTTGAATCATCTACGGTTCGTATTTCCATTGTAGTCAAAATAACTTATTTCTGTCTTAATCTTCGATTTCAGTTATCACGATATTGATAAGAATTGTTATTTATTACAATATTCTTATGCTTTGAGTCTGTTTTAAGAACCCTAATTATTTTGAACAACGTTTTTACTGGTTCATCTTCTCTGTTTCCACTAGATTAGACAGAAGAGAACTTTGAAGTGTCATTACAACACAAGGTATCCAATTTTGTGTTTTTTTTGGGTAAATTGTTAATATTTTAACCTTATCAAAATTTGTGTTTTTTTGGGTAAATTGTTAATATTTTAACTTGATCAAATTTTGTGTTTTTTTGGGTAAATTGTTAATATTTTGACTTATTCTTGAAACGTATAGCGAACATTATTATAGCCATTGAGAAAATTTCCAAACTTTTTTTGGTTTGTTGTGTTATGTTTGATTTGAGAAGATTACCGACGCCTTGTGATGGTTGGCTCCTTTATTGTATTTTTTATTTCATATTTGCATTTTTATTGAGATAAATTGATGGAAATAGATTTTTTTTTCAGGTTATAATTCTTTCAAGTGTTACATTAAGGCTGTCAGAGAACTTTTCTCAAAGCATACTATATATTTAATGTTTATGGATGAAATACAAAGTGTATCAGAATGACCAGGAAGAATGTTGGCATGTGACTGGGAAGGTGTATGCCCGATGTCGTTGTAAGTGTTTTTCCCATCTATATTGTTATTTATGTGGATTTTCAATATAATTATCCAAGGATCGTTCGCATTTTGTATTTATTTGATATTGGGGAAAGCATTGAGTGGTGGTTGTTGAAATTATCAAGTACTTTTCTAAGTCGTTAAAATTTCAAAACATCCCACTTTGACAAGTTTAACTACATAATAGTTGTTAAGTGCATACATAAAAGAGGGTGTGATTGAAAGAGTTAACTGTTAAACGGATACAATAATGATTAAGGTCCGATGTTACGATGCTTCATAAGTGCTGATCAAGTAATGGTGCAATTAACTGTCTAATAGATGCGTGTCTTCTGAATAACAAGAGTGTACCATGTATTGCCAGGATCTCACAAGAAATGAACATATCGTTTTGTAGTTAACCTCTTTTTTTTTTTTTTTTTTTTTCCTATATCCAACATCCCTTTTGAGTTCTAATTAATTTTCATGTTAATACTATTTTCTTCATATTTGAATGAATGTATACCTAATATTTTGACAGGTTAAGGATTGTCGGGTTGTTGCAGTCAATGATCTTTGCTTTTGACTTAAAGAAAATTAACTGAGATACAACTCAGGTAAATGTTTTAAAATATCCATGGGCCTTATATTTTATAAATGAGTATTTTTAAATAAGTCCAAATGTCACTAAATCAGAGACAGATGCATAATTTTGCCCCCACAGACCGATGTGACACAGGTTCTTACTTTTTTTTAGTTTTCTTTGTTATTAACTTTCTTGAATTTTAAATTGATTCATGTCAAATACATATTTTCAGGTGGTGAAAACAAAGGATCATGGTGAAGAGTTAATGACAGATGTAATTTTTGCCACTGGTAATTTCTTTTCTCATAAAAGATAGTTATTATAGTTAATAGAAGATTTTCTTTATATATAATTAAATGATGCTCGCTAAATTTTAAAGTTGTAATTTCTTTCGCTGGTAATTTCTTTTCTCATAAAAGATCATCATAGTTAATGTCAAATTTTTTATATATATAATTAAATGATGCTTGCTAGATTTTAAAATTGTAATATTTTTTATTAAGGGAAAAACAACTCAACACAAAACATAAAAATTATGGAATTTGTGGGACAGTTGGAATTGGAGCTCCAACCTCCAAGTGATGGAAATTGGGTTGATGATTCCATATTTGCCAGCTCTTTATAAAGGTGCTAAAATGGTGGGTGGATAAGGTAGTGGTTCAAAATAGGGCCGGGTTAGGTTGAGGATAACCCAGAAAGGTTTTCTCCATTTTTTTTATTAATAACTAATTTGTTAATAATGATATCATAAATAATATTATCACAATAATAATCTAAATCATTGAGAGCCTTGATAAAGAATTTGTGACATCAGTTTTACAGGGGGAATGTGTATGATCACTGAGGCAACTCGAAGGCAGCTCGAAGGAATACCAGGTAATGGCAAAAAGTTAGTGGACTCTAGGAGGTTATGCCAAAGCAATTTCAGGTCAAAACTGGTAATTTGTGGTACATGTCGAGTTTTCAATCTTTAGACCTTAAAACACTTTGTTTGAATTTTTTTTATGAATAAATTAAACATTATGTTTAAGTAAGTTATACTATTTCAATATTAGTAAATCATTTTGAATAAAATTGTTGTAAAGGTTTTGTGAATTAAGAATACTGTTTTGGGGCCCTCGACCCATATGATCTTTTCCTTTTAGCTAACTATATTTTATTTTACCCGTTAAAGATAATGTTTTTGGGATTGGTCGGAGGCTGGCGTGAATAACCACAACCTTCTTCTCACGTTATAATCAATATACATCGCATCGCAGGTATTTGTTTATTTATTTATTCTTTTCAATGGATATTGGTTTGTTTTAAAACATTTGTTTTCGAGGTTATAATTTTCTTGATTACCGGTTCTAAATGTTCAGAATGTTATATACCTTATTCGACAAATGACACTTGAATATTCATTTATCCATAAGTATATGTTTATTCAGTTAAGGTGTTCAATGAAATGTTCATGTTGTTCTCAAAATTTATTTTTTTAAGGTTATGGGTTGATTAGGAAACAAGGGTTTGGAGGTTAGCTGTTGTTTTGAAAGGAGGTAAAGCTATACGATCGAGTACTTTGTGGTTGAAATGGTGATTATTTTGTTACATATGCTGAAAACATGTTTTTTGTTGCTTTTTAACGAATTTGTTGTCAAATTGGTGGCAATTTCATTAAAAATGTCTATTTTTTGGTATTTTAGCGTGTTGCCATCAGTCGTTTGATAATCTTGAATTGCAATACGTTTATATTTAGGAGCTTGCAAGAACAATGGTAGTCTCATGGTTTCTTGCAATCGTGGACTTAATCAAATGCCAAGAGTAGTGCGTTAGTTATAGACTTATAATCTTGAATTTTAATTTGTTTAGTGTGCACAACTATCCTTGCTTGAAGATGAAATGCGGAGAGTTGAAAGAGTGAATGTGATCCCGCCCTACTGTTAATTATTAATCTCGATGTGTTTAAAATGTTATATAACAAATGAAGGTTGTTGGGTTTGGATCAGGCTGCCTTGATGCTTGCAGGAATGGGTTCATCCGCAGATGTTTTTAGAATGGTAAGACCATGAATGAGCTTTGGTTGCCGTGAATAAAACTCATGATCTGCTGTTTGTTATTTATGTATTGGCTGGCAGGCAATCACTCGATGGGAAAAGAGACAAAATAAGATTTTGGTAAGAAGTATATAAAACCACTTTAATCACAAATGTTGTTGGTAACAAACGAGTCAATTGGTATTAAGAAACTACGTTTATTGATTTTTAGGAGCAAGCTAGAATAAGAATGATGAAATCTAATGACAAAGCTGAACCTTACTGGACCAACCTTTGGGGAAATGCTAAAAACGAGCCGAGTACAGGTATGAATATTCATTCCCCTACACTTTTGACCCGTTTTGATAATTTTTTGTTCAACTAATCCATGTTGACCCGTTCATAAGCAAATGGGTCATAATCCAAATCTTGCATTTGAAAATGAAAAATAGTGTTGTTAAAACAGTGTGTTGAAACCACTTTTGGGTTAAAACAGTGTTTGAAACCACTGTTGGATTAAAACACTGTTGTTAAAACAGTGTTTTGAAACCACTTTTGGGTTAACAGTGTTTGAAACCACTGTTGGTTTAAAACAGTGTTTGAAACCACTGTTTAACCCAAAAGTGGTTTCAAAACACTGTTTTAACCCAACAGTGGTTTCAAACGCTGTTAACCCAAACGTGGATTCAAAACACTGTTTTAACAACACTGTTTTAACCCAACAGTGGTTTCAAACACTGTTAACCCAAAAGTGGTTTCAAAACACTGTTTTAACAACACTGTTTTAACCCAACAG
Organism: Helianthus tuberosus; assembly: GCA_030545235.1. Taxonomy (NCBI): domain Eukaryota; kingdom Viridiplantae; phylum Streptophyta; class Magnoliopsida; order Asterales; family Asteraceae; genus Helianthus; species Helianthus tuberosus. The sequence goes on along the minus strand of CM060394.1, from coordinate 93,531,868 downwards.
TGGTTTCAAACACTGTTTTAACCCAAAAGTGTTTTAACAACAGTTGTTTGACTTTGGTCAAACAGTAGTCAAACATCGTTACAAGCGTTACAGTGGTTTGACTTTGGTCAAACATTGGTTCAAGCATACCATTACAAGCGTTACAGTGGATCTGTACATGGATATGTTTGGATGGCAGACCCTTAAAAGTAAGCACTTGGATATTGTAAAAGTACATGGATAGATGCCCGACAGACTATCTATTTGGAGCCATGGCATGCTGATATATTTGAGTTTCTTGATTTGAAAAAGAACCACACTGATAAAAAACATTTGGATATTGTAAATTCTGCCAACTTTCTTTGATGTGCTCAAGTTAAAAGATTGATTGGTGTCGGTCAGAATTAGGGCTTTTTGTAAGAGTAAAGTTAGTTAGGAAGAAGATTTGCTTTGTTGGTCTTTTACTTTCAGATTTGTTTTGTTATCAAATTTAGGCTCATATTATTTGTATTGATTTGATAATTGATACATCTATGGTGTTGCTTTTGTTAAGGTATGTTTCTGTAATTGAGTTGGGTTAAGTTAGATATGGTGGGTACACACTAAGCCTGGCAAAACGGTTTGGCTGGGTCGGGTTTGAAGTCTTAGATATATCTGAACCGATAAGATCAATAGAGATAAAGCCTTTGCGTTATCATCTGTTCTAAGCATCACCCCCTTAAGGTTCCCAGTTAAATGCATGATATTCTCTACCACATCTTCTACATTCCCTATAGCCTTCACCTCAATCCCAAAGAAATTTGTGATAGTTTGACTTTCTAGAGTTAATATCAGCAAAAAATTTCTTGCAGACTTTGACTTTCTAAAGTCAACTCGGTTTATCAATCTAAATACTAAAGTGTAAGCTTGAATTTTTCAGGGGTAACAAACAAAAATAGTTAAGTTAAAGTGTAGCATAAAAATAGTTAATTATCATAGTTTATGATGGAGCTTAATTTTTTTTGTCAAGGCTTCAGAAATGTTGTTTATTACTGCAGTGGTGTACCTTGATGCGGATACAATTGTGGTTAAGAATCTTGATGCTTTGTTCAAATGTGGAAAATTTTGCGCCAACTTAAAGCATTCGGAGGGCTTAACTTGGGTGTTATGGTAGTCGAACCATCCGAAGAGCTTTTCAATGACATGGTCAGCAAAGTCACCATTGAAAGTTAAAATCGAACCAAACTAAAACCTCCAATCTAAACAAGCATATTCTCGAAGTAGTTACCAAGAGAACAAGAAGCCACCATTGGCAATGAGCTTTGAAAGATCATCAATGGAGATGAAGACTGCAGTGAGAAGGACTGCAAGAAAAGGTACTGAAAACGGATAGTTAAGTTACTAGCTTCGGTATAATTTTTGTTTTGGAATTATGGTGCTGATGCTAGGTGTAGTTATATATTAATCATTAAGGTAAGGTATCTATCTGTTAATTTGGGTATGGATTGATATTATCGTCTTTTAGTCCTTTTTTCACGTTGGAGTAGTGGATCAAAATCAAATGTTAAAGATATTGAGGTGAAGTGTTATGTCATATTAGATTTTTAATCTAATTATTAGTTGAGTTTTTTTTCTTTCTGGTTTGCAGTGAATCAGATAACTATTGTTGGCCAATTGACTATTTTGAGAGCTGGAAATTGTGAAGGGCTGAATGCTGATCTTGCTTTTGCAAAGTAGCATGGTGCTTAGTTTGAAGAGAAAAATAGAAGTCTTGGGGAGAAGAGTGGTTCAGATGTAGACAACCCTGAAGATGAAGATCTGGTATGTTTGATCTGGTTCTTGGTCATCTCTTAGATGTTTTCTTACATCTTTAAGTGCATTAAAGTATGCGGATGCAAAAGAGGTTTGAACTGTATATATATATTGTTATAGTTTGTTTGTTACAAAGCGAAATTGTAATATGAAGATATATTAGTTTAAAGTACAAAAAGAACTTAACCAGTAAAGTAAGTGTCTATTTGACAAGCATATATAAGAATGTTAAAGACATACAAATGGATAATGGTTTTAATAAAAGATTGCTTTTAAATATGATTCGGAAAAGTGCGAAAAGGTTTTAATAAAAGATTGCTTTTAAAAGATTGCTTTTAAAAGATTGCTTTTAAACATTGATTAAAATGGTTTGTTTTTATGTGCAGATGGTCAATGATAGGCCCTCAGAATGAAATTCATTATACGCCATTTGCGCTTCCTCAAATGGTTTGCCGATAAGACTTTATCCAAAAAATTAGTTATAAGAAAGGCCGACGTACAATTTCTAAAGCTCAAAGGGTGTACAAGGCTGACGTAAATATTTAATGATTTTTGACACGTTTGTTAAAGAAGTGGATAAAAGAATCATCATGCGAGTGAAGAAAGTATTGCTGAGGAAGACTCGATACGACATGCAATTGTAAATAGATCGAGCTTCCATAATTGAAGAAGAAGATAGAGAAAAAAGATTTGTGATGACTTTTATCATTATACTTATAATACTAACACATACTGTTTTTAACATTGTTTTATAAAGATATGTAACTAAACACAAGCAATTTAAATAATGTATTATAATCTATTTTGTAGTATTTGATTTCGATGGTTGTTAAAGCTACCCGTGTGGTCACACCGGCGTACACCTAGCCTAGTTAAAAGGAAAAACAGATAGCCGTAGTGGGCAAGTCATTCCCCTTTCCAACACCTGTCTTTCAATTTCAACCATATTCCTTTCTTCCTTCGTTCACCGCTAACCAAACCCCCCCTCTCTCCCTCTTTTCTTTCAACTTGTAACTCACGCCACTCCAACTCCTGATCGCCATGAATTCAAACCCTAACAGTGGCGATCATCAGAACTCAGGTTCAGATGTTGAGATTACCTCTGCAGACGAACCACAACATCATTCCGGCCTATCTTCAGGTTATTATTATTATTATTATTGTTATTCATGATATATATATATACACGTTAACTGTGATTATTATTCTTATGATTATGTACCGAATTGTTACTTTTGAACTGATTAAGTTAGGGCAAATCCATATATGACATGATCAATCAACTCAACTGCTTAACATTACTTGTAGTTAACTAACTTATGTGCATTGTTTTCGTAACCCGACTTGCATTGAAATGGCCGCCTTACTGGTAGGACCACTTGGATTGGATTATTATCCAAACTGGATGATGTCATAAACATATAAATTTAAAATAAAATATAGAGTTAAATTCCATTTTAGGCCTGTGGTTTGGGTCATTTTGCCAGTTTAGTTCAAAGGTTTCATTTTTCTCCAATGGGTCCAAAAAGGTTTCACCGTTGTCATTTTAGTCCACTAGGTTAACTTTATCCATTTTTTTTCTGTTAACCAGAAGGGCAATTCGGTCATTTTATATGTAATTCTGTTAACTAGAAAGGCAATTCGGCCATATAAAATGACCGAATCGCCCTTCTCGTTAATAGAAATAATGGATGAAGTTGACCCAGTTGACTAAAATGGCAACAGTGAAACCTTTTTGGACCCACAAGAGAAAAATGAAACCTTTGAACTAAACTGTCAAAATGGCCCAAACCACAGGGACTAAAATGACATTTAACTCTAAAATATAACAATACGTTATTTTTTTTATGTGAATTTGAAATATTAATAAAGTATGAAGCCTTAAATATAGAGTTTAAAGTAAAAATATCTTAGTAAATGGTATTATGGAAGGGCGAAAAAGAAAATTGAAATCCGGTACTACCAGCCAGTCCGCCGGTTTGTTTAAACATTGGTTCCTGATGCCAGTCCGGTCCAATTCTAAAAACATTGGTTATATGTCATATCAAGAAATTTGTCAAAGTAATTTTGTTCTATTTGTTAACTTATCAATTGACAGCTTCCAAATGATATGTACTCAGAGTCTGTTGATATAAGTTTTCAAAATGTGAAGCCTGAGAGAAATAAAGAGTACAAAATCCATGGCTTACTGGGAGCTAAGTTTTTTGACACGAAAGTTCCTGCCAGAAAGAAGGTTTTGACTTCTCTTTAGTCACATCTGATTTTCTATATGTTGTGGCCTCTTCCTTAAATTATTAAATTATATAATTTAGCTAGATCAAAAGTCTATTGTTATATCATACCATCTCGTATTGTTCAATATATTGTAATGATGATATTGTTTTCATAATCATATATAACGCATTGGTATTTTATATATACATTTAAGAAACAAACAAGAAAGTGTTTGTGGGTCAACACAATCTGACCTGTCCCATATCGAGCAGACTAAAAATGGCCCGCTTCAACTTGTTTTGATGTATTATCTTGCCTTGTCTAATAGTAGTGATGCATGCAATTTCTGCAGCTTAAGTGGTTGAATCGGCTAGCTAGTGTTCAAACTGACGGTACAGTGCAGTTTGAAATTCCCGATGAAGTTAAGCCACAAAACTTGGATTTTGGTACTAAAGTTGATACCACTGGGGCTAGCGAAGACCATGATTTTGATGCAACAACTATTCCAGAAATCCCACCGTTACAAATTGTTATGCTTATAGTTGGAACACGAGGAGATGTGCAACCATTTGTTGCCATCGGAAAACGTTTACAGGTTATATGTATACTTTTTTAAAACTGAAACCTCATGTTTCATGTTTATCAGCATTTGAGAAATGTTTTAAATTTGTATTGTCGTTTTCAGGAGTATGGTCATAGGGTGAGATTAGCAACTCACTCGAATTTCAAAGAGTTTGTCAAGGCTTCTGGGCTGGAGTTTTTCGCTCTAGGCGGTGATCCTAAAGTCCTTGCTGGCTGTAAGGACCCACACACCTGTGTTTATAAGGGCCGTTTGGATTTGTGTTTTAGTTCTGATTATTGCTATATGTAGGTAGCAATACTCAGTTATTAGTGTTTGGATCCACCGTTTCTGCCTTGTGATTATTTAGGGGTATTATAATCAGTTTTGTACCACCCTAACAAAAATGATTACGTTAGAGTATTGCAAAGTGACTTATTTACCCCTTCATTTAACTAATTTTGTGAGATTTTTCTTCCCATTGCACAAAGTTATCCTTTGTGTTCGTAAAATATCATTTTTGGTCTTATTAGGCGTGATTTATTAATATAACCAGAATCGGAATTTGTCAGATGCATACCATCTAATTCACCACTTAATACAGCTTCAAACAGCTAAAGAAAATCTTTTACCACTCGTCCTATTATAGTTGATTATATGATTCTAACTATCCAATATAACATAACTACTTTCAATACAAGCATCCAAACCCTGTGTTTATTACTTGTAATGATGAGGTAACTTGTATCTATATGTATCTGTTTGTGTAGATATGGTGAAGAACAAAGGGTTTTTGCCATCAGAACCTTCAGAAATACATATTCAGCGAAGTCAAATAAAGGATATTGTATTTTCTTTGCTTCCTGCTTGCACTAATGCTGATCCGGATACACATGTCCCGTTCAATGTAGATGCTATAATTGCTAACCCACCTGCATATGGTAGGACCCTTGTTTGTTATAACTTTTAACTCGTTTAGTTACCGCTTTAAATTTGAAGTTCCTGATTTGTTGATCTCTAGTGTGCCTAAAACAGTATGACCTTAAGCATACGAGTTGATAGAAGTGTATTTTGTTTTGCTCATTATACGAGACACGATGCTTAAAATAATTTATTTGGGTAAATTGTAGAAAGGAACCTTGATGTATATGCTACACTGGCGTGCAATAGAAACTCTAATTTTTTTTAAATGTAATCCTTTTTTATTCAGTAAAATTTCAATCTATTGACATGGATTTATGCTTGCTCAGGTCATACTCATGTTGCAGAGGCACTTAAAGTTCCACTACACATCTTTTTTACTATGCCATGGACGTATGTATCCTCTATAGCTTCTTTTCGTTTTATGCGTGCACCACTTTTACTAATGTTTGCTCTATGCTTGTTCAGGCCTACAAGTGAATTCCCGCATCCTCTTTCACGGGTTAGGCAACCTGTTGCAAATAGAGTAAGTATCTTTATTGTTCCAGTTTCAACTATATACTTATTATCAGTATATTGTTGACACCATCCTCGCGACTTGTTGCAGCTGTCGTATCAGATAGTTGATGCATTAATTTGGATGGGGATGCGAGATATAATTAACGAGTTTAGAAAGAAAAGGCTGAAGCTAAGACCCGTGACATATTTAAGTAATTCAAATAATTCTCCCCATGATTTGCCGTATGGATATATTTGGAGTCCACATCTTGTCCCCAAACCAAAAGGTCCGTTTAAATTTATACGTTAACCAACAGGTTATAGGTGATGTATGACGTAGATATTGCTACAAAAAATATTTTTACTATCCTCTTATAAGCTTTTGAAGTAAACGATGCGGGTCTGTTCGTTTATGCACTTGGTTAAGAGGTGACAGTTTCGACCCATTTACTTATGAATGGACCGATTGGGGTTATGTTTTATCCCTAACAATGGGTGTTATAAAAAGAAGTAGCTTAAATGATAACGGTTCAAACAGGTTTGATGTCACCTGAAGTGTATTTTTAATGCATCAAACCTCCAAAATCATTTGATGAAACCTCTTGATATTGATGTTAGCGGACCACATAGTTCTTAAAAAACCATAGAATGTAGAAAAAAAAACACAAAAATGGTTTCAGTAAAGCCTATGCATTCTTATGGTATATACTAATGTTCTGTAATCTTGATTTATTATAGATTGGGGTCCGCAAATTGATGTGGTAGGTTTCTGTTTCTTAGACCTTGCATCAAGTTATGTACCTCCAGATTCACTAGTGGAATGGCTTCAAAAGGGTGAAAAGCCCATCTACATTGGATTTGGTAGCCTTGTGAGTTATTTCCCTTTTTGATAATGGCATATCCTGTAAATAGTGCAACCATGGAGAAGCAGTTTTCTCCATGCCGAACTCGAAACAACACGCATTGACTTGTCAACTCTGAAATTTCATTCTTTAAAACTGTGAATCTTTTAAACTAAGCAAGAAATGACCAAATATAGTATACAACAAAGGGGAGCTGTTAAATGTAAAGCTAAAATTATAGTCCACATATAACAAAATGACCCGTTTCTACACGTACTAACTTATTCTGATTGATGAGTCAGCCTGTTCAAGACCCAGACGGAATGACAGAGATAATAGTTAAAGCCTTGGAAAGTACTAAACAGCGGGGTATCATTAACAAAGGCTGGGGTGGCTTGGGAAACCGTAAGATGTTAATATTTTTTTAATTTTCTACACGCTATATGCTTTAATCTCCAAGTGTATTGATTATTTTATATTACAGTGGCAAAGTCAAAAGATTTTGTCTACTTGCTGGATAGTGTTCCACATGATTGGCTATTTCTGCAGTGCTCTGCTGTGGTAATACATGTTTACTCAACGTATAAGTTTTACTGTTAACAAATACATGCATTATTTAATAATCTATATCTGTGAAGACTGAATAGAAACCATTTCAGAGGTTGTATGGACTTGTGGTGATGTTCAACCAATTTGACCCGTTTCCCTTTTAGAAAATATTTTATTTGACCGGTTTAATACAACCTAAATTGATCCAGTCTTAAATAAATGGATCGAAATTGCCACGTCCAACGGAAACTAGTGTTTTCTCAAACAGCAATGATAACTTTCAAAACAAGAGCATGTAAAGGCTTTTTTATGTTCAAAAAAGTAAAGATGCAACTTCAATTTCATGACAAATGTACAAAACTAAAGTAATATGTAATTTGAACTAAAGATCAACAGACTTCTGCTTTCAATTGGAGACCACTTTTACTAGCAACTAAAGCACTTCATTTCTCACTTTTGCAGGTTCATCATGGTGGTGCTGGAACAACTGCTGCTGGTCTTAAAGCTGCGGTAAACTTTGCTGTCTAGTGACTTATAAGCACTTCTTTTATTTCTGGGCCTATTACTTGATTTGTTTGTATTATCTTTTTCAATACTTGGGATTCAGTTTTTCAATGATCTTGAACAAATTTCAGTGTCCGACGACTGTTGTTCCTTTCTTTGGGGACCAACCATTTTGGGGGAGGCAAGTGCATGCTAGGGGAGTGGGCCCCCCTCCGATTCCGGTTGAGGAGTTCTCACTAAAGAAATTGATTTCTGCAATACACTTCATGTTACAACCAGAAGTAAGTTCATATAACTTCAACGTGTTAGATATGATTACATAACTATAGTATTACAATAATGATTTGAAATTTTTATAAAGAAATTTAGAAAGTTCTATGCCTTTGAATTATACTTGGGATTTCCATATGTGTGACCCACTAGGCCCCATTTGACCCGTTAGATAAAACATAACCCAAATCATTCAATTGTATGTAAACGGGTCAAAATCAATCATGGCATTTAAACTGAAGAAAACGTTACAGTCGTATAAATGAAACAAGTATTGTAGTAGCCGTAATTATGATGACTTTTCATATGCCTGACCCGCTAGAGTCTAGACCCCATTTGACCCGTTAGAGTGGAAGCATAACCCAAATCATTTCATTGTATATAAACGGGTCAAGATTAATCATGGGATTAAACTCAACAAATCGTTGTAGTTGTTTAAATGAAACAGTTAATGTAATATACGTATATTTAGATCGACTTTCCCATTTGACCCGCTAGACCAGTTGTTTAAATGAAACAGTTAATGTAATATACGTATATTTAGATAGACTTTCCCATTTGACCCGCTAGACCGTTTGACCAGTTAGAGATAAACCATAACCCAAATCATTCCATTATATATAAATGGGTCAACATTAGTAATGGTATTCAAACTCAAGGAGTCGTAATCATATATGTGAAACAATCAATGTAATCTTGGTGATGCAGGTGAAAATAAGTGCCACCGAATTGGCAAATGCCTTGGCTGATGAAGATGGCGTTAAAGGTGCAGTGGATGCCTTCCATAAGCATTTTGGTCGCTGGAAAGCCAAAACCGAGGCTGCTAAGCTGGCTCGACCACCCACCCACTTTTCAATGAGACGGTGTCTGGGCTGCACTTGATATTCAGGTCTCATTCCTTATGTGAAAAGTGTTCATACCAAACTTTACTAACATGTAAATTTTCTTCCTCTTTTTATGTCAAGTGTTTCTTGTTTTTCGATACGCTTGTTAAAAGAGTTAAGAGACGGGTTTGTCCGTTTTTTGTAACATTTTGTTCGTTTAGGGAATTAAACATACTTGAAGAGAATTTGATGCACTCTCAGTCAAAGATCAGAATTTCAAAATGTTATGAAACATATGGTGTGTTTGGTTCGCATGATTCAACGAACTTAGAACTGAATTTCAATTCTTAACGTGTTTCTTTTGTAGAACTCATGCCATCATTAACATATTTAGTTACATTTCTCTTGAATTAGCAATTACACATTTGTATCTTGATGCTTGTCTCCATGGCAGGGATTGAAATCGAACCCGAACTCGATGGGTAAACCCAAAACATTTGGGACATGTATCTAGATATGGGGTTAAAAAAATTTGCGGGTATGGTACTAGGTGATACCTGACCCGATTAACCGAAATCATATACTCGTTTACCCGAACTACATACCCAAAACATATACCAGGAAAAAAATATTACCTCTACCAAAGTCTAGTAACGGTTCATTCTATTCGTTTCATTATGTGAAAAAAGTTTTTATTTTTATTTTTATAAAATATGTATTTGATAATACTATTTATATATTTTTTATTTATTAAGTATGAGTTTATATCATCATCAAAATTTACATGATTCAAATATTTCAAACTTTTTATAGTGCTGATAATAAGTACGTAATTTATCATATTTTAATAAATTGGGACAATTGCATTTTTCCCTTTAAAAAACTGTTTAATTGCGTACTTACCCAACTTAAAATTAAAATTGCATATATCCTCTTCCTTAACTAGTAAAATTGCATATTTACCCATTTTGATTTATTTCATTAAAAACAAGTTATATAATGACTTTTTACCCTTATTTTTACTAAAACTCAAAAAAATACATATTTATTCATTTTTACTAGTTTTTGTAGATTTTTACTAGTTTAGCGGTTTATTTCAGTGTTTAAGTTTGAGTAAAACTAGTAAAAATGAATAAATATGTATTTTTTTTTAAGAATTGTGAAAAATCCACAAATACTAGTAAAAATGAATAAATTTGTATTTTTTTAAGTTTTAGTAAAAATAAGGGTAAAAAGTCATTATATAACTTGTTTAATAAAATAAATCAAAATGAGTAAATCTGTAATTATATTAGGTAAGGAAAGGGGATATATGCAATTTTAATAGTTAAGGAAGGGGATATTTGCAATTTTAATTTTAAGTTGGGTAAATACGCAATTAAGCAGTTTTTTAAGGGGAAATATGTAATTATCCCTAAAATTAATTGAAGAAATTGACATGTGTGTTGCATTTTAAGAGAGAAAGTCAATAAATATAGAATTCCGTTCATGCTTTTGTTACGGTAATAAATAGTGTAGGGATTTTAGTGTAATTCTTGTATAGTGTGAGGTGTTATTTGTAATAGTCTAATTGTACAAAAGGGACAATCAAAATGAGAATGAGATATCGATGACTTGAGAGTTTACTTCTTCTTCTCTGTGTTTCTTTCTTCTATTTATCGATCACAAACTGATACGTAACAATGGTATCAGAGCAATCTTTCCTCTCGACCGTGAGTTAAGGTTAGGGTAACAACAGTATTCTACTGCATCAATCGAATTAGGGTTCAACAATCAGATGTGGGTGACTTAGAATTAGGGCAGCAATCGAGTGTTTTGAAGAATTTTTGCAAGCAACAACCAACAACAACAATCGGTTAACCAGACAATCGGCTTTGGAGTTCGCATTTGAATTTTTGCAAGAAACTACTATTGGAGTATAAATCAATTGGGGGTTTCAAATTCAACATCAAATCAACATGGAATTCGCGAAGGAGCAGATTATGGCTTGTACACAAGAAGGTACTGTCCAAGATTACTGTGATTCATTCTTGTTCTTGTTCAATCAGGTTAGAAATTGTGAAGAATTGACCGATTTCTATGCTATCTACCTGTTTATATGTGGTTAAAAACCAAGAATTAGGAGCATCTTTGTGAAATGGCATCAATATAGTTGTTTTAAAGTGGAAGATATCATAACTTTGGCTTTGAAAACAGATATCAATAATCTGAATGATTCTTTCTCTCCATTCGACCCCGAATCTTCTTTTTACACGGAAGGATTAGAGTTCGATTTTAAGAAAAGTCTTTGGGAATTAATGGAAGGAAATGAATGTTTTGAGAATGGAAAAATTCAAGAAGTTGATATTGTTCAAGAAAAGATTGACAATGGAGTAATTGATGAGTCTATTATGTGTGTTCAAGAACTCGGTGATAATGAGCTTTTAAGAACTGATTTTGCTAAGGATTTACATGGTAGTGAGTCTTTAAATCAAGATTTGAGTATTCAAGCACTGACTAATGGTAATGATTCAAGTGTAAATGGAAAAGATGATAAAGATAATCAGGTTCCTATGACCTTTTCTAATGACACACTGGAAGATGATCAACATGAGGGTGGTACTTCAAAACAATATAAGAGTGGTGAAACTGTAATGGCTGATCCAGAAATAATGAAGAAGAAGAAGTTAGTTTCCTTGTTTTTACATGATGTACCAGTCATAAATAAAGAAAAAATAGAGTTGAAGTCAAAGGCAGCTTGTGGAAGGAAACAATATAATTTCATGTCAGACCATCAGTTAAAATTTGGTGAATATGTTGGAATTTTGGGTTCAAAAACAGAATTTAGTTCAGGACACAAGAAGAAACAATCAACATGGATAGATACCGGTTGGGTATGTCACATGAAATGTAAAAATGACACCATATCAAGCATAATAGGAGTTGGTATAGTCACAATTGGCAGAAGCACAATGAATGAGTCAAGTTTCATATGGGAGCCACTCTCCGTCACTAAGTTTCCAGGGGCTGAAGTGTCAACAGGTAGTATCAATCTTATTACTGCACTTATAGTTGAAGTACATCAGTCAAGAGGTGAGAACTTCATGCGAATCATTGTTCGTTTGATAAGAGAAATTCATGGTGGGGCCACGTTTGTATTCTGGAGTGTTTTTGGTGCACTGACTTTAGTAAAAGTATTAGCTTCACGGAAAAGGAAGAAACGAGTAAATTGGATAGATACGAGTTGGGTTTGTAATCCAGAATGTAAAGGTGGTGAAGATCTAATTGACATCCCAAATAATCTGACACAACTTGATTACAAAGGTAAACTAAAACGGGTTTGATAATTAAACCACGTTAATAATAATGAACGGGTAAAATACCGTTAGTGGTAAAATTAACCCGGTGAATATTTGGATTTAAACAAATAATCATAATATTAGTTAAAAGGAGAATAAATGCTTTGAGAAAACAAAGTTTATAAGAAGCCCGAGTTAACATGATTTAAAAATAAAAAAAATAAAATGAGTTATAACTCCCCAAACCCACTAAGTTAACTAGGAAAAATTAACCTAGTTAGTAATGTCTAATTAAGTGATAAACTATGAGTTAAAGCTTCATTTGATCAAAATAAAACATGAGGGACTAATATGGCCAAGTGGTCAAACTTGTTTTATTAAAAACTAAAGATAAAACACAACACACACACACACACTAAGTGTGTGTGTATGTGCGCGCGCGCGTGGAACGATCAGGAGCAAGAAGCAAAGGAAGAACCCTAGTTCTTCCATGAAGCATCAAATTGAAAAGGAAATTGAAGCCCAAATTCGGGTTTGAATGCATATGAACGATCACCTAGTCATGGGGATCATAAGGTATGTCATAAAACCTAGATTGGATAAAGTTGAAATTTGCGAAAAGTAGGTTACTTGTAAATAGATTGTTGGATTATGATCCAAAGTTGAAATTGAATGTTTATGTATGTATGTTTAATTTCGTTAGTTATGATGAAATTATGAAGAATTTGATGTAATGTTACTTGTAAGTGATTAACAAGTAAACTAGGAAGTGGGTTTTGACTAAATAGTGAAGATGATGATATACATGTGCTTAAAATCATCATAATTGATAGTTGAAGCGAGATACTTGAACAATTTATAGGTTTGAGTGAATGCTCATACATGACTTGAAATGGGTTTTGAATGTTATGATGAAATTTGGTAATTATGTTCATGTAAATAGGTGTATGAAATCTTGTTATCTACTATTTGATATGTAGAACTTGATTATATTAGGTGTTCGGATGAATGTTAGTGATATGATGAAACGGGTTTCACTTATAGATGAGAACCCTTAGTTCTTGCGAAATGAATGAATAAGTTAGCCTTGATAACCGCTTGAACTAGTTGAAGTGTTTGAAATAAAATGAACTTTGTTAAAAGATTAGTTAAGATGGTGGCCTAAGAATAGTGCTTACCGGGTAAATGGCGGAATGCCAACATGAGTTGTTATACTTAGTTATTCAATCTCATATGTTATAAGGCAGTTTGACTTTTAAAAAGTCAAACCGACCTATGATAGAGTCCGGTAAAAAAAAGTAGTATAAAGATTCATAAGGCGTAAAGGTTATGATCTAGAATGACTAACCTAACCACCTTGTGAATATGATATGATAGTTTAACGCTTGACAAGCTAGGTGGAGGCTTGGGAAAGAAGCGGGTCAAACGGAAGAGTACGTGGAAAAAAAGCATAATCGGATGCAAGGTAAGTAAAGCTCACGCCCCTTTTTATTTACAAAAATACTACTTGTGAGTATTGATTATGAGTTATAATAAATAATTGAAATATGATGTTCCGGCACGATATAATGCGAGTCGAAACAAGTGAGAATGGTAAGAAACCATAAATTATGGTAAAAAGGGTAAAAATGGCAAACTAGTCGGGTGATGACGATCAAATAAAGAATTTTTGAAACATTACTTTATGGTGTGAACCGTGACGGGTAAAGTGGTTAAATAGTAATCCGGACACGAGTTGACGGATAGATAAAAAGATTTGAAAAGACACCACATGGCGTAAGTCATAACGGGTCAAACAAATTTAAGAAACGTCTTTTATGTAATAAGAACTCACGGTGTAAACCGGAATAGGTTCAAGGGGCGAGATGGTATCTAAATACCATCTTATAATGATAAATGGTCATTTAGATTAAACAGTTAACACCATTTGACAATAATAACTGATGATCGCTTGTTGAGTTTTGTGAACACAGGGGAGTAATATATGGTTCGTGTTGCTATTAATTGGTAACTAATAGTGAAATGTATTTTAAACGGGTCAATGCTAGGACTTGATCCAGATACGTGTAAGTAAAACTGTAGCTAAATAAAAGATTTTGGTCAAATAAATTATTGAAAGTCCTTCGTCATAAAAAAAGGGCTAAAGTTGACCAAAACTCCCTTGATCGATAAATCAAGCAAACGACCCTTATGGGTTGTTTAGAAATAAGCATTTCGGTTAAGTAAATCATTAGGATAAGTATAAAAACGAAAGGCATGATCCTTGCGAGTCAAATGCCTTAAAATGTGTCTTGTCGTAAAAAGACAAACCGAGGAATAGAACTCGGAATAAATGGTATACCACATAAAATACACCACAATAATAGTTGTGGTGAAAGACCATTTGATAAGTAATGTGAAAACATGATGCTAGAAATGAATGAGCGTGGTTTATGCTTAAAAGCGCTTAAATACCCTTAATGGGTCAAGATAAGCGTATAAGCATAAACAGGTTAATGATGCATAAAAACCCGTGATTTGAACCTTTTATGATAGGAAACATTTAAAACATGATGTCCATGAGAATTTAGGTGTAACAAACAAGTTGGTTTAATAAAAGTATGAACAGGTCAAAAGCTTTGTCAAAAGAAGTTTAATAATTAAAATTATGCCGAGGGCTTAAAATCTAGAAAATTGTTAATCCAGATGTTGGATTTTAACTCCATGTGATGGAGAATTGGATTATGATCACGTAGGAAGAAACGGATCGTAAAACGGACTAATAATGAGTAAGTTATGGCTATTTTCGTAAAAACTAGAATTGCTGGAAAATGCAGGTTTCAAAACGAAACCTGCTGGAAAAGTGTACTCCTCGCGCCATGCGACGGAGGAGACACAAACTGGCACGACACGCGACAGGTTGTCACTCCCCGCGAGAGCCGGGATGGACTCGGTCGCGCCCCGCGAGGGACGTTGTTACTGGCAAAATTTTGTTTCTTGTTCGTTTTGATATCCGGACTTGATTTAAACACGTTATAAGCTCGTATGACTAATCATTTCATGGTTTATGAAATGTAGGAATATCTTGGGATGCTGGATGACGATCAAACTCAATGAAGAACCGAACACGATTAAGATACAAGCTTCTGCACATTGTTACGTCGTCATTTTGAACGGCGAACTCATTCATATTATGCTGTATTGTTTTTAAATCCGAAAATGTTTTAATAAACCCGT
Source organism: Helianthus tuberosus (assembly GCA_030545235.1). Taxonomy (NCBI): domain Eukaryota; kingdom Viridiplantae; phylum Streptophyta; class Magnoliopsida; order Asterales; family Asteraceae; genus Helianthus; species Helianthus tuberosus. Next base: position 93,516,423 of record CM060394.1, on the reverse strand, counting down.
ATTTTCATAAGTATGTGTAATCGTAAATACACATTTTTAGTCGAAATTTATACGAAAACCATTAAATATTAGTAAGGGTCTTACAAGTTGGTAATTAGAGCTCAAGGTTAATGAGTAAATGTGTTCGGTTCAAGACTTGATCGCAAATCCGGTAAGTATATTTATATTAATGGTTTGGCATGATTAAAGTGTCGTGAACAACACATAGGGTTATCGTGTAATACACGTTACCCAAATTAAATGATAGATATAGTTGATGAAATTACGTGTGTTGACACGGATAGTAGAAATCCTTGTATTATAATACATGCATTTATTGATATTGACGTTACTAATCATTGTAAACATTTTAGTTGAAAGACACTCGCTCTGAAGATGGCGAGAGTTTAACAAATAACGGATATGACGGAGGAACGGTCCGAATTATGACAAGCAGAGCATGCTCACCAAGGACCTAAATCGCGTACCAATCGCGAATAAGGTTAATAGCAAGGAAAGCCCGTTAGGGCAAGCATTATCAGGTGCACGTTTTAAATTTATTGCACGAATAGTAATATGCAACAAATACGTAGAGACTGACTGTTGCATACGTAGGATAAAACTTGGAAAACCTGAATAAGATACCTTTCCAGGATGATGTTTCCAAGAAAAATTAAGTAGAAATATGAGTTATTCACGATAGTGAATAACAAAACAATAACATAATTAGTTTATGTGGAAACTTGGATGGAAGTAATTATCCAAGTAAGTACTCTCAATACAAATACTATCGAGAAGAGTAACGATCACATTAACAAATGTGATTGTAAAATAATTAGATAAAAAGAAAACATTTTATATGTTCGAGTGCAAAACGAGTAAAACTAATGATTGTGGTTAGGCAATTAAATAAAGTTTTACTGAATGAAATCAAAGATATGAAAATAAATAGAGGTGTTACTTACATGGGGCGTGACGTGAAAATTATAAAAAGGTCATGTGTACCATGTATTGATCGCTTACTCTGGCCAAGTAAGTAGTGAACAAATGATACCATGAACTTCTTATAATGTACACATTTACATCCGATGTAGTAAGGATGGGGTGAATGGGACGAATTAAAAAGGTAACCAAAATGGATCAAATAAGTAAAATATTTGATAACGCAAGCTGGGTAACGAAAGCGTATTACATTAGAATAACGAGCCCGGGGGAAGGGACAAGAATCAAAGTAAATGAAAATACAAACCGACTAACAAGAATGCTAAGGCATAGGAGATAAAGTTTGACTGTCATAAGTGATGAAATTCAGACGGACAAGTCAAACAGATTGAATAAAGAATAAAGGACTTGGTTGAATAAAAGCGATGGATTTCGCTAAGACGACCAAATAAATTAAAACGAAGTCTAAATGCATACCGGAATGGTTGCTTTGATGATGTCTTCGGTAAAAATACCCGATAGATGGATAGGATTTTGAGAATATGCATCAACCAAGAGACGGGAACGCGGATTAGAAAGTCAAAAGACTCGGATTATGAGTTATGACTAAAAGAATAATAAAATTTTGTAAGCAGAATTTTGATAGTGATGTTCAACTATTTCAAGGTTGAACGAATTAAATAAAGAATAAAGTTTGACTGTCATAAGTGATGGATTTCACACGAATATGTCAAATGGGCCAAATAAAGTATAAATACTTGATAGTGCAAGTAAGCGCAAACCGAATAATGGAAGCGCGAATTATTAATGAACCTATGTGATGGGTCGTAAAAGAATATAGAAAGGAAGACGCAAACCAATGAAATAGGAGTGTTAAAAACATTAAGATAAAGAACCCGGGTAACGGGTTGAAAGGAAATAGAGGTGTAAACCGAATAACGGTAAATAGAGAACAAACTGACGCGTAAATGACATAAGAAGTCGTATAGTCGGAGGAATAGTCCAAAAGAAAACAAATGTAGCTTTAGACTACGGTCAAAGTCGGTAGAATCCAAAAATGAAAATAAATGATGTTTAATTATAAAAAGGGGCGAAAACCTAAAGAAATAGCCTACGAGGCTAAGTGAAAGAACCTACGGGTCACTTGGGTAAAGCGTGGAAACTGGTTACGATTCCCCACGTAAAATAATAACGGAAAGGAATAAATCCTTAGACGTAGATTCCTTGATATGAGTAAATGATGTAAGACTAAGAGAAAACGTTAAACTAAAAATTCAGTTTTTAGTCAAAAGCAACGTTTTAACAAACATAAGTAGTATGAGGTGGTTTAGGAAATCATAAACACACATAAGGCCGGAGATGGCAATATGGTATACCCGAATGACGGGGTGTGAAGTGACGGTGACTAATCAGTCAAGCCGGTAAAACCATTCAAAATCAAGATAGTGTTATGACTTATACAAAGCGCTTGTCAATATAAGATTAGCGTGGAGTAAACATGTTGACGGACTAATACGACCGAGTGGTTAAATGACAACTCGGTCAAATAGGCGACAAAGATAAGAAATACAAGGTGAAAAATATGGTCCGTAAGGACTTATACTTAAGAGACACGCACGTCAATACGAAAGATAACTGTTGACCGAAGAGAATGAATGCCTTGAAAATGAAACTAAGTTTGTTCGGTCTAAACCAAGGAACCACGTAAAGAAGGTTTCGGGGACGAAACCTCTTTAAAGGGGATAGACTTGTAACACCCCGAAAACGGGTTTAGTAATTAAACCACGTTAATAATAATGAACGGGTAAAATACCGTTAGTGGTAAAATTAACCCGGTGAATATTAGGATTTAAACAGATAATCCTAATATTAATTAAATGGAGAATAAATGCTTTGAGAAAACAAAGTCTATAAGAAGCCCGAGTTAAAAGGATTTAAAAAATAATAATTATAAAACAGGTATGACTCCCCAAACCCACTAAGTTAACCAGGAAAAATTAATCTAGTTAGTAATGTGTAATTAAGAGATAAACTATGAGTTAAAGCTTCATTTGATCAAAATAAAACAAGAGGGACTAATATGGCCAAGTGGGCAAACTTATTTTATTAAAAACTAAAGATAAAACACAACACACACACTAAGTGTGTGTATGTGCGCGTGGAACGATCAGGAGCAAGAAGCAAAGGAAGAACCCTAGTTCTTCCATGAAGCATCAAATTGAAAGGGAATTTGAAGCCCAAATTCGGGTTTGAATGCATATAAACAATCACCTAGTCATGGGGATCATAAGGCAAGTCATAAAACCTAGATTGGTTAAAGTTGAAATTTGAGACAAGTAGGTTACTTGTAAATAGATTGTTGGATTATGATCCAAAGTTGAAATTGAATGTTTATGTATGTTTAATTTCGTTAGTTATGATGAAATTATGAAGAATTTGATGTAATGTTACTTGTAAGTGATTAACAAGTAAACTAGGAAGTGGATTTTGACTAAATAGTGAAGATGGTGATATACATGTGCTTAAAATCATCATAATTGATAGTTGAAGCGAGATACTTGAACAATTTATAGGTTTGAGTGAATGCTCATACATGACTTGAAATGGGTTTTGAATGTTATGATGAAATTTGGTAATTATGTTCATGTAAATAGGTGTATGAAATCTTGTTATCTACTATTTGATATGTAGAACTTGATTATATTAGGTGTTCGGATGAATGTTAGTGATATGATGAAACGGGTTTCACTTATAGATGAGAACCCTTAGTTCTTGCGAAATGAATGAATAAGTTAGCCTTGATAACCGCTTGAACTAGTTGAAGTGTTTGAAATAAAATGAACTTTGTTAAAAGATTAGTTAAGATGGTGGCCTAAGAATAGTGCTTACCGGGTAAATGGCGGAATGCCAACATGAGTTGTTATACTTAGTTATTCAATCTCATATATTATAAGGCAGTTTGACTTTTAAAAAGTCAAACCGACCTATGATAGAGTCCGGTAAAAAAAAGTAGTATAAAGATTCATAAGGCGTAAAGGTTATGATCTAGAATGACTAACCTAACCACCTTGTGAATATGATATGATAGTTTAACGCTTGACAAGCTAGGTGGAGGCTTGGGAAAGAAGCGGGTCAAACGGATCGAGTACGAGGAAAAAGAGCATAATCGGATGCAAGGTAAGTAAAGCTTACGCCCCTTTTTATTTACAAAAATACTACTTGTAAGTATTAATTATGAGTTACAATAAATAATTGAAATATGATGTTCCGACACGATATAATGCGAGTCGGAACAAGAGAGAATGGTAAGAAACCATAAATTATGGTAAAAAGGGTAAAAATGGTAAACTAGTCGGGTGATGACGATCAAATAAAGAATTTTTGAAACAGTACGTTATGGTGTGAACCGTGATGGGTAAAGTGGTTAAATAGTAATCCAGACACGAGTTGACGGATAGATAAAAAGATTTGAAAAGACACCACATGGCGTAAGTCATAATGGGTTAAACAAATTTAAGAAACGTCTTTTATGTAATTAGAACTCATGGTGTAAACCGAAATAGGTTCAAGGGGCGAGATGGTATCTAAATACCATCTTATAATGATAAATGGTCATTTAGACTAAACGGGTCAAATGGTGCTGTTAACGCCATTTGACAATAATAACTGATGATCGCTTGTTGAGTTTTGTGATCACACGGGAGTAATATATGGTTCGTGTTGCTATTAATTGGTAATTAATAGTGAAAGGTATTTTAAACGGGTCAATTCTAGGACTCAAGCCAGGTACGTGTCAGTAAAACTATAGTTAAATAAAAGATTTTGGTCAAATAAATTATTGAAAGTCATTCGTCATAAAAGAAGGGCTAAAGTTGACCAAAACGCCCTTGATCGATAAATCAAGCAAACGACCCTTACAGTTTGTTTAGAAATAAGCATTTTGGTCAAGTAAATCATTAGGATAAGTATAAAAACGAAGGGCATGATCCTTGCGAGTCAAATGCCTTAAAATGTGTCTTGTCGTAAAAAGACAAACCGAGGAATATAACTCGGAATAAATGGTATACCACATAAAATCCACCACAATAATAGTTGTGGTGGAAGACCATTTGATAAGTAATGTGAAAACATGATGCTAGAAATGAATGAGCGTGGTTTATTCTTAAAAGCGCTTAAATACCCTTAACGGGTCAAAATAAGCGTATAAGCGTAAACGGGTTAATGATGCATAAAAACACGTGATTTGAACCTTGTGTGATAGGAAACATTTAAAACATGATGTCCATGAGAATTTAGGTGTAACAAACAAGTTGGTTTGATAAAAGTATGAACAGGTCAAAAGCTTTGTCAAAAGAAGTTTAATAATTAAAATTATGCCGAGGGCTTAAAGTCTAGAAAATTTTTAATCCGGATGTCGGATTTTAACTCCATGTGATGGAGAATTGAATTACGATCACGTAGGAGGAAACAGATTGTAAAATGGACCAATAATGAGTAAGTTATGGTTGTTTTCGTAAAAACTAGAATTGCTGGAAAATGCAGGTTTCAAAACGAAACCTGCTGGAAAAGTGTACTCCTCGCGCCACGCGACGGAGGAGACACAAACTGGCGCAACATGCGACACGTTGTCGCGCCCCGCGAGAGCCAGGAAGGACTCGGTCGCGTCCCGTGAGGGACCTTGTTACTGGCAAAATTTTGTTTCTTGTTCGTTTTGATATCCGGGCTTGATTTAAACACGTTATAAGCTCGTATGACTAATCATTTCATGGTTTATGAAATGTAAGAATATCTTGGGATGCCGGATGATAATCAAACTCAATGAAGAACCGAACGCGATCAAGATACAAGCTTCCGCACATTGCTACATCGTCATTTTGAACAACGAACTCATACATATTATGTTGTGTTGTTTTTAAATCCGAAAATGTTTTAATAAACCTGTATTTTCATAAGTATGTGTAATCGTAAATACACATTTTTAGTCAAAATTTATACGAAAACCGTTAAATATTAGTAAGGTTCTTACATGTCGTTATCAAAACTTATAACGCATTGTTAATTTGGGTTATATCCATTGCGTTTTTATAAGAACCTATAACACAATATATGACACAATGAAGATGGTGTTATATTCGGGTTTTCTATACATTGTGCTATTGGTTTTGATTTTGTGTTTTTCAAGCGAGTAAACTTCCATTCTGTGGTTTCACTTTTATTGCTATTTTGGTCCAAAAATGAAATAAACTGATATTTGTCTAATAAAATCATGTTATTTTGTGCTTTTCCTTAGGGGCAAAATGATCAATATAATTTTATTACAACACATTATTAATTAAATTAAATAACTCTTTGACTTTGACCCCATAAAAGCAGACTTATCATCTTCATCTTCCCCCCAAACCCAAACCCAATCCCTAATCCATCATCTTCTCCAAACCTCACTCTCCTGCAACCATGCTGATCGACAATGGTGGTATGCACATGTGGAGCCCCAACCCAACTGAGAACATCCTGGACAACACAAAACCCAAGTTGTTGATTTCATTGCTGCAATAAACCATCAAGCTGTGGATTCGTTGCTTGGGCTGAGCCGCCGAAGATTCAGAACCCTGCTGTGATGATTCCTGCACTGTTGGTCACCATCAAGCGGCATGAAGAGAATGCAAGACAGATGGGAAATAGGAACATGAAACTTGAAGAAGAAGCAAAAAAATTGGCTCAGGAGAAGAAGATGCTAAAACTTATCTTAGGTTTCAGTTTGTTCTTGTTCATGCTCTACTATGTTAGGTCTGCTTAGGATGTGGCTTTTGTAAGTTTGCTCTATATTATCGACTATGACTTACAAATATGGTCTTTTGTAAGCTTGTAATGGAATGTATGGGGCTTTTGTAATGGAATGACTAACTTATGGACCAATACATGTTTAGTGCAAATGAGCTGCAAATATGGTCACCTAATGTTCAAACAATGTGCTAATACCAAAACATGTACAATGTGGTAATGACCAAAACATAACTGCTGGATGCTTATGACCAAAACAGAAGTGCAATCCAAAAATGTCCAAAACACATGTGCAAATGACCAAAACAGAAGTGCAATATGCAAATATCCAAAACACATGTGCAAATGACCAAAACAGAAGTGCAATCCACAAATGTCCAAAACACATTTGCAAATGATCGTTAACATTAACAATACCAAACAACTATTAACATTAATAACCAAAATAGAAGTACAATACCAAACAACCAAAAGTTACAGTTTAACATCCAAAATAGAAGTACTAAACAGTTTGACATGAACTATTGTATCAAAACAATATAACACAAACTGTAAACATCACAGTTTGGGACAAACTGCAAAAATGTCAACTGCAGTCAAAAGATATACTTGCTGAACTTCTTGATGCAACAACCTAAGCTTGTGCCCCTTCTTGTGCTTGTTCCCCTTCCTGTGCTTGTAACCCAGCCTATGCTTGTACCCCATTCCTCTTGTTTTTTTCCACAACTCCTCTTGTTATGCCCCACAATCTTGCAGATCCGACATGTCACAGAGTTTCCCTTCCTTGGCAACTTACCAGTTGCAGAGATGTTGTTGCTTACCTTTTCAACAACCATTGCATCCTTTAACTTCTTTTTTTCATTTGAAGATGCAAGTTTACCCTCTGCAACCTCCTGTATAGACTTGCTCCTTCTCTTCTTCGGCATCCCAATTTGGACATGATACTTTGGAGGGATCAAAATTGTTGGGCATACAGATTTAGGCCACAAGTCACTGCCATTCACTGGTTCAACATTATGTTTGTAAACTTCTTTCCAAGTCTCTATCCAATACACTGGATGCACCCATTTTTTAGGAACTCCATCTCCTTTTCCATGCAATCCCATGTTCCAGATACATGCCACTGCATGTCTACATGGGATGCCTGTTAGATCCCATCTTCTACAGGAGCATGTTCTTTCATCCAATATCACAACTCTTTTTTCTTGGTGATCATTAAAGTGTGTGCTCAACTGAAACTTTGTTCCTCCAGTCCAAATGACAGTGTATTATGCAGTCTCAGTCATGACAGTTTGTAACACAGCAGTTGCAACTGGTGTTAATGGTCCTTTACACCTGTCAATCAACTTATTCACCACAACAATCTTCTTCATAAGATACTCTCTGATATACTCAAGGAAAGTTATGACAGGCTTGTCCCTACCTTGTATCAATTGCCTATTGAATACCTCACGAATGTTATTTAGCAATATATCACACCTAGCCCTACCTGTATATGTTCAATTAATTAACAAGGTTAAAACAAGTCAACTGAAAACAAGTAAACTGGTAAGTTCAATGCTAAATTACATACCTATGAAGTAGGCCCTTGACCAGTGTTTGCTTGGAATTTATTTCAGCCAATCATGTAGTCCTTTGTCCTTATCAAGAACTGCCTTCATAGCCTTTTCAAAACTATTGTTACAGATGCATAGTTCCACAACAGGTTTTTGTATTCATCACCACTCCATTTTGGTTTCATATTTTCGTGTATATGTATGAGTCACTATCTATGCTCAGAACTTGGATACACTTTCAATATTGCAGGTATTAATCCCTAACATCTGAGTTACAAAATTGCTTAATAGTTTAATAACAAAATGCAAACATAACAGGTAAATTATTGAACAATATTTACCTTCTGTCTGTCACTTATAAAGGTGAAATTAGTGTTAGGTTCCAGATCAAGATCATCACCTAAGCACTGAAGAAACCATGTCCAGCTTGCAGTTGTCTCAGCCTCCACCACTGCATAGGCAACAGGATAAATCCCATTGTTACCATCCACTCCTACTGCTGTCAGAATCTGGCCAGGGAATGGCCCTTTCAAAAAACATCCATCAAGCCCCAGTATAGGTCTCCCTATCAGTTTAAATCCAGTCTTCAATGCACCTAAGCAAACATAGATCCTCCTGAATTGCCTTGTTGGACTGCTAGGATTGCAACAAGGTTCAACATCTATCTTAACTATGCTTCTAGGATTAGATCTGAGATGCTCCTTGCCATAATCCCTGAGATTCTCATATTGAGACTTATAATGACCCTGCACTGCCTCTGTTGCCTTCATCTTAGCCCTAAACACTTGATGCAAAGTCACTTCCACTTGATATTTCCTTTGTAGATCTTCCTGTAGAGCTTTAAGTGGTATCCCAGGATTGTTTTTAACAGTGTGTTGAATTTTCTTGGCTAACCAAGCAACTGTGCACTGTCTAACATCTCTGGTGTTCAAACAGACATGTTCTTTGTTTAAGGTTTTCACAATCCAAGAGCCTGATTTTTTAACTTTGGAAACATATAGCATCCAAGGGCAAGTGGGTAGTATGTTCTTTTTAGGGTTAGGGTTAGGTGTTGAATTCCCTGAATTGCCCTTTGTTGTTCCCACATGTGAGGGCCCTTCTGCCTTTTAGGTCTTTCCAGAATTGCCCTTAATGCAGGTGGTTATGAGGTCCCTTCAGCATTTATTTCACAACCTCAGTTTTGGAATCCCACCCAAACATATGACCCCGAATCTGGTGTTATCATTCCTTGTAATATGGAGTTGTCTCCTTATATCAATTGCATGATTCTTGACCATCGACAACTGTTCTTATCAGCAAATGACTGGCCAAGATAAAAGGGATATTCACCTGATGTTTTACACCTTCTCTAGTTTTTCCTAACACTCCTACAAGCTCTTTCAAGAGCTGTGTCAACATCTGAGTCAGTTAAACTTTCAAAACCATCTATATCAACCTGGTCATTGTTTTCATCTACATCAATATCTTGTTCATGTTCTTCACTAATGTCAACATCTACTACAGCATTATATTCATTCATATCTACACTATAATCTTCCGCTATATTATCTTTATCAAATATGTAGTCTGGATCTTCATCATCCTCATCCTCTTCTGACCCACCTTATCAGTTCTATCTTTCCTACTCTTAGCCTTTACGCTTTTCCTAGCTGTAGACTTTACACATTTGCTAGGGGTGGTCTGTACACCTTCTGCCTTTTCACCTTCACTTGCACTACCTTCACAAGATCCTTCATAACTACCATCAACACTATCACATTCACTACCTTCATCCTGCTGATCACTATCCTCATAACTTTCATCATCAGTCAGGTCTACATATTCAGGTTCTTTTTCAACATCCTTTTTAGAAAACCCGCTAACATTTTGAATATACACATCTAGCACTTTGTTTGTTTCAACATAGCTAAGCAGTCTAATGATATCACTGCCAGTGCCTAGAGGCCTTAAACCTACCATTCAATCTTCCACTGGAACCCTAAAATGGTAAACCACAACATCCTCTTCTGAATAACCTAATGCTAACAACATATCATTCATAACTATCAATGAAAATAGATCAGAATTCACATTATCAACATAGTCTACCTAACCCACGCCGCATTCAAACTCAATTTCATTAGTGAAATCACCACCATGGTGAACTTTTAGGGTGAATTTCTGCCTTTTCACCTTCACTTGCACTACCTTCACAAGATCCTTCATAACTATCATCAACACTATCACATTCACTATCTTCATCCTGCTGATCACTATCCTCATAACTTCCATCATCAGTCAGGTCTACATATTCAGGTTCTTTTTCAACATCCTTTTTAGAAAACCTGCTAACATTTTGAATATACACATCTAGCACTTTGTTTGTTTCAACATAGCTAAGCAGTCTAATGATATCACTGTCAGTGCCTAGAGGCCTTAAACCTACCATTAAATCTTCCTGGTGGAACCCTAAAATGGTAAACCACAACATCCTCTTTTGAATAACCTAATGCTAACAACATATCATTCATAACTATCAATGAAAATAGATCAGAATTCACATTATCAACATAGTCTACCTAACCCCCGCCGCATTCAAACTCAATTTCATCAGTGAAATCACCACTATGGTGAACTTTTAGGGTGAATAATTCAGGGCGATTAGCTGTAGAATAAGAAAAAAAATATTCATTCAACATTCTCTTGACGATTTTTGAAAAAATGGCAAAAACATTCCAAGTTATCAATCAGAAATACGTACCGTATTTTACCTCAGGATCAAAAGTGAAGCCCTTTTTTCAAACAAAGCAGCTGAAATCCTTGTAATCGTCAATTGGAGAAGATGATCGTTGGCAAAGATGATCGTAGAATAGAGGGTTTGGGAGGGTTTGGAGAAATGATTTTTGGGGAATATGATAATATCTGAGTTTTTATGAGGTCAAGGTCAAAGGGTTACTTAATTTAATTAATTTAATTAATAATGTGTTATAATAAAATTATATTGACCATTTTTCCCCTGAGGAAAAGGACAAAATAACAGGATTTTATTAGCTGATTTCATTTTTGGACCAAAATGGCATTAAAAGTGAAACCACAGGGACCCAGATTTAAAAGGTTTGAGTTTTGGACTAAAGTAGCAAAAGTGACCACACATCAGGGACCAAAATGGCAGTTTACTCTTTTCAAGCGGATGAGTTTTCTATACTTTGTGTTATAGGTTCTGGTCATTATGTTTAGTCTGCTATCCATTGTGTTTTAATCTGCTGTCCATTATGATTTTGTTTTGTTGTCCATTGTGTTTTAATTTGTTGTCCATTGTGTTTTAGTCTACTGTCCATTGTGTCTTTTATCTGCCATCATCATTCTTGGTGTTTTAGTATACTTTCTATCGCATTTTTAGTTTGATACTCATTGTGTTTTATGTTATGTCCTATATCTGTTGTCATCGATTGTGTTTTTAGTCTACTTTCCACTGTGTTTTTAGTTTGGTACTTATTTTGTTTTACGTTATGTCCATTATGTAATATTCAATTGTTTTTTTTTATTTTTTTCAAAAAATATAACAATAGGGTACTCGTATTAAAGATCATAAGACACTCGATTTTATGGTATATATATTTTTTTTAAAAACAAACGCCGTTTAAAAAAGTTACGACATTTAATTTTTTTAGGGGGGGGGGGGATTCCATGTGCATATTCTTTTTTTTCTCTTACACAAAATTACACCTCCCACTTGATTCCTCTTTAGACACTTGTCACCCAATGGTTGTTGTAACACCTCTGAATTTTATATCGAATCCTATGTCAACATGTGTCCAATCAACTCTCAAATATGCCACAATGTTGGACGAGTGGGGCTAATTGTGTAAAATAGTGGAGGATTGGATGTGGAGGGACTAAAATGTTGACATGCCAATTTTTGGCCTCTGAGTGACCCTTACGGACCGCAAGGCCTAAAGCCTTACGGGCAGTAAGGTGAATATTTCATTGTAACTGGCAATACCTTACGGACCGCAAGACCTTGGGTCTTACGGACCGTAAGGATTTTAAAACTGTATGCGCGCATAAGGCTTACGGACCGTAAGCCTTAAACCTTTACGGTCTGTAACACCTCGCAAAATTATATCCAATATAATAAAGACACGTGTAATGAATTGATTTCGAGGGACTAAAGTTGACAAACAAAGAAAGAATGTGTATAGAAAGATCCAAAGTGTCAACATTTGAAAACTATGCCTTTCGACAACCCTACACGATGTTTATACTCTTAAACGAATAAATTGTGAAACGTATAAAGCCATTTGTGAAAGAAAGTGAAAGTTTACAAGACACGAGGGTTAAACATGTCAACATGTTAAACTAATACCTCTGAGTGACCTTTTAACGAACCCATGGCTTTGTAACGATTGATTATACTCTCAAGAACAAGTGACGAAAAATTCACGAGGTTTCGATATCGTTTGATATTAAATACGTTAACGTTCGTAAATAAAGGATTAAAAGTGTCAACATGGTGAAACTAGTGTTTTCGGTTATCGTTTATCGAAACCGGACCTAACAATGTTTGATTATATCCTAAAGATCATCCAAGTATAAACTTTTAGGGTTAATTGTGCTTAAAATGAAAGTTGCAAGGAATTAGAAGGTTCAGGGGCCAAACTTGTCAAGTTTTAAACTTGTTGGCTGGACACGTGTAGCGTCGCGCCACGCGACGACCTGTCTTTCACAGCCAGCATGCACAGGTGCAGGTTCTGCACCTCTCTTTTTCAATTCAGCCTTACACTCACAATATTTTGAAACTAGGGACTGTTTGCTGGTTTAAAAAACCATTTGGGACACATGTTAACATCTAGGAACATCACAAAACACCTGGACTGATCAGAGGATGCCTTGAAGTAGTATAAATAGAGGTTTTTGGGGCAGCATTCTCACTTGCACTTTTCATTTTCCTACTCTCACAATTTCTAAGCTTTCAAACACTTCTCTTGTCACACCCTGGCTTTGCGGAAGCGTGGGTTTATTTGGTGTGACTTCTTAATACCATAGCAACAATCATAACAATGCTATATGATAACAACATGAGATATTCACCCATTAATAGAGTTTAGAAAAATACCATATTATACTTGTCTTAAAACATCAATCACAAAATAAGTTACAAACCTTGACTTGATTTAATGAGTTTGTAAAAACTTAGCAAAAGACTTTAAACAATACTAGGTTTAGAGATATGTAACCCGTCCAGGAAGAGGTTACACCTTCTAAACCCTGAATGACTTCTTTATTCAAACGCAACTTGAAAATACGTGCATACCGTGCTAGATCCATTAGTTCCCTGAAATACATGTAGTTTGAAAAATCAACATAAAGTTGAGCGAGTTCATGTGTAAGTGAGTATGTATAAACCTTTGTAATAGGTTTGTATGTATGAAAATCCCTGGTATGTAGCTATTAAGGAAAAAGAGATCACCAATGGTTTGCAAGGCCATTGATATGTGTGAAGTGCAGTAGGAAGACTCAAACCTAGCAGATTTTTGCGTCGCGTACAAAGTCACCGCCTGGCCCACTAAGCGGACTCAGGAGTGGGGCTCGCTACACCCAAATAGATATATCACTACTGACCCTCAGTCCTACAATGAGGATTAATGGCCTCCAGTTTCAGCCTACTCATTCACATAAGTAGTAAACCCTCCTTAAGCTAACCATACCATGTAAGTAAAAGTTCGTAATAATCGTAACATGTATTTCACCCCCGAAGTATAAAAACTGAAAACAGTTAAGAGAAAAGGGGGACATGAACTCACAGAAGTGCGTCTTGAAATAGTCAATCCCAATCAACCTGCTGCGTGACGACCTACACGTACTAACTTCTATTAGATGGACGGTCGTGCCTTGGCTTAAGGTTTAACGTTTTTTTGAGAAATAGTTAGACAACTATTTCGTATTTACACTTCTTATTCATTAAATAAATATATTCCTTCCCAAGGATGGGGGTATTAATACATGTGCGTTTTAAAATTTCGAAAATATATTTTTAAGTCTCACTTGAAAATATATTTTAATTCGCTTGTCTAAAATACTCTGTTTCCAAAAGCACCAAGCTTACTTGTTGGACCTCTTGCACCTTTGAGTGTATGGAAAATGCTTGAATGGAAGGTTGAAGATGGTTGTATGGTGGATGGTTGTGGCTGCCAAAAGCATGGAGGAAGAGAGAAGAATTTTGTGTGTGTTTTAGTAGGTGTGATAATGAGCTCATGATCCAACATCTCTTTTTATAAACCATCTTAGTTCTTTAACTCTTGGTTAATATGCTACTCACTAGGAGACATGATCCAATAAAACAGTCTTATGAAATCTTCGTGTAGGGGCCACTTGGGCCGATTGCATAGGTGGGGGGGGGGGGGGTTCTAGCTTAGCTTCTAACTATATAGTTACCATTTAGTTTAATTTCAAGTGCTTGTTACAAGTATTAGTTACTAGATATTTTGTAAGGGGGGTTATGATGTTCGGGGATCATAACTAGCTCAGAATAGTAGGAACAATGTATTTGGCAATATTTTTATGTTCCGGTAAAGTCCGGTTGTTCGGTTGGATATTGATCCGTTAAAGTGCTAAATAAGCATTTAAGGTGTCTTTAATAGTGTTTTTAGTGACACAAAGAATTCCCGACACTTTGTAAAGTGTCTAACATTATTTTACCCAGTTTTTGCACTCCACTAGTTAAGTTAAATGCTGAATTTTGGTATAAAGTGCAGAATTTTGTAGTTAAAGCATGTTTTAGGCACATCCGGTCACTATAAACTTCACCTAGTGACGCAGTTCTACAAACCTCATCTCCCTACACTCACTACTAGTGTAGTAATCTATTCCCGGCTCATACTGGCCTCAAAGACAGTGTCTGTCTAGTGCTGGCTATATCAGCATGTTTACTGGGTTATCCGTTCATTATGCTAAATGTGCTTTTGTGCATCAAGTTTGTCACTCTAGTTTTGTATGTAATGAATGGAGTGACAACAATAAAGTATGATGCATGAATATGTATGTATCAAAAATCAAGAAGCAGTTTAACTCAACAGTTGTCATCAGCACAGTCATTAAGCACAAATTATAAATTAATTGTACGGATACCTGTAATTTTTTTAGGGTTGTCACATTCTCCCCCCGTTAAAGAAATTTCGTCCTCGAAATTTGTACTACCTTAACCCCTTATGGTTTCGTCACACGTGTATGTATAAGAATAATATCAAGGTAGAAAATCTTCAAACCGAATCAAACCTTATTCACATTTGGTGAGTCCAAGAATATATATCAACCCGAATCCTAGGGTTAAAAAGGTGTGTACTTTTGACCTCTGATGTCAAAGGTATAAGACGTAGTGGACGTAGAATCTAGTGCAAACCAGCTAGTAGGGGGGGTTCCACAAAAGAGGGGTTTTGACTAATAAGATTCTCAAACGATCAGTTGCAATTTGCAGACGAGTTTTCACAACCCATAGCATCTGCTATAAGAATTCAAAATCGACAACCCAAACGTACTAGTAAAACGATATGTCAGCCCTCGAATAATTCAGTGGTGAGGTTTAGTGTGTTGATACTTTTGAATTTCGAAGGTACACCGAATGAAATACAAGCGAATCTGGTGTATCATTGTCGTGATTCGTAGTTGCATCAGAAATGTTTAAATGGCAAGTCAACAAAAGTATATGTAGTTTTGTGTGAAACGGTTGACCATGATTAGCACAAGCTACAAGTTTGTAATGACACCACAAGGCGTCGTACTGACGTAACTCAAGTATAGTGGTGACTGAACAATTTCACCGTGTTTGAATTCCAATGAATATGTATCTAAACGAGCCAGAAGATTTGATTTACACAATGTCATAGAGTTTTCAGTTGAACATGGAACATCAAAGAGCCATTGTTTTCGGTCGAAGGTGAGAAAGCAATAAGTATCGCAAGGCATTCGATCAATCATAAATGAATCGTTAGGAGGTACACTGTGATATGAAATGAATCTATGTACCTTTGCCTCAACACACAACTGTGTTGAGACCGATTTAACCGTGATAAACAAGACGGATGTAGGGCAAGTTTTCAAATGCCCAATTAAATCCATGTATGGAGTGTGTAACCAAATAAGCGCAAGCTTCAATTTTGGGAAAGTACCCCCACAAGGTGTCGTAACCAACAATGATTTAGTGAAGTCGTAGACCAAACAAGTCTACTACGACTCGAAACAAAAGAATCTTTGCCAAAGTATTAGAATATGATGCTCTCAATACATCATATGGCGTCTCAAATCAAACATGTGGACTGGATAAGTTCAAGCAATCGAACTTAGTATCAGCGTAACCCGACAATACACGTACATATCAACAAAGGAAATCTCGGCATGGTAACAAATAAACCATGAATGTAATTTGGATTAAAAGAAGTTTCAAGGAAGTGTGTTGACTTGGTAGCAGAAGAGTCAATAATAACAATAATGTAGGTCATTCGGATCACGAATCAGTAATTAGGTTTAGCAAGGTAATGTTTAAATTTCAATGAAGTGTTTGTTCGAAACAAAACCACATGCGTAGCAAATGATGCATGTGTGTCATGAAAGTTTCCGAGTACTAAAACAATGAGTACTTGCTAAAATGAAGAAATGACCAAGTATCGAAACAAATGTGGGTTCGCTCTCAGCGAAGAAAATTAATGTGATGCAACTACCATTAAGGGGGAGTAGAGATGCAAACGTCTACTCGCTAGAAGTAAAAGAAATTCAAGTACTTCCGGTTTGGTCAATAGAACTGACATATATGTCAGGTTAATGGTGTCTGTTTGTGTCAACGGATGTGGTTCCTAAGTAACAACCTTTACGAGTTTGGACCTGGGTTCCCATGGTCCTAAGTATATATTTTCTAGATCTCCAAGGTTCGTATTCCGTGTAAAACGATTGTGTGCATTGTGTAGGAAACGCCATTCCTGTGCACGTTTAAAACAAGTTATTGTCCCACAATTTCACCCTGGTATACTTTCTTCCTGAATCTCACCACTAACGACGCTCGATCGTTGACCAGTCGTGTAGTAGAAGTTGGGTCCTCGTAGTCAGTTATGTAAGAGGTTCGTTAACCCTTAGTAAGAGTCACCGACTCTCGTGTGTTAGCTCGTCCGGCTCCTGGTAGTTGATGTTTATTTGAAAATCATCATCCTTCTTTTTGATGAGCAGAAATGGGGTTACCCAAAAGGGACATCTTGGTTTGTTATCTTCCTTCTCTATCCACTGCTAAAACTCCACTGTCAATCCTTGCATTTCCGAAGGTGTAGGTTGCTCAGGGTGCACTGACTACAGGCGCGACGCCTGGAATCAAATCAATGCAAAAATTCGACTTGTCGTTGGAGAGATAATTCTGGCTAGTCTTCGAAGACGACTTCAGGATATTCCCCAATCACGGGGGTATCTTTAAGTTTTAGTTCTTTGGCTCCCTTGTCCCCGACATGAGCCATAAAACAACCCATCCTTTCCGCAACAACTTTCGTGCCCTCAAGCAATTCGTGGTCTGTAGAGGCGTATCCTGCTTTGTGAGTCACGACCATTCCTGTGCACATTTAAAACAAGTCATTGTCCCACAGTTTCACCCTGGTATACTTTCTTCCTTAATCTCACCGCTAACGATGCTCGATCGTTGACCAGTCGTGTAGTAGGAGTTGGGTCCTCATAGTCAGTTATGTAAGAGGTTCGTTAACCCTTAGTAAGAGTCACCGACTCTCGTGTGTTAGCTCGTCCGGCTCCTGGTAGTTGATGTTTATTTGAAAATCATCATCCTTCTTTTTGATGAGCAGAAATGGGGTTACCCAAAAGGGACATCTTGGTCTGTTATCTTCCTTCTCTATCCACTGCTAAAACTCCACTGTCAATCCTTGCATTTCCGAAGGTGTAGGTTGCTCAGGGTGCACTGACTACAGGCGCGACGCCTGGAATCAAATCAATGCAAAAATTCGACTTGTCGTTGGAGAGATAATTCTGGCTAGTCTTCGAAGACGACTTCAGGATATTCCCCAATCACAGGGGTATCTTTAAGTTTTAGTTCTTCGGCTCCCTTGTCCCCGACATGAGCCATAAAACAACCCATCCTTTCCGCAACAACTTTCGTGCCCTCAAGAAATTCGTGGTCTGTAGAGGCGTATCCTGCTTTGTGAGTCACGACCATTCCTACATTCGTCATCGAGGTGCGGATATCAACCTCCGCTCGACCGCTTGGCAACTAATACACTCCAGTTACCTCGTCGAAACTTCCCAGCTCAACTGGCAGTAGATCTATCGTATACTTACGCTCTCCGGTTTTTATCTTGTCGCCTCCTGTTATTGCGTTGGCTTCCACTAGCTTCCCCTAAGCTAGTTCTAACGGGTACTGAAATATCTACTTATTCGCTACTTAAACCAATTATACTCTCGAAATCTAGAGGTGCGAATCGTAAAATTTGCAAAGTATTTGGCAATACAGATGCATAACATTGAGTAATTCGGACGTACCGATTTCCATGCTTGAATCCCTGGCGTGTCTCCCTAGCTCCGGTGGGGAGCTTTCATCCTTGTGCCTGATTATTTTTAGGGCAATATCTTCTGAAATGCTTTTTGCTTCCACAGTTTAAACAACCTCGAGCACGTTTCTGTTTATCGCTCATTCTGCCTTGGTAATTATCGTTGTTTCCTTCGTGATTCCCACTACCATCTTGGCGTCCATTACTATGTTCAGTATTTTGCCAACAAGTTTCTTTGGGATGCCCCCCTCTTACCACAGTTATCACATTTTCCATATTTACATCGCCCAACATGATAACGTAAACAATTGTCGCACTTAGGCAGGATACCCTTGTAGTCTTTTCCCTTTTTGGCCTTCTTCTTGCTACTCCCCCGAGTAGCCATCCTGAAAATTGCGAGCTTTCTCTTGTTATCTCCAGATGGCTCTACAGGAGTCTCCCTTTTCTCTTCCGAAGTGGAAAATTTTCCTTGTCTAATAGTTTCTTCCGTGAGTGCCACGCTTATATCGATAGCCATGGTGATCGTTGAAGGTTTAGACGCTGTTACCAGGCTTAGAATCTGAGGTGCCAATCCCCCGATGAAACGTTCGATCTTCCTAGATTCTGGTTCCACCAGACGTGAAGCAACTTGTGATAATTCGCCAAATCTCTGCACATATTCAGCTATCTTTGGACCTTCCATTTTCAAGTTCCACAATTTAGTCTCCAACTTCTGGACTTCTGCGCTAGAGCAATATCTTTTGCGCATCAGTTCCTTCAGCTCGTCCCACGTCAAAGCATTCGCAGCGGTCTCACCCATTGTTTGAACCTGAAGGTTCCACCATGACAGAGCCCCATCTACACATAGTCCAGCTACGTACGTGACCTGATGTTCTGGGGCACATTTGCTCAACTGTAAGACAGAATTCGTCTTCTCCACCCAACGCACAAAAGCTAAGGCACCCCTAGTGCTGTCGAATTCTCGAGGTTTGTGGTTCAAGAACTGCTTGTAGGTGCAGCCAGCGATGTAAGCACCATTATTCGCGTAAGGCCTTAGCAAGGCACTCGGGGAAATGTCCAAACGTTTTGTAATGTGTCTTAAAGGACTAGACATTACCTTTGGGGGGGTTATTTCCTGAGGTACCTCCGCTGAAATCGGAGCGACGGGCCTCGTACCGTGCAATGGCCTGTAAGAGGCGCTCTTGCATTTCCGCCTCTGTTGTCGGTAAAGGGTTGTTGTTATCGGTGTTCCCTTGAGTCGACATCTTCCTAGAAGAAGGTTGGTTAGGTCAGGTCTTGTTAAGGACACGAGCACACAAGTCTCTTTTTAACGAATAAGACCTCAGAAGTGTATTACATATACGTATATACGTAGTCGTTATAACATTTAGTTACATATTATCACAATTATTGCTCAATTTGTAAATTAACAGCGTGCTTAGTGAGGACATAGCGACTAAGTTTTTCATTAGTTATTAGTCACAAATATTGTCGCATGTTTAAAGATGATTGGGCTTTCATTATCCTCCGGCCACAATCACTGTGTCTAACAAAATGTATCACATCGAAAGGGACACATGGTCACCCTACCCTTGTCCAACAAGTATATTAGTGCATCAAAATTTCGTAATCAGAAGTGGTCCTCAAAAGTCTCCGGAATCCCGACTTATCATTAGTGTCTTTACCCCGAGTGTAATGCAATCCGCATAATCCAGAAACCAACTATACTGGTGACTGAGGTGGAGGAGGAAGGAAAAGTGACTGCTAGCATGCGTAAACTCCTCCTTGAGCTTGTATATATATATATATATATATCGAAGTAGTTAGCTAATCTGCTGCCCGATAGTAAAGAAATAAGTATCAGAATCCTGGGAACGGTGTAATAGCAACGGTCGAGAGCGCAACAGGAACCTTGATGTATGTGGCGGATCAAAGCATGCTGGTGATAAACAGGGTGGAGGACGTGGTGTTTTACATAAACTTTTCAGACAATATGCTGTCTTGTGATGTAGACACTTAACTCATGTTTTCGGTTATGTAATGCTTTGCATTTGAAGTTGCCAATTGTGGCGTCAGCTCAAGCTCCAACATTCTGCGACTCGTATCCTCAAACTGTAGTTGATGTTACAGGAGCAACTCATCTCGTGTGTGGCCTTCATCATGTAAGGGTCTAACTTCAGCACAGTGTACAATAAGAATCATCGAAATGGCTCGTCTGGCTGTGTTGAGGTGAAGATAGCAAACGGTGTGGCCTGTGAGGTCGGGGAAAGTGCTGTTGTAGCAAAAAGGATCGTTATGCTGGTGCCGACCTGGAGTACTCTTCCGGGGTGCGGTTATATTCTGAAAGAAAGTTATAGGCACCTTGGCGCAATGGAAGTTGGTCTTCATAGGGAAAAGGAGCAATGTCAGCGGTTGTGGGTGTAAAAACAAACATCTCAATAAATGAGGGGATTGCCCGATGTAGGTAGACATAAAGGGTGCAATGTCTAGTAAACCAAAAGTAACAGGGTCATAATCAAGCAAGGGTGCAGGACCAGCAGTTGCAACATCAGGCTGACTCGAAAGGTGCAGAAGCTAGCTCAAGGGCAGGCTCTGGGGCGTCTAACGGTGTGGTGTCTCGAGCAGGTGATAGAGCGGCAACCATGTCATCATCGTTTTGTGTCAGTAGTAGAAAGCTGTAATCCGGCTGTCTGTAAGGCTGCAGATGTCACATACTCAAAGGGGTCTGAAACCGAGTGTATATTAGAATCAGAGGGTAGCTTAACAGCAGGGATCTCAAAATGTGCAATCAGTAATAAGGTTCTCATCTAACTTTTCATCATCATGGGCGTTACCGGAAGGACCATCAATATCACGTTGATATCGTTATCAATTGTTCGCCGAGTAATCAACCTTCGAAAGGAATGTCCACAAGAGGCGCATTGTCTAGGATCGGATCCATAGTGTGCTCACCATCGGGATGACCAGTGATGAAGTGGTTATGGATCGAAACAAGAGTGACAGAAGGATTCTTGTCAGAGAAGCCATCAGCAAGGGTAAAGTATTACCTGAATCTGGTAGCGCGGACTGTTGGAAGTCGTCCTCGTCCTTGGTCGGCATATCAGGATCACTCTCAGTGTCTGCCGTAAATATCTCTGGCGCAGATGCAGTCTCCTCATCCGTGGCGGTGGCCGTAGGGTTATCAATGTCTGATAACTCGCTTTCTAAATAGAGTGACATGTGTGCCGGTACATAATAGCCATAGCATGTATACCCATAGTAGTTATTAACAATTAGTGTATGCAAATATTCACCACGTGTGCACGTATATCAATAATCATCAATTAAGCAGTAACAATGTACGCACATAATCATCCTAGTCTTCCCCAGATATCCTCTCAGCCTCTCAGACCAAACTTCCTGGTCTCTCAGACTAAAATCTCCCAGTCTCTCAGACTAATCTCCTGGTCTCCCCGACCTAATTCCTGGTCTCCCCGACCTAATTTTTCCTGGTCTCCCCGACCTAATTTTTCCCCAGTCTCCCCGACTGGACTCCCTCAGTCTCCCCGACTGAGCAATAAATTTTGGAAAGTGTATTTGTGCCTTTTTGTTTGTAAAAAGGTTTTGTGCCCTAGATCTGGACGTTTAGTGTATGCAATGTAAAAACGTTTTCGTGAGAGCCCTAGTGATAGTAGTCTAGACTCGAGAAGGAATCCTAGTTCGCTATGATCGAGGCTCTGATACCAAGCTGTCACACCCTGGCTTTGCGGAAGCGTGGGTTTATTTGGTGTGACTTCTTAATACCATAGCAACAATCATAAAAATGCTATATGATAACAACATGAGATATTCACCCATTAATAGAGTTTAGGAAAATACCATATTATACTTGTCTTAAAACATCAATCACAAAATAAGTTACAAACCTTGACTTGATTTAATGAGTTTGTAAAAACTTAGCAAAAGACTTTAAACAATAGTAGGTTTAGAGATATGTAACCCGTCCAGGAAGAGGTTACACCTTCTAAACCCTGAATGACTTCTTTATTCAAACGCAACTTGAAAATATGTGCATACCGTGCCAGATCCATTAGTTCCCTGAAATACATGTAGTTTGAAAAATCAACATAAAGTTGAGAGAGTTCATGTGTAAGTGAGTATGTATAAACCTTTGTAATAGGTTTGTATGTATGAAAATCCCTGGTATGTAGCTATTAAGGAAAAAGAGATCACCAATGGTTTGCAAGGCCATTGATATGTGTGAAGTGCAGTAGGAAGACTCAAACCTAGCAGATTTTTGCGTCGGGTACAAAGTCACCGCCTGGCCCACTAAGCGGACTCAGGAGTGGGGCTCGCTACACCCAAATAGATCTATCACTACTGACCCTCGGTCCTACAATGAGGATTAATGGCCTCCAGTTTCAGCCTACTCACTCACATGATCTAAGTAGTAAACCCTCCTTAAGCTAACCATACCATGTAAGTAAAAGTTCGTAATAATCGTAACATGTATTTCACCCCCGAAGTATAAAAACTGAAAACAGTTAAGAGAAAAGGGGGACATGAACTCACAGAAGTGCGTCTCGAAATAGTCAATCCCAATCAACCTGCTGCGTGACGACCTACACGTACTAACTTCTATTAGACGGACGGCCATGCCTTGGCTTAAGGTTTAACGTTTTTTTGGGAAATAGTTAGACAACTATTTCGTATTTACACTTCTTAATCATTAAATAAATATATTCCTTCCCAAGGATGGGGTATTAATACATGTGCGTTTTAAAATTTCGAAAATATATTTTTAAGTCTCACTTGAAAATATATTTTAATTCGCTTGTCTAAAATACTCTGTTTCCAAAATATACATATTTTTCCCAAAAATATTATATTTTACTTCATACAATTTTCCAAAATAATACTTTATCAAAATACACATTTAAGAGTATTTTCCGAAAATACGGAAGTTACATTTTAGAGTTCGCGTTGTATAAACAATACCGATGTAACTTAAATATTTATTTGTGAGGGCGTTGGTATTATTTTGGAGTCGTATTCTCATGATATTTCCAAGTAATATTACTTTTACCCCAAAAATAATATATCTCTAGTTCACAAAATAATCACGTAAGCACACAAGCGTTTTATTATGAAATATATATTCTCAATATATATTTAACAAGTTTTCATTTACGAAAATCCACTTTCGACACTTGGTTATTTTGTAATAAAAATCATGGCGAAATTTATATCTTGAAAACAAGTTAAAAATATATTTATAAACACTTGTTACCAAAAATATTTCTAAGTGTTATATTTCTAGAAAAATTTCGCCAGAGTTTCCTTTGTAAACGGAGGCGTCCACGCTTACTAGCGTATCATTTTCTTTTGCAAAATCATTCAATCAGTTCTCAATTAACCAACCCGATATTTAGACATGCAAAATACTACTTATATCGTTTCAGTTTTAATATACAAAACTGGGCCGTTTTCGAGTATTTTAATAAAATAGTTATCTTATTCCAAAAATTCCCAAATTTTTGTAGAATGTCTTATACGAACCAAAAATTATTGTGTAAAAATATCGGGGTCCAAATCATCACATTTTATAGAAAATCATTTTCCGGACCGAAATCAGATTTATCTTTTTCTGACCACAGTCCGCGGAATAATTTATTTAAAATTCATCGAGAGTCCGATTTACGAAAATCCAGTGAGAGAGTTACAAATACATTGGTGTTCATCTACAGTACAAATTTCACGACCTAATCTTACACCGATTTTAAGTTGTGACGAAAAATACAACACATATATTCAGTAGAAAAATGCAGCTTTAGCTGCTGTTAGGAAACGACACTTTAAAAATAGTAAACGAAGTCCAAAACTTATGATTCCAGTGCCATTAGAACCGTATTTCATAATGACACGTTGTAGACTCAAGAAAAACAGTTTTTCGTTAAGTTATGACCTGTTTACAGCCAGTTAAAGTCGGCTGAAAATGCAAATCAGCAAGCTGTTTGCTGGTTAATTGTTACTAGAACGCACACATATGATCGCCATACTTTCTAATACGTTTAATATCTGACCAAAAGTTGTTTACAACAGGTTTTTGTTCATTTGATTCAGATTTACCATGTATTATCACCTTTCACCTCATAACCTTTGTGTAAAGCTTTTATGTTCATGTTTTAAGTTATGATCTTTAGGGTTCTTGTAATTTCACCATTCTTTCCACTATTAACCACCAAGAATATGAACAAGATGAAGATCTAAGGCACTTACTACTAGCACAAGGCTAGGGAAGTTTCGAAGCGTAAAAGTGGTGGATAAAAGAAAACGAGAGCGGTCCTTGAGCTTCCGAGTACACCAAGCTTACTTGTTGGACCTCTTGCACCTTTGAGTGTATGGACAATGCTTGAATGGAAGGTTGAAGATGGTTGTATGGTGGATGGTTGTGGCTGCCGAAAGCATGGAGGAAGAGAGAAGAATTTTGTGTGTGTTTTAGTAGGTGTGATAATGAGCTCATGATTCAACATCTCTTTTATAAACCATCTTAGTTCTTTAACTCTTGGTTAATATGCTACTCACTAGGAGACATGATCCAATAAAACAGTCTTATGAAATCTTCATGTAGGGGCCACTTGGGCCAATTGCATAGGTGGGGGGGGGGGGGTCTAGCTTAGCTTCTAACTATATAGTTACCATTTAGTTTAATTTCAAGTGCTTGTTACAAGTATTAGTTACTAGATATTTTGTAAGGGGGGTTATGATGTTCGGGGATCATAACTAGCTCAGAAAAGTAGGAACAATGTATTTGGCAATATTTTTATGTTCCGGGTAAAGTCCGGTTGTTCGGTTGGATATTGATCCGTTAAAGTGCTAAATAAGCATTCAAGGTGTCTTTAATAGTGTTTTTAGTGACACAAAGAATTCCTGACACTTTGTAAAGTGTCTAACATTATTTTACCCAGTTTTTGCACTCCACTAGTTAAGTTAAATGCTGAATTTTGGTATAAAGTGCAGAATTTTGTAGTTAAAGCATGTTTTAGGCACATCCGGTCACTATAAACTTCACCCAGTGACGCAGTTCTACAAACCTCATCTCCCTACACTCACTACTAGTGTAGTAATCTATTCTCGGCTCATACTGGCCTCAGAGACAGTGTCTGTCTAGTGCTGGCTATATCAACACGTTTACTGTGTTATCCGTTCATTATGCTAACTGTGCTTTTGTGCATCAAGTTTGTCACTATAGTTTTGTATGTAATGAATGGAGTGACAGCAATAAAGTATGATGCATGAATATGTATGTATCAGAAATCAAGAAGTAGTTTAACTCAACAGTTGTAATCAGCACAGTCATTAAGCACAAATTATAAATTAATTGTACGGATACCTGTAATTTTTTTTAGGGTTGTCACATCTCTGGAGCATCCTGGTTATCTAGGAAGCTTTCTCAAGTCTAATCTTCGTGCTAAGGACCATTGTAAGTGTTCTTAGCTGCTATAGTTAAGGTTTTATTAGCTTAATGACCGAAAGTCAAAGATATCGTAATTAAACTTTGACTTGGTGATTAATCACTAACGGTCCAGCCATTATTCGAATTGAAAGTGGCTATGTTTTAGTAATTAAGTAGGTGATAAACCCTTAAAAGGGCATCTTCTAATTACCACGTTATCTCAGTCAATTGTCGGGTCAAACTACTTAACAGAAAAGTCAAACGAGTCAGTTTTTACAAAATAACCCATAACTGATAATGTAGAAGTTATAAAATACATTTTATCACTTAAACAACTTAGTAAATAATATAAGAACATGTTTAGGCATGTTCAAGCCGACAATTCTGAGTATTAGGCTCGGTTCACAACCGAAAGTCGCAAAAGTAGACTTTTGCTTTGACTTTCAATTTTGACCCGAATTAGCTTAGTTTAGATATGCCTTAGGGTTCCTTTGTGACCATGTTACATGTTAGTATAACCCTCTGAGGTTATACATCATGGTCCCTTAGAAATCATAGTACATTGCAATTTCCGTTATTTGCTTAAAAGTTGACACTTATGCCCTTATTTATAAAAAACAAGATTTTTGAAAATGTTAGAGGACAAAAAGTTTTATTACTGATATATAAGTATGTCCTAAAAATATGACATCAGTTTATGGTCTAAAATAAAAGTTATGCAAGATATCGTAAAACAAAAACTTTTTGTTAATTAAATTGAATTTTTTGTATAAATCATATTTAAACCCAATTTTTGGCACCAAAATTGCTACCCACTGTTATTATATAATATTTAGGGATTTTTTGAAATTTTTGTCAAATTTTATACTGACCATAGCATAGAGTTCTAGCATAAATTCGGTAATTGACGATAATGCCCTTTTTGTTAATAAAATGAGTTTAACATATGATTTGCATACCCAACCTTTTCCTACTGATATAATATGTTGAATAAAATATTTTAAACATTAGAGACTGATCAAAACTTTAGAATTTTATAAACACATTGAATACCGTCAATTACCTACTTTTACGCTAATTTGGCGCATAGTATGGTTTAAAATCATATTTAACGCCTAAGACTTGTTACCTACTGATTTTATAAATAAATTTTTATACTTTAATAGTAAGTATAAGTCTTGAACTCAGATTTCCAAATTTAACCTTAAAAGCATATGTGAAATGACCAAAATGCCCCTACGGTGCATAGTTTGGCCATAAATGATTAAACACACATATGTATGATATCTTACTGATATAACAACATAAAATAAATATTTTTACAGAATGTTTTAGACCAGATCCTGTGTTTATGTTTAAACCTCTTTTATAAACTTTATAATGACCAAAATACCCTTTCGGGACTTAAATTGGTCTTAAATACAATTGGGGCATAATTGTTGATATCCTACTGATATCACAACATATTTTAAGCATAATAACTATTGGAACTTGTATATGACTCATCCGGTTACCCGTTATGTATATACGCGTTCAATAGGGTTTATGTAACTAGTTTGCATAAATTAGCCGAAACGGGTCAAACCTTATCATTTTTACTTCAAAATCCAGAATGTGTTTAGTTTACCCATTATATATAAGTCTTCATACTTGTCGGGTCTAAATCACATTCCAATCTAGTCACCGCTTAATCTTGCGTTTCGTACCGTAAACTTTCCTTTAAAACTATCCGGTCAAAGTTACAACTTAAATAAGACCCGTTAGGAATCTAATAGGTTATTAAAACCTTCATTCCAGATTAGGAACCCAGTAAAAGCTCCCTGCACTTGCTGATTAGAATATACAACTGAGAATAAATTACATTTAGCTCAGGTAAATACTTTTAACTTATTTCCCTTGTACGAGCTTGGGATACGGTAAATTATTACCGCTTGGTCGGGTATTGAATATTTAATCGATTAGTGGTTAAATCATTGAGAGAACCCGTTTTAATCTATCTTCTTTGATACAAAGCATTTGGGGGTTAATATGACCGTGTCCTGGATATCCTCGGCTCATTCATTTGAAATGGCCACGACTTAAGCACGGGGTGTAGGCATACACCTGACAGTTGCGTATGTAAAACGGTATCTCACTCGTGAGGAAACTTCTTGTGGGCTTATACTAGTGGTGTGTCTATTAATCTTGACCCGACTCTTCTAACCCGGGCCCTGAACGTACGACAAACATATAAATCTGTATACAAGATTATTTTAAATAATTGTCCCAAGTTATAAAAGAATATTTGTGCCTTGTGCATTTAAATCAATTTTCTTAAATGTTTTCAAACGAGTCAGTTAATTGTATTTACCAGTGTAAACTGACGTATTTTTCAAAAAGATTAAGTGCAGGTACTACACGAAATGGGCTGGAAGCTCCTGAGTATTAGTTAAAGAGTCTTGCAAGCTCTTAATACTTTAAGTCTGTTGAACAATATTTACTTTCTGTTTTAGATCCGCCTGTGGACCCATTATCGACCATTTGTATAATATTTTGTTATACTTTTCAAATTCGGTTTGTATTATTATTTTACACTTTCGCTGTGCATTTAACTGTGATTAATCGTCTATGATGATATCAACTACGTCACGATACTCCCCACCGGGCCCACCGATAATACGTGGAAATATCGGGGTGTGACAGGTTGGTATCAGAGCCAACATTGAGTGAATTAAACACTAGCCTTTTTGTGTTTAATCTCAATGACACAGTTGCACACTCCTTGACTTTCGAGTCTAGGCAAAGGACTTAGGATTAATCCTAATCTTAATTGGTTTATATCCTTTTGTTGTTTCTTTTGTTTTGACAGGATCACAAGCAAATATGCCACCAAGAGTGAGAGGCCGAGGAGGAAGAGGAAAAGCTCCAATTACTGCCATGAACGACCACGAAGCCGGACCATCTCACCGACGTACACCATCCACATCATTCGGATCAAGTCCTCACGAAGACTGGAGGACATACCTCGAGCCTGCGAGACGCTCTGTCTCGCTCAGCTCCTCACCATCCTATCACCATTCCTTTGGGCCACAACAGGAGGACGAGCCCAACGACTCTCACCACTCTTACATTCCTCTACAACGATAGGGTTCACACCACTCCTTCCAGAACCCGACCCCTTATTTTCAAAGCTGGTTTAACACGATGAACCAGATAGAAGAACCAGAGGGTCAAAACCCTTTGGGACCGGTAGATCACTTTCCGGAGTACCAGAACATGGATATGGACGAAGATCCAGATCCTGAGATGCCGCCATCTGGGACGCCCACGCATCCCATTGAGATATCTAGCGGATCATCCTTCTATGGTTCGCCTTATAGGGGCCCTGATATCTGGGCCGAAAGATGGGCTTCATACAAGTGGGAGTATACTCCCCCTCACCGCAACTCACCACCACACCAACATGTCCCTTCTGAGGACCCGCATTTTCAGGCGGTCACACCACCACCACCGCCAGCGCCTGAGCAGCCACTGCCTCCAGAACCACCGAGGCGAAGAAGAGGTGCATGGATGTCCGTGCGTGGGGATTTTCACTTCAGCACCCCCAACACTCCAGCAACAGCAACTACCCGTCGCTTTATGAAGACCAGCAAATGGGCGGGCCTTCAAATGCAGTTTCTGAAGTCGACTCTGCACCAGTCGCACCAGCACCACCCATGGGTTATGAAAACCCAATTCCATCTTACCCAGGTGCAGCTGGGTACAACCCATTTGAGCAGCAAGCTTATTCGGGTTATAACTACAACAATGCCCCTACCGTTGACCCATACATCGAGGCATCAAACTACAATGCTCTCTACCCTGGATCCTTTCCAGCTACGTACCCAACTGGGTACCCTGCATATGGGTATCATTACCCACCACCTCCTCAACTTCAGCAGCAGCAGCCGCCGCAGCCACCACAAATTCAACCACCGCAGCAGTAAGAAATCCTCCAGAGGTTGCACGAGGTGGAACAAAGGGTAGACGAAGAGCGTAGGAGCCGCCGCGGTCTTCTAAAGGGTTTGGCAAACCTCATTAAGGGGAAGAAGAAGATGGATTATTAGAAATCCTTATTTATTATATTGTTAATTTATTTCAATTAAGTCTCTGCGTGGACATTTTATTTATGTATTTAGTCCCTGCGTGGACTTGTCTTTCTTATTTCAGTCCCTGCGTGGACAAGTTATTTATTTTATGTCCCGTTTAGGGCAACTATTGTACTTTTTGAGACAATTTATGGAATGTTTCATTTTAAAATTTCATTTGTCATTATATATATGCATGTACTATATAAACCAAATCAAAATACCATTCCAATTTTCAATTGATATGCCATTCTATATTAAAAGAAAATCTTAAATGTATAACCTAGCCTATATGTCATTTTAGACATGGCCATGATGGTAAAACCTTTTTAAGATAATAAATCCTTGTTAACACCTGAGAACGTGTTAGCACTCTTGGCAAATGTGATTCGATAAAGTCACACTAGTCATCCTTATATTGGATTTTTCCAATTCCTTACCTAACCTAACCTAATGAATTACACATCCATTAGTGATGAAGTGCCTATGAGCCATATTTATTGTCCAATAAGACAAATGACAGTGTAGTCTATGACGTCATGTCAAGAAAAGGTGATGAACTATGTTCAAACCTTAATGCCTCGATCCTATAAAATCATGGCTTATAAATTAAAACTGTCCTAGTGACTAGGCCTTTTGTGTGCCACCTTAATATCCATAATAGTTTAAAACTGGGATTATTTATAACAAAAATTTAAATAAATTAAATTAACAAATTAACCAATATGGTTTATAATTACCATGGTTAATGAATCATCAGAAATGATGATTCCATAATAAACCTCTGAACAAACTATTGTCAATTGTTTTATAGCAATCAAGCTTCAGCAGGTCTGAATCTGAAGAGGTTAACAATCATCCAAGGGAGAGAAATGATACCACCAGAATAAATGTAGCTAGTGCAGATCTTCAAGCATTAATAGACAAAGCTATTACTAGAGCTATTGACAGACAGTTCAATGAACCAAGTAATACTTGCACAAAGACTCAATCTATGGCTCCTAGTAAGCCCCCTTCTAAAACACATGAGTCAAATAAGGACAACTCTCGTCACTCGTCTAATTAGAAGAGTCTCCCATCTAAACAAATTGTGCTTAATCAGGAGCCACGTGTCAAGACTTCCTCTTACAAATACTTCGTCTCTTGCAAGCCAAGGGACTTTACAGGAGAAAAATGAGCCATTGATTGTATGACATGGCTCGAAGAGATGTATACTGTCGTTGATATCAGTGGTTGTGCGGAACAGGATATTGTAAAGTTTGTTTCACAATCATTTAAAGGTGAAGCTTTGGCTTGGTGGATGATGTGTGCAAAATGCAACATATAAATTACATCAAATGTGGCATTAAACTAACCCTTTTTTAGTACTAACATTGGAAAAAGTGTGTTATTGTCTTCCTTTTGTATTTTCAGGATTAAATGAGCTCAAATGAAAAAAAGAAGCAAAAAGGCAGCTAAATCTAACATAAATACAAGAAAAGGGATAAACGTGGCATGTCCGACCCCTCGACAGCATCTTCCCAAGCAAAACAAGAGAACAAAAGGCTGAACACGCCCCGTGCTCAATGAGCATGGGGGCGTGCTCAATGAGCACGGGGGCGTGCTCAATGAGCACGGGGGCGTGCCCAAGTGTTTGCAGAAAAGACAAAGCTGTAGAAGCTTCTATCACCCACCACGGGGGCGTTCCCAGCGGACACGGGGCCGTGGTCAACTCTAAGATTCGCAGAATCTGAGGAAATCTTGATAGTACAGATACGCTTCTTCAGACGGGGTCGTGCCCAGCGGACACGGGGGCGTGGTCAACTAATGCAGACAAACTGCAATTAATGAAGAAAGAGAAGAGGGTGGACACGGGGCCTTGTCCGGCCTTCTGTGCAGGCTATAAATAGGGGTGCTTGGCTCATTTGCAAACCATCCCTTGGCAAACCACCTGTCTCACACTTCACCCACACTCCACCACCACCACAACACCATCATCCACCACCATCATCCATCATCCATCATAGAGTGTGTGAGTAGTCTCGGGATCCAAAATTGATCGTAAGAGTTCTTGACAATCAAAGGCCATGTTTGCCTAAGTCTCTTACATCACTTGGTGAAGACAAGTGTCTAGTGTAATACTTTTTGTTTCTAATCTTTTCAAACTTTTTATTTGGTTATGTATTAATGACTTTAATAACTAGTTTCTTATGTTGAAGGTGAGTCTTCCTTATCGTTTATCCGTGGTGTCTTGGCATTATTTTACTGTCTATATAAAATAAAAGATTTTCACCATTCATATCTCCACGGTCTATATGGAGGTATGTTGGCTACCTGGTCGGGGGTTAAGGGAACGGTTTGGTAAGAGTCTTGCCTTGTTCAGTGTATAGATCCTGCAAGGACCTGGGTCAACTTTAGTAGGACGTCCTTCAATACCCACTGGTATTGGATGGCGGGGGTCCGAACTCCTTGACCCCCTCATATGTAAACTACTATTAATACTTTAACCCGGCTACTTAGGACTGTATCCCTGCTGACTCAGACTACTTAGCCGAGGGTAATGTCACCTCCAGGAGAGGGGCCTACCACAATATGCATTAATAACTTAATTAATTATCTTTCAATAATCCAACCCTTTAGGATTGTATCCTTGCTAACTCAAACTACTGGGTTGAGGGTAACGTCACCTTCAGAAGAGGGGCCTACTACAATAACTAAGATAATCTCTTAAAAAGCGCAAAAGTGCGGAAATAATCAAAGGTTACACTAAACACGAGTCGGATCC
Source organism: Helianthus tuberosus (assembly GCA_030545235.1). NCBI lineage: Eukaryota > Viridiplantae > Streptophyta > Magnoliopsida > Asterales > Asteraceae > Helianthus > Helianthus tuberosus. The sequence continues at coordinate 93,483,376 of CM060394.1, read as the reverse complement.
AAGTGATTCATCTTGTCTATCTGTTTTTATTTTTATTTTATTTTTCAGCATTTTAGTTAGTTTTACTTTTCTAGTTTAAAACCTTTTTCTAAACTTTTGATTTGATTAGACGTTGAGGATAAACCGGTATTAAAAGCTCTTGTGTCCTTGGACGACCTCGGTATCTTACCAACAGTATACTACGCTCACGATGGATGCACTTGCCCATATGTGTGTTTAGTGTTAGTAAATATCGTGTTTTATAAATTTAAAACTTGGCTAAAAAATGTTAAAGGGCTTAAAATATACATTAAAAATATACGAAACTTCACACGCATCAAGTTTTTGGCGTCGTTGCCGGGGACACAAGGATTTTAAGAAAGCTTAAAATCGACGGCCTAATCAGTTTTTCAAAACCTTTTTAAAACGCGCGCATTTTTCTGCATTTTAGTTAGATTTTTCATTACAGTGCCCTGGACACGGGGCCGTGCTCACTGAACACGCCCCGTGCTCAACGAAATCAGTAACTTTAATTAAAACGCCCAGATACAGATTATGTACACGGGGCCGTGCTCACTGAACACGGGGCCGTGTCCAGCCTCTGTTTCCATTTTTATTTTTGTTTTCTGGTCTCGAGACTTTGTTGTGGTCTGCTGAGTGATTCTCATGGATCAATACTCAGGAGGTTACAACTACACCTATGAGGATGATGATTATAGGGAAGACTATTGCACTAATTGTGGTAACTCGCACTCAGTTCAATATTGTGACTTATTTCAACCATCCACTTCATACACCTACTATGAGGAGCCCAGGTACGAACTATCAACTTCATACACATCCTATGAAGACCCAAGGTATGAACCTCCTCCCTCATACTCATATTTTGATGAACCAAGGTATGAGCCTTCATATTCATACTTTGAGGAACCAAGATATGAGCCACCACCTTCATATGCTTATTATGAGGAACCATGGCGTGAACAACCCACCTCATATGAGTATTATGAAGAACAAAATTACGACCCTTATCCATCATATACTTACAATGAAGGACAATGGTGTAAACCATCTACTTCCTATGAGTATTATGAGGAACAAAGGATCGAACAACCAGATTCAAGCTTTGAGGATCCCGATCCTTACTCTATCACCGACATAGCCGATAGGATAATAGAAAAAATTAAAACTATCGAACATTACATATTAGAATCTCGCGCAAGGGAAGAGGAGTCCCGCGCAAGAGAAGAATTAAATAAAAAAGAGATAGTTGAAAATTAAAAAATGGAAGAACAAATAAGTGAAAAACCAACACATGAGTTAAACAACGAAAAAGGTGAGCCCGATAACGTTAAAATTCAAGAAGAGTCTAATTTTGAAGAAATTAATCTCTTGTCACCTTCTTTCGAAAATCATTGTTTAGTTCCCACTCATGCTAAGTTTTTAAAAGAGTTAAACACTAACACTAAAATTGATGAAACAGTAAGCGTTAAGTTAACTAATGATCAAACTTCGCTAATAAAAGAAGATACATTTGAAATTAACATTACACCGGTTCCATGTTTTTTTCAAAATTCATTTATTAGTAATATCACAATCGATAAAGATCTTTGTGTTAACATAATGCCTAACTACATTTTCGAAAAATTAAGTATTGGTGATTTTTCTCCACTTCAAATACCCATTTTTCTATCTAATCGGAAAGTAATAAAATCAATCGGTGTAGTTGAGGATGTCTTGGTTCAAACAAATCAAATGGTAATCCCAACCGACTTTGTCATCCTTGATGACGCTACTCTAGTGTTGGGACGACCTTTTTGTAAAAACCCACGAAGCTTTGAAAAACCGGAAGCGCAACAATCTATCTATTCAATTAGGGGCATTTAAAAAGAGTGTCGATCTTGAGCGTTCAATGAAATATCCATTCGGCAATAATGACCCCCTAATTGAAGATGAAGATGAACCACCCGATACAAAAGAAGAAATTAACCACTTTGTTGAAGAAGAGGTCGCCATAGAACAAACTTTTGTAGCTCTTGATCGAAATGAGCAACCGAATAAGGAGTCTCCTAAAGACCCACCTCTTGAGCTCAAAGAACTTCCAAAAGGTTTGGAATATGCTTTTCTAGAAAAAGATGGTAAATCACCTGTAATTATTTCATCTAAATTAACTAGCTTAGAAAAAGAAAAATTAATTACACTTTTGAAAAAACACAAATCGGTAAAGTCCTTCCATGTACACGCACAAAATTTTAATTAACGATGACTACAAATCGGTAATACAACCACAACGTAGAGTAAATCCAAATGTCCAAGAAGTGGTTAAAAACGAAGTCATCAAATTACTTGACGCCAGACTTATTTATCCTATCTCCGATAGTCCTTGAGTAAGTCCCGTCCAAGTAGTTCCAAAGAAAGGAGGTATGCCGGTAATAACTAACGAAAAGAAGGAATTAATTCCAACGAGAACCGTCACAGGATGGAGAGTATGTATAGATTATCGTCGATTAAATGAAGCAACAAGGAAGGATCACTTTCCTTTACCCTTCATTGATCAAATTTTAGAAAGATTATCCGGTCATAAATTTATTGTTTCTTGGATGGTTTTTCAGGTTACTTTCAAATCCCGATAGCACCCGAAGACCAAGAAAAGACAACTTTTGCTTATCGACGCATGCCCTTTGGTCTATGTAATGCCCCTGCAACCTTTCAACGTTGCATGGTGGCCATCTTCCATGACATGATAGAAAAGACAATGGAAGTATTCATGGACGACTTTTCTATCTTTGGAGATTCATACGACCAATGCCTCGATAACCTTGAACGAATGCTATCCCGATGTGAGGAAACCAACCTCACCGTTAATTGGGAAAAATGCCATTTCATGGTAACAGAGGGAATAGTACTCGGTCATAAAATCTCAAGCGAATGAATGGAGGTTGATCGAGCAAAGATAGACTCTATTTCTCGATTACCACCCCCATCATCCGTTAGAGCTATCAGAAGTTTCTTAGGACATGCCGGATTCTATAGGCGGTTTATCAAAGACTTTTCTAAAATCTCAAGGCCTCTAACAAAATTACTTGAAAAAGATGCCCCTTTCATCTTTGACAAGGATTGCAATCAAGCATTTCTAGCGCTCAAGGAAATGCTAGTCAATGCACCTATCATGATAGCGCCTGATTGGAAATTACCTTTCAAAATCATGTGTGATGCAAGTGACTTTGCAGTTGGAGCAGTCTTAGGACAAAGAAAAGAAAAGCATTTTCACCCAATTTATTATGCTAGTAAAACACTTAACGATGCACAAGAAAGTTACACAACAACTGAAAAAGAATTACTAGCTGTGGTATTTGCTTTTGATAAATTTCGTTCTTACCTTATTCTTTCTAAAACAATAGTCTATACAGATCATGCAGCCATTCGATATCTCTTCAAGAAACAGGATGCTAAACCGCGTTTGATTCGGTGGATTCTACTCCTCCAAGAATTTGATATTGAAATCAAAGACAAAAGAGGAGCAGAAAACACCGCAACAGATCATCTTTCACGCCTAGAAGACCCAACTTTGGAGGCAACCAGGGATGAACAAATCAATGAAAAATTTCCAACGGAGTCCTTGGAAATGGTGGAATACAGAGAAGAATCATGGTACGCCGACTATGCTAACTACTTAGCTAGCGGTATTAGTCGCCAAAGGATGGCCACATCATCAAAGAAAAAAAATTCTTTGCTGATGTGAAACATTATTTTTGGGAAGATCCTTATCTTTTCAAAATGTGTGCCGATCAGCTCATCCGACGATGCGTACATGGTAGTGAAGCAAGAAGAATTCTCCGCCATTGTCATGAAGGTCCATACGGAGGACATCATGGTGCCGCTAGTACCGCACGGAAGGTATTTGATTCAGGATTTTATTGGCCAACCATTTACAAAGACGCCCAAAGTCTTGTCAAGACATGTGATGCTTGCCAAAGAATAGGTAATATTTCTTCCAAAAACGAAATGCCACAAAATGGCATTCTTGTTTGTGAAATTTTTGATGTGTGGGGACTCGACTTTATGGGACCTTTCCCACCGTCAAAAGGAAACACATATATACTCGTGGCAGTCGATTACTTGTCTAAATGGGCCGAGGCCGAGGCACTTCCAACAAATGATGGAAGAGTCGTGGTAATATTTCTGAAAAGATTATTCTCTCGTTTTGGAAAACCAAAAACTTTAATAAGTGATAGAGGTACCCATTTTTGTAATTATCAACTTGAAAAAATCTTAACAAGGTATGGGGTCTATCATCGGGTCTCAACGGCATATCACCCTCAAACAAACGGACAAGCCGAAGTGACTAATAGAGGTTTAAAACGAATACTTGGAAAGACCGTAGGGTTAAATAAAAAAGAATGGGCCGATAAATTAGATGATGCTTTATGGGCTTTTCTAACTGCTTATAAAACAACAATAGGTACAACCCCATATAAGCTTGTCTATGGAAAAAGCTGTCATTTTCCAGTAGAAATTGCACACAAGGCATATTGGGCAATTAAAAATGTAAACTTAGATTTAGAATTTGCCGATAAAAACCGATTTTGTCAATTAAATGAATTAGACGAACTTAGGAATTATGCATACTCTAACTCCGAAATTTATAAGGAAAGAATGAAAATTTTGCATGATAAACGTATTAAACCTAATGAATTTCGAGTAGGTGTTAGTTGCATTTTTAGGCACCTTTTTATAGCATATTAATATGGAAATTTCATCACATTTCATGCATATTTCATAGTTACACCTCATTATTTTGTGAAACACTTGTTTTTTGGAATGGAATCTACTTTGGATGGTTTTAATGTTATTGTAGGTGCGGAGCGCTCGCTAAAGACGACATAGGAGTTGGAAGGTTTATTTATTTTTTAAAGGCGAATGTTTCAAGATGAGAACGAAAACGAGCTGAAGGGATTATGGAAGTTTGATATTAATACATGGGTCAGATTAAAGTAATTGCAAAAATTATTATATGGGCTCATGTTTAATCAAGCCCTCCAAAATTTAAGAAGCCCAATGGTGAGAAATTTTTGAAAACGTAGAGATTTGGAAATAAAAAAAAAAGGAGATAATATGTCATCATCACCAACAAACTGAAAGAAGATAGAGATTCGGTTGGACGGCAGCTGGAGTTCGAAAAAAAAAGGTCAAACAAAAAGAATTTTTATTTTTGTCTTTGGAGGATTTCGAGAACAACAAACAATTTTGGTTGTTTTGTTTTGTAAGTTTCTTTTGATGTTTTGTTTTGAATTAAACTTGATTGTTCTAGCCATCATGTCTGGCTAGACCTTTATAGTTTCAACATCGGGGTTTAGTTTCTTTGATTTGGTTCATAAATTTATGTGAAACGGTTATGGTAGATTCAATTATTTTAGTGGTTTGTTTGTGTGTTTCTTGATCTTAAATCCGGATATTTTACCGGATATATATTAGTTTGTTAATGAAACTGGCCACTTTGTTAATTATTCTAATAAAGTTCATCAAGTTTTAAAACCTTAACCAGTTTTGTTTTTTGATAAAAGGAACAAATAACGGGCTGTGTTTGTCTATGAACTCGGTTTCGTTATAGAATCATACAATCTAGTTAAACATACCGAACGGCGTGTGTGTTTGATTATAATCGATACTTCTATAACGCAACCCGCACGCTAAAATCCGAACGGCGCGAGTTTAGAGTAGCGGGTTGGCTCTAATCAACGAACTGCGCTTGGTTAGACATTAGATAGAGTGGATGTCCGAACTGCGTGACGTCTAGTGTCGATACAAACTATTATTTTAAAAGGATCATTGCACCGTGACCGTTAATGATCGTAAGTCGAACCGAATCAAGAAATTGCCCTGGTGTTGAAATTAGTTTTTAACATCTGAATTTTCCAACCACTTTAACTAGCTTTTCTTTTTAATCTAAAAATAATAAATTGTTTTTACATTTTAGTTAAACTAAAAACCCCCCTTTTAAAACAACCGTATCTGTGTTTAAAACGTTTTGGCATAATTCGTTAATCTGTATCCCTGTGGACACGAACTCTACTTCCACTAATACTAGTAGTTTTCTTATTATTTTATTTGCTGGATTCGACACCCAACAGTAGGGGATCAAGTTCTATTGTTTAATTCACGACTGCGGCTATTTCCTGGTAAATTAAAGTCTAGGTGGTCAGGACCTTTTTCCATCACCCATATTTTCCCACAGGGTGCAGTAGAAATTAAATCTCGAAACGGAAATCCATTCAAAGTCAATGGCCAACGGCTGAAGCTCTATCAAGGATTCATTGAGGATGAGGCGGAGGAGATCTCGTTTCAAACGATCGAAGAATGAAAGCATCAACATCATACCTGGTAAGTTTCAAGCAAGCAGGGTGGCATCTAAATCGGTAAGTCTTCTAACCAAGTTTTCAGGAAACAGGGCACTCACACGAGCACTTGAAAAAAAAATTCAGAACTCGCCCGAACACGGGGCCGTGTCCGCGTAACTGTCGGGATAAAACCCCTTTTTCCAAACAGTTTCTTCATTTCCACACACCCCGTTTCGCCGAAACTCTCTGGTTCAGGCGATTTTTCTACAAGATTCCGACGTCTCCTCTACTTCTAACAACCTCAAGGTATGATTCTATCATCTTTAGTAGTTAGATTAAGCATTTGCATGTAGTTAAAACACCAAAAATTTGGGGAAAAATCTAGGGTTCTTGAACTTCATCCGGATCGAACCTCAAATTTTTGCTTATATCTGTTAGCATTAGTTTAGATACATGTTATAGGAAGTAAATCAACTTGTATTGTTCGTAGATTTTCCCGATTTCTCACAAAAACCCCAAACCCTTGTTTTTGAACCGAAAAAGATAAAATTGAAGGGGTAAACGGTTTGTTTTGGGAAAAACGGCATTTGGGGTTTCATTTTCGGGGAAAACCGCCCCTACTAGACCAAAAATTTTCAAGTTTTCAGGACCGGGTCGAAAAATGGGATTTTTGGTAAACAGACGCCTGGACACGGGGCCTTGCCCGCTGAGTACGGGGGCGTGTTCAGCCAAACTCAGACCAACATGGGGCGTGTCCGCTGAACACGGGGCCGTGTTTAGCCGACTGTTTTCAGTTTTCTCCGAAAATTTCACTGTTTCATGCTAATTGTTTGGTGTTTCCTTTCAGATGTCTAAGAAATTCACGCGGTTCAATGCAAATGAGTTGGATGCTAAAGCAAGATACGATGTGCTTCGAACCAGGCCGGAGGAATACCCATGAACAGTATGCATGGATCTTCTAGGAGCAGTGAATCAGCTTGACCGATTCAACAACCTAGTAACCGGCCCGCTGAGAGCCGCTCTGTGCACTCGACTTCGTTAAGTCCATGAATATAACCTGGAATTCTACAGCACATTTGCTTTCAAAACAAGAGTCGAGCCATTCAATAATGATGGGGTAGAATTCCGGTGTGGAGGAACTAAGTATCAATTTCGATAGCACAGTTTGGGTCGATAGTTGGGTTGTATGCGGAGGAAGATGCGGGTGATGAACAAAACACCGACGGTCTCCGCGAGATCAAGGAGAGTGACCGCCAAGCTGCATGGGCACAAATAGGAGAAGGCCACTACAATCCGATCAGCACTAAGAGCACTAAGTTAAGGGACCCTCTTTACCATTACATCCATAGGGTCCTCACTTACTCTCTTAGTCAGAGGCACGATAGCAGCGGTGTTGTAGTTTTAAGGGATCTACTAGTCCTCCATTGCATCCACACCCGCACCAACCTTGATGTTCCGTACCTCCTGCTCGGATACATGCATTGGAACCAGCTTGCTACTCCCCCAACTCCTATCTTCTTTGGGGGATGGATCTAGCGTCTCTTCAAGCATTTCGTGAACATGCCCAGGTCTTTCAAAAAGAGCCCATGGTCGGGAAGAGTGGACATGACCATCTGTTGCTCCATGAACCTGATTTATGAAGTAGAAGACGGGACGGTCAGCTTCCAAAGAGTCCAGGGGCATGCATGGAACCCACAAGAGGCACTCGTCTTACATGCTCCACACTTCCAACCTCCTCCTCCGTACCATTACCAGCCCCAGGGTGATCTGGGCCAGTCCTCCTCTCAAGGAGGCGGTTTTCCTAACTTCCAAAGTTTACATGATTTATTGCATGAAAACCTCATGTGCACCAGGAACACCTACAATATGGCCAGCAACACGTACACCCGGGTCGGAGGGATAGAGCGAAACATATCCGACATACAGGATGACATTGGGAACATCCGGGAGTACATGGCGGGGCACGGAGGAGACGATGATGATGAAGACTAGGACATGGATTAGGCGGGAGGAGTGGAGGCAGCGGTTCATGGTTGGAGGTCCACAGGTTAACCCCTTATTCTCATAAACAATTTCCGGCCTGCGTGCCGTGTGTTGAACAATTTACTTTCCTCTAACACTTTTTACTTTTCTGCATTTTCTTTATTTTAACTTTGTGGTATGGATGTTTGAACAATGGTAATTTCGGATGCTTGCTATGGTTTGGTGTAGTGTTTATTGATAAAACAGGTACATATTAGGCTTAGAGCACTAAACATTAGTGCTACTGAAGCCAGGACAGGAAAACCGAAGCCAGAAACCTGTTTTTCACCTTTGCAGATTGTCCACACGGGGTCGTGTCCAACCAACACGCCCCCGTGCACATTGCCCCAGACCTGCTGTTTGTCAAAATTCTGCAGATTTTTACCAGACAAGGGGTCGTGCTTAGCCGACACACCACCGTGTCCACCTTCTGTAAGTCCTTGTTACTGGCAATCTGACCACGGGGTCTTGTTCATCCGACACGGACCAGATGGCCAGTAACATACATTTTTGCTTTTTCACATCTTTTTACACATTGAATCAACCTAAAAACTTATTTTTGGGACACATTGAGGACAATGTGTAATTTAAGTGGGGGGGGGGGGGGGATGTTAAAACCTTAAATTTTGCAAGTCCTAATTACAAGCCTTACACAAAACTCTATTGAAACCGCTAAACACCCCAAATTTTTTTCATTTTAATTTTTTTACTTGTCTAGGTTTAAATTGGGAATTACAAGTTCTAAAAAGGTTTTATTTTTACAAATTTACAACCGATAGCGTCGTGATAAAAAGAACCAACATAAGAAAATTATGAAACGGCGTGACAAATCTAGTTAAAATTTGATTATATATACTTGATCACATAAAAAACCATTCCCACAAAAAGTGAGTTTTGAACCTTTATTGAGCATACAAATACACATTTTTAAACTAAATGCTCATTTTTCGTTTCTTGTGTGAATAGCCGCTTGGTTCTTACGACTCTAGAACTTGCCACGACGATACATTCTCGGTCCTTACCAACTTAAACCCGAGTAAGTAAATGATGGAGGCATTAGGACTAACCCTTTTTATTTCTACACCATTATTTTTCTTTTTTTTACCACCTACCCAAAATCCCCCTAGTTAACCCCTTTGAGCCTAAACCTTTTCATTTCTTAACCCAAAACAAACACCCTTTTTACCTACCAAAACCCTTTTTCATTTTAAACCCTTTATTTTAGTAACAAAGCTCGGTTTTTCTTATGACTTTCGTATGTTGAAAAAAAAAATGATGATGAAGCCAAAAGAAATAAACAAACAAGTTTATCAAGAAGAACTTTGTTTGAAGAATTGCTTCATCAAATAAAAAGTCTTACGAAAACCGACGCTTTTTACGCCTTTCTCCCTTTTCTACTAACCACTAACCCAACCACCTACCTTTAACCCAAGCCTAACCCTTTCCCCCAAGTCCTCTTGATATTTACAAAGTTATATAGTTAAAAAGGAGGAGGATTAATTGCTTGGCAAGCTTATGGTAGAAGTAAGTTCTATGCCATTCTCGAGAGTTTTCACAAAAATACACCTTCGGCCGAGTGTTGAGTGATCCCCCGTGAGGTATGTGAACTTGTATATAAATGGAATTTTAAAAAGGCATGTTATGCCATAATAAGTAATTTATCTTATGTGATGTTTTAAATAAATCATGACGAATATGATTGTAAATAAATAAAAATAAAACTTAATAAAGAATCTTGGAAATCCCGACACTCTATGACAAGCCCAAAACCTTCTCTTCTACCCATTCCATTTGGGAGTGTAAAGCCACATTATAAAGAGTTTTGCTTGAGGACAAGCAAAGATTCAAGTGTGGGGGTATTTGCTGTGTGCAAAATGCAACATATAAATTACATCAAATGTGGCATTAAACTAACATTTTTTTAGTACTAATGTTGGAAAAAGTGTGTTTTTGTCTTCCTTTTGTATTTTCAGGATTAAATGAGCTCAAATGAACAAAAGAAGCAAAAAGGCAGCTAAATCTAACATAAATACAAGAAAAGGGATAAACGTGGCATGCCCGACCCCTCGATAGCATCTTCCCAAGCAAAACAAGAGAACAGAAGGCTGAACACGCCCCGTGCTCAATGAACACGGGGGCGTGCCCAAGTGTTTGCAGAAAAGACAAAGCTGTAGAAGCTTCTATCACCCACCACGGGAGCGTGCCCAGTGGACACGGGGCCGGGTCAACTCTAAGATTCGCAGAATCTGAGGAAATCTTGATAGTACAGATACGCTTCTGCACACGGGGTCATGCCCAGCGGACACGGGGGCGTGGTCAACTAATGCAGACAAACTGCAATTAATGAAGAAAGTGAAGATGGTGGACACGGAGCCGTGCCCAACGGACACGGGGCCGTGTCCGGGTTTCTGTGCAGGCTATAAATAGGGGTGCTTGGCTCATTTGCAAACCATCCCTTGGTAAACCACATCTCTCACACTTCACCCACACTCCACCACCACCACAACACCATCATCCACCACCATCATCCATCATAGAGTGTGTGAGTAGTCTCGGGATCCAAGATTGATCGTAAGAGTTCTTGACAATCAAAGGCCATGTTTGCCTAAGTCTCTTACATCACTTGGTGAAGACAAGTGTCTAGTGTAATACTTTTTATTTCTAATATTTTTGCACTTTTTATTTGGTTATGTATTAATGACTTTAATAACTAGTTTCTTATGTTGAAGGTGAGTCTTCCTTATCGTTTGTCCGTGGTGTCTTGGCATTATTTTACTGTCTATATAAAATAAAATATTTTCACCATTCATATCTCCACGGTCTATATGGAGGTATGTTGGCTACCTGGTCGGGGGTTAAGGGAACGGTTTGGTAAGAGTCTTGCCTTGTTCAGTGTATAGATCCTGCAAGGACCTGGGTCAACTTTAGTAGGACCTCCTTCAATACCCACTGGTATTGGATGGCGGGGGTCCGAACTCCTTGACCCCCTCATATGTAAACTACTATTAATACTTTAACCCGGCTACTTAGGACTGTATCCCTGCTGACTCAGACTACTTAGCCGAGGGTAACGTCACCTCCAGAAGAGGGGCCTACCACAATATGCATTAATAACTTAATTAATTATCTTTCAATAATCCAACCCTTTAGGATTGTATCCTTGCTGACTCAAACTACTGGGTCGAGGGTAACGTCACCTTCAGAAGAGAGGCCTACTACAATAACTAAGATAATCTCTTAAAAAGTGCAAAAGTGCGGAAATAATCAAAGGTTACACTAAACACGAGTCGGATCCAAGTGATTCATCTTGTCTATCTGTTTTTATTTTTATTTTATTTTTCTGCATTTTAGTTAGTTTTATTTTTCTAGTTTAAAACATTTTTCTAAACTTTTGATTTGATTAGACGTTGAGGATAAACCGGTACTAAAAGCTCTTGTGTCCTTGGACGACCTCGGTATCTTACCAACACTATACTACACTCACGATGGGTGCACTTGCCCATATGTGTGTTTAGTGTTAGTAAATATCGTGTTTTATAAATTTAAAACTTGGCTAAAAAGTGTTAAAATGCTTAAAATATACATTAAAATATACGACACTGCACACGCATCAGTGGAGGTCATTAATCCAAGCCACAGGGAAGATCCCGTTGTATAACTTGTCTTGGGATCAATTTGTTGCATTGATCAAGGAAAACTTCTGTCCTCAGCATGAGGTAGAGAAAATCGAGACTGACTACTTGACTCTGGTCATGAAGAATTTGGACTATCAGGCGTATGTTACAAGCTTCAATATCATGTCCCGATTGGTTCCTTATTTGGTCACACTGGAACCAAAACGTATAGCACGTTTTATAGGAGACCTGGCTCCAGAAATCAAGGGAAATGTGAAAGCATCCATACCTACCACATACAGGTCAGTAGTGGATCTATCTCTATCTCTCACACTCGATGCAGTCAGAAACAAGTATGTCAAAGCTTCTGTTGAAGGAAAGCGGAAGCGGGAGGATGAGAGTTCGCATCGCTCCGATAAGAAACGAAAGGGGAACTCTGAGCATAAGAAGGGTTCTGGGTTTAGAAAGGATACCCAGCAGACAGGGGAGAAGCCCAAGTGTAAAGTCTGTAAGAAACACCATTTTGGAAAATGCAGATTCGAATCGCAGTCGCAATCGCATTCACAGCCTAAAGTTTGTGGGATCTGCAAGTCCAAAGAGCATAGAACTTTGGATTGCAAGAAAATGAAGGATGCAACCTGTTATGGTTGCAACGAGAAGGGGCACATAAAGACTAACTGCCCGAAAAATCCAAAGAAGCCTGAGGAGGCTAAAAAGACCAATGCTCGAGTCTTCCAGATGAATGCTCAGGAGGCAGTTCAGAATGATAATGTTATAACAGGTACATTCCTCATCAATGATGTATATGCTAGAGTTTTATTTGATTCTGGTGCAGATAAGTCTTTTGTAGACAATAATTTTTGTCAACTGTTAAATCCGCCTGTTAAAACTCTAAATATAAAATACGAGGTAGAATTGGCCGATGGTACCATAGAGACAGCTTCGACAATCTTAGATGGATGTTTTATATCCATTAGGAATCACTCTTTTCCACTGTCTTTGCTTCCGTTGAAATTGACAGGATTCGATATAGTTATAGGCATGGATTGGTTATCTCGCAACCAAGCCCAAATTGCCTGCGACAAGAAGCAAGTTATCATTAAGACCCCTTATGGTGAGCCACTTACAATTCAAGGAGATACACAGTATGGAGTGCCTAAACAAGTATCTATGCTTAAGGCATCGAAGTGTTTGAAGAAAGGTTGTGTCATTTACATGGCACAGGTGAGCGTTAATGAGCCAAAGCCCAAGATCGAAGACATTCCTGTTATTTCTGATTATCCAGATGTTTTCCCCGAGGAATTACCTGGTTTACCTCCCGACAGGCAAGTGGAATTCAGGATTGATATCATTCCAGGAGCAGCACCAGTAGCACGAGCTCCTTACCGTTTGGCACCGACTGAAATGAAAGAATTAAGGACTCAGTTGGATGAATTGTTGGAAAAGGGTTTTATTCGACCTAGCTCGTTCCCTTGGGGAGCGCCGATTCTATTTGTGAAAAAGAAGGATGGATCAATGCGTCTATGCATTGATTATCGTGAGCTGAACAAAGTTACAATCAAGAACTGATATCCATTACCCAGGATCGACAATCTATTCGATCAGCTTCAAGGGGAAAGTTACTTTTCAAAGATCGATTTGAGGTCGGGTTATCATCAGTTGAAGGTCAGAACCAAAGATGTGCACAAGACCGCATTCAGAACACGATATGGCCACTACGAGTTCTTGGTGATGCCTTTCGGGCTTACTAATGCACTTGCAACATTCATGGATCTCATGAATCGCGTTTGCAAGCCGTATCTAGACAAGTTTGTCATTGTTTTCATTGATGACATACTTATTTACTCAAAGAGTCAAGCCGATCATGAAAAACATCTCCGGTGTATCCTTAAACTTCTGCAACAAGAAAAGCTTTACGTAAAGTTCTCTAAATGTGAATTCTGGCTCCGAGAAGTCCAATTTCTTGGACATGTGGTAAGTGAGCGTGGTATCTAGGTGGATCCCGCTAAGATTGAAGCGATTATGAATTGGCAAGCACCAAAAACACCTACAGAGATTCGTAGCTTTTTGGGTCTTGCAGGTTACTACAGACATTTCACTCAAAACTTTTCTAGAATTACTGCACCTCTAACTTCATTAACTCGCAAGAATGTCAAGTTTGATTGGGGTCCTGTTGGACCCAGTATGGCCTTAACAACTTCTTTTTCACGTAATATGGCAAGTGATTTCAGTAGATGTGAAAAATATGTGCGGAAATGGAAATCAGACTTTCAGAAACAAGACCTACAGAATTATCAAGTTTATATCACTTTGAAACAAAATGGTTTACAAGGTGATTGTAAGATTATTATCTAATACAAATGAATCTTGAATTCTGTGGGTGAGAGGGCAATGGAGTTTTGATGTATGTGTGAATGATAAGCTTCAAACTCAATTGTCTTCTGCTGGTTGGGACTTCTATTTATAGAAGGCTGGGTGCATGAATAAACAATAGTTTATTCATGAAATAAGTCCTGCAAAAAGTGGCCAATTGACATATTCATTGAATCCAACGTTCAAGTTGCCTTTTTCATCATGATATCCAATAATGTCAACTTGCTTCGGTAATTGTGGCAGGATAGAGCTGATTTCAGACAAGTGGGGTATTTCATCAGAATTTCTGATAAACCACTTCATCAGAAATTCTGGTGAACAAATCATCAGAAAAATCCTGATGATCAAATTCGTCAGAAACTGATGATATTTCATCAGAAATATCATCAGATCTATCAGAAATGACCTTCTCTGATAATCCAATTCAGCTCTTGATCAACCTGTGTTTCTTTGAAGTAGATGCTGTGCATTTCAGTTGTCCTATCTGATCTTCTTTTTCTTGTTGTGATCTTCAGGACTGTGATCTCTTCATAGATCCAGTTGATTGTGATTTTCTTCAATACTTACAAATAAAGTTTCCTAACAGTTTCCCTCTAAGTATTGTAAGAAAATGAACTATCTCTATATCTAACATAAACAACTTTCTTGAAAGAAAAAATTTAAAAACAACTAAGTTCAGAAACATAGAACATAGTCAAACCAACAATAAATCAGACAAAAATAAAATATTGTTCAAAAACAGAAATTTAATCTCATCAATTCATTAATTGATCTTCACTCCACTTCTTTATTTGTCTCCTGGTTTCAGCCTTTTCTTGTGATCAATTGCCTTTTGAGTTTCTTTGTACATTTCTTTGTACCATCCTCTTGATTCCATCCAGTTTTCAATGCATTCTTCAATTGTTTTTCTCAGCTGTTCATTGTTCTTTCCCTTCTTTTTGAGCTGCTCTTGTTTCTCATTCATGCAGTTCCTTATGTATTTAAGAGTTTGATTAGAATACCTGCATATTTCACTGATTCTGAACAGAGCTTTCTCATTATTTGCATCTTTGAAGACTACACACATTTCTGGTTTGTCAAAGATTGCTCCAGTTCTCACAAGTTTAGAAGGGATTCCAGCTGGAATTGAAGTGTTGGGAGGAGGTATTAGCACCTTGTTGCTGTAGTCAAAATTGATACATAGATCAAAGTCTGCCAGTGTAGCCCTTTTGTATAACTTTGCTCCTGCACTTTTGAGACTGTCAAGGGCTCTTCTGACCACAACTGAATTACCTTTCTCTTCATCAATGATATTCTTCATTTTGACTATTCCCATTGGGTGAATATCATCGGCCAGATTTGCATCAGTAACCTTTTGTTCACTGTTATCTTTTCTGATCAGGGTATACTTGTTTTGTGCTTCATAACCTAAGATACCTCCTAAGTGGTCAAAGTATCAATTCTTTCAATAGATACTATTGGATTGGTCATGTGTTTGTGCAAAATTACCCAACCTCCATTGTTTCTGTTTTCAACAATACCTTTACTCAATGGAGAGAGTGGTCTCTTTGGGTTGTCTTCTGGACCTTTCCAGTAGTAATGCTTTAGATGTTCTTCAGGGTACATAATTGTGTGTAAATCACCTTTTAGCACATCCATTTCTCTGATGTTCCTCTCCGAATCTTCTATCATTTCTTTTCTTGGCCTTTTTGATGAAGTCACTTCATGTTCCATTCTTCTCTTCTCTTTTGTATCCATCTTTATGCTGAACTCTGTTTCTCCTGTGATGGTTGTAGAAGATGTCTGAACCTGAACAAGTTCTTTCTGCTGGACCCTTGATATGTCTGGCTTTGGGACGTTTGGTGGAGGACCCATGAGTAACTTTTGTTTATCTGGAGGTGGACCCATGGGCTGCTTCTGTTTTTGAGCTGTTGAAGTTTCTGTTTGTTTGATTTGATCTTGTTGAATGGTTTCTGGTTGTTGTTGAGGAGTTTCTGATCTTCTTGCTTGTCTTTCTTATGGAATTGGGGCTTTCAGTTCATGAAGATCAACTTTTGCTAATCTAGCAACATTATACTGCAATCTTTCTACTAACAAATGAACATTAGTGAGAATTTGAGTATTTGTTTCTTCATTTTCTGAAACTCCTGGTTTTCTTAATTTCTTTGTGCAGTCAATTCCATCAACAGCTTCTCAAAAGCCTCAGCCATACTGCTGTTGTTGGCTCTGAGGAACTGTATTTCTTCAAGAATCTTCCCTGAACTTGAGCTTTCTCCTGCAGTTGCAACCTCAGCCATCTTTTTCTTGATATCATGCAGTTCCTTGAGAGCCTTTTCTAATTCTGATGAGCTCCCTCTGTTTTCTGATGACTTTTGCAGTTTGTTGAGAGCTGCAGCATTGTCTTCTATTTGCTTCTGCACAGCTTTGATGGTTTCTGATAAAACCTTGATATCTGACTTTTGATTTCTGATTTCTTCCAGTATCAGATCAAGTTTTCCTTCTGTGGCTGTTTTCACAGTAGCAGTTGTGTCTTCAAGTTCCTTGTGAAGTTGTTTAGGGGACATAGATTGATGTCCTTGGGAAATAGGAGAAACAACAGATGTTCCCCTTTTAACACCAGCAGAAAACACATTTTCTGCTGTTCTGAGGTTAAGAGGATTGGAAGATTCCAAATTCTCTGTATCCTCACCAAAAAATTGAAACACATTAAAGTTCTGGTTTTCCTCATATCCTTGAACCTTTTCAGGTTCTCCATGAGTTGTTGAGAAACTCTTAGTTTTCTCATCCAGGTTTCCTTGATCAGTGGACTGATCTCCACCTGTTGCCACCACATTTTCCTCTTTAGTATCTGATTCAGAAAATGGGTCATTGGTTTTACTCACATTTTGTTTTGCAGAAATGGTGCCTCTATGTAAAATTTCATATTTTCCTTGAATTGATTCATCAGAATCACTCTCAGAGAAATGAAATATGTTTAGTTTGGAGTGTTGTGCACCTGTTTCTCCCATATGTGAGATTTTAGCATGATGTTCTTCTGCCACATGACTCATATTCACATCTTCATCAGCTGGATGAGGATCAGATTCACCCTGCTGTTCCATTCTTGGTGTGCTTGACTCTTGTGTATCATGCTCCATGGGGGACACATTTTTAAAAACTTCTTTGTTTTCTGACCTTTTGTTCAACATCTTCAGATATTCTGCTCTGTATGGTGAATCTTCTGGTATCAGATTCATCATTCTTTCTGATAGAGTAGGCACATCATAATCTGACTTCCAAGATCCTATGGCAGTCCAAGGTCTCATAATTTATGTTCTCCACATATTTTCTGATGCTGGAATTTCTAGGTTCCTTTCAGAAAAAGCATCAGAAATTATGATTGACAGAAATCTGGGAAAGGGTAGATGTGAATCTATCCTTCCAGTGTTAGTCATAATTGATCTTCTGATCAAAGTAAATATTTCTGTTCCAAAATCAATGTTCAACCCACTAATGAGACTGAACATGATTGTTAGAATATTCTTATTTATCTGATCTGTACCTCCAATCTTTGAAGATAGACACTTGTTTAGAATTTCCATTAGAACTTGCCAGAAGGCAGGTAGCTTGTTTCTCTTGAATTCATTGATTTTTGAAATCTTTGTCTTGTAGCCCATTACAGTATCAAGTTGTGAGAACATATCTTCTTTTACTGGTGCTTCTTCATAGCTTTGGTTTAAGGGTAGTTCCAAACATTCCCTTATTTTCTCCGGTGAGATTGTAATAAAGATATTTCCCCACACACGTGCTGTTAGCTCGAGTTGATTTGAGACTTTGAGAGTTTTTACAACTTGTTGTATGAGTTCTTCTGGTACCTCTCTGGTCTTTGTGAGGGCTTGAGCTATAGGGCATCTGGTCAGCAATTCAATGAGAATTTGACACTTCATATCATACTCTTCAATGTTATCATTCATTGCTTCATTGTTCCTCTTTAATGGAAGAAATTCAGCTTCAGCGATGAAGGGAACAAAGTGTTCAATTGGTGGTATGTTGATGTTGATAGCTGCCATTGAGAATTTGGGTTTTTGTTTCGGAAAAGGGTTTTAGGGTTTTGAATTTGAAGGTTGAAGATGGAAGTCTCTGTTTTTGAATGAGGTATTTATAGTGTATACAAACAGAGATTTTTGTGTGTTTATCGTGGGTTGTTTGTATTCAAGGTGGTTAATGACACCTTAATGATGTTTTAATCCTTTAAGGAAACAACCGTTATTGAAAAACCTTTGGTTTATCTCTAATTTAATGTAAATCCTTTAAAGAGACTTAGAGATTTCAATGATTTTGCGGATAAACACTATTGTCCAACTTGCACCTTTTCTCCATGTGGGACCCCTTTTGTTTCAAAAAGGTCCAATAGAAACCTTTTCTGAGTTTGTGTGTCTTCCCATATTTTCCTTTTGATGATATATATCAGAAAATTTTGAATAAAACTTTTGAGAGTTGTATTTTCTTCATATATCATCAGAATTCATTTGATTCATTTACAGAGGATGAATCATCATATATTTTTTTTGAGATGAGAGGGAATAAGTAGAGTTCAGAGATTTTTACTTACATTGCAGTTCTGCAGTTTTGAACTCCACACCTTTGTTCTGATATACAGGAAGTATTTTTCATATAGCTTGTTCCAGTACTCAGAAATTTTTTTTTTGAAAGAAACTTATTTCAAAAATTTAGATGGTCATAAGTTTCTTTAAATCTGATTAAAAGGCAATGTTTTTCTGATGATTTGTCAAACTTCCCGGCTTTCAAGAGATTTTTCTGATAAAAATTTGATTTTCTGATTTATTGTCAGATTTTCTGGTTACTTTGAAAATTTTCTGGTGAATTAACAGATTCGTGTGGCTTGTTGAGTTTTCTGAATAAATACCAGATTTTCTGATTGATTATCAGATTTTCTGAGTTTCACTAAATCCTGTCAGATCCCATTTGAATTTCACCAGATTTTCCTTGTTTTTATCAGACATGTTGTGTTAGTTCCCCCTAGATCTATTAACACATTTTTTTTAAATGAATGAAAAGAAATTAAAGCAAACCTGATATATATAAACAAACAAAAAAACATAAAACACACAGCAAAGAAAAACAAACAACAACCACTCCTCCTCCTCCTCCAACACGTTGTACATGCACTTTACATATAACCAAAGACTGGTTATTCGACTGGTGTGATTCGTTGATGGCACCAGAGTGGCTTCACTTATGTTTTCTTGAAGTACCAGCCCTGCCCTTGGATAGCAGCTTCTCACTCCTTCGAAGTCCAGCTGACTGGTGATCACCTTGGTTACGAATCGAGGGTAGATCAGAAAAGGTTGACGGTCGTTGACGTTTGCTACTAGGTCTCTCATGAGAAACTTAGCATAGTTGTAAGGTTTTTCCTGTACAACAGGATGAACCACTTCCATCATCCTATGGGACAGCTCGTTGAAGTGTCCAATCTTCTTGGAGAAGCAGACACTTAGCTGTGTTACCAAAAACTGGAAAGGTGGTATAAACCCAGATTTGCTAACAGCCCTTGACGAGTTGTTTATATGATAGCCCATTTCAGTCAAGGTCTGTTGTACATCTGCCTTATCCAGGAATTCGATTTCTTGACCATTACCCAGTCTGAGGACATTTCTGATTGTTTCCTCTTTTAGGGTAATTCTGACCCCCATAACCTCACTCTTAATCCACATGGAAGTACCACTGAAAATGATTTCAGAGTTCCACCAGAACTCTTGAAGAAGTTTTGGATAAATGGTGACATGTGATGATACAGCAAAGCTCAAAGGACTTCGCATGATCATATTGTACACAAACCTGCAGTCCTCCCATGCAGGTCCTTCCAAGTTGGATCTTAATTTAAGATTATGAAGTCTGTGAAATGGGAGAGGGAATTGAGTTGCTTTCATCAATTTTGGGTGACCCATTTTAAGATAAGAAAAATTCTGTCGAAGGGCTTTTGAAGAGATGATTTTGGTGTGAAGTAAGTTCTTTTCAGGTTGTTAATATTTATAGATGAAAGTGATAGTTCCCTATAAATGATATTAACAGCCAACCTTTTTTTTATTTTCATCTCTTCAATTAAGACGATATCTGTTGCAGTGAATGTAACAGTTAATGTGACAGTCTACTAAGCCCTATGTGTGAGTAAGCATTTAATGACTAGGCGGCTACTTTCATAGCTTCTAATCATTTTAGTGCCTACGTGTCACTTAAATTTCTTATGAAAAAATGACGTTGCTTGCATTGGCAGAAAAAAATGAAATTCAATAATCTGCAAAAAAAATTTTGAGATAGTTGATTTTCCCAGCAATATAGAATTTTATCTTTATGCATGTTACTTTTCCCCCTTTTTGTTTTTTTAAGAGAAAAAAAACACAAAAACAAATAATACACATACATGAATATATACAATGTGTGGGATATGCATGAAGATGGAAGATTATGATGATTACAAATTATTCTAATGTTTCAACCTGGTTTCTGATTTTATATCAGAACTTCTGGTGACTTCACCAGATTTTCTGATGTTCCATCAGATTGATGGATTGATTTGTCAGAAACCAGTTGATTTGTTCTTTGATTATCAGAACTTTGATGATCATCAATTTGGTTTTCAATTTGTGTCCTTGTCTTTTCTGAAAAATCTTCATCATTTAGATTAACCATGCCAAGTTTGCTGATAAAAAAATTGTGTCTCTTTTCATCAAGAGGCTTTGTAAAGATATTAGCAATTTGGTTTTCAGTTGGAACAAAATACATTTCTATGTTACCTTTCTCCACATGATCTTTTATGAAGTGATATCTGACATCTATGTGTTTGGTTCTTGAGTGATGAACTGGATTTTCTGTTATTGCAGTAGCACTCTTTGAGTCACATAGAATTGGTATTCTTGTCAGAGTTACTCCATAATCTTTTAGTTGAGTTTGCATCCACAGCACTTGTGAACAACAACTTGCTGCTGCTACATATTCTGATTCTGCTGTTGATGTGGCAACACAGTTTTGTTTCTTGCTTGCCCAACTTACCAATTTTTCTCCCAAGAGTTGACATGCACCAGAAGTGCTTTTCCTGACAATTTTACACCCTGCATAATCTGCATCTGTGTATGCAATTAATTCAAGGTTTGTATCCTTAGGATACCAGAGACCAAGTTCTGATGTGCCTTTAAGATATTTGAAAAACCTTTTTACAGCTTTTAGATGGGATTCTTTAGGATCACATTGATATCTGGCCAGAAAGCATGTTGCAAACATAATATCTGGTCTGCTGGGCAGAAGTTGGTGACAGCCAAATCATAGGCCCAGAACTTGTGGTAGACACAACTGAGAAGATTGCTCAGATACGAAAACGAATGGCGGCAGCTCGTGATCGTCAGAAAAGCTACGCTGATAAGCACAGGAAACCACTCGAGTTTCAGGTTGGGGATCGAGTGCTACTCAAAGTCTTACATTGGAAAGGTGTAGTTCATTTTGGTAAACGAGGCAAGCTCAACCCGCGTTATGTCGGACCTTTTGAAATCACTGAGCGAGTTGGCAAAGTCGCTTACAGATTGAATCTGCCTGAAGAGCTCAGCGGAGTTCACAACGTATTTCACGTGTCAAATCTGAAGGAGTGTCTGTCAGATGAGACCCTCATAGTTCCTTTAAAGGAGCTCACAATCGACTATCAGTTGCGATTCGTCGAGGAACCTGTTGAAATCACAGACTGAGACTTTAAGGTTCTCAAGCGCACCAGAATACCTCTCGTTCGAGTTCGTTGGAACTCCCGTCGTGGCCCAGAGTTCACCTGGGAATGGGAAGACCAAATGAAACTCAAGTATCCCCAGTTGTTCGAGAAAAATGCAACCACTGCTGAGGCTGAATCTACTACGGAATTTCGGGACGAAATTCCAAACCAACGGGGGGATGATGTGACACCCCAGGAAAACTAGGAAAACTACGCAACCTAACTAGCTTCCTCAGTAACTACGTGCTAAATTTCGGGACGAAATTTCTTTCAAGTTGGGGATGATGTGACAATTCGAACCTTCAAGTTTGTGTCGTTTAATTCCGTAACCTTAACTTCTCATTTTTTTTCCTATTCAACGTTCCTGGTTTAGATGAAACTTGATTTATGTGCTATTATAATTTGTTAAACTTAAACGTACGTTATAACACCGTTAAACATTACGCTACCCGAATCTCTTAAACCCGGCTCACCTTTGGGTGTAGATACTTCGGCTCAGTTGATTAGGAGCCCAAACCGCCACCTAGTACCTAGTCCATTGTGATGGCAGCCTTACCCATTTATGATGGCAACCCAATTACATGGGCTTAAGCCCAATTCGATCAAGAAAAGGATTTGGCAGCCCCAAACCTTTATCATATTAGGCAGGCGCGTGTATTGTTTTATCTCATATCATAAACTCAAACAAAAACCATATTCTCCTTCATAATTATGTACGGCATAGCAGACCCCCCCCCCCTCGAGGCATTCTGCTGATTGGATCCAGCCATTCGGTTAGTGAAACCACCTTTATATGGATTCCTATTTGATGATTTTGTTATGTGCAATCAGACTTAATAAATCATATGTGTAGGTTGACACATGTTGATGTTGCATATAATAGTGAAACCTGTTGTGAAACAATTAATAATAATAAACGAATGATATATAATCTGGAGTTATGAATGAGATTGCGAACTTATTAATTATTGGGAATAATATGAAATAATGATATTGTGATTAGTTGTTTGCCTACTGTTACTCGATGATGTATAATTGATATGTGTGAGTTTTAGAATTTTAATAAGGTGCATGAACTCTAGGGTTTTGTGATGATGATGACCATAGAACTCAATACACATTTGACTACCCATGTGCTTTAAATTGAAAGGCCCAATAATCACCAACCTACTATAAAAGTTGTCGGTCATTAAACATTAATTCAATTAGTAATACATTGCATGTGAGATAAGTGAATTAGGGGTTGTATTGCTTGAATACAATCTGTACAAGTGGGCCGAGGTCATTTAATTATTTTTACAAGCAACCGATTGGGCTACATATGTTTTGGTTAACCTTAGGGCCATGTTATTAATTATGTTTTGAGGCTGGGCCTGAAGCCCAACTGAGTTGCGTAATATCCTGGGCAGCCGAACATATGAAACTGTTATGGGATTATGTTCTGGGCTGCGTTAGTGGGTCGCACGGTTGGTTGGGTTGGACACGGGCTTAACTGGGCTGCACAACACCACACATACACACTTGGGCCTTGATTAGATTAGAACACACACTTGGATGATATTATACATGCTATCGACTGATAAATTACATGACCAACTGCTACGCTTTCCATGACATTATGTGCGGGTATCATGTGCAATATGTATAGGTAATATGTGATTAAGTGCTATACAACTGATTGTTACTGGTAATAATGTTAGGATTCGGTTGATCAACTGTAAACAAGTAACTAATCTTACCGAGCAAACCAAGGTGAGTTCACACTTTCTACAAGGCATGGGATTCCCGGTGGTTGGGAATGGGTAAAGGATTTAAACTGAAACTGCGTGATCTCCTGGTTTGGAACACGTACACACCCTCTTTATTGAAGGGTGACAACACGTGATAAGGATATAATTGGAACCTGAGTAATCTCCTGGTTTGGGGATTACGTACACACCCTCTTTATTGAAGGGTGACAACACGGATACTAGACCAAAAATCTCTATCATGAAGTCCCTCATTTTATATCGACTTAATCGCCGGGCCAATGGCGAGCGAGTCATTAGTTAGATAGCGCTATTTAGGTTTGACAAGCCTCACACCGTGCCGCAGAGGACGGGCGTGAACTAATGGATCTGGGCACGCCAATGATGATAGACATTGACGCTAGGGCACCAGCTTACTTCAGTCAGTGGTCGATATGGTAAACGGGTCTAGTGGTTCACATGGGGAAGCCCCCACTGGTTATGGACATGGTTTGGGAAACAAGGGAACGGATTAACTTATGGTTTACAAACGAACTCATGGTTTTGAACAACTTTAAAATGAACACCAACTGTGAACTCGCTCAACTTTGTTGTTGACTCGTTGTTACATGCCTTGCAGGCCTTTAGGTGCATATTGTTGGAACTTGCTGTCTGGGATGCTGGAGTGGTCATGGGTCGAGATACATGGATACGCGAGACGAACTTAATGGCTTTCACACACTTGGTTTATGAATTTCTTAATTAATGTATTATGCTTCCGCTGAACGTTAAATAATGTTTTGTAACACTTCTATCAATAATAAATGAAAGTTTTATTTGGAATAATTGTTATGGGTTCAACATGATCGGTGGCTTGGATCCTGGTACGTCACACGCCTAGCAGGGACATTCCCTGGGTGGTATTTTGAGGGTGTGAAAGTTAAATATAGCAGTGATCCTATCATCCCTCTATAGGTTTTAATATCTACACTTATTCCATCCTTATCAGAATCTAACTTGTTCCCTGTTGCCATGGGAGTTTTTAAAACATGGCAGTTTTCAAGTGAGTATTTTTGTAGAATTGTTTTCACATATTTTGATTGACTAAAAAATATTCCATCAATTCTTTGTTTAACTTGTAACCCTAAGAAAAAGATTAACTCACCCATCATACTCATTTCAAAGTGGCTGGTCATCAATTTTTGAAATTTGTTACAAAATTTTTCATTTGTTGATCCAAATATAATGTCATCAACATATATTTGGACCAGCAAAGTATGACCTTTGTGTGTTTTGACGAAAAGTGTGGTGTCAATAGTTCCTTTGGTAAACCCAGAATTGAGTAAGAAGTTTGATAAAGTTTCATACCAGGCTCTAGGAGCTTGGTTCAACCCATACAAGGCTTTGTTTAATCTGTAAACATGATTTTGAAATTTTGGATCAACAAAGCCTTCTGGTTGCTGCACATAAACTTCTTCCTCAATTTTACCATTCAGAAAAGCTGATTTTACATCCATTTGATAAACTTTGAAATCCTTGGATGCAGCATAAGCAAGAAAAATTCTTATAGCTTCTAATCTAGCTACTGGTGCAAAAGTTTCGTCATAATCAATACCTTCTTGTTGACAGTAACCCTTGACCACTAACCTTGCTTTGTTCCTTGTGATTATGACATTCTTATCAGATTTATTCCTGAATACCCATTTTGAGCCTATGACAGATTTGTCGTTTGGCTTGGGTACCAGATCCCATACCTTGCTCCTTCCAAACTGATCAAGCTCTTCTTGTATAGCTTGAATCCAGTCTGGGTCACTTAGAGCTTCTTTGATAGATTTGGGTTCTACCTTGCTTAAGAACCCATAAAATGCACACTCATGTGCAGTTGCAGATCTTGTTCTGACACCATCTGCAGGATTGCCAATGATGTCAGAATGAACATGTCCTTTGATCCATCTTAACTTGTTGTGAAAAGTTGTTGGTTCTGATGGATTTGAAGTTTCCCCCTGAACAGGTGCTTCATTTGTGTGTAAGATATCCGAATTCTGAGGTTCTGATGTACTACACCTTTGTTCTGCAGAGTTTGTACACGAAGAATCTTTTGATTTATATTTGAAAGAATTATCATGTTCTAGGAAATCTTCATTTATCATTTCAAAGAGATGTTCATACTTTTCTTGTTTGTCAGAAAAATTTGTTTCTTTCATGTATTCATCAGAAACCTCTGTTTCTGATGAGTCATCAAATGAAACATACAGACTTTCTCTGATTGTCCTTGTGTTGAGAATAAAAATTCTATATGCTTTTGATGACAAAGAGTAACCAAGAAAAATACCTTTTCCTGCTTTTCTGTCAAAATTTTCAAGGCTTTCAAAATCATTGAAAACAAAACATCTACAACTAAATGTATGCAAAAATTTTATACTTGGAATTCTTCCATTGATAATGTTGTAAGGTGTTTTGTTGTGCCTTTTGTTGATTATGGTTCTGTTTTGGGTAAAACATGCATTTGCTATAGCTTCTGCCCAAAAGTGAATGGGCAGCTTAGCATAGATAAGTATGGTTCTGGCAGCTTCTACCAAGGTCCTATTTCTTCTTTCAACCACCCCATTCTGTTGGGGTGTTCTGGGAGCAGAAAAATCATGATAAATTCCTTTACTTACAAGGAAATTCTCAATTTTTGAATTCTTAAACTCTGTTCCATTGTCTGATCTGATCCTTCTGACTGTTAGTTTTGATAGATTTTCAATTTTCTTGATAAAATTAATGATCAGATAAGGAGTTTCACTTTTCTTTCTCAAAAATTCTACCCATGTGTACCTGGAAAAGTCATCTACTATTACTAGTATGTATTTCTTTCCAGAAAAACTTTCTGTACTTATGGGTCCACACAAATCCATGTGTAAAAGTTCCAAATTTTGTGAAATAGAAGACTTAGAAATTGATTTATGTGAGCTTCTCTTGGATTTACCCATCTCACATGCTTCACAAATTTTATCCTTCTTTGAGGATATCAAAGGTAATCCTTTTACTAGACCTTTGCTTGCTAGTTTGCTTAGGTTTTTGAAATTTAAGTGGGCTAGCCTTTTGTGCCATAACCAACTACTACCTTTGTTGATTTTTGAAAATAAACATAGTCTTGGATGTTCACTTTCTTCTTTGAAATCAAAATAGTAAATTGATTTTCTTATTCTTTTCCCACTTAGATAGATTTTATTATCATCTATACCTATTAACAAGCATTTTTCTGGTAAAAAAGTTACCTGAAAACCTTTGTCACAGAATTGACCACAACTCAGCAAATTATACTTTAAGCCTTCAACATAGGCTACTTTCTCTATGGTCAAACATCCATACCTTATGCATCCATATCCCATGATCATCCCTTTCACTCCATTTCCAAAATTTACCATTCTACCCAGCTTTAAAACAAAGTTGCTGAGTAAGCTCCTGTCCCCAGTCATGTGCTTGGAGCTTCCTGAGTCGCAGTACCAGATCTGCTGCACATGATGGTCCTGAAATGGAATGATTAGAGGGTTTTTGGTACCTAGGCATGCTTGGGTACTGTTTCTGATGGGATTTTAATCAGTTTATTTTTTCTTCTTGGTTTTGCATCAGAAATTTTGTTATACGCTGAGCCATAAACAGATTTTACATTTTTCTTTTGAAGATGGTGTTGTACAAGCTTCAGTATGTTAACACACATACAAGATTTATCAAAAAATTTCTGATATTTTTTCTTGTGATGGAATGAGTGGATAATTTTGAAAAGATGAGTGAACTGCTTCTGGAGTCTTTACAGATTCTTGACTGCATTCACTTATGTTTGTTTTGAAGTTTGGTTTTTCAAAAGAGTATTCAGAACAGGTTGTCTTGCAAGATTCAGATTTAGATTCTGATGAAAATTTATTAGAAATATGATGAGTTACTTTTACAAAGACAGTGGGTTTACTTCCTCTTGAGTTTTTATATCCTAAACCCTCTCCTTTGTTCTTAGGTGTGGACTCAATGAAATTTATGAATTCTTTGGCTTGTTGAAAACCTCTTACATTGATTTCTTTATCATTGATTTTCTTGTAAAGATCTTTTCTTTCATTTTCATAAAACTCAATTTTAGCTCTTTGATCTAAACTTTCCTCTATAAGTAGTTGGTTTTCAAGAATGATTTTATTCAAGGTCCTTTGCAACTCATCAGATTTTCTAATATCTGATTGATGTTTTTCTTGCAGATTTAGAAATCTGACATGAGCTTGTTTAGCTTGTGTTCAAGATCAAGATTGTCTAAATTTACCTTTTGTTCTGAAGTTTCTGGTAGACCTTCAGAATGTGCCATGAGGCAGAAATTTGCCAATTCTTCTTTTTCATCATCAGAAGAATCATCAGATAACCATGTATCTGTTCCTGCAATTAAGCTGACTTATTGCTGCTTCTTTGCTTCTTCAAGCTTTTTCTCATAGTAAGCAACAACTTTAAGCTTTTTGGTCTTGCATTCTGATACATAGTGACCTCTCTGCTTGCACTTGTAACACACAACTTCAGCCTTCCCTTTATCCTTAGATCTAACTTCCTCTTTAGATCTCCCATCCATCCTTCCTCTGTCACTTCTCTGGTATCTCTGGCTTCCTCCCCTCAACCTCTGCTCAAATGTTTTGGTGAGCAGTGCTATTGCTTCAGCAAAAGCTGAAAAGTCTGATGATGTATCAGAAATTTCAAGATTTTGGTTGTTTGATGGTTGTGGATCATTGGTAGTTGTTGATCTTTGTGAGTTTGAGATAAGAGCTAAAGATCCCCCTCTTTGAATGGTTTCTTCAAATATTTCTTCCTCTCTGGGAATCAAGATGCTGTATAAGTCATGGAGACTCATGTTTCCTAGTTCTAAGGTTGAGGACAAAGTCATGGTTAGACTTCTCCATTCTCTAGGAAGGGCATCAAGAAATTTTATGTTTCTTTCATCATTTGACTTAGTTATTCCAAATTTCTTTAGCTCGTTTAAAAGTTTTGTGAATCTTAGATATGTATCATTTAACCTTTCATTTGGCAAACTTTTAAACCTTTCATAAGATGAGACATTGTTTGTTCTCTTGTTTCTTATCATCCTTTCTCCTCCTTCACAAAGATTTTCCAACTGATCCCATATTTCCTTGGCTGATGCACATGCATCAACTTGTGAAAATATGTCATTGGGGATGGCCATTATTAAAAGTGACTTTGCCCTTTCATCCCCAGCCACCTTTTCCTTGTCTTCCTCACTCCAAAGTATTTCACTTTTGGGAGCTTGGGAGGCAGGGATAGCAGGTGATTGGTCAGTTGCTGGAATAGCTGGTATTACAGTCATTGGTATATGTGGATCCCTTTCAATGGATTGAAACAGAGCTTGGTCATGACCATTAAGGAAATTGACCATCCTGATTTTCCATTGGGGGTATTCCTCTCTGACCAGAGTCGGAGGTTTGGACATAGAACCAATGTTAAAAGCATTATTCCAGGATTGAAAGTTGGCCATATTTAGAGAAAAGAAGATGAGCGATTGATCTTTTGAAAATAATTTATTCAATCTGCTCTGATACCAATTGCTGGACCCAGTATGGCCTTAACAACTTCTTTTCACGTAATATGGCAAGTGATTTCAGAAGATGTGAAAAAGATGTGCGGAAATGGAAATCAGACTTTCAGAAACAAGACCTACAGAATTATCAAGTTTATATCACTTTGAAACAAAATGGTTTACAAGGTGATTGTAAGATTATTATCTAATACAAATGAATCTTGAATTCTGTGGGTGAGAGGGAAATGGAGTTTTGATGTATGTGTGAATGATAAGCTTCAAACTCAATTGTCTTCTGCTGGTTGGGCCTTCTATTTATAGAAGGCTGGGTGCATGAATAAACAATAGTTTATTCATGCAATAAGTCCTGCAAAAAGTGGCCAATTGACATATTCATTGAATCCAACGTTCAAGTTGCCTTTTTCATCATGATATCCAATGATGTCAACTTATTTCGGTAATTGTGGTAGGATAGAGCTGATTTCAGACAAGTGGGGTATTTCATCAGAATTTCTGAAAAACCACTTCATCAGAAATTCTGGTGAACAAATCATCAGAAAAATCCTGATGATCAGAATCGTCAGAAACTGATGATATTTCATCAGAAATATCATCAGATCCATCAGAAATGACGTTCTCTGATAATCCAATTCAGCTCTTGATCAACTTGTGTTTCTTTGAAGTAGATGATGTGCATTTCAGTTGTCCTATCTGATCTTCTTTTTCTTGTTGTGATCTTCAGGACTGTGATCTCTTCATAGATCCAGTTGATTGTGATTTTCTTAAATACTTACAAATAAAGTTTCCTAACAGGTCCCAAGCAACAAGAATCTTTTGAGATCCTCAAGCAGAAATTAAGCAATGCTCCTGTGTTGACATTTCCAGAAGGGATTGAAGAGTTTGTTGTGTACTGCGACGCATCGCACACCGGTATGGGTTGTGTGCTCATGCAGAGAGGCAAGGTCATTGCCTATGCTTAACGACAATTAAAAGTGCATGAAAAGAATTACACCACCCATGATTTGGAATTGGGTGCCGTTGTATTTGCACTAAAGCTTTGGAGGCACTATCTATATGGAACCAAGTGTGTGATCTATTCTGATCATAAGAGCCTTCAACATTTGTTTAATCAGACGGATCTTAACATGAGGCAACGCCGATGGATGGAAACGCTAAACGATTATGATTGTGAAATCCGATATCATCCAGGCAAAGCGAATGTTTTCGCTGATGCCTTGAGCAGAAAGGAAAGGGTTAAACCAATAAGGATTAACGCTAAAAGCATCGAGTTAAGAAACAGCTTGAATGAAAGGTTGTTAGCTGCTCAGAAGGATGCTATTTTAGAATCTAACTTCCCGAATGAGAAGTTAGGCGTAACTGCTGATCAATTATCATATGGCAAGTATGGAATCCTTAGATTAAATGGTCGAATCTGGGTTCCAATCCATGGAGGGCTTAGAGATGTGATTCTTCAAGAAGCTCATAGTTCAAAATATTCAGTCCATCCATGCAGTGATAAGATGTACCAGGATTTAAAGGCAAATTGTTAGTGGATAGGTTTGAAGAAATCTATAGCCACTTATGTGGCTAAATGTCTGACGTGCGCACAGGTTAAGCCTGAACATCAAAGGCCGTCAGGTTTGCTACAACAGCCTGAACTTCCCACTTGGAAGTGGGAAATGGTAACTATGGATTTTATTACTAAGTTACCAAGGACGAAATGTGGGAATTATACGATATGGGTTATAGTCGACAGACTGATCAAGTCATCTCACTTCTTGCCTATTAAAGAAACACACAACTCCGATAAGCTAGCTCAGTTGTACGTGGATAAGATAGTATATCTCCACGGAGTGCCAGTATCTATTATCTCTGATAGGGATACAAGATACACATCTCATTTTTAGAAGAGCTTTCAACAATCTCTAGGTACTCGTTTAAATTTCAGTACTGCATATCATCCTCAGACGAATGGGCAAAGCGAGCGTACGATTCAAACACTTGAGGATATGCTCAGGGATTGTGTTATTGACTTGGGTGGAAGTTGGGATGACCATCTTCCATTGATTGAATTTTAATATAATAATAGCTATCATTCGAGCA
The DNA here is from genome assembly GCA_030545235.1 of Helianthus tuberosus. Taxonomy (NCBI): domain Eukaryota; kingdom Viridiplantae; phylum Streptophyta; class Magnoliopsida; order Asterales; family Asteraceae; genus Helianthus; species Helianthus tuberosus. Next base: position 93,451,949 of record CM060394.1, on the reverse strand, counting down.
TCCAAGCCGCACCTTTTGAGGCTTTGTATAGAAGAAAATGTAGAACGCCAGTTTGTTGGGCGAAAGTTGGAGAAACCCAACTGTCAGGACCTGATATAGTCCTCGAGATGACGGATAAGATTGTTCAAATCCGTGATCATCTCAAAGCTGCCAGGGATAGACAGAAAAGCTACGCGGATAAAAGACGTAAACATCTGAAATTCGAGGTAGATGATAAAGTACTACTCAAGGTGTCACCCTGGAAAGGGGTGATGCGTTTTGGCAAAAAGGGCAAGCTGAGCCCAAGATATATCGGACCATTTGAGATCATCGAATGCGTCGGAACTGTAGCATACAAGCTGAATCTACCCGAAGAGCTTAGTGGGATACACAATGTATTCGACATATGCAATTTAAAGAAATGTATAGCCGATGAATCGCTAGCAATGTCGCATAAGGACGTGCAGATTGACGAGAGCTTGAAGTTCGTTGAAAAACCTTTGTCGATCGAGGATCGACAGGTTAAGAAGCTTCGAAGAAAGCATGTGCCAATTGTAAAAGTAAAATGGGATGCCCGTAGATGTCCAGAGTATACATGTGAAGTTGAATCTACGATGAAACAGAAATACCCTCATTTATTTCAGTAAATCTCGAGGTTGAGATTTCTTTTAAGGGGGTGAGGATGTAACACCTCGCAAAATTATGTCCAATATAATAAAGACACGTATCATGAACTATACACGTGTAATGAATTGATTTCGAGGGACTAAAGTTGACAAACAAAGAAAGTATATGTATAGAAGGATCCAAAGTGTCAACATTTGAAAACTAGGCCTTTCGACAACCCTACACGATGTTTACACTCTTAAACGAATAATTTGTGAAACGTATAAAGCCGTTTGTGAAAGAAAGTGAAAGTTTACAAGACACGAGGGTTAAACGTGTCAACATGTTAAATTAATACCTCTGAGTGACCTTTTAACGAACCCAGGGCTTTGTAACGATTGATTATACTCTCAAGAACAAGTGACGAAAAATTCACGAGGTTTCGATATCGTTTGATATTAAATACGTTAACTTTCGTAAATAAAGGATTAAAAGGGTCAACGTGGTGAAACTAGTGTTTTCGGTTATCGTTTATCGAAATCGGACCTAACAATGTTTGATATATCCTAAAGATCATCCAAGTATAAACTTTTAGGGTTAATTGTTCTTAAAATGAAAGTTGCAAGGAATTAGAAGGTTCAGGGGCCAAACTTGTCAAGTTTTAAACTTGTTGGCTGGACACGTGTAGCGTCGCGCCGCGCGACCCCGGACCACATCTGCCGTCACGCCACGCGACGGCCTGTCTTTCACAGCCAGCATGCACAGGTGCAGGTTCTGCACCTCTCTGTTTCAATTCCGCCTTACACTCACAATATTTCAAAACTAGGGACTGTTTGCTGGTTTCAAAAACCATTTGGGACACATGTTAACATCTAGGAACATCACAAAACACCTGGACTGATCAGAGGATGCTTTGAAGTAGTATAAATAGAGGTTTTTGGGGCATCATTCTCACTTGCACTTCACATTTTTCTACTCTCACAATTTCTAAGCTTTCAAACACTTCTCTGGAGCATCCTGGTTATCTAGGAAGCTTTCTCAAGTCTAATCTTCGTGCTAAGGACCATTGTAAGTGTTCTTAGCTGCTATAGTTAAGGTTTTATTAGCTTAATGACCGAAAGTCAAAGATATCGTAATTAAACTTTGACTTGGTGATTAATCACTAACGGTCCAGCCATTATTCGAATTGAAAGTGGCTATGTGTTGGAATTAAGTAGGTGATAAACCCTTAAAAGGGCATCTTCTAATTACCACTTTATCTCAGTCAATTGTCGGGTCAAACTACTTAACAGAAAAGTCAAACGAGTCAGTTTTTACAAAATAACCCATAACTGATAATGTAGAAGTTATAAAATACATTTTATCACTTAAACAACTTGGTAAATAATATAAGAACATGTTTAGGCATGTTCAACCCGACAATTCTAAGTATTAGGCTCGGTTCGCAACCGAAAGTCGCAAAAGTAGACTTTTGCTTTGACTTTCAATCCTGACCCGAATTAGCTTAGTTTAGATATGCCTTAGGGTTCCTTTGTGACCATGTTACATGTTAGTATAACCCTCTGAGGTTATACATCACGGTCCCTTAGAAATCATAGTACATTGCAGTTTCCGTTATTTGCTTAAAAGTTGACACTTATGCCCTTATTTATAAAAAAACGAGATTTTTGAAAATGTGAGAGGACAAAAAGTTTTATTACTGATATATAAGTATGTCCTAAAAATATGACATCAGTTTCTGGTCTAAAATAAAAGTTATGCAAGATATCGTAAAACAAAAACATTTTGTTAATTAAATTGCATTTTTGGTATAAATCGTATTTAAACCCAATTTTTGGCACCAAAATTGCTACCCACTGTTATGATATAATATTTAGGTATTTTTGGAATTTTTTTTCAAATTTTATACTGACCATAGTATAGAGTTCTAGCATAAATTCGGTAATTGACGATAATGGCATTTTTGTTAATAAAATGAGTTTAACATATGATTTGAATACCCAACCTTATCCTACTGATATCATATGTTAAATAAAATATTTTAAGCATTAGAGACTGATCAAAACTTCAGGATTTTATAAACACATTGAATACCGTCAATTACCGACTTTTACGCTAATTTGGCGCATAATATGGTTTAAAACCATATTTAACGCCTAAGACTTGTTACCTACTGATTTTATAAATAAATTTTTATACTTTAACAATAAGTATAAGTCTTGAACTCAGATTTCCAAATTTAACCTTAAAAGCATATGTGAAATGACCAAAATGCCCATACGGTGCATAGTTTGGCCATAAATGATTAAACACACATATGTATGATATCTTACTGATATAACAACATAAAATAAATATTTTTGCAGAAAGTTTTAGACCAGAACCTCAGTTTATGTTTAAACCTATTTTATAAACTTTAAAATGACCAAAATACCCTTTCAGGACTTAAATTGGTCTTAAATACAATTGGGGCATAATTGTTGATATCCTACTGATCTCACAACATATTTTAAGCATAATAACTTTTGGAACTTGTATATGACTCATCCGGTTACCCGTTATGCATATACGCGTTCGGTACGGTTTATGTAACTAGTTTGCATAAATTAGCCGAAACGGGTCAAACCTTATCATTTTTACTTCAAAATCCAAAATGTGTTTAGTTTACCCATTATATACAAGTCTTCATACTTGTCGGGTCTAAATCACATTCCAATCCGGTCACCACTTAATCTTGCGTTTCGTACCGTAAACTTTCCTTTAAAACTAACCGGTCAAAGTTACAACTTAAATAAGACCCGTTAGGAATCTAATAGGTTATTAAAACCTTCATTCCAGATTAGGAGCCCAGTAAAAGCTCCCTGCACTTGCTGATTAGAATATACGACTGAGAATAAATTACATTTAGCTCAGGTAAATACTTTTAACTTATTTTCCCTTATACGGGCTTGGGATACGGTAAATTATTACCGCTTGGTCGGATATTGAATATTTAATCGATTAGTGGTTAAATCATTGAGAGAATCCGTTTTAATCTGTCTTGTTTAATACAAAGCATTTGGGGGTTAATATGACCGTGTCCTGGATATCCTCGGCTCATTCTTTTGAAATTGCCACGAATTAAGCACGGGGTGTAGGCATACACCTGACAGTTGCGTATGTAAAACGGTATCTCACTCGTGAGAAAACTTCTTGTGGGCTTATACTAGTGGTGTGTCTATTAATCTTGACCCGGCTCTTCTAACCCGGGCCCTGAATGTCACACCCCAACCGATGGCGGAATCATCGGGGCATGGCACTGAGCGAAACAGATTGTCTTTTTTTTGGGTAAAGACGAAACAGATTGTCCATGAGTATCCATAACAACTATTCATTACCAGATAATTAAACGTCATGTCCCATACCACAACATATCCAAATAAAAACAGTTATTACAAATAATTGTCTCAAAAACAGATACTGTTCCGACGACTCAGATTTATGCGTGACATAACTAGACCCCTAGCTTGATTCACCAATGCACAGCAATTCCTAGCATCTTAAGCGCCTGCCACATACGTTAAAATAAGGTCAATACACATAGTGTAAAGGTGAGCATACAAGTTTCATAGTAATAGTAGAGTTTGAAATCCTTTACGTATAACCAGCATGTAACATGTATAGTGCGAAGCTAGTAAGTTATCGACAATGAAATATGCACAGACTAGACTGCGAGTTGTGGAATGGCAATCCGATCGGATGGCAACTCGATCGGATGGCATCCGATCGGATGATGGCCACTCGATCTAGGTGTCTGGCGTGATGAGTTTTATCGTTTCGATTCGCGTGTTGAGCGTTGCGATGCGATTTGAGTGAGCGACGCGATAGTGTTACCCATTGGTTACACAAATAACCTAACTACTATATCTAACATACAATCACTATAAATACTTGCGTTTAGCGTTTGCGATTAGATTGCGATGCGATAGAATTGCGATTGCGATTAACACCTCAACATAAACATAACATGCACAAGTAACACATAAATAGCACACACACGTAAAATAATATCCAGAACACATAATTCGAGTTGCAAATGCGATAGCGATTAGCGATAAGTTGATTAGCGATTAATATACGATTAAACCTCGATTATTAATAGATACTCCACATAATACAACTAAAGTGATTAAATAACATAAAGCGAATATTTCAGCAGATTGTATCAAATCTGGAGGATTTTGTCAGTCGTTTCTTGCAATAGCTCAGGACCGGTAATTTGCGCGTCTCCGATCCCGTGCCACACAATAGGCGATCGACATTTCCTTACATATAATGCCTCAAATGGTTCCATTTGTATGCTAGAATGATAACTGTTATTGTACGAGAATTCGACCAAAGGTAAGTGCGCGTCCCAATTACCACCGAAATATATGACACACGAGCGAAGCATGTCTTCAAGGGTGTGAATCCTTCTTTCAATCTGACCGTCGGTTTGGGGATGGAAAGCGGTACTTAGATTAAGAGTAGTATCGAGAGTAGATTGGAACGTTTCCCAAAGACGCGAGGTAAACCGACCATCGCAGTCAGAGATGATGTCACGAGACGTCCCGTGTCGACAAATGATCTCCTCGGTGTAGATTCGGGCTAATTTTTCTACCTTAAAGTCTTCTCGTATCGGTAGGAATTGAGCTGACTTGGTCAAACGGTCAACTACAACCCAAATGCTATCATGACCTGATTGAGTACGCGGAAGTTTCGTTATAAAGTCCATAGCTTTACTCTCCCATTTCCACATCAGGATCTCGGGTTGAACGAGTAAGCCAGAGTGTCTTTGATGCTCAGCCTTGACTTTGGAGCAAGTCAGGTATTTCAAAACAAAGATAGCGATATCCTTTTTCATGCCCGGCCACCAGTACTTGTAGCACATGTCCTGGTACATCTTGTCAGCACCGGGATGAATAGAATATCGAGATTTGTGGGCTTCGTCCACCAGAAGTTGTCGCAAACCCGTACGCTTGGGAATCCAAATTCGGTCCAAATAATGAAAGATATCATTCGACTTGTTCTCGAGTTGAGCGCCATCGTTTAGAATCCTTTCCTTCTTCAAAGTTCGTTCGGTAAAACAAGCATGCTGCGCGTCACGGATAAGAGTTTCGAGATGAAACTGGGCTTGGGAATTACGAACGCTAAGCAAGTAGCTTCGTCGACTGAGAGCATCGGCAACAACGTTGGCTTTTCCTGGATGGTAACGGATCTCACAGTCATAATCGTTGAGCAGTTCTACCCACAGGCGTTGACGCATATTCAGTTCCTTCTGGTCAAAGATATGTTGTAGGCTCCTATGATCGGAGAAGATCGTACACTTGGTACTGGTAAAGGTAGTGTCGCCAAATCTTTAACGCAAAAACAACTGCGCCATGCTCGAGGTCATGTGTGGTGTAGTTCTTCCCGTGGATCTTGAGCTGTCGAGAAGCGTACGCGATAACCTTGTCTCGTTGCATAAGAACACAACCAAGACCAAGGTTCGAGGCATCGCAGTAAACTACGAAATTGTCGTTTCCCTCGGGCAGTGAGAGCATGGGAGCATTGCATAGCATAGCTTTGAGAGCTTGAAAGGCTTCCTCTTGTTTAGTTCCCTAAACAAAAGGTTTATCCTTATGCGTAAGAGAAGTAAGCGGCACAGCGATCTTAGAAAAACCTTCGATAAAACGAAGATAATAGCCTGCCAGTCCGAGAAAAGAATGGACTTCAGACGGATTCTTGGGTGTAACCCAACTCTTAACCGCTTCAATCTTCGCAGGATCGACGTGAATACCTTGACTATTGATAATGTGACCCAAGAATTAGACCTCCTCCAGCCAGAATTCGCACTTGGAGAACTTGGCATAGAGACGGTTTCCTTGGAGCAACTCAAGAACCAAACTTAGATGCTGCGAGTGTTCGGCTTTTGACTTGGAATAGATAAGGATATCATCGATGAACACGATTACGAAGTGATCAAGAAAGGGTTTGCACACTCGATTCATTAAATCCATGAAGACTGCGGGAGCGTTAGTCAAACCAAAAGGCATGACAACGAACTCTTAGTAACCATAGCGGGTTCGAAAAGCGGTTTTGGGTTTATCTTCCTCTTGAATGCACAACTGGTGATAGCCTGAGCATAGATCGATTTTCGAGAAACACGTAGCACCTTGTAATTGATCAAACAAATGATCGATTCGAGGCAAGGGGTAGCGATTCTTGATTGTCAGCTTATTCAACTCCCTATAGTCGATACACATCCGAAACGAACCATCCTTCTTTTTGACGAAAAGGACAGGCGCGCCCCATGGAGAGGTGCTAGGGCGAATAAAGCCTTTATCAAGTAGTTCCTGAAGCCGACTCGAGAGTTCACGCATTTTGGAAGGAGCGAGACGATAAGGCGCTTTAGCAACAGGGTTTGCTCCACGAATGAGGTCGATTCGGAAATCGATATCACGAGCGGGAGGTAGTCCGGGTAAATCATCGGGAAAAACGTTTGGGAATTCACAAACAACAGGAACATCTTTTATTCCTGGATTACCTTTCTTTTCCTTCTTCGCTACTACGATGTTAGCCAAGAAAGCTCTGTATTCCTTGCAGAGATACTTGATAGCTTGGACACATGACATGAGTTTAAGACCTTTCGAAGGAGTTTCACCATACACACAAAGCAGATCACCGTTAGCGATCGAGAAGCGAATCATCTTATCGAAGCAAACAACTTCAGAACGATTCTCGTGAAGAAAATCCATGCCTACTATGATGTCAAAACTACCGAGTTGCATTGGAATAAGATCGATAGGGAAGACGTGATTGTTGAGTTCAAGCGTACAATCACGCAGAACAGAATTGATGGTGACGGTTCTTTCGGTGGCAACTTCAACATCGAACATCGAGGGGAGATGAGCGCGCTTACGATTAAGGAGCCCTTCGAATTCAAACGATACAAAACAGTTATCGGCTCCAGTATCAAATAAACACGTAGCATATATACCATTCACAAGGAACGTACCATTGACCACATTGTTGTCTGCTTGAGCCTGACGGGCGTTAATGTTGAAGGCACGTCCACGGGCTGCTGGTTGTTGCTGCTATTGCTGAGGCTGCTGCTGGGGCTGCTGCTGTTGTGGCTCTTGCTTGACCACTCGGTTCGGGCACATATTTGAGAAGTGGTTGGGATCACCACACGCATAGCAAGCTCTAGCATTGATCGCGGGTGTAGGAGCCGCTTGATTGCCTTGAGGAGCAGTAAGTAGAGCTTGTTGAGCAGGAGCTTGACCTTGTGTTGGAGCTGGGGTTTGACGTGGACCTGTACGACAGTTGGCAGTGAAGTGGCCATACATGTTGCAATGCACACAGTATCTGCAAGCGATTCCCATAGGGTGGTGATAGGTACAAGTAGGCTAAACCGGGTGAGGACCAGTATACGCACGCTTTACCGGCGGGGCGTTGGTGACCGGTGCCGTTACTTGGCGGTGTTGAGTTTGCGGTTGAGCAGGAACTGTTTGGAGCGGGGCAAGAGTGATCGCACAGTTCTTGTTTCTGGAACTACTGTTGTTCTTCCTTTTGCGACGTGAGAGCTTGGATGACTGAGGTGCGGCAGCGGTTGGAACAGCAGTAGCTTGATACAGATTCTTGGAGGCTTTTTCCCAGTAACCAAACTTGACTCGCTTGTCATTGATCTCAGCAGCGAGTAAGTAGGTTTCCTCAATCGTTGTCGTCTTTGCAGCTTGAACGAAATCAGCCACGCAATCCGGAAGAGCACAGATATACTTCTTGATGGTGATTTCGGGCGTAGTCACTTGGCCTGGACAGATAATACTCAACTGCTTGAAGCGAGCAGTTAAACCAGCGTTGTCACCATCTTTCTGCTTGATATGCCAGAACTCGTCCTCCAGCTTCTGGTGCTCGTGGGGAGGGCATAACTCTTGCATCATGACGTCCTTCAACTCATCCCACGTCAGCCCGTAAGCTGCATCATTTTCGCGTTTGTTTCTCCCAGCCGTCCACCAATCTAGAGCTCGGGATTGGAAGACACCAGTGGCGTTAAGAGTACGGAGATTATCAGGACAGCCACTCTGGCGCAGGGTGACTTCGATAGAATCAAACCATTGGAACATGGCCGTAGGCCCATCTTCACCGGTAAACTCTTTCGGGCCGCAGGCTTTGAACTGTTTGAAGCTAAAAGCAGCTTTAGGAGTATCAGTCTTGGACTCCTACGAGGACTTGCTTGCATTCACGTTCGGTTCACTGACGATCTGGGGGATGACTTTAACGATTTGACTTGCGATGAGAGAAGCGAGTCGCTTGTCAGCGTGTTTACGCCTAGCAGTTTGGGAGTGTTGCGATCCAAATGACGACATTGTCTGCAACAGACATCGTCACAGGACTCAAACTCAATTTCGATTAATCATCGACTATACTAGGATCTATTGTAAACTAGCGATTGATGATAAAGCTCAGGAACACAGTCATTCAGAAATCCACATAAGCACAAAGTCACAAAATCACCTAAGCACATAGACACATAAGCACATAAGGCACAAAAGCACATAAGGCAGTCAGGATACAGAAACCATCCTATATTTTGCATGTATTCACCTATCCTTCACAGCACGTATAGTGATTTAGTATAGCGATTGCGAGTATCGAGCGGCGATTTCGAATAATGACCAGCGATTTGTTATCGTGGTGTGAATTGTGTGTGTTTTGGCGGAGCGAGAAACGTGGAATCTAAATCATCAGTACCACTGTACTGTTTATCTTAAAACGCTAACAAATCACCATAAAAATCACATAAATTCCACATAAAATCGATCACAAAAGCGGTAAATCACAGAGTTAGCTGCTGCGGGTTCCAAATCAAAACACATAAAATCGAGGATAGATTGTCCTGGGTGTGTGTAGACATTGACTACCCAAAGTGATTCGACTATTCACAAGGACCTTAAGTCCACACTTTGGCTTTCTGGACTGTGTTCTCGCTTCACTTCGAGCGGGCACGCATCCTTCCTAGTTACAGTGTGACCTCAAGTCGTTGGAGTCCGTCGAGACTTTGGTGAGAGTTTTGTAAAACCTCATTAGAGAGTAGAACGAGTCATCAAGGTTCGGGTTTCACCCCTAACTTAGCGACTACATTCCTGTTTGTGTGATGAAATCACGAGATAGAAAAGGAGATATGTGTCGAAGTATGAATTTCACTCCTATTTCAACGCAATTTATCTTGTTTATAGTAAAATAGCAATTCGAACGAGTAATCTGGTCGAGAGTTTGCGGTTTTCACACCTAATCTTAACCAGATCATCCGTTTGTGTGTGTATTCAGCCTTAGGAAAGGCTGATCTTGCGAGGAACTGTAGTATGCGATGTTCATACAAGTGTGTGGTATACAGCGAGTTCAAGCGAGAAATATCGAGTAAGCTCGTACAAAACCCCTACTGGGCATGCACAAGTCGGTCTGTTGGTACTTAGACTATAGACTAGGTCATTTCTAAGACATCGACCCGGACTAGGTCGAGTCTCGCCTAATTCCCTATAGTTATGGCTCTGATACCAATCTGTCACACCCCAACCGATGGCGGAATCATCGGGGCATGGCACTGAGCGAAACAGATTGTCCATGAGTATCCATAACAACTATTCATTACCAGATAATTAAAAGTTATGTCCCGTACCACAACATATCCAAATAAAAACAGTTATTACAAATAATTGTCTCAAAAACAGATACTGTTCCGACGACTCAGATTTATGCGTGACATAACTAGACCCCTAGCTTGATTCACCAATGCACAGCAATTCCTAGCATCTTAAGCGCCTGCCACATACGTTAAAATAAGGTCAATACACATAGTGTAAAGGTGAGCATACAAGTTTCATAGTAATAGTAGAGTTTGAAATCGTTTACGCATAACCGGCATGTAACATGTATATTGCGAAGCTAGTAAGTTATCGACAATGAAAGATGCACAGACTAGACTGCGAGTTGTGGAATGCGCAACACATATCACCACTGTGACACGTGAAGAGGTAACCTTAACAACCCCCATCCACGACAGGTGCTGAGTCCAAACAAATAGTACTATCGTTGCTAAGGCGTCAGGCAACAATCACTGTGTTAACATAACATACAAGCATTCATCGAGTAACATGTATCATGCAGTAATGGTCAGCGTATAAATAGTATTTGCGTTGTGTGATTGATGTGATTTAGAGTAAGTAACGTATGTAACACCCAAAAGTGTATAAAGCAAAAAGGGATCGAGTATACTCACAGCGATGGTAATGGATTGAAGGGAGCGCTAGAGTGATTAGCCTGAACAGTTAACGATAGCATAAGCGAAGAGTGGTGCGTAAAACGGTGAAAAGTACCAAGTGTCAATTGTAATCCGATCGGATGGTCATTCGATTGGATTGACATTCGTTTGGTAAGGATGTGTTTGTGTATGATGGCTTTGAAGTTTTCGTTGTAGCATTTTGAAAATATAGAAGTATCTCTACTCTTCGGATCGGTCGGTCAAACGGTCGTTCGATCGGATAGCAATCCAATTGGTAGGACACAAAGCGAGAACAAGTTCACAGCAGGGTTGGCACTCGATCGGATGGCAATCCGATCGGGTGGCAATCCGTTAGTTACTGATGATCTTTGAAAATTATAAAAATGATTAAGTGTCGAGGTTCCGAATGTCACATGGTCGGATGGTCGCTCGATCGGATGGCTATCCGATCGGAAAGTAATCCGTTCGACGTTCAGGACCTTGAAAGTTTGAATGAAAGGTTTGAGTATGGAACCAAGTGCAAGCCGATCGGATGGTTGTTTGATCGGACGGCAATCCGATCGGACGGCAATCTGATCGGACGACAATCTGATCGGACGGCAATCCGATCGGACAGCAATCCGTCCCAACGGCCTGATCATCTTGGCACTTGATTGTTTTGAAAGTTTTGTAGTTTTGATCGAGACGGTATGTTAACGAATTAAACCACAGAAACCCCATCTTGACCTAAGTGATCCGATCGAACAGGAATCACCCTAGTCCGATCAGTTAACTGTTCGAGACGGCGGCTCATGCTTAACCCGAGATCAATTGTCCCTTGAATAGAATTCAGATCTTGTACCAACACATCACTAAGAAAGAGTAGAAGGTCGGAACGAGCTCCGATTCTATCGGTTTTGAGTGCATTGAGTGTAAAAGAGTTGAAAGAAAGTTGGAAAACCATCTTTCAATCCTTTCAACCATGAATATGTGTAGATCTATGCGAAAACATTGTTTAATCTTATGGAAATCCTTTGGATCTAAGTTGTTCTTGGTGGAATGAAGCCAAACCTTGAAGTTCATAAGAAATCCATGATGACGTCCCCCTAGAACACCTCAAATCCGGTGATTTCACAGTTAAAAGTTAGGATTCAAAGGTGGAAAAGATGAAGGAGTGCGTATAGATCATAGAAGTACAAGATTTAGGTTGAAAACTTACAAGAATCGCGAGAAATCGAGAGAAAAGTGAGCTTGAGTGCCGCTGGTCGAGTGAGGAGCTGTCATATCACAAATGATGTGACAGGAGGGTATTTATAGGGTTTCCAAAAGAGGAAAGTGTCAAAGTGTCGGATCGGTCACCGATCGGATGGCAACTCAATCGGATGGCAATCCGATCAGATGGCAACTCGATCGGATGGCAATCCGATCGGATGGCCACTCGATCGGTTGGCCACTCGATCCAGGTGTCTGGCGTGATGAGTTTTGTTGTTTCGATTCGCGTGTTGAGCGTTGCGTTGCGATGCGATTTGAGTGAGCGACGCGATAGTATTACCCATTGGTTACACAAATAACCTAACTACTATATCTAACATACAATCACTATAAATACTTGCGTTTAGCGTTTGCGATTAGATTGCGATGCGATAGAATTGCGATTGCGATTAACACCTCAACATAAACATAACATGCACAAGTAACACATAAATAGCACACACACGTAAAATAATATCCAGAACACATAATTCGAGTTGCGAATGCGATAGGGATTAGCGATAAGTTGATTAGCGATTAATATACGATTAAAACTCGATTATTAATAGATACTCCACATAATACAACTAAAGCGATTAAATAACATAATTCGATTACAAGTCAAAAGTACGATTTGCTAGTCAAGCAAGGAGTGGCGGATCGCAATTAGCAATCTTTTCTTCCGTTGACTTTGACTTGTACTTTGACTTTCCAAAAAGCGGGTTGTTGCACTGAACGTACGACAAACATATAAATATGTATACAAGATTATTTTAAATAATTGTCCCAAGTTATAAAAGAATATTTGTGCCTTGTGCATTTAGATCAATTTTCTTAAATGTTTTTAAAAGAGTCAGTTAATTGTATTTACCAGTGTAAACTGACGTATTTTTCAAAAAAGATTAAGTGTAGGTACTACACGAAATGGGCTGGAAGCTCCTGAGTATTAGTTAAAGAGTCTTGCAAGCTCTTAATACTTTAAGTCTGTTGAACAATATTTACTTTCTATTTTAGATCCGCCTGTGGATCCATTATCGACCGTTTGTATAATATTTTGTTATACTTTTCAAATTCGGTTTGTATTATTATTTTAGACTTCCGCTGTGCATTAAACTGTGATTAATCGTCTATGATGATATCAACTACGTCACGATACTCCCCACCGGGCCCACCGGTAATATGTGGAAATATCGGGGTGTGACACGGTCCGTAAGGCATGGTACTGGTAGATTTTTGTTTACTGCTCAAGGCAGCCTGCACACTTAACACCTATCTCGCATTTTGCCTCCATTTTTCAGCTCCTTACACCTCACAAAACACCTAGGATCATCTAAGAACACATACTAACACTTGTCTTGATCCTACATCACTCATTCAAGTATAAATAAGAGTGTTCATGCACCATTTTTCTTTGCTCATTTCACTCTTTTCTCCCTACTCACTCATTTCTAGAGATTGCTTCTCTTTAGAGGCCTCCAACCGAGTTCTTGTTCCTCCTAGAACACTTGTAAGTGTTCTTTCATAGTTCATTTCTTTTGTGGGCTAAGTTATTAGCCGAAAGTCAAGCAAATTGACTTTTGCTTTAACTTTCGGTTATGACCATTATGGTCCAGGCATTTTTCGAATTGAACATGGCTATGTGATCGTAATAAGGTAGGTGATAATCCCCTATGAGGGCACCTCCTGAAGATCACGTTAAGTTGGTCAAAGACGGGTCAAAGTTATTTTAAAATGAAAGTCAAAACGCAGTTTTATGAAAAATGTATAAAACAAACTTATAAATTTCTAAACTCATATTTTTGACATTATATAAGTTGGTGTAACATGTAAGAACATGTTTAAGCATGTTCAACCCGTCATTTCCAGTTTATAGTTCGGTTTGCAACCAAAAGTTAAGCAGTTTGACTTCTACTTTGACTTTCGATTCTGACCCGATTAGCTAAGTTACCTACTGAATTGAAGTTGCATTGTGATCATATTTATGTATGGAATAACCCTCTGAGGTTATACCATTTGATCATAATCAGTTGTCGGGTTTTTATACAAGTTCATACATTATGCCTTAAAAATACCGAAAATGACCTTTTTGAGCATAAAATGGTTTTAAACCATAAGGCACATATAATATGTAATACCTACTGATGTGGTAACATAATAAAGATGTTTTGGCATAATGACCTTATTATTGACTCATCCGATCACCCGATACCGCCTATGCAAGTATAGTTGTTGGTGCATATATCGTACGCCTGCCACTGTGCGAATAGTTAGATAGACCATGTGTTGAATATTGTATAGAATAGGAGAAAGTTGGACACGGTATTGTAACTGTCAAAGTCCATCTGGACGGATGACAATCCGGACGGAAGGACATAGTGTCATCCGGATGGGTGTAGGTGGTTGTCTATAAATAGGGACTTGGGGTTCCCATTTGGATAAGCTTTTGGTCCCAGAGTGGAAATGTTGTCCAACTGGTCTCATGGTGCTGTAACTTGTCAAGATATGAATAGAGACCAGAATGTAAGTGACTGCTAGGTGTCGTATCTATCTTCTACTCATTTCTTAGCAATAATAACGAACCGAACACATCGTATCGGGACCGAGGCTCCCTCAAACTCGCCGGTTCCTGGATTAGCAGTGGTATCAGAGCCACGGTACTGATTTAATCGATCTAACAGTCGGTTAAATCACCCAAAGCTCATCAATTTTGGGTTAAACGGGAGTTTTGACATTAAAACAGAGAAAATCATCAAAATAAAGGTCGATTCACAGATAGAATTTAGAATTCAAGACATCATTCTGTTCAGAATTGATTTGCGCACAATCCTGTGAAGTTTCATCACGAAATTCACACAAATAAAGATTCTGGATCGAAAAACGTGATTTGGAGTGTTCTTGAACTGTTAGAACATATCCGATCGGATGACCATCCGACCCATGTCATTATCTTGTGTTTGAATGATCAGTTGGTTTTCACTCGAATGATCATTTGATCGGATGACCATCCGATCCACAAACACAAGTTTGTCCCTTTTGTCATTCGGTCGAATGACCATCCGGACAAGAAGACCCATCCGATCGGATGACCATCCGACAACATGCCATTCGAGCAGATGATCAAATGCCTAAAAAAGGCATTTTTTGATCGCAACGACGAGGAGAGTCTCCAGAAAAAAATTGGTGATTGTAAATTTTTTCGGGTTTTTAACGACCAAGCTGGGTTGTTCGGGGACACCGTCTGGGGCTTCAGTGAACATATTTGATGATGCGATCACAGATTGTGGAAATTAGTGGGGTAGTTATGATACTGGTGCAGAATGTTTATCTTCCAGGTTATCTGACTATTTATGGGCCAAAACGTAAAATCTGCAACGATGAAAAACTGACGTTTTGAGGAAAATTGTCATATTTTCGGCATTGTCGAGTTTTTCACAGTTTGAGGGGGAATTCAGTGATAGAGACGTCAGAATTTGCAAAAATGAGGGGGAATTAAAAGTTCAATGTCATATGTTGAAATTCCGGCATTTTTGAAATTCGGGACACTGCAATAGTGTTCGGGTGGTTTCGACTTCAGATTGTCAGGGGGAATGTGAATCTGATCGTGGGTGAAAGCTTCCGTGATCAAGATTATCTGAGGAGATGAATCTGATTGTGGACGAATGCTTCAGAGATTGGATTACATTACCAAGATGATTTGTTTTTCGATGAAGATTTGCTGATTGTGGAGAATACCGTTTACATGGATCTGTCATTCTTACGGTGCGTTAACGTTGATCACGGTAAACGGGATATCAGATATTCAAGGGGAATCACGGATTTGAAGTTAATCAGTGGGGTATTTGAAGTTTCTATCAATTGCCGGTTGATTTTTTGTACACTCTTATATCGAGCAGGCGGAATGCTAGATCGTGGTGCTAAATTGTCATATTAAAAACTGAGCTCGGATGCGGTTAAAGCTGAAACAGAGGATGCTGCATTGATTAGTCTCAAATTGGTGATTGTTCATGAAGTTGCAGTTTAGCAAATCAGAGGAGAGTCGTGAACTGTGCAAAATACCTGAAGATTAATTTCAGGGGGAATTAGTGCTCTATACTGTCAAAAGCAAACCCGAATCATCAATCGAGGGGGAATCTATTGTCAGATTTCAAGATGCATGATTGAAGTTGCAGAAAAGTTGAAGATTACAGAATATTCAAACACGGCTCAAGGTTCTCAAAGTGTTAGAGACGATTCGACAGTGACAGCCGAGGGGGAATCTGTTGGTGCATATTCCGTAGGTCTGCCACTGTGAGAATAGTTAGATAGACCGTGTGTTGAATATTGTATAGAATAGGAGAAAGTTGGACACGGTATTGTAATTGTCAAAGTCCATCCGGACGGATGACAATCCGGGCGGATGGACATAGTGTCATCCTGATGGGTGTAGGTGGTTTTCTATAAATAGAGACTTGGGGTTCCCATTTGGACAAGCTTTTGGTCCCAGAGGGGAAATGCTGTCCAACTGGTCTCATGGTGTTGTAACTTGTCAAGATATGAATACAGACCAGATTGTAAGTGACTGCTCGATGTCGTATCTATCTTCTACTCTTTTCTTAGCAATAATAACGAACCGAACACGTCGTATCGGGACCGAGGCTCCATCAAACTCGCCGGTTCCTGGATTAGCAATAGTTGACTTATGTAACTTAGTTTATGTAAGTTAACTGAATTGGGTTAAACTCCTACAATTTCATTCATAATCAGAATGTATTATTGTTTGCCCTATATTATACAAGTCATAGTACTTGTAAGGGTTTAGACCACATTATATCCGGTTACCGCTTAATCTAGCGAACCGTACCGTTTTCTTTATATTGGTTAACCGGTCCAAGTCTATGACTTGAATAGGACCCGTTAACATTCTAATTGGTTATTATACCATTCATTCCAGACTAAGGGCGTCCAGTAAATTGCAACCATACTTGTTATTTTGTTTGAATGGCTGTGCTTATATTGTCTTTGGATTATAAAGACTTCAGCCAGGTAAATACTCTTGACTTATTTCACTATACGGGCTTCGGTTACAGTAAATTATTACCACTTGTTTGGGTATGGGATCAATGACGGATTGTTATGCTTTTTTCATTTTCAGTAAATGTAATTTTACGTCACCGGACCTAAAAATTTATGTAAAACCAGAGGGTCGAAAACGTATATACCAAAAGATTCATATACAAAAACTACATACTCTTCACTACTGAGCGAAAAGTTCGGGGGGTCGGCCGCCCCCTCCCGCCCTACTTAAGTTGCGCCCATGAATCTAATCCTTGCTTGGGATTGAACCCACGACCTCCCACTCCCACTAAGAGGCAAGAGCCTCTACCAACGTCCAAGTTGGTTAGGTACTTGGGTTGCTAATGTGTGAAAAATGGGTTTAAACAGTTCATGTTGTTTAAGAATGTCTTACCTATATTTTGTTTAGGATTTACCTTTTTCATTTAGGATTTCAAGAGTCTAGCATCGTAGAACCATCAATATGATTGAAAACATCAATACAGATGCAACGGGGTTTAAACAGTTCATGTTGTGCATCACATTTGACTTCTTTAAGATCCAACACCAATGGGATGTAGATTTTATATGTCAGAAGGCTTGGTGAGAGTAAAGCATCACCATCTTTCATAGTAAAAATGAAAAAAAAAAAAAAAAAAAAAAAAGAGAGCTCCAAAGAAGTCACAATAACTCTCTTTTAATTCCAATGAGATACATGTACCTTTGACACCCTAAAACCTAATGGCCTACTATGCTATTAGATTGATAAACATAAACAACACCAAGAGGCAACAGCAGTGTATAAAAGCTTTTATTACACACAAGTCCACATAAAATGGAATTTGGATAATTGTGAACCAAAGTAAAAATCAAGTACAACAGATTAAACATCAAAGTAAAACTACATATTTCCAGTTCCTTGATTACCTTTCAGTGATCCAATGACCGGACCGCCTTCCAGAGCTTCACCCATTCGACCATGGCCTCGGCAGCACTGACAAAAACCGCATGTGTCGATCCCAGCCGTTCCTTCACCGCAGCAGCAATCTCCACCACACAATCCTCAGCCGTCACTGATGACGGAGACAGCCTTAATGTCTCAAAAAACGGCACTGCATCCTCCATCAGCTTCACTCCTTCCCATTCTTTCTTTAAACTGTCAATAGCACTTCCTTTTTCATTCCTCCAAACATATGGGATTCCACTTTTCACACCCAGTTTCAAGTGATCGCAAATTGTTTTCACGACAAGCCCGCACCATACATCCTCCATCGTTTCCCACCTCACTTTCCCTTCCTTCACC
Organism: Helianthus tuberosus; assembly: GCA_030545235.1. NCBI lineage: Eukaryota > Viridiplantae > Streptophyta > Magnoliopsida > Asterales > Asteraceae > Helianthus > Helianthus tuberosus. Next base: position 93,433,521 of record CM060394.1, on the reverse strand, counting down.
AGCTTCAAAGAAGGTAACATAGCAGGACCCACCAGTTCTCGGTCAAACGCTATGTTGACTCCGCTCATTGGCATCATGGACTTCAGTGGTACTGTCAAAACAGCATCAACATACCTTATATTTCTCATATCTGGTTTGAGCGCTTGTGTTGGTGCATCATAGTCTGCAAAATTAAGCCAAAGACCACACGAAAGAGCACACGGGACCCCGCTACGTAAGCTAAACGGGTACCCACGAACGAAGTCGGATCCCTTTTGATACGGGTCATAGAGTGTGTTGAAAAAGAAAGGAGTTGCGGGTGTTTTAAGGTTGTTAAGATGATAGGCGACTATATCTACTAAATCACCATCTTTGGTTTTGGCTGGGCTGCAGTCATCATCGATTGATATTATGTACTTTTTATTAGATACAAGATAGCCAAAGTAGCGAGATGAGTATCCAGAAAACAAAGAAGCTTTAGAAGATCCGACCACTTTGACTATGTCCGACTCGGTGTAAACACGAACATCAAATCCTTCTGGAATTTTGACTTCTTTAACATCAGGATCTTTCACAACTATCAAATGAAATCGAGAAAATATCGGTCTCCATTCTTCCATGAAAGACGTTAGATCAGAGCGGAAAGCACCAATCACAATATCTACTTCATTGTCATTTACACTCGCTGGAGACATATTATAACTCAGAAGAAAGTCAAACTGTGTCCACCTTTAGAACTTTTCCGAGCACCCTGGCATAAAAAAACTCAATGTTTTAGAAAAAGTCAAAACTTGTATAACTGAATCGGTTGAGCATGACTTACTAGTGGGAAGGACGGGTGTTAAAACAAGCTGAATATTAAGTGCTTGAATCATAGAAAGAATTTCCTCCTTTTCAGTGGCCACAAAAAGTTTCAAGATCCTTGGGGTTAATTTTCCAGCTTTTAAGGTTCTCTGTGAAATATAAACTTTGAGAGTAACTACTTTGAAAGTTTGAATGATTACAGTAGATTCTCAACTCACATCTTTTCTAATTTATTGCAAAAACACAACAATGATGGTACGGAAACATGAATAGCTAGCAGGATGACCGTGAAATTTGAACCACATTAAGATACAACAATATCAAAGAACTAGATTTCTTTCATATGTGGGCTTAAAACTAGAAACATCATCCAAAAGTAGAATATTATAAACATAGATGCTAACATTTGGTTCTTCTAACTGAAGCTACTTCTCCTATTATGTTGATCAATATAATTTGAACATAAAGTTTGTTTGCTGGAAAAAAAGGGTTATTGGATTTTATCACCCCCAACCATTGGCTATTGGCCGCTGCCACCCCCAACTATCACTTTGACGCCCGTCACCCCCAACTTAACACTTAGGGGCTGTTTGGCTAAGCTTATTTTAGTGACTTATTTACTTATTGACTTTTTGAAAAGTTAAAAGGTGTTTGGGTTAGCTTATTATGTGAGAGGAATAAGTAAATAAGTCATTCCATTATGACTTATTTGCTTTTCAAATAAGCAAATAAGTTATAAGTAGCCCAAAATAAGCTTAGCCAAACAGCCCCTTAGTGTGTTCTATCACCACATCGTTAATTGATCACTAACTTTTGATCCTGTTACTATACTTTTGGGGGTGTCATAGGGATCTTACGAAGGTTTTAGGGATCTTAGGACACCCCAAATGTATAATAACAGGATCAAAAGTTAGTAATCAGTGAACGGCGTGGTGACAGAACACATTAAGTTGGGAGTGGCGGGTGTCAAAGTGATAGCTGGGGGTGACAGCGGCCAATAGCCAATAGTTAGGGGTGATAAAATCCAATAACCCAAAAAAACAACCTTGAAAACAAATGAAAAGAAACTCTACTACATCTGGCCCATAAAGACAGTCAATTGTATGTGTAAACTTCCATGAGCAAGATGTTTTTGTTAAAAACATATATTCCTCATTTGAGTGTATTATCTTGAAAAAACTTGATCCAGAACCATTGTGCCAAGAAACAAGTCATTATAATCACAATAACTACTTAAACTACATATGAGCATTCATAGCACACTTATGAAGAGGATATCAATTTTTGCCCAAACGTTTAGTGTAAAATACTACTTCTGCCATTTCACTAGAATTATCTATTGAACCATCTACCTCATGTTCCCAATCATCTTTTACCACTCTTCTTATAGCAAAAATGAATGTTATCCAACACACTTTCCCTGAATGACTCTTGACAACAAAAGGTTTTTCAAACAAGATAAAGATAAAGTGAACCTTTTATAAGAAGTCGGTCCAAGGCAAAATGTAGTTGGAAATGACCAAAATACACTTTACTTGAAAGTCTCGAAACAAAATAAACATTTTTTTCACCTCTTCGAAAGCCTCGTACATAAACTTTTTTTCCCATTTTCGCTATGCTCTATCCAATTAAGCTACGCATACCTCATTATAACCAGATCAAGGCCAATACATTTTTTATTTTAAAAAGAGAGATGATGGATCATGAATCATAACTGATATACTGATTTTATATTGTCACTGATTGTCAATTACTTAAATTGGCAAAACATTCAAACAGAGTTTATTCATTTTCCAATACAGATCAGCATATAAACTTTGCTATTTGGTTAAATTCTCCACGATACGATTTAACATAACCAACCAAATATCTATCACAACTTAGATTAGTTCAGGGAGGGCGGGGCACCCATGCGGGTGGCCTTGCGGGTTCGTACCCGCACGGTAACAGCGACGCCACCCCCCCTAGGGTTCCATGGGTCGTTTGCCGCTAGGCAAACCTTTGCCGCACAGGTAGTTTGTGAGGAAGTGGGGTCCAGTTTTGAATAGTGTGTGGAGTAAAAGGGTGAGGTCCATGGTTCTAGGGTACTTGTGGGTAGGCACCGCCAGTGTTTTTAGTGGTTCTAGGGTACTTTGGGTGTAGAATTGACATAGTTTGGATGGGGCTATGGTACTTATAGTAAGTCCTATAGACTGCTGCATACAAAAACCATAAGCTGTAAACTTAGGGTTCTGAATCACACAACTAGATTGACCTGTAACACAAATTACCCAAAATCACTAAAAAAAACACCAATCCAACTATTAGGGTTTTCTTCACCTTATGAGTATGACCAACAAAACTGGTTTCTTCCTGATTTCCTCAACTAATTCCACCATAAAGTCAACATACACAAGATCAAAAACAACAACACTACTAGCACAGATTCCAACGACCTAACAATTCAAATCATCATATAATATAAGGTATTGTTTTGTTCGAACTAAAAGGAGCAAAAAAAAAAGGGATAATCAAGTGAGAGAGCAAAAAAGTAGGAAAATGAAATGAGAGAGAGAGAGAGAGAGTACGTACCAGAAAAAGATCGATGAGGATGTGTTCGGGGAGAAATGAAAGATCGTAGGATATATTATGGAAATTAATAAGTGTTGCGTCTATTGCAAGGGAAAGGAGGGAAGGGGGATTGCTCATTCTTCTCCTACAATTTCTCTTGCTTTTGCTCTTGATCCAATGTTTATTTTTAAATTAATTCTTTCTTGCATCCCAAGATTTTAATCTTCCTACGCGTTAATTTTAGTCAACAACTTATTCATACAACTAGTATTTAACCACCACGCGCTACAACCCTTCTTGGGGTGATAATATGTACATTTGTACTTCGCTTACGTCGAAACTCGACATAGTAACTGGAAGAGGATAACAACCAAAAGGGAAAACTATGGCCATGTTTGGATGGACTTATTTTACCTCTATATGACTTTTTGACTTCTTGGAAAAGAAGTTTTTTGTGAAATGGTGTTTGAGTAATAAGGTGAAAAAGATTTTTTTTAGGCATTGAAAAGGAGATATGAAAAAGTCATTTGTTTGTGACTTTTCCAAAAAGAAGATAAGAAGATTAAAAAGTCAATAAGGAGAAATGGAAAAGCTCATCCAAACAAGTCCTAAAATTATAAAATGGTAATACAACCAAAACGATATGAAAATTTACACGTTAAATTTTACTTTTATGGTTGTTTTTGTATTTTTTTTTTATGGTTTTCTATACTTTTTTGGATCCTAAACATACCCTTACTGCATAAAACATGCATCGATATCCTTTTGAGCATTTGGGTTCTTTTCTTTCTACTGTTATAGGGGTGCAGTATCCGAATGAATTGGACCAACACCGAAGGAATTTCAATATCGTAACAATTTGAACCTATATATATTGAATTCCCACAACCAAGCATTGAGAAATCTCACTAACTAATTACAATTATAACATACTTACAAAGTTCTATAATGTGTTCTAAAAATAAAATAACTCACAATATAAAAAGTTATAAGCACGAAATAAAACGACTCTATGCTTATTTAGCTTAAGTACTTAACTACTTTGTAGTTAATTTTATCCTCTTTTATCGGTTTTATATGTACTTAACTACTTCGTAGTTAATTTTATTCTCTTTTAATCATTTTTATATAATCTTAATAATAAGCAACTTAGGTGTCACAATGTTCAAAAAAAAATTCCGCTTCTTTAATTTCACACATTTATATTCTATTTCTTGATTTTAAAAAAGTTACTTATATGTAATTCCAATCATGTCTTATCTAACGATTTCGTTTTATAATTTATATTTTTTAAATATGTCCTTTATTCAACTTGAGTAATATACGGGTTTTTAATCAAGTATAATATATGTAATAATAAATAATAAAATAAAAACCGAATTGATTGAACTTTGTTTGTAAGAGATGAGATGAGTGTTCGGACCACTACTTTCATAGAAGCTTTGCTAAAACCTTTCGTTGCACCATACTACTTGTGGTATATTGGTATTCAAGGTTCTATTTAGATCAAGATGTCACAAGTTCGAGACATGGTATTGGGTTTCATGCAAAACGATTACTAAAAATTAAGGTATTCTAAAATACCTCTTTTTATATTTGAAACTAAATTTAAACACATCATTTTTATTATTTGAATCCTTTTTAACTCAAAAGATTATGTGAGAACTAAATAAAGTAATTTATAAATTACGTTTTCTATTACTTCTCTATTTTTTTCTACATGGAAAGTCAATTCAAGAGCAACTTAACTAGGTAGTTTACGAGTTGAATCGAGCTAAGGCAGAGTTAGCTTGACACAAAACATTATTTTCTGTAACTCGTTCTATTGCGGTTGATTATGTTATTATTTCATATATAACTTAGTAAGTTTTTTTGTGCATAAGAACTTGTAACTTATGCTTTGGGCATTTTTCAAAAAAAAAAAACTAGATTTTTTACTTTTAATCCAAAGGATTTTACCTTTTGCAATTTTAACCCTATATAATTTGTTTTTTTAACTTTAACCCAAAACTTTTCATTAATTTCAATTTAACTTCACAACTTTTGTCACTTATAGTTTTCATCTTTCGCAAATTTTTGTTTTACGTATAGTTCTAAATTTTCGAGTTAATACGACGCAACGTACGAGTGTGCTTCAACTTTTTTATGTTTTGTTTCGAAATTTGCAAGTTAACACGGCGCAACGTGCATGTGTGTTTCAACGTTTTTACCTCTATTTTTTCATGTTTGACAGATTCGTCGCAACACGCAGATCCTAGGTCGAGTCAGTGTTGGTTTAACGTTTTTACGTTTCATTCTAAATTTTGCGACTTAACACATTGCAACGTGCGTCTTTGGTTTAACGTTTTTACGTTTCATTCTAAATTTTGCGAATTAACACGACGCAACGTGCGTGTGTGGGTGAACGTCTTTACATCGTATATTTTTTCCCGTTTGACAGGTTTAACATAACGTGCGGGTCCTAGATCGACTTAGTTATAACTAAAGAATCCCCGCCGCATTGCGACGGGTCGCATTCCGACGTAAACTTTTTTTAGACGACTCAAGTTAAATATAATACATTTTCATTTAAAGAAACCATTTTTATGTGCATATTTTTATGTACGTTTTGGTATAAATTCAAGTTGTTCTATGTTTCGATGTAAACTTTTTTGGGAAATGATTCACGTCAAATATAATATGTTTTCGTGCTTATTTTATGTATGTTTCGTAAAGTTTGTTTCGAACCGAGTGGAGTCAAATTATTGTTTCTTTTTCTTCCTTTTTTTCGAAAGCTCTAATTAATCCATTTCGATTACATGTGCATATTTTTCTTCATACCGTTACGTTTTTTATGTATGAGTTGGGTCACATATAATACGTTGTGATTGTTCGATATGAATTTGTTTTACTTTACGTTTGATCCAATCACAATGCTTATACATGTTACATTGAGTTCAAGTGGATACGTCGAAATGTGTGCTTTCATATGGTTAATGCATCATATAACGTTTGGACTAATACATTCAATGTTTACGATGTACCCGCGCCGCAACGCGGGCGGGTCTTAACCCTAGTTATAATAATTTAGTATGATATAATCACATCCAAACAACCATTTAGTCGATATGATATAAAAAAATACACTACTTGTTAATGGTGTTTTCATTGATTTTCTCTTTATCCGTGACCAAGATTTTGTTAATTTAATATGGACATAATTTATATAATGGTTATTGGAATTTATCATCCTTAATTATTGGCTATTGGCCACTGACACCCCTAATTATCACTTTGCCGCACGCCACCCCCAACTTAACACTTAGTGTGTTTTGTCACCACTTCATTAACTGATGACTAACTTTTGATCATGTTACTATACTTTTGGGGGTGTCCTAAGATCCCTAAAACCTTCCTAAAATCCATATGACACCCACAAAAGTATAGTAACAAGATCAAAAGTTGGTGATTAGTTCACGGCGTGGTGTCAGAACACACTAAGTGTTAAGTTGGGGGTGACGGGCGTCAAAGTGATAGTTTGGGGTGGCGGCGGCCAATAGCCAATAATTGGGTGTGATAAAATCCAATAACCAACTGGCCAAAAAGGGTCAATATCAGGATATTGTTTATCTCAACGTCTACTTGTTGTCGATGCCGCCACCACCACCACCAACACCAACACCAGTGCCGCCACCTCCACCGTCGGAAGCAACGCGGCCACCTCCACAATTGGCCATTGGCACCACCCGCCATGACTGCCAACTCTATCCGTCACTACTGACCGTTACAAAATTTGTATAGCGGGTAAACAAATTTTGTTAAAAAAATTCTGAAACGACGATTTTGTTAAGAACTCTTTTCGACCCAAACATTTTGCCAAGCTTATCTAAAATCATCAACTTTGAAACTACCAAGAATTATGTACTACTATTGTATTGTGCTTTAATTCGGAATAAAAGAAATAGGCAAAATCATATACAAGCGCTACAAAATTAAATACATGTAGCACGTTAATGTAATCTCCAAGGGATGCATTGGAGATTAGAACACGGTCCGCTCCATGTACGTGTGCAGTCTCCTCCCACACTATCACAACATTTACATATCATTCCCAGCGTATCGAAAGCCCTTGCATATCCTACAAATCATGTCAATTCGAAAGTTAGTTTAATAGCCATGACAAACTACACATGCCAGACTCATTTACAATAGTAAACACGGAATCTTCGTATGTTTTTGTATCATTTTTACAAATTTTGAAAAAAAAAAACAAATGATATATGATTAATATAAGCTTCAAATTTAAAAATGCTTAGATGAAATATATAATAATGACATATTTTTATACACAAGTGACATTAGTAGAACATTAGAATAGTTACGATGACCTCCATTACATTATCATATAGTTAATTCACTAAACTAATATTAAATAGTACAACTTGTTGCTCATATTGAATTGGCATGACTACAAAACTATACCTTGTAATAATAATATCTTATTTTTACAAATCATTTACAAGATTGTAAGCATCTTAATGAGTTTTTAACTTGTTCGTTCCACATATTTGAGATTCGGGTAGACCAAGTTATAGAAACACCTATAATTGAACTACGGTTTGGCTAAATATATATCACCATTTTTTTTTGTCTGTTAGTGTCAATAATGAGAATAGAGTTAACTTTCGTTTTGCTCTCGGTGGTTTGGTCATTTTAATGGTTTTGCTCCAATAGTTTAAAAATAGTCATTTTCCTCCCTGATCTTTCGAGTTCGTCGCCAGTTTGCTCCCTAACTCTAACTCAGTTAAAACATTCCATTAAAAGTAGGGGTATTTTAGTAGTTTACTCCCTCGCTCTAACTTAGTTAAAACGTTTAGTTAAAAGTCATGGTCGGCAGGTGGTAGTTGCAGGTGGTGGTGGATGGTTGTGGATGGTGGTGGCTGGTAGAAAAAGTGGTTGGAAAGATGGAATTACTTATATACATGTAAATAAACAAGTTATAGGTTTATTTAAGTGAAAAGACTTACATGCCCTTGCTTTTATCTATAAAATTTCCAAAATACCCTTCTAGTTAATGGATTTTTTTGGATGGAGTTAGAGGCGATGAGCAAAATGACGATAAGTTAGAAAAATCAGGGAGGAAAATGTCTATTTTTAAACTATTAGGGCAAAACCGTTAAAATAACCAAATCACAGAGAGCAAAAAAGAAGTTAACTCATGAGAATATAAGCGATTTGACAACTTAAAAGGGCCATGACGAGCAAAAATAAAAAGGATAATATACGTCTAACACAGCCCTTAAATTAGCAACTGTAGAAAAAAAAAGATTTGGAGTGGGTAGTACTTACTTGAGGTAGATACAAGGGAAAGTGGTCGTGCTTGTGCAAATATGATCGTCTGATGATTAGATTCGAACCTAAAACCCGTCACCAAAACAAACACCAAGAAGATCAAAGCTGGCTTAACGGACAGTCTCATGCTATCGTGATCTTTAGAAACAAATTAATAAACTGATAAACTACTACCGTACTGGCTGCTGTGAACGGTTTCAGGGTTGGTATATAAACAGCAAAGGCTTGATGATTGAATAGGTTGTCGGTTAGTTAAATTGACCTACAAAAAGTCGACTTAGTTACGTAAAAATATTAAAATAATAATTGAAAGCGATATAAATATAATTAAAAAATGAAAATCTAGAAGGGATTGGTGGCTTCTAGACTGAATCCATGTTTCTTACGTTTCTTTTTGTTTGTTTTCAAAGGATGCTTCGTATTTTTGTTTCTGTGGGACCGTCAATGTTATGGATGAGGAATTTGTCTCAATATAAAAGTGGTTATGTTATACAACTGTTGTTTTATATTTCATAAAAACTATGTGCTTCTAGAAGTAAGCATCCTTTATTTTTTGTATTGATAACATAGATAGCAAAACGCGTTTTTAATCGAAGGAATGAAGGTTATCTGTTTGATACACAAGTAAGAGTGTGGTTTTTAAATCGTGTAAAACAGTTAGAGACTATTTGACAACTTTTGAATGGTAAGTGTTGAACCAGTAAAAGGTCTGAACCATTAAGTGCTGAACCAGTAAAAGGTCTGAACCATTAAGAACCAATATAATGCTTAACCGTTCAGAGTAGGGCTGGCAAATCGTGTCTTAGCCGGTTTAACATGTACTTTTCTGTTATCGTGTCTTAGCAGGTTACCTATTGCCAGCCCTAGTTCAGAGGCAAATGTCTGACCAATTCAGATTAGTGGTCTTAACCATTCAGACTCAGTATAATGCTTAACCATTTCAGACATCTGCTCTTGAAATAAACAATCTGGACCATTAGATGCTGAACCAGTAAGAGTTCTGAACTATTAAGAGACTCATTAAGAGCTAAACGTACGGTCAGTACTCTAGTAAAAATCCAAAGAGTGTACATTTATATTTTTTGGACCAACTGAACACGATCGTACTAACCAATCAAACTATGACCCATTCAAAACCAAATATGGCCCAAGTAAACATGTTACCAACAATATATGACACCCGTTGCATGATCCACTACAAAAAAAAAAAAAAAAAAAAAAAAAAAAAAAAAAAGTAATTGTCATTTTACTCCCTGAGTTTTGTTCAAATTTGCTATTTTAGTCCAAATAGTTTTTTTTTCGCCTCTGTGTCCCTAACTTTTCCCTTTTGTTGCCATTTTGATCACATACCCTAACTCCATCCAAAAATCTCATTTTTAACAAGGGACATTTTGAGGATTTTCAATTTAAATCTTTTCAATTGCCATTTTAATCAAATTCTTAAAAAAACAAAAAAATAGGAATATAATTATAATATAAATAGTGTTTAACACTTTTTTTGTTTTTATATAAATAAACAATATAAATCTGATCATAAAATCTCTCACCCCCTTCTCTCTCTCTAAGGCCTCTCTAAGGCCGGAGGGTGTGGGGAGCGCCACCATGGCCACATCACTGCCTATAGCGCCCCGGGCGCTATACACCCGCACCCACAAAATTAAGTAGGGGCGCTATATAACATTCGCCAACATGTTAACGCCTGGCAATTGCATTGATCGAGAGATAAAGGTCAAATATGACGGCTTGCAACATGTGATGTATAAATTAATATATGAAAATTAAATGATTTTTAAAATAAAAAATAATTAGGTAATGATAATGGGGCTCCATCCCACACCCTGCAATTTAAGGAGGGGTTATAAAGCCTCCTGGCTGACGTGGCGCCTACGTGGCGCTGAGGTGTCCTTTATAACCCTCAAGGGGGTTATCCCACACCCTCCAGCCTAACCTCACCACCGTCACCTCAACCTCAACAACACCACCACCATCACCTCCATCACACCACCACCATCACGTCCACCTCCGGCCACCACTGTTTTCATCTCGGTAACCGTCACAGTCACCAAACACCATCATTGCCTCACCTAGATCTCACCATAATTCTCTAGTCCACCAAATCTGACACCACAACCATTTGAAAAAACCCATATTGTCAAGTCATTTGCAATGGTTGCCGGAAAAATAAAACGAAGTGGTCAGATCTTTACCGTCACTCTCATTTTTTTCTTGAAACCCTAACGCCGTTGTCGGTTCACGGTCAACCTTCATCTCCATCGCTAGCTCGAATCATCATTGTTTCATCTGCCACTCTAGTTGATTCTCGTCGGATTTTCGCCGGAAAACCTTGCCGTCGTCTCTATTGTGAACCAAAAGATTTGTTTGGTGTGAAATGTGTTTTGTGATTTTCGGGGTTTAATGGAATTTTATATCAGAAACATGGTGAGGGGTTTTGGAGGGTTACATCATGATTTTGGGTGTGAAATGTGTTTTGTGATTTTGGGGGTTTAATGGATTTTGTGATTTTGTCGTTGTAGGTCATCGGATTTGGGGGTTGTAGGTCATCGGAGATTGTGGCGGTGATGATGGTGGTGGGTGGGGTGGTAGCTGATGTTGGTGATTACTAATGCATGTGTGTTAGAGATGTATACGTGTATATATGATTGTATTATATATAATAAAATAATAATCATTATTAATATTATATATATATATTTTTATTTTTTTTTTGTTTTTTTAAGAATTGGATCAAAATGGCAATTGAAAAAATTTAAAGTGAAAATCCCCAAAATGTCCCTGGTTAAAAAAGAGGTTTTTGGATGGAGTTAGGGTATGTGATCAAAATGGCAACAAAAGGGAAAAGTCAGGGACCCAGAGGCAAAAACAAAACAATTTGGACTAAAATAGCAAATTTGGACAAACCTTAGGGACTAAAATCACAATTTATTCAAAAAAAAATTGAGACCCTTAGGAACCCAAAAAAGACATTTGAGGGAAAAAATGAAAGTCATTTATTATATATATTACTAACTATCATAAAGAGACCAGCCAAATTGTAACTATCTTGTATTCAAATCAAATGCACCACCTTCAAGCCAGTCACTTTGAACACTACTACCCATATCTCCATTATCCTTCTCTTCATCATTCAAAAAATCTTCTCACGCTTCTTTTTCATCTTGTTGAACATTATTATTCTCCCACCGATTCATCATCTCATCTGGGTTGACTTCGGGTTCTTGGTCAACCACTTCATGAGCTCCCATTGCACTAGCCCTTATTGGTCCCCTAGCCATCATCGCAGCATGAGCCTGTGACTCGGCTCGAGCCATAGCCGCCATGTGCACACTGGCGGCTCCCGCCTTTTGTCTTGTTTCCATTTCGACCCTCGCTTCAAACAATGCGCGCCATTCTTCTTGTAGGAGAGCCTGTTCAACAAATAACCTTTCTTCTGATCTGAACTCCCCAATGGCTCGTTTTCGGGTAATGATATTGAAGGCAAGAACTTGTTTTTCAAAAGTTGAAGTAAATTCGGTTAATTTGTTACCAATGTTGAGATCCCATTGTTGTGAGCGCGATAATGCTTGGCCTGTGGTGTCCGAATCAAGGATTCTATCATCTTCCTCAGCTTCATAATCTGCTACCACATGGTAAGGTAGCAGCCTATAGAGACAAAAAACACAAACATGAATGAATATAGTGTACGTGATTAGAAGCTACATAAATCATTTCAAATACATATCATATCTTGCAGCTAGTGTTGTAAACGAATCGAACGAACACGAACAAGGCCATGTTCGTGTTCGTTCGTTAAGGAAATTAACATGTTCGCGAACTGTTCACGAACGCATACCGAACGTAAGTTTGTGTTCGTGTTCGTTCGTTAAGCAAATTCAGTTGTTCACGAACAGTTCGTGAACACTGGTCTCGAACACAAATGAATGAAAACAAATAAAAACGAACGCAAACGAACATTTAACTTGAAAATAAAACATAAAAACATTGTTATCCTTAAACATTTGATATAAGTAGTTAAATACAACCATCAAATGATAAATCAAAACACAAGAAGTCTACTACACTACCAAACGATGAATCAAGTTTAACTAACTTAGACATAATTATCCCCAAAAATGTCTTAGAATGTCCAAATTTTAGCTAACTTAGAAAAACACCAAAAATGTTTTCAATATGTTTAGATAGAAGGTTTATTATTTATTGTTTTTTAATATAAACAAATGAACATGAACGAACGTAACCGAACATATTACCGAATGTTCACGAACGTAGTTGAACGAACGAGACCTGTGTTCGTGTTCGTTCGCTAAGCTAACCGAACGAAAGTTTTTGTTCGTGTCCGTTCGTTAAGCTAATCGAACGAACATAAACGAACTTCCCGCCGAACGGTTCACGAACTGTTCGCTGAACGTTCGGTTCGTTTACAGCCCTACTTGCAGCTATATCAATAAATAATTTACTAAAACGATCCAGGTCAACCAGTACGAAAGTAACCTGTTTTGACATCTCGTATGATCTGTTTATTGTGGCAAATATAGTTACAAATCCGAATGGCCCAAATGTACCATTAGCTCAAAGCATAGTTGTTAATGGCGAATAGCGATGAATAGCGGGTGGCTATTTTATAAATAGCGATACACTAGAACAAAAAAAATTAATATTTTTATATCTATATTATATCAAAATACCCTGGTATATATGCTATTTTACATTTATATTTGACAAAAAGCTAAAATCCAGCTATTTTATAGCTATATTTAGTTGCTATTTATATTAAAAAAACAAAAAAAATAACTAAATTGTCGCTATCTATCTCTATAACCCTGATAGCAAGCCTAGACCTATACGCTATGTAGCGCGCTATAGCGATCATTACGCTTGCTATTGACAACTATGGCTCAAAGCAACCTAGGTCTAAACATTTTTGTGGTTTGCATATAACAGAACCTTTAACATGAAAGGTTCTAACATCTAAAAAGCTAAGCGGTCAGTGTGGATTTCTCCTCACTACTTGTTTTGTTTTGGTTGTGAATATATAGAATCACCGGAGTAACCCTTTACTCAAAACAATGAGAAAAAGATGATAGGTTAAGAATGTCAGGTGGGTAACTAGTCAAAAATGAATATTTGTTTGATACGCCCGCGTTTATCAAGTGAAACAATATCAACAAAGCATGAGGCGATAAGTCACCAGAGGCAACGTGCAACGCAGGAGGCGCATGTTTAGCAAAAACACTTGTAGGTTGTAAAACACAAAACAAGAGAAGTTTATGTGTTAACATATGCTAAACACTCACATACAACGTGGCATAAATGAAAGAATGATGGTGTAACAGTTTAATAAACAAATCAGAGCTGGACCTACTGTAAGTATAATAAAACAAAAGTCTACTACTAAGTGCTGATCTATCTATCTATCTATCTTTTATCATCTTGACACAAACAAATAAAGTGAATTCTCAATTGTGACCATTCTAATATGCTGTTACATTCAAACAGCCATAAAGTGAAAAAAGAGTTAAATGCCATTTTAGTCCCTATGTTTTGAGTCATTTTGCCGGTTTAGTACAAATGTTTCATTTTTTTTTCTCCTGTGGGTCCAAAAAGGTTTCACTGTTGCCATATTAGTCCACTGGGATAAATTCATCCATTTTTTCTCTTAACGAGATAGGTAATTCGGTCATTTGATATGTAATTCTGTTAACTAGAAGCGCAATTCGGCCCTATAAAATGACCGAATTGCCCTTCTCGTTAACAGAAAAAATGGATGAAGTTAATCCGGTGGACTAAAATGGCTACGGTGAAACTTTTTTGGACCCACATGCAAAAAACGAAACATTTGTACTAAACTGACAAAACGGACCAAACCACAAATGTATGATATTTGTTTGAGTCCCATAGCAAAAATATTGTGATAAAACTTGTGAAATTGGCTGAATGTGTCCATGAATCGAATGAAAGGCGAGGGGAAATTGTACCTCTCACAAGCATCTTCAAGAGAAGAGAAGGGGCGCTTGAAATCGGGATGACAGATTGACAGACACGCCAAGCGTCCTCATACGCCATTTGCAATTCAGCTGCTGTAAAATTGAAGAGTTAGGAGGGTTTAGACCCACCACCTTCTTCTTCGTCTTTTTCATTTGGTTGTCAGCGATTAATTTCCGGCGATTCTTCAGAGGGACTCTTCCACCTCCGATTAAACCTCGCCTCTCATTTTTCCCATCAACAAAAAACCTACTTTATTATTTTTATTGAAAAAAAATGTAACCATTTTGAAAAAATTATACAAAAAGGATAACTTTTTTTAAGAGTTAAATGCCTGGTTGGTCCCTGTGGTTTGCAAAAATTTCAGACTTGGTCCTAGTGGTTTACTAATTACACGCGTGGTCCCAAAACTTGTCAAAAATGCACTCGGTTGGTCCCCAGCTCTAACCTCAGTTAAATTTCTCTGTTAACTATGTGTGAAATGACTATATTACCCTTGACAATTAAAAGAAATAAATAAGATATATAAAGAAATGCCCACTACTCATCTTCTTCAAGCTCTTTCTCTAAAAAAAAAACCCATATATTGATTTACAGCTCAAAACCCATATAGCCTTCTCCGTAAAATTCTGCTAAACCCCCGCAAAGGGGGCCAGAACTTTCGATAAACATAAACCTGCAAGTTTCTTGATGCTTCTTTACCGATTATAAATATTGGGTTTAGTCTCATTGTTAAAACGCACTCGAACACCCCTGGTCCATCCTTTGCAACTTTTGCTTTTCGTTCTCCGGCGAAAGATCCCAAAAGTCCGACAGCCGTAAACCCCAGATAAATAAAAACGACGCAAAAGAGAGAAGAGAGAGAAAGAGGGATATGCAGCGACGGCGACGGTGTTTCCGGCGAGCTGCGGCAGGGCCACCGTCTGCAGCAGCGACGACGATATTTGTTTTCGTTTTGACAGATTCTTCTGGTAAAACACCCCCTGTTTATCTTTATTTCCTGCGATTGAAGGTGATATTGTTTTGGCTCTGGCTGAAGAAGATGATGATGGTGTGGGTACGTATTGGTTTAATCTTGTGTTCTAATTGATGGGTTTTGTTTTGATTGAGTTCTTGATTGTTAATCCTATCTTGATTTGCATTTATCCAAATGGCTTTTGTAGATTTTCTTGATTTTATTTTCTGATTAAATTCTTGGAGAAGGAAGTTCAGGGATGTCTAAATTCGAAGGAGTTCTTGTGTCTGATCATTGGCTTCAAAGCCAGTTTACACAAGTTCAACTTCGTAGTCTTAAATCGAAGGTTTATTTTCATATCCACATGTTAATCGGTCTTGATTTGGTGTTATTGGAAGATTAAATTAAATTTGTTTGATACCCTTTACGATTCAAGATTTATTTTGGTTGTTAATCTGTAGTTTATATCATCAAAGAATCAAAATGGTGAAGTTACAGCTGCAGATGATGATGATGGGGGTAGGCAGGCCCTCTGTTTGAAGTTTTTAAATTGTTCAAGGGTAATATCGTCATTTCACACATAGTTAACTGAGAAATTTAACTGATGTTAGGGCTGGGGACCAACCGAGTGCATTTTTGATAAGTTTGGGGACCACGCGTGTAATTAGTAAACCACTAGGACCAAGTCTACAATTTTTGAAAACCACAGGGACCAACCAAGCATTTAACTCTTTTTTTAATTTTATTAGGGGGAAGGGCACTTTGGTGATGGACCTATGGGTTCGCCGGGTTTTGCTTCAACTCAAGTGATCATTTGGGATGGTGGCTTTTGTGGATTCACGAATTTGTGCGTGATAGGTGAAAAAAGCAAGATGTGATTGGTGGATTTAATTTATTTTTTAATTTTAATTGAAAGGGGTTCAAGTGATGAGTGAGAGCCCTTCCACAACCCCTTGATCTTGTGACCCGTGATTTAATGAGATGAGGTGCATAAGGCTAGATGGTACGGGGACCGTCCCGTTGTCGTCCCGTTGTCGTGCCCCCTCTCCATTTCCTCCACTTCGTCGCCGTGCCTCAGTCGTCGAGATCGTTGGGGGTGCGACAATTTGGACGGGCCTCCCCCTCTCTCTCTCTCACACACTTATACATACAACATACACACATATATTTTAGGCCCATCCCCCATTTCCTTACCTTCATCCTCTTTGCCCTATCCTCACACCTGATCTACGTGGCGATTACGTGGCGGATCATCTCCAAGGATGCGACTCTACCATACCGCATAGCCTAATGTGATTGGTTGAGAGTGGGAGTTCAAATGATGTAGTAGATGAGTGTCCCCTTGTAAATGATCCTATGGTTCTTTTTCTCAGTTCTCTTACCTTAGGGTAAAGGGGGTGCATGCCTAACCCCTTTAGGCAAGATTTTCTCTCATCCAATTGAATTGTGACATGTAATTTGCCTAAAGTTTTTGCCTGTTACTCAAAAATCATAAGGGGTGCATGCCTAAATTGCCGAAATCACATCATCATCTTCATTGCCGATGGGGTGGCGGTGGTCTTTGTCGTACGACAACGGGTTGCCGAAGGGGCTTGAAGATGAGGCATTATGCAACATGTGTACCACGCGTCAGAACGTGGCGTGCTGCTAAAACGGACGGTGTGGGAGTGACGTGGTTAGTGGCGTTTTTATAAAAAAAATATATAGACATCAACCAATTAAAACATGTCACACCTCTTTCAGAGGCGGAAGCACGAGGTGTGATCTGAGTGGTTCTCATTGCATACGACAAGTAAACATGCTACATTATATAAAACAAACTCCATCTTGCCATTCAAAGTTTGATTATCCAAAATACAAATTTAGTTTAAAGTTTACATTGCAACAAAAGATAATTGTTTGAAAGTTTACAACATCATTTCGAAACACAGATCAAGGTTTTGCTTCCTATATCACCGCAAGGAGGCGAGATATAGCAAACAAATCCGTCAAAAGGTGGCAATGGAGAATGGACACTAAACATCTTGAAACAAACACTACATCTTGACAAAGACCCGCGGGCATATCCACTAATTTCCTGAAATACATGTAAGTTAAAAATCGTCAACAAAAGTTGGTGTGAATTCATGCAGATTGTGTAAAATGTAAGTGTTGTAATTGTATAAAACATGGTATGTAATTGTAAAATGTAAGTTTGTAAGTTGTAATGAAAGGGAATCGAGATCGCTAATGTTTTGCAAGGACATTAACATTTGTGACGACATAGGAAGTATCCAAACCTAGGCGACTTTTAACATCGTCTACCCTATGACTGTGAACCAAAGCACTCAATGACTATGTGTTGTCAAGAGAGTGAGGCTGCCCGGCCCTGCTAGATCTAACCCTTGTTCTTTCGGTCTAAACTAGATTGATGGTGCTTACGTATACCCTATTCGTGACATGATCTATGTATGATTCCTTTGTTTATAACATACCATTGTACATGTATTTTCTCCAAAGTTTAGAAAACAGTAAAAATATTTAAAAGTGGGGACATGAACTCACTGATTTGCGTCTCGTGCGTCAAGCTTCACCGGCGTCCGCTACTTGAGTGTCGTAACCTATAGACGTTCTAAGTATGTTAAACACCTAACTTGTAAATCCCTGTAAGGAATCTAAAAAATGTCCCAATACGACTCGTAAGTGAAAACCCTGACCCCTGAAACCTTACTGTGCATGAAAATCAAGAAAATCAAGATTTATGGTCTTCAGGCGGGCCGCGTAAGGTTGAGCATATCTTTACGCGGGCCACGACAGCTCATAACTTATCCGGGACAGCAACCAGGCCACGTGGCAGACCTAGGTGTGACACGCTAGCCCTAATCTACGAAATAGGTGTCCACGCGGGCCGCGTAAGGTTTAGCTGATGGTTTACGCGGGCCGCGACAAAGCCAATTTTCAGCTATAAATAGCTTGGCTCCTGAGCAGTTCTGTGGTGTCGAAACCAAAACTCAAAAACGAAGTTAGGCTACTCAAAAGTCAAAATTACTTTCAATTTTAGTGGGGTACTGCTACGATACAGGGTATTAACTCAATCGCTGCTACGATTCAACGTCCGATCGATTGAAACTATCCAATGGATGTTTAAGTGCTGCCCACATTAGGGTTATGCTTTGTCATTCGTCGTGAATTCGATGGATGTTTAAGTATCGCACTTTGTCATTCGTTGTGAGGGTTTAATCTCGTGAGTTATCGTAAATGTTGTATTAGTTACTAACCTAGTTCGTGTGCATGTTGGTTAAATTTAGGTTAAAAGGCTAATCAGTAGGCTAAACTCTGCCCGTATAAATCTGCAATGTGAGTCATTCTCTTTTTATCAAACTTTGATTTCAAAATTATGTTATTTTCAAAGTTATAATTACAGGGATTAAGTCTTTGTAATCTCCATATTACAGCCGGTATGTGGGGTTTTGTATACATTACTTGATAACCGTCACCATTGGACAACGGGTTAGCCAAGGGGTGATATGACCATAATCACAGACACCATTGGATAGCCAATAGGTGGTCGAGTGATAAATACAGTGGGTAGATGGTTGATATAGAAACATTGTAATCGCTCTTAATACTGTAAATTATAACAACACGTCATTTTAGTAAAAAGAATGATTCACCAGTATTTCCCCGCTGACAAAATATTTTTCAAACATGTTTCAGGTGAACTGTTGTGATCCAGGAAAAGTGCCGCGAAGCACTACAAGTTTAAAGAAGTGGCTCAATATAAATAAAGAAACATGTTTTGTAAAATAAAATATTTCTCAGTGAAATCACCTTATTGTAAACAACCAGGGCTTTATCCCGAATTATGAAATAAAATAATCGGACATTTTCAGCTTTAAAAAGATCCTGATAAAATCTTCCGCTGTCGTATAAATTAAATACCACGGGTTCCTGTCCCGCGGCTCCTGACCGGGTCAAACCGGGGCTGGGGCCGTGACAGGAAAAGGTGGTATCAGAGCTACTGATTGAGCCACTGATTTAAGCCAATTAAGTATTTAGAAAATACTTAATTTTACTGATTGCCATTTTTGTGATTTTGTGTTTTATTATTTGAATATTTGTTTACAGTATGGGTAAGCAAAGACTTTCGGATATCTACCATAAATTAGATACTTCACCAAAAGAAAAGGGAAGTTCATCCCAATCAAATTCCTCAAGATACTCAGTAGATACTGAGGAAGGAATATTTGTTCAAAAGGCACAATATGAGGAACCACTTTCTCCTAATAAAAGAAGTTTGATTATTAGGAAAAGTCAGGATAAAATAAAGAAATTACAACCAAAAGAAAGGAGAGTTAATCAAGAAACCCAGAATCTAGGCAGTAACCCACCATGGGAAGACAAGTTAGATGAAAAATGGGCAGATCTCTATATGCTAGCCACTATAGCAGTAAATACAAATCTTTAAATACCCTGACTCAAGTTTTAGCACCTTAATCACCTACAAGCCAGAAACTTTACCTAGTAAATAAATAAGTTTACAATAAACCCTAATATGTTTTAATTTTCAGTTATCCTTTGTAGTTAAATTAATCACACGGTATGCAATAATACTTGAAGGTTATCTGTGAAATTTTGTTATAACATTTAAACTTAGTATTTTCCATATATGCTAAACAGCATGAATGAGTTATCTGAAGCCCTTCAGAATCTCAATCTTTATCCAGTAAAAATAGAAGTTTCTAAAGACTTTACTGGTTATATACCCGATGTGGAAGAACCTATGGAATTCAATGCTCCACCTCTGGAAAAAACCAAAGCCTAAGAAAAGGAGAAGATTCGTAGGCTGGATGCGTGTACGCAGAAGAAAACCAGTAACTAGAAAGATTCCCAAAATAGAGAATCCCATAGATAAAGGAAAAGGGATTGAGATGGGGGAAGGTGTTAGGCAAACAGAAATGGAAATTGGGGAAGTTCGAGGCAAGCTAAGGAATTACCACTACAGGAAGAATTGGATCGCATACTGGCAGGCTGTGATATCATTAGCCCTATCAATACCAACCTTTACCCTTATCCTGCTGAAACTCAACTTCCAATAAATTTGAAACCAGCCATTCCAGAACCTTTAATCCATACTCAACCTTTAGGAATGGACGAATGGTGGAATAATGACTGGCAGTTTCAAAACCCTTATACCTTTTTCCCTCAGTTCGACCCAGAACCTATACCAAACCCACCAATGAGCAATGAAAACTTAGCTGAACTCCGCCAATTTGGCGAGGAGCTGATAGGTGCAGGGAATATGATTCGGGAGGTAGGAGAGCAAATCTCTTGGAAATACGACAAGAGGGAACGTCGCTACTAAAGTACTCAGGGATAGGATGGTGGTAAAGCTGTGATTGTATAATAATAATAAAATAAAATCTGTAAAATAACTTACAAATAAAACCTTTGTAAGATAAACGGTGTGTAATGACGCATAATAATATAAAATGGGAATCGAGAAATCGATAATTTTGGCTATATGTATTTTGTGAAATTGCATGATTGTTTTGTATAATTGTTATTTACTTTATACTAATAAATTATATATATATTAATTATCAGATGGAAAACGCTAATAATGAACCAGTGAACGAGGTTAACCAATCTGAGCAACAAGATCAATTTCTGAATAGGCAAGATATCGAGAATATCGTTGCTCAGGGAATAGCCAATGCTATTCCAGCAATTCTTGCTGCTGCCCAGAAACCTGTTGAACCTCAACAAATCATTCCTAGTAAACGTACTCAAGAAGATAACTTCAGTAATAGTGTAAACGGAGGCGGCAACCCTACTAATCACGATAATGATCCACGACAGGCCCCACTCCCTAAGAAAATGAAAGTTGCAACGCCTGGTTGCACTTACAAAGAATTCCTTGCTTGTAAACCAGCTGAATTTGCAGGAAATGAAGGGGCAACTGCAGCACTGCATTGGTTAGAGAAAACCGAGGCAGTAATTACCATAAGTAAATGTGCTGAAGAAGACCAAGTCATGTATGCGTCAAATCTTTTTAAAGAAGGGGCGTTAGAATGGTGGAATACTGTTCTACAAGCTAAAAGAAGAACTGTGGTGTATGCCATGCACTGGGAAGAATTTAAGAATCCTGTAGAAAGAAAATTCTGTCCCGAGTATGAAAAGGAACAAATGGCAAATAAGTTCCTGACCCACCGGATGGTGGATGTAGACTGTCGAGGGTATACTTCGACATTCTTCGAATATGCTAGAATGGTACCAACACTGGCTTCGCCAGAACCGGTACTTATTTCTCGCTATATTTGGGGATTGATTAGCGAAATCCGTAATATCGTTAAAGCTGCGAGACCTCGCACTATTGACGATGCGGTAGAATTAGCTAACACCCTAACTGATGAGCTGGTACGCACAAGAGATGAAAATAGAAAGAAGGAACTGGCTCATAAAATTACCCAAGGATTTCGTGTGGGTAATAATAGCAACTTCAAGAAGAGAGGAACAGGGCAATCTTCAACTCCGCCATTCTGCGGAAATTGCAGAAAGAAGCATTTTGGAAAATGCAATACAACCTGCAACTTTTGCAAAGTTGAAGGACATCGTGAAGAAGACTGCAGAAAGAAAACAAGGATCTACTATAACTGTGGAGAAGTGGGACATTTCAAAACAGAATGCCCTAAATTGGTCAAACCAGCAGACAATAAAGCCAAACCAGCGTACGGAGCTACCAAGAAGAATGTTCGAGCCTTCCAATTAACTACTCATGAGGCAGAACTCATTCCAGATGTGATAGCCGGTACGTTCCTAGTTCACAACGTTTATGCAAAAATATTATTTGACTCTGGTGCAAACCAAAGTTTTATAAATACTTCATTCTGCCAAGCACTTAAGTTACCCTTAACT
Organism: Helianthus tuberosus; assembly: GCA_030545235.1. NCBI lineage: Eukaryota > Viridiplantae > Streptophyta > Magnoliopsida > Asterales > Asteraceae > Helianthus > Helianthus tuberosus. Next base: position 93,411,005 of record CM060394.1, on the reverse strand, counting down.
CAACTTAGGCAGATTTTTACAGTCGAAACGGCAGACGGAAATTCTGTTAAAATAGATAAGATTTTGCAAGAAGGAAATATAGAACTTTCAGGTCATAAATTTCATACAAACCTATTACCAATGAATTTAGCTGGATTCGATGTTGTGTTAGGAATGGATTGGTTAGTAGCCAACCATGCTCGAATTCTTTGTGATAAGAATTCCATAGAAATTCATACACCCACAGGAGAATTAGTGGTGATTACAGGAGATAAACCACGTAAGCCCATGAAATTCATTTCAGAAATGAAATTAGCCAGTTATTCAAGAAAACAAGAAATGGTGTACATGATTTCCGTAATCATTAACACTAAGGGTAAGGAACTTAAGGAAATTCCAGTAGTATCTGAATACCCAGAAGTATTCTCAGAAGAACTACCTGGATTACCACCTGATAGTGAGGTAGAATTTAGAATTTATCTAATTCCTGGAACTACACCGATAGCAAAGGCACCTTATCGGTTAGCACCCATAGAAATGCTAGAACTAAAGAAGCAATTAGATGAATTGTTAAGTAAAGGATTTATACAACCTAGTTCATCCCCTTGGGGAGCACCAGTGTTGTTTGTAAAGAAAAAGGATGGTTCGATGAGAATGTGTATTGATTATAGGGAACTGAATAAAGTTACAATTAAGAATCGATACCCATTACCTAGGATTGATGATCTTTTCGATCAACTTCAAGGAGCTAGATACTTTTCTAAGATCGATTTACGCTCCGGATATCATCAATTAAAGGTACAAGAAGAAGATATACCTAAAACTTCTTTCAGAACTAGGTATGGTCATTACGAGTTTACAGTCATGCCCACTACAAGAAAAGTGACCATTAGATACTAAATTATTAGGGACTGATATATCAGTCCCTAATACGTAATATTTGAGACTGATTTATCAGTCACTGATAATATTAGGGACTGATTTCTATGCACCATATATTAGTTACTAGAAATCAGTCTCTAATATCTAAACACCTTAATTGAGACTGAATTTCAGTCGCAAATATGTTTGCATGGTATGGCGTTTTGGAAGGACGATTATTGACTAGTAAATTTTAGTCTCAAATATGTTCCCTCTATAATGAAAAATGACACATCTATGTTGGAGACTAATATTCTGTCTCCAATATAGATGGAACATATTAGGGACTGAATATAAGTTATTAATATTTTCAAGACAACCATAATTAGGGACTGATATTCAGTTTTGAATACCTTTTTATATAGGAAATGATTGGTGACTAATTTTCAGTGTCCAAATATGTTAAAACTTTTCGAAAACTTATTAGGAACTGATTTTCAGTCTCCAAAGTTTTATACAGACATAAGAAACAGTGACTGATACTTAGTCTCTAATAATCGATGCAAATCATTGTATTTTAAAGAAGAAATTACGAACTCAAAATTAGTCCTCATATTTATTGTAACATACTACATTATGGACTAGTATTTAGTTTAAGAAAAGAATTTTTTTTTATAAACAAGCCCAACCCGAGCTTCACTTATCAGGCTCCAGCATAGTTAAGTTTAGGCTCGACTCGGCTTGTTTACACCCTAGTGAATTCGATCAACTGTTATAAAAGAACTAAAGACTGGAAATCAGTCTCTAAAGTACTTGTAAAAACCATATTGGACACTAGTATTTTGTGCACAAAGCTTATTTGTAGGTATAAGATCATGGATAACCTAAACACTATTTAAAAAAAAGCATATGCATTATACATTTAACATAATACATGATATTTCCAAAATTGGTCTAAATGAATATAAAATAAGCGCAAAGTTCAAGAAAATACATAATAAAATTATTAACATCTAAATCAACCGATTGCAGCACATTAACAACCTTCACACGTCCAAGTAGCACAAGCCTCTAAAACACATCATTGAGCTCAATCCAAACCAAAATCGAGTGTTGTTCAACTTTGCCAAACTTTATTAAATACTAGGTTTGATTCCTTCCTTAATAATTATACTTTTACCTGCAAACATAATATTTACAGTAAATGATTAGATAACATAAAACAATTATACTATTACATATATATATTAGTTCGAGACTAGTACTTGGTGAAATTTAAATAATCAAAACTCTTACAAAATTTATAGAATGAACATTATCAATCATCATTGTCTGACTCATCATTTTCAATTTCATTATTGGGCTTATCAGCATCTGACTCATCCAAATTTGTCTCTGAATCAAAATCTTCCATGCTATGATCAGAATCATCTATCTCATCAGTAATAAAACCATCTATAGTGCCATCAGAATAATGTTGAACATCAACAGTTTCAACAATTTCATCTTCAACATCTTCACGATGAAGGTTCACATCTTCTAACATATCTTCTGCATTCTGATTTTCTGGAATATCCCACAAGTGCCTATGGGTAATTCTTTCAATGATTTTCCATTGTGAATTTGGTTTAAGTATATCATTTATATAAAACACTTGTTTTGCCTGGTTTGCTAAAATGAAAGGATCATCCTTATAAGCATGTCGGGACGTGTCTATGCTTATGAAATGAGGTTCAAATATCACATGCTTTCTTTGTCACACCCTGGCTTTGCGGAAGCGTGGTTAATTTTGGTGTGACTTCTTAATACCATAGCTTAATCATAACAAAGCTATATGAATTTAAAAACCATGCAAGTCATCATTAAGTTTAGAAATCAACATACAATTCCATTGTTTTAAACATACGACCAAACCATGTTCAGTAAACATTACAACTTATAACAAACATAAACGAGGGTTAAGGATTGTGTCTTGTCCAGGTAAGAGAACACAACCCCTAATCCTTGATGACTTCATGAAGATTGCAGCGGAAAACGTTCATACCGTGCCAGAATCCGTTTAATTTCCTGAAATACATGTGAGTTGAAAAATCAACAATAATGTTGAGCGAGTTCATGTGCAAGTGAGTAAGTAAAACACTTGTAAGTATAAAAGTTTCCTGGTATGTAGCAGTGTAAGAGGACTTGTGATCACCAATGGTTTGCAAGGCCATTAGCATGTTGTGAAATGCAAGTAAGTAAGACACAACCCTAGCCGATTTTGCGTTGGGTACCAAGTCACTCCGGATCCGTTCTGTTAGTCCTCCGAGAGGCCTGTTCTGTTGGACCGGGAGCTGGGCTCGCTACACCCAGATAGATCTACCGCTCGAGTCCCTCGGGGTTCTAACTACCCATTCACATGATCTAAACCTCCTTACGTTATTCATACCGTGTAAAAAGTACTTGTAAACAAAGTAACATGTATTTCACCCCCGCAGTTAAGAAAACTGAAAACAGTTAGAGAAAAGGGGGACATGAACTCACAGTGAGTGCGTATCTCAATCAAGCGTCTCCAATATAGTAAGCTGTGCAACGACCTACAAGTGCTAATTCTATTAGTCGGACGGCCGTGCTTTAGCTTTACAGTTTATGTCTTTGGGAAATAGTTAGACAACTATTTCGTGTTTATGTTTCGTATACACTTGGTAGTTATTCTTCTTCCCAAGGATGGGGGATACAATACATGTGCGTAAGTTACGTTTTATCAATCTTGTGGTAATGTAATTACCGGTGTAACTTATATGTTTGTGGAAGCGTTCGCAAAGTTTTGGAATCATTAACGCTTGTAAATATTATTTTTACCCTAAAATAATATTTATGTGTTTCACAAAATAATCATAAACGGTGTTGTGACAAATATGTTTATCACGTTAATCTTTGTGAAAATCCCACCTCCGAATATTTAGTAAAATATAGTGCTGGCGAAATTTATGTTTTGAAAACATGTCCAAAGATAGTTCTAACACTTGTTGTGTAAAAAGTCTAAGTGTTAGGTTTTTAGAAAATTTCGCCAGAGTTTCCTCTGTAACTGGAGGTGGCCACGCTTTCAAGCGTATCATTTTCTTTTAACAAATCCATTCAACAACCTTCTTTACTCAATCAAACAATTTCCGACACATCAAACTAGTCGACAAGTATGTAAATCGCATAATCGCATGAACTTGCAGTTTTTCCGAATCTATATTGTAAACACCCTTTATATATGTAGATCTTTACGTAAAGTAGCTTTAATCTTGTAAAAACCTTGTGACTAACGAAAATCCGTCTTTACAACTTCTAGTCATTTTTCCCAAAAATAGTTATTTGTCGGATCTTTTCATTTCACAAGTGTCTACACACTTGTGGTTTATAAAATCATATTTATTAGTGTAAGATCCATCTTTAGAAAAACATGATTTCTTTAAAGTGTGGTCTTTCAAAAATACCACTTGCAGATACGTAGATCTGCTAGTTTTAAACACCATTGTACCGGTTAAATCACTTTTACACAAGTAAAATTCTTTTCACAAGTTCATGTCTCTAAAATGTGGTAGTGTTTCACCTTTAACCCTTTTATCTTTCAAAAACAAGCTTGTGTGATGATACATGATTTTACAAAGTCGGGTTAAACGAAGATTCGAGCTACCACATTATAGATCGGGTCTAGATAAACACAAATTTCAAGTCCTACGACTTTTACACAAGTTGTATGCTATTAACCACCATTTTTGTGATTTTAGTAGACTTTAAAGTTCCAAAACGCATGTTAACGATATTTCACCGATAAAATTCCTTTTAACCACATTAAACAAGCTTAAATATGAGTTTTACGTGATATACCTCTAGCTCGGGGCTAGGGAAGAATCGTGACGAAAAACGCGTGGATAAAAGCTAACGGTGGAGGTCCTTCGTGTTCCGCTTGCACCAAAGCTCCTAAAACGCGACTTGTGAGGCTTGACTATACTTGGAATGATGAGGACTAAAGTCGAAAATATGATGGTTGTGTGGGTAGAGTTCGGCCGAAGGTGGGGAGGGCAAGAGAGAAAAAAAAGTGTGTTGGTAAAAATGTTAAGTGATAATCTCATGTGCTTAGTAGGTATTTATAGAAAATTCTAAGTGTTGTTAACCCTTGGTCCATGTGCTTCCTTGATATTAGACAACCTTCCTTAAACAAATCAACTAGGTACAATTGTGTCCCCTTGGTTCATGGGGCCGGTTATGGCATGGGGTGGGGCTAGTTCGATCCAAGCTTGTTTAGTTAGGGGTTTAGTTTAGTTAATTAGGTTAAGTTAAATAGCTAACTCCGTTAGTTACGTGTAACATGTTATGACGGGTGTTAGGGTAACCAGGGACCCTAACTGGCTCAGAAAAATAATAATAGTGAAAATACTAATATTTTCATGTCCCGGGTATAGTCCGGTTGTTCGGTTGGATAGTAATCCGTTAAAGTGTTACAAAAGACTTTAAAGTGTCGTTATTGCATTTTAGTGACACATTTTGTTTTCCCGACACTTTAGAAGGTGTCTAGTAATATTTTCTCATTTTCTGGCACTTTACTAGTCAGCTAGAAGCTGGTTAAATTATTAAAGTGCTGTGTTTGGTACTTAAAGTACGTTTTTGGCACATCCGAATCAGTGTATCTTATCCCTAGAGACGCGGTAACACAACCCTTATATCCTACACTCACTACCAGTGTAGCCAAAATATATGAGGCTCTTAACAGGCCTTAGAGGCAGTATTTGCCTGATGCTGGTTATATCAGCATGTTCACTGTGTATCCGTTTAGTGCTACTGTGCTTTTTGTGCATCATGTTTGTCACTAGGGTTCAGTATTTAAATAATGTAGTGACAGCAAATAAAGTATGATGCAAGTAAGTGCATGAATCAGTATGCAGGTAGCAGTTCATCAGCTAGTTCAATCAAGCACAGTAATTAAGCAGTAATTAATCAGTAATTAAGTTGTACGGATACCTGGTTTAGTGCGGGTTGTCACATTCTCCCCCCGTTAAATAAATTTCGTCCCGAAATTTAAGTTCTGCTTGTAGAAGCAGGGTTCTTAGGAAATAGGTGGGGGTATTTTTCTTTCATCCGGTCCTCACGCTCCCAGGTGAATTCAGGACCATGTCTGGCATTCCAACGAACTTTGACGAGTTTGACATTGCTCCGGCGGGTCTTGTTAACTTTCCAATCCGTGACCTCGACAGGTTCTTTAACGAAGTGGAGCGTGTCGTCAATATGAATCTCGTCGGTAGGAATGGCAACGTCAATTTGAGTTGGACTTTTCTTTAGATTGGATACATGAAATGTATCGTGAACACCATTTAGTTCAGCGGGTAGGTCCAACTTGTATGCTACCGTCCCAATTCTTTCTAGAATTCTAAGGGGACCAATGTAGCGTGGATTTAACTTTCCGCGCTTTCCAAAGCGTGCTACCCCTTTCCAGGGTGAGACCTTCAGTAAAACCATTTCTCCAACTTGAAAATCCACATGCTTCCGGTTTGGATCCGCGTAGGCCTTTTGCCTGTGGCGAGCGGCTTCGATGCGTTTAAGAATTTGCGCGATCTTGTCTGTCGTCTCTTGGACGATCTCGGGACCAGCAAGCTGCCTATCACCTGCGTCAGACCAACATAGTGGGGATCGGCACTTGCGTCCGTATAGGGCCTCAAAAGGCGCAACACCAATACTGGTGTGGTAGCTGTTGTTATATGAAAATTCGACCAAGGGTAAGTGTTTATCCCAGCTACCGCCTAAATCCATGACACATGCCCTCAGCATGTCCTCCAAAGTTTGTATCGTGCGCTCGCTCTGGCCGTCAGTTTGCGGATGGAACGCAGTGCTCAGATTCAATTGTGAGCCAAAAGATTCTTGGAAGGATTGCCATATTCTTGACACAAATCTTCCGTCTCTATCAGAGATGATCGAGAGAGGTACTCCATGACGTGCTACGATCTCTCTCAAGTAAATTTCCGCAAGTTTACTAGTACTGTCTTTCTCCTTGATTGGCAGAAAGTGTGCGGATTTTGTTAGGCGGTCAACTATCACCCAAATCATATCCTGGCCTCTTGGCGTTCTTGGCAGTTTCGTAACAAAATCCATTGAGATTTGTTCCCACTTCCACTTGGGAATCTCAGGTTGTTGCAGAAGTCCCGAAGGCTTCTGGTATTCTGCCTTGACCTTAGCGCACGTTAAACATTTGCTCACGTAAACAGCAACGTCGCCTTTCATCCTAGGCCACCAATAGTAATTTTTGAGATCTTGGTACATCTTATCCGATCCAGGGTGGATAGAGTACCGTGACTTGTGCGCTTCGTTGAAAATAACTTCCCTTAATCCACCAAACAGAGGAACCCAAATCCTTTTCTCAAAACATAATGTTCCTTCCTCGTTTGGTACCAAAAGCTTCTCCATTCCACGGAAATATTCTTCCTCAAGGTTTCCCTCCTTGAGAGCTTCCTTTTGTGCAGCACGAATGCGCGAGGGAAGATCGGTTCGTATGATCATTTCCAAAGCTCTAACCCTTATGGGCTTGATTCTTTCCTTTCGACTTAGGGCATCGGCGACCACATTCGCCTTCCCTGGATGATACTTGATCTCGCAGTCGTAATCGTTTAGCAATTCAACCCATCGTCTCTGCCTCATATTCAGCTCTTTCTGGTTGAATATGTGTTGCAAGCTCTTGTGATCTGTGAAGATTGTGCACTTCGTACCATACAGGTAGTGTCTCCAGATCTTTAAGGCAAATACCACGGCGCCAAGTTCTAAATCGTGTGTGGTATAGTTCTTTTCGTGCACTTTCAGTTGGCGCGATGCATAAGCAATAACTTTTTGGCGTTGCATCAACACGCAACCCAATCCCTGACGCGATGCGTCGCAGTATACCACAAAATCGTCAGTACCTTCCGGTAGTGCTAAGATTGGCGCATCACATAGTTTGTTCTTTAATAACTGAAAGGCTTCTTCCTGTTTGATTCCCCAATCAAACTTCTTGTCTTTCTGTGTGAGCGCGGTAAGGGGTTGAGCGATCTTTGAAAAACCTTCTATGAATCTTCTATAGTAGCCAGCCAAACCCAAGAATTGTCGAATCTCGGTTGGCGTCGTAGGCGTTTCCCAATTCTTGATAGCCTCGATCTTTGTGGGATCAACATGAATTCCATCCCCATTAACCACATGTCCAAGAAACTGGACTTCGCGTAGCCAAAACTCGCACTTGGAGAATTTGGCGTACAATTGTTCTTTCTTTAGCAGCTCCAATATGGTTCTAAGATGCTGTTCGTGTTCGGCCTTGGTTCTTGAATAAATCAAGATGTCGTCGATGAATACAATCACGAACTTGTCGAGGTATGGCTTACAAACTCTATTCATTAGATCCATGAATACCGCAGGTGCGTTTGTCAAACCAAATGGCATAACGAGGAACTCGTAGTGTCCATAACGAGTTCGGAAGGCTGTTTTCGGGATGCTTTCCTCCTGTATCCTTAATTGATGGTATCCAGATCGAAGATCGATCTTAGAGTAACAGCTTGAACCTTGAAGTTGGTCAAACAGATCATCAATTCTTGGTAGTGGATATCTATTCTTGATCGTCAGCTTGTTCAACTCTCTGTAGTCAATGCACATCCGAAAACTACCGTCCTTCTTTTTAACAAACAGGACTGGAGCTCCCCAAGGCGAGAAGCTTGGTCTAATAAAACCCTTGTCTAACAACTCTTGAAGTTGTGTCGACAGTTCCTGCATCTCAGATGGAGCAAGTCTGTAAGGTGCCTTAGCTACAGGCGCGGCGCCTGGAACTAAGTCGATGTGAAACTCCACTTGCCTCTGAGGTGGCAGTCCGGGTAAGTCTTCTGGAAAGACTTCTGGATACTCCCTTACGACAGGGATGTCTTCGATCCTTGGCTCGGCAGCCTTCTTATCCACGATGTGTGCCAGAAAAGCAACACATCCTTTCTGCAAACACTTTCTTGTTTTCAAGCAGCTGATAATTCTCAACGGCGTCTCACGCTTCTCTCCATGTACAACAATGGTCTCACCATCATCAGTTGGAATACGAATCACTTTTTCGTGGCAAACTATCTCCGCTTTGTTGCCAGATAACCAATCCATTCCTACGACCACGTCGAAACTTCCCAATTGGACTGGTAGTAGATCCAAAGTAAACTCTCGTTCTCCCAATTCTATCACACAGCCTCTGATTACTTCGTTGGCTTCAACTAACTTTCCGTTAGCTAATTCGATCGAGTAGGGAATGTCTAACTTATTTGCGGCTAACCCAAGCATATTCTTAAATTCTAATGATACGAAGCTATAGTCGGCACCAGTATCAAACAGAACAGATGCATAGCGTTGATTGATAGGGAACGTACCAGTGACAACGTTGGGATCCTGGCGCGCTTCCCGTGCACCGATCTGAAATACCCTTCCACGGGCTTGGTTCAATCCCGGGCAATCCTTTTTGAAGTGCCCAATGTCACCGCAATGAAAACATCCTAATCTCTTACCACTTCCCGCACCATCCATAACTGGCGGGTTGTTCTGGTTGGCATTTCCGGCTTGAATAGCATTGTTGTTTCGATTATTCCCCTGTTGGCGACCTCCAAAACCACCACGGTTGTTATTCCTATTTTCAGATCCTCCCTGGCCTCCCCGGCCAGTACCAACCCAACAGGTGTCCTTCAAATGACCACGTTTCCCACATACTTCGCATACTTTCAGCCTACATTGACCCGAATGGTGGCGTTGACAGGTATTGCATCTGGGCTGGGTGCCCATGTATCCTCTTCCTTTCCTTCCACTGCCAGCTGCACCCTGAGCTGGCGTGCTTGGTGCTCCTCTCTTACCATCACCGCTAACACTTTGTTTGAAGTTCGAAAACTTTCTTTTGTTAACCCCCGATGACTCGACATGAGTCTCTTTCTCCTTTGCCTTAACATCACCAAACTTGTTCAGGCGAATCGCCTCTTCTGTGAGAGCCACGCTCAAGTCAATCGCCTCGGTAATCGTCGCAGGCTTTGAAGAGGTTACCATGCTTATTATTTGGGGAGCCAAACCCCAAATGAAGCGCTCGATTCGCTTGTATTCAGGCGTAACCATGTAAGGGACCACTTGAGATAAGTCGTGAAACCTCTGGACGTATTCTGCAATCTTTGGTCCATCCATCTTTAAGTGCCAAAATTCAGTCTCCAGCCTTTGAATTTCTGCGCGTGAACAGTACTTTTTGCGCATCAGTTCTTTCAATTCGGCCCAAGTCAGGGCGTAGGCGGCAGCTTCGCCTAGTGTTTGTACTTGTAGGTTCCACCAGGATAGGGCTCCATCTAGAAACCGCCCTGAAATGTATGTGACTTGCTGATCCTCAGCGCACTTGCTCATGCGTAAAACAGAATCGGTCTTCTCAGCCCAGCGGGTAAAGGCAACTGCACCTCCTGTGCCATCGAAGTTAACTGGTTTGCAGTCCAAGAACTGCTTGTAGGTGCACCCTGCACGTATGTTAAAACATATGTTTGGCATTAGCATCATTGCTAAAGATATCCAGCTAGGTCATGGTAGGTTCAAATGGCGTGGTATTACCGTGAGGTGGATTGTTATTGCCCTGGTTAACACTTCCGCTCGCTCCTGGCTGAGATGCTGCGTACTGTGCTATGGCAGCTGCAATGACTTGCTGTAGCTCTGCCTCATTAGTAGGCATTGGCATTGGCGTAGGGCGTTTTGGCGGCATCTTCTAAAAAAAATGTTTCACATAGGTTAGGTCATAGCAAGTGAAGTGTACGTATGCATTCAACAATACCAACACATAACATCTCATGTTATCAACAAGTCAATCACATAACCTCTTATGTTATAGGACATAAACAATTGATTGAACATCGCATGTGATGAGAATATTGCGATTGTATTGCCACAATTCGAGACCACAATGTAAAGCTCACGAGTACACCACCATATCATACTACATCAATGACCTAGTAGGGGACGACCCTAGACAAGTCGTGCGATCGCTGGACATGTTCAGGAGTCTCTGGTTCGTCCATTCAGATTTCAGGACTCCGCGTCAAGTTTCCGAATTCCAGTCTTCAACAACATTTCCTCTCAATCGTTTCCTTGAGCTCGTCCCAGCTCAGTGTATAAGCAACGTATGTGCCAAGGGTCTGAACCTGGAGGTTCCATTAAGAGAGTGTGTCATCTAGAAATATCCCCGAGATGTAGGTAACACTCTGTTGGGGCGAACAGTTACCCATTCTTAGAATGGAGTCGGTCTTCCCGGACCAGCGAACAAATGCAACGGTGCCTCCTGTTCCATCAAAGTTCAAAGGCTTGCAGTTCAGGAACTGTTTATAGGTGCAGCCAGTTGGAGGGTTATCTCTAGTAATGTCATCGTTGTACAAAGAGTGGAGGGCTTCATGTCGTGCATTTATCTGTGAGATGCGTTCTTGCAACTCGGCTTCTGTCCTTGGCAACGTACTGGTGTTTGTGTCACGCCTGGGTGACATTCCCTTTCATTGAAGTGGCGTGAAGCGGGTTAGAAAACGTTTCAATTGTCTATGGGGTATATATAGCAACGTAAGCCATCATGTAAAACACCCCATTTCACACGCAAATATACTCACTGTATAAGTGGGGAAATAAATTCCTGAGCCTTCACATAGGCTTGTCAATTTGGCTTGTTGCTTGTAATAGAATGAACTCGAGGCTACATCGCCTAGATCATTTGTGTTTAAGTTATTTCCTGCTGCATTGGTTATCATTAGCTTGGCCTGCAGAGTCCACCAGGATTCCTGTGCACTACAAATCGTTATTACGTGGGCCCCCGTAATAATAAATTGTCTTGCACAGTTACCCCAAATTTTCTCTCATCCAAGCAGATGATCAATCAAGGAGCAACAGCCGGTGCATTGGCATGAACAGGGTCATACTCCAATGCGGGGTCAGGAGCAACGCCTGGCTCAGGGGCCACGGCTAGCTTCGAATCAAAAACTCCATCTTAAAATCAGCTGGATCAACAATCACCGGGGTTACAGGATCCCCCAAGGGCTGGTCTAAGTGCATGAACTCAATGTCATGGTCTGGATCAACACCAGGCGGAAAAACAGAATTGTCCTCTTAATCGCGATCAAACTCAAAGCTGTGTGTGGGATCCGGTGCAGCTGATGATGCCATATCAGGGTCGGCGTCGTGTAAGTGGTGCTGCATTCCCTGTATGTGTGAAGACGCGGATGTCAGAGACTCAAATGAGTCTGGGATAGGGGGATGAGTTTCCCCTACAGGAGCGTCCGCATGCAGTAGTCTAATGCTAGCAGCGAGAGGGCCTCGCCCTCAAGTGGGTCCTCCTCTTAATAGTTCGACATCGTCTTCAGAGGCAATGTCGGGGGTATATCAACAACGAGATAAGCGGCAAGGGGCACAGGAGCAGGGATCACTGCCAGTGGCAAATTCCCAACAAGGTAGCCATTAGTAGGCTCTGCTACGACTTCAGGCAGCGCACAGAGGACTGAGAGTCGTCGTTGTCTGTGCCGGTAGTATCAGAAATGTACACCTCGTGCTTCGATGAAACTATGTCGTCTGATACTATGGTCATGGGATTTGTAGTGTCCGTCTTTCTGGTATATGCTGAAAGCATGATGTTTGTAACACAAACGCATATACGTATAATAATCAATCATATATAGTCATATAAACATGTAGTCATCACGTAACATTCAAATTATCCTTCTAGTCCCACTAGCCAACACTTCTAGTCCCACTAGCCAACACTTCTAGTCCCACTAGCCAACACTTCTAGTCCCACTAGCCAACACTTCTAGTCCCACTAGACCGAACCTCAGCCCTCCAAGCTGAACTTATAATTAATAAAATGTGCTCAACATTTGTTTAAAAAAAGTGTGGATCTGGACTTAAGTGGTATGCAGAAAAATGTTTTCGTGAGAGCCCTAGTGATCATAGTCTAGACTCGAGAGAGAATCCTAGTTCGCTATGATCAGAGCTCTGATACCAAGCTGTCACACCCTGGCTTTGCGGAAGCGTGGTTAATTTTGGTGTGACTTCTTAATACCATAGCTTAATCATAACAAAGCTATATGAATTTAAAAACCATGCAAGTCATCATTAAGTTTAGAAATCAACATACAATTCCATTGTTTTAAACATACGACCAAACCATGTTCAGTAAACATTACAACTTATAACAAACATAAACGAGGGTTAAGGATTGTGTCTTGTCCAGGTAAGAGAACACAACCCCTAATCCTTGATGACTTCATGAAGATTGCAGCGGAAAACGTTCATACCGTGCCAGAATCCGTTTAATTTCCTGAAATACATGTGAGTTGAAAAATCAACAATAATGTTGAGCGAGTTCATGTGCAAGTGAGTAAGTAAAACACTTGTAAGTATAAAAGTTTCCTGGTATGTAGCAGTGTAAGAGGACTTGTGATCACCAATGGTTTGCAAGGCCATTAGCATGTTGTGAAATGCAAGTAAGTAAGACACAACCCTAGCCGATTTTGCGTTGGGTACCAAGTCACTCCGGATCCGTTCTGTTAGTCCTCCGAGAGGCCTGTTCTGTTGGACCGGGAGCTGGGCTCGCTACACCCAGATAGATCTACCGCTCGAGTCCCTCGGGGTTCTAACTACCCATTCACATGATCTAAACCTCCTTACGTTATTCATACCGTGTAAAAAGTACTTGTAAACAAAGTAACATGTATTTCACCCCCGCAGTTAAGAAAACTGAAAACAGTTAGAGAAAAGGGGGACATGAACTCACAGTGAGTGCGTATCTCAATCAAGCGTCTCCAATATAGTAAGCTGTGCAACGACCTACAAGTGCTAATTCTATTAGTCGGACGGCCGTGCTTTAGCTTTACAGTTTATGTCTTTGGGAAATAGTTAGACAACTATTTCGTGTTTATGTTCCGTATACACTTGGTAGTTATTCTTCTTCCCAAGGATGGGGGATACAATACATGTGCGTAAGTTACGTTTTATCAATCTTGTGGTAATGTAATTACCGGTGTAACTTATATGTTTGTGGAAGCGTTCGCAAAGTTTTGGAATCATTAACGCTTGTAAATATTATTTTTACCCTAAAATAATATTTATGTGTTTCACAAAATAATCATAAACGGTGTTGTGACAAATATGTTTATCACGTTAATCTTTGTGAAAATCCCACCTCCGAATATTTAGTAAAATATAGTGCTGGCGAAATTTATGTTTTGAAAACATGTCCAAAGATAGTTCTAACACTTGTTGTGTAAAAAGTCTAAGTGTTAGGTTTTTAGAAAATTTCGCCAGAGTTTCCTCTGTAACTGGAGGTGGCCACGCTTTCAAGCGTATCATTTTCTTTTAACAAATCCATTCAACAACCTTCTTTACTCAATCAAACAATTTCCGACACATCAAACTAGTCGACAAGTATGTAAATCGCATAATCGCATGAACTTGCAGTTTTTCCGAATCTATATTGTAAACACCCTTTATATATGTAGATCTTTACGTAAAGTAGCTTTAATCTTGTAAAAACCTTGTGACTAACGAAAATCCGTCTTTACAACTTCTAGTCATTTTTCCCAAAAATAGTTATTTGTCGGATCTTTTCATTTCACAAGTGTCTACACACTTGTGGTTTATAAAATCATATTTATTAGTGTAAGATCCATCTTTAGAAAAACATGATTTCTTTAAAGTGTGGTCTTTCAAAAATACCACTTGCAGATACGTAGATCTGCTAGTTTTAAACACCATTGTACCGGTTAAATCACTTTTACACAAGTAAAATTCTTTTCACAAGTTCATGTCTCTAAAATGTGGTAGTGTTTCACCTTTAACCCTTTTATCTTTCAAAAACAAGCTTGTGTGATGATACATGATTTTACAAAGTCGGGTTAAACGAAGATTCGAGCTACCACATTATAGATCGGGTCTAGATAAACACAAATTTCAAGTCCTACGACTTTTACACAAGTTGTATGCTATTAACCACCATTTTTGTGATTTTAGTAGACTTTAAAGTTCCAAAACGCATGTTAACGATATTTCACCGATAAAATTCCTTTTAACCACATTAAACAAGCTTAAATATGAGTTTTACGTGATATACCTCTAGCTCGGGGCTAGGGAAGAATCGTGACGAAAAACGCGTGGATAAAAGCTAACGGTGGAGGTCCTTCGTGTTCCGCTTGCACCAAAGCTCCTAAAACGCGACTTGTGAGGCTTGACTATACTTGGAATGATGAGGACTAAAGTCGAAAATATGATGGTTGTGTGGGTAGAGTTCGGCCGAAGGTGGGGAGGGCAAGAGAGAAAAAAAAGTGTGTTGGTAAAAATGTTAAGTGATAATCTCATGTGCTTAGTAGGTATTTATAGAAAATTCTAAGTGTTGTTAACCCTTGGTCCATGTGCTTCCTTGATATTAGACAACCTTCCTTAAACAAATCAACTAGGTACAATTGTGTCCCCTTGGTTCATGGGGCCGGTTATGGCATGGGGTGGGGCTAGTTCGATCCAAGCTTGTTTAGTTAGGGGTTTAGTTTAGTTAATTAGGTTAAGTTAAATAGCTAACTCCGTTAGTTACGTGTAACATGTTATGACGGGTGTTAGGGTAACCAGGGACCCTAACTGGCTCAGAAAAATAATAATAGTGAAAATACTAATATTTTCATGTCCCGGGTATAGTCCGGTTGTTCGGTTGGATAGTAATCCGTTAAAGTGTTACAAAAGACTTTAAAGTGTCGTTATTGCATTTTAGTGACACATTTTGTTTTCCCGACACTTTAGAAGGTGTCTAGTAATATTTTCTCATTTTCTGGCACTTTACTAGTCAGCTAGAAGCTGGTTAAATTATTAAAGTGCTGTGTTTGGTACTTAAAGTACGTTTTTGGCACATCCGAATCAGTGTATCTTATCCCTAGAGACGCGGTAACACAACCCTTATATCCTACACTCACTACCAGTGTAGCCAAAATATATGAGGCTCTTAACAGGCCTTAGAGGCAGTATTTGCCTGATGCTGGTTATATCAGCATGTTCACTGTGTATCCGTTTAGTGCTACTGTGCTTTTTGTGCATCATGTTTGTCACTAGGGTTCAGTATTTAAATAATGTAGTGACAGCAAATAAAGTATGATGCAAGTAAGTGCATGAATCAGTATGCAGGTAGCAGTTCATCAGCTAGTTCAATCAAGCACAGTAATTAAGCAGTAATTAATCAGTAATTAAGTTGTACGGATACCTGGTTTAGTGCGGGTTGTCACATTCTTCGTCGATCAGTATCAAACCATGTGCATTTGAATAAAACAATACGATAACCTCTTATGAATGACAATTCAATGACTTCATCAAGGTATCCATAGTAATCGTCCTCGATATCATTATGAACGCCCGGTACCGTAACTCCACAATTTTGTGTTTGTCTGCAGTCATCGCTTGACTTAACTAAAAATTTTACTCCGTTCACTATGTATCCCCTTTGTGACGAAACTCGATTATCAGGAAGGCAAGACAGTGCATATAACTCCTCATTAATTTGAGATGGATTGAGCGCATACATCTCTCGAACCTGTTCTCAATTTTCAACATAGTAATCATGTTATTAGAGTGTAGTACAATATCACAAAGTAAAGTAAGTAAAATAGAGTGCGATTGTTACTCGTTTTGCAAACCAATCCGGGAATGTAGACTGTTGCATCTCAGAAAAATCTGATGATTCTGGATGTTGATTTTGTAAAATTAGTAAGTGTTCCCTGCCATGTGTAGATAAACTATAAATTCACTAACATGTGACACTTAATACTAATATACAACCAAATATTAAAAAAAAAACTTACTCTAAGTACGGTTGAACCTCTTGACAATTATTGAAGATAAACCATATTGCTTTCTTCATAAGATTAGTAGGAAGCATATGAACTTCTTTCTTCCCAATACCTCGACCATTCAATCTAAAAATATCTAACGCAAAGCTTCGAGCATCACTAGAGGTTTTGTCAACATTTCTATCACGTTTATCCAACTTTGATTCAACACCTCGTAAATAGTGTGAACAAAATGTTATAGCTTCCTCAACAACATAACCTTCTGCTATCGAGCCTTCAGGTTTTGCTTTGTTTCCAACATATTTCTTTAAATGACCAAGGTATCTTTCGATTGGATACATCCACCTTGATTGCACAGGTCCTCCCAAAATTGCCTCTTGAGGAAGATGCACGCACAAGTGCATCATAACTGTAAAAAATGATGGGGGAAATATTTGTTCAAGCTTGCACAGAATCTTGACTATGTCTTTTTGTAACGCTTCCAACTCTGTGACGTGTAATGTGACTTCAGTAAGTTTCTTGAAAAACTGAGACAGCTCCACTATCGCATCGCGAATTTGTTTTGTCATAAAGGGACGAATTGCAATAGGAATGATGCGTTGTATCAAGACGTGACAATCATGTGATTTAAGCCCATATACCTTACCTTCCTCAACACTTACATTTTTAGCTAAATTTCCAGCATAACCATCTGGAAATCGCACTGAGCTAAGTAAATTGCAAAATTGTTTTCTCTCATCTCGAGTTAAAACATACGAAGCATGTGGTTTAACCCAATGATCATTCTTCCTCACCAAGTGAAGCTCTTTACGTATGTTCATATCTTCCAAATCAAGCCGAGCTTTGTCAGTGTCTTTCGTCTTTCCTTCTATGTTTAACAGGGTTCCTAACACGTTCTCACACACATTTTTTTTCAACATGCATCACGTCAATGTTGTGACGAATCAACAACTTAGGCCAATATGGGAGTTCGAAGAAGATGCTTCTCTTTGACCAGTTTAAATCGTGTGGGTTCCGTTTTCTTTTTTTACCTCCATGAACCTTATGTTTTCCATGCTGATGTATAGTGAGATGTTCTAACTGATGTAAGCAATCATCTCCATTGACAGGTTTAGGTGCAAGCCTAGTCTCTTTCTGTCCATTGAAATCTCGTGCTTTCCTCCAAGAGTGATCAAGTGGAAGAAATCTCCTATGGCCTACAAATGCTATTTTATCTCGTATATATATACTACTTGAATCCTCATTGCATATTGGGCATGCCTTGTATCCACTCGTGCTCCATCCGGATAGGTAACCATATGCAGGAAAATCATTAATTGTCCACAGAAGTGCAGCACGCATGTTGAATGTTTGTTTTGATTCGCAATCATATGTTTCAACACCCGTATCCCACAGAAGTTTCAACTCATCTATAAGCGGACGTAAAAATACATCAATATCCTTTCCTGGTGAATCTTTTCCAGGAATCAACAATGCTAACATAAATGAAGCATCGACCATAGACTTCCAAGGAGGCATATTGTATGGTATGAGCATTTTCCAGACAAGTTTGTAAATTTGCATTTTCTTTCCAAAATAATGCACAATCATGTTTACACGCATGGATAGATTCGTATCCAAGTCCAAGAGTACGTAAATACTTTTTCGCTTCATAATGGTTCTTCGGCAAGTTTGCGTCCTTGAAAGCCCGACTAAATAAATTCAGAATCATATCCATTGACACATTTGTCATTTTACATGTTACCTTGACATTCATCAACTCCAATAAAAAGCCTAGTACAGAAAACTCATCACACCCTGGGTATAAAGGCTTCATCATATCGACAAATAACTTCTCCACATTTGGGTTATTACGCTGATCAGCACCATCCCTAAAGTTTCCGGCTTCGGTATTGCCACCCGTAGGAAAAGCATCATCAAGTAACTCACCAACACCATCATTTGATTCGTTATCACTTTCTTCAAACTCACTGTTTGTTTCGTCTGTGTCTGTTTCATAACCTGGCAGATGTTCACCATGATATATCCATACATTGTATGTTGGTTCAAAACCATATTGTATGATATGATCAACAACAACATCCGGAACATGTCTTCTTGCATTCACACAATTTCTACATGGACAATGTATCCGACCTTCAGTATCAGCATATCTTTCAGCCCATTTTGCAAAAGCTATGGCTCCTCTTATGAACTTTGGATCTACTTTATTAGTGATTTTAGTCCAGCTCTTATCCAAATTCATTGTGAAGTCCTGGTTAACAACAAACATGCATAAACTAAGTAGGCTAATAATGAGAGAAAATAAATTATTTAAAATAACTAAAATTTATGTTGGTATTGAAGGAATACTGCTGGGCCGCTAGCTAATAGTAAAACATGTTCTGCAGAGTTGACTTCCCCATCACTTTGTTCACTATTTCTTAATTGTCTTAATCTTGTATGTTTGGGTTCATTTGACCCGTTACAAATAAGCTTTAGTAGTTAGACCAAATATAATGTGTTTGGGTTCTTTAATTTGACCTGTTACAATTGTTTTTTGGTCATCAGAACCAAATAAAGTTTGACATGTTACTGGTGTGTGTTACCCAGTAAGTGTGTTTGTGTTCTTTCGACCCGTCACAAGTGTAATTGCAAATTAAAAGAAATAAAAGTGCAAAGGCAATCTGTGAATTTTCTTTTATATGGTAATAAAATGCATATTCTTTTTAACCTGGGATTTGAATGACAGTGCAAAATTTTTGGTACAAGAATTGCAAATTAAAAGAAATAAAAGTGCAAGGGCAATCTGTGAATTTGCTTTTATATGGTAATAAACTGCAGATTCTTTTTAACCTGAGATTTGAACAACAGTACACAATTTTTGGTACAAGATAGGTGCAAAATTTCTATACTACCGATTAGGGGTAGATTGGGAATTTTGAATATTGGCCTCTTGGTACGTATAAACACTCTGGATGTGTCTTTGATACTGAACCAAATTCAAGGGAAGCCTCAATTATAGTATGTTTCAAATGTCAATTTTCAACCTTCCTCTAACTGAGTTTTATGCATAAATAGGGGAGTTGAAACCCAAAAGAGTGAAACTAGGTGGGCTGCAAACTAAGATGTATATTTAAGTTCGCTATTTGGATCCAATACGTTATTTTAGTACGCTGTTTCAAAGTAAGATGTCTAAAAGTCCGCTGTTTCAAAGTAAGAAGTATAAAAGTTTGCAGTTTCAAAATAAGTATAAAAGACCTACGCGTGTTACGGATGACTACGCCTAAATAAAAAAAAACTCTTATATATTTACGACTTCTTACGTTTCAACGTTCGTTACGGACCTACGCGCGTTACGGACGACTTCGACTAATAATAAAAATATTATATATTTACGACTTCTTACGTTTCGACGCTCGTTACGGACCTACGCGTGTTACGGACGACTTCGACTAATAATAAAAATATTATATATTTACGACTTGTTACAAATTTCGAAGTTGTCCGTAACGCGCGTAGGTCCGTAACGAGCGTCGAAACGTAAGAAGTCGTAAATATATAATATTTTTATTATTAGTCAAAGTCGTCCGTAACGCGCGTAGGTCCGTAACGAACGGTGCCAACCCTCATGGACATAAAAGTTTGATAGAATTTAAACAGGGGTTGTTCTACTTTATTTATATTGCCATATACATATAAGGTTGCATATTTATTTTCCTGACCTTTCCCATATACATATAAGTAGACCTGGCAAATGGGTTGGTTCGGGTCGGGTCCTGGGTCAAAACGGGTTTGGGTTGGAACGGGTTCGGGTTGAACGGGGTCAGAATGGGTTTCGGGTCGGGTTGGTTAAAAATTGCTTTCTTAAAAAAAAAGAGAATTGTACATCAAGGGGTTATGTACTATCAGGATTACAGTGAAATGTCGATGGCTTATAGACCGTCTCATGCCGATGCAACTAAAACCGTTCCGATCCAACACCTATTTCATGTCGTAACCCGTCTTGTGCGGATACTACCTAAGAACGCTTATTATTTTGTAGCCCACCTAGTTTTACTCTTTTGGGGTTCAACTCCCCTATTTATGCAAAAAAAAAAAAAAAAAAACTCCCTCTAACTAGAATGACTTATTATATAAACAGCAAATTGAAAACTACATGGCATACTAAAAAAGAGTAATTTACCGTTTGCAGTGCTTAAAGTCAAACAAGTTTGTCGACTAACTGCTGTTGACTTCCCACCTTGCAAGAGACCTTTGATCGTGATGAGCTTAAGCTTCCTGACACGTTAATTAAAATTCTAAATTTTAAAGATATAAAAAACGCAAATTGTATTTATATAAAAAAATATGTGTATATATAATCTAGAATTCCAGTTAATTTATTCAAAACATACTAGTACAACAGTGGCGTCAAGCTCTAAAACTGGAACACAATCCGTGCGGTGGCGTGAGGCGATGAGGTTCACAGTGACGGAACAGAGGGGTTCAAGTGTTCAACATCAGAAAGCCATGTCGAAGTGATAGCGATTTGATTTCTAATTTGATCGATTGCAAATCGTTGGTCGATTTGTCGAGGTGATAGCGATTTGATTTCTAATTTGTAAGGGTGATACGGAAGAATGACGATTTAGAAAAAAAAAAAAAAAAAAAAAACAATTCTAACGAAAGGGTTATACGGAAGAAGATGACACAAAATATTAATATACTCTTCAAACATTAATATAATATTGATATATTAAGTCAAAATAAGATAACACAATCTTTATATATATCAACTTATAATAAAAATACTAAGTTATAATAAAATCAAATTATGTAGTCTGCTATTTTATTATTAATGTTAATATTATTATTATAGATTTTATTTATTTAATGTATTATTAAATATTATATAAATAATGGGTTGTACGCCCCGCTTAAGGTATGCGCATATAATGTATATATGTGTGGGCCATCGGGTGACAAATGTGAAAGTGCACTACTCGGTCTTTCTCCCGATTGCTGAGTGTTATGCCTTATGTCCAATGCTTGATGCAAAACTACTGTCGAGCCGGGGGCTCACTGGAAGCAGCCTCTCTATTCCTATGGGGTAGTGGTAAGACTGTCTACATCTTACCTTCCTCATGATGATGATGATGATGATGATGATGATGATGATAAATAATGGGATTGTTTAGGCCCGCGAACTGATGCTTGATAAGTGAAGCTCGGGCTCGGACTTATTTACTAAACAAGATTATTTTTAGGCTTGAACTCGAGCTCATTAACAGTAGCTCAGTTCGTTTACCCTCTAGTCACGAGTGATTGGATTTGACTAAGTTTGACTTTGATTAATGAAGTCTAACTTGGGTTGACCAATGTAAGTCGTAATGAGTTACAATGACTCATGTAACAATTGATGGTCAATGAGGATCAGTTGTAGTCAATGAGGACCAGTTATAGTCGATGTTGACTATTAGCGGCAATATTGCATGATGATGGTTAAACTAAAGAAATAAAGGTTGTTGGTAGTTAACCTTGATAAAGTGATCTGTTATGAATCATTTAGATATGTATGACGTAGTTTAACTCGTAGCAACATAATAGAACATATGATCCATTTAGATCACCAATCTTTCGTTTAGGAAAAATGATGAGTAGTTGGTGCAATTGGTGGTCCTTTAATGGTCGATTAGGGGTCAAATGGGTTAATTAGAGATTTTAAGCGTGGTTATGACTATTAAGACTATCATATCTCACTTGACATAGCTCATTATAGTCAATAACAAGTCCACATCACCAAATACACTTCTCAAGTGCTATCATTGGGTTTGGTCTTAGTAAAACAAAATAAGACGTAGTCACACATAATAATAATAATAATAATAATAATAATAATACGTGATTTACTATTCATGTAATAGTTTCATCTTACTAGCTAACTAGTTAAAAACCATATGAAAGGGCCTTTGGCCTAGCGTTATATGACGTTATATAAAATTCATTTACTTTGACTCAAGGATATAATTATCTAACTAAAACAAGCAGGGGCGTGGATGAAGCCGAATAATCAATGACATGTCATTGCTTTTGTAAGTTTTGAGAATGGAACGCGAGCTACTCAAGCTCGACTCGAAAAAAAACTCGAAAGAGCCGGGCTTAAACGAGCTTGAGCCTTAACCCGAACCTAAAAACAAGTTTGTAACAAATGAGCCCGAGCTCGAGCTTCACTTATCGAGCTCGAGCCGGCTCCTGAGCTTAAAACGAACATACTAGTTTATGTATTTTTCTATATGTATATAATTATTAATATTTAGGGTCGACATCGCTCGTTTGCACCCCTACACAAAAAGTTAATCGAGCCGAGCTCGAGCTTTAAAAAGTTAAATGAGCTCAAGCCTAGTCAAGCTTAGGGTTGACTCTACTCGTTTGCACCCCTACACAAAATAAGCCCAATTTTTAAATCAGTGTCACAACAATATTTAATCAAACTAAAAAAAAATATAGAAAACATGGAATCATTCGTTTCAAATATCAAATCAAAAAAAAAAAAAAAAAAAAAAAAAACTTAAAATATGATGGCTTTAAATCGGTGTCACAACAATAATAAATCAAACTAAAAAAAAAAAATAGAAAACATGGAATCATTCGTTTCAAATATCAAATAAAAAAAAAACTTAAAATATGATGGCTATCATTTGTTCATCAATAAAAAACACATATATACGATACTATTTAATTTGGGAAACAACATCTTTACCCAATTCACTTGCTTCTATCCTATGGCGAAACTCTTGCAACAAATAATCAGAGAAATCGGGATGTCAATCCCCTCTATATCGACATTCCTTTCCAATTATTCAAACCCCATTACGCGCCAGTTACTCCCTTACAAAACCCTCTGCTCTGACTCCCCTATTTGCGTGCTCTTGAAGTCATGCGAAGAAGTTTCGACTTACTCACTCAGTCGATCGAGATTTGAAGAAGATTAAGGTATCAATTGAATTTTTTTCCATATAATAAACAGATTCAACTAGTAATAGATGATATATGTATATGTTTATGCACTGAATGTGATTATGTGGTTGAATTGATAGCTTTACATTGTCGAGGATTTAGGTTTTTAACTACTGAATTAATAGCTTTCCACCAATTCACGTTTAGGATTTTTTTTATTCAATTTTGCATTAGGTTTCTTACTAATGTATTGATTACTACACATAATTTTTAGATATATCATATTAGGTATTATTAATATTTATTATTGGATTTATTTCAGTTAATAGAATCATGTGTTTTGGATAATCTTCATGACTAACAATACCATGTTATTTTTTTTTGTGTTCATTCAGCAGCCACATGTTGGTTTATACTGTTTTGTTCTTTCATTTGTAGCTTAAATTTTTTTAGCAACTTACTTTTAGGTGGCTTGTTTTATTTATTTTTGGACAGTTTTTGCATTATATTATGAGTTCTAAATAAATGTAGAATAAAAATTAAACCGTGAAACCAAACCGGAACCAAACCGTTGGTAACGGTTTGGTTTGGTTCGGTTTTATATTTTAACGGTTTGGTTTTGGTTTTCGATATTAAAAAACCGTTACTAACGGTTTGGCTCACGGTTTAACCTAAAAACCATTAAAACCGGACCGTGAACACCCCCCTACTATTTAGTACTACACGTTTCATCTTTTTATTATGGTCTAATATTAGTTGATTTGTTTATTTTTTGGTTCAAAACAGGGGTTGTGTAATGTATATAGCTTTTGTTATGTTAATTGACTATTATTTTTCTTGTAGTACAATGTGGATGTTTATGTTAATGATGATGGTATTTACAAGAACGAGGGCTGAAGAAGATTCTAGAGTATCAACAAATCAGTTGGTGGTCGAGGGAAGTGCATCAACTAGAGTGCCGATCAAGAACCGTAGACGCAAGTCTAAAGACATTACAACTACCGGTAAATATCATAACGCTTGATTATTAAGCAATATTTCCGCTAAAGTTAGGAGATTGGATTTCAAAGTGCAGGTCTTGAGTTCGATGCCACTTCTGGACCACTTTTGATTTTTTTTCTTTTTAATTTAAATGCCAACTTAATTTGAAAATAAATGTAGGAATCCATTCCAAGACATGTTTGAATTAGAGAATTCGGTAAACAACGGGTTAAAGTGGGTTGGTTTTAACTTTTAACACTTTAGTTTCTAATTTTTTTCTCACAAATTTTATGTTTCTTTTGGGATAACAAGGGATTAGAGAGGGTTGGTTTTGCGGGTGTAAGCAATTTATGAATAATGTTTTTAATGATTATGAATAATGTTTCTCTTTAGATTCACCTGCAGAACCACGTGTAGATCCACATGTAGAACAATCTACAGAACAACATGCTAATCCCCCAAAGAGGCGTGGTCCAAGTATAAATCATAGCGTTACCAGGTATTTACAGAATATGCCAGAGGGTTTCAAAATTCCTTTGACACTGGATAAGGCCACAAAAGCCTTCATTGGGACTTCAGCAACCGATTTTGCAACCGAGTTAGGAATAATTGTTCGTGATGTTTTCCCGATGAGATTTCACAAATGGGATTCGGTACCGGAAGATGTGAAAACTCTAATGTATGAGAAATTAGAAGTAAGTTGTATATATCTTGCTTTAAATCATTGAGAAGCTATTATGACCTTACGTTTTCATTTCTATGACTAATATATGTATTCAATGTAGGGAAAATTCGAGCTGCTGCGAACAGATAACGTTTTAATGGAGTATGTAAATAGTCGACTACATATCCAGTGGAAACGCAGCAGGGGTGTTTTGAGTCAGCATTGGAAGAACAATGGAGGAAAAACGAATCCAAGGTTGGCAAGATCTAATATGCATGGTGATTGTCGGAATCAAGACGATTGGAATCATCTATGCGACTATTGGGAGTCAGAAAAAACCCGGGTTAGTATACTGATTTTATTTTACAAATCATAATTTATATTCACTAGTTATGTTCTTATTTTTTCGGGTTCTGACATGTATGTTGAATTTTAATTTTGTAGAAATATAGTGATCAAATGGAACTTAACAGAAGAAAACAAGTAAATATAAGCAGGGGGGCTCTCGGTCGATAGCCAATCATGCATTCAAAATTGTAAGTTTACGCTTTTCTATTCGTAATTTAATAAGTTACTGTTATGTAGTAGTAGAATGTTATAGAAAATTTTACTTGTTTGAATAAGCAACTAGTAGGTTTATATATGTTATAAAAAGATTGATTTCACTTTTTTTTAGAATATATTTATTGTTCATTACATAAGTTTTATAATGGCAGAGAAATCCCGAGACTCAGTTGCCACCTAGCCCATTAGAAGTTTACTACAAGCTGCACTATAATGCCAAGAAAAAAGGATGGCTAAATGAAGATTCACATATTATATATGTAAGCATCTCCCTGTTAAAAGCTTTTGAATTAGAATTTTTCGTCAAATATTTATTTGGGTCTCAAAAAGTTTTAAATGTTATTCTTCTACCTTCTATTATATTAGGATAATATTTGTAAACATAAAGAGGCGGCCATGGCTAGATTGAATACCGAAGGAACCATCGTTACTACTGCTATGGAACACGACGTGGAGAGAAAAGCCATCAAAAGTGTATGTGGTAGGGCTAAAACAATACAATCAGCATGGGAAGTAGGTGTTGGTCCTGTGTTAAGGAAAAAAGATAACTGGATGAAATCGGCAGTCGAATCATCTCAACGAGATTCAACTGAGAACGAAGATTTGAGAAATGAGGTTACTGAACTCAAGGAGGAATTGAAACAGAGTAACGAAAAATACGAAAGAGTGACAGAGTTCTTGTGCAGAAAATATCCAGATTTCGAGAGCACAATATCTACAAATGATGCTGGTGAAGATGATGGTTTGAATGGACTACACAACGAAAGTGACAACACTATCTAGGCAGTTTGTTAAGACGTTTATTACTTTTTTCTCTAATACTCTTCTAAATTTCAGAATTGATGAACTCGTGTTATTTTGATTTTCATTGGCTATTGTTATGACATTAATGCTTGAGTTTATTGTGAGTTTAATAAAGCTATAATTATTTCGACGAATAATATTAATGTTGTTTTAATGAGAATAGTTTAATATACAAAACAATAATTTCTATCGGGGACTACTTTTTAGTCCTAGAATATATTTGTTAGGAATTGTAAATGCATGTTAGGGACTCAACTAAAATTGTATTTGCAACTATTTTTCAGTATGTAAAAAACCATATTGAAAGTGACACATAGTATTAGAGACTAAAAGATAGTCACTAAAAAAGATATTTGGGACTAACTTAAGCGACTAATTTTCAGACCCTAAATAATCATATTGGAGACTAAAAAAATTTGTTATCTTAAGCTGATTATCAGTCCCTAAAAGTACATATTAAGTACTAAAATAACATAGTATGTGAGACTAATTTTTAGTACCTAAAAGAAGCATATTAAGGACCGAAATCATGTGGTACTTGAGACTAATTTTTAGTCTCTAAAACATCTTATTGGATACTGATTTGACATGGAATCACAAACTTAACAAAACATATTAGGGACAATACATACATGTTTATAGGACCGATTTTCAGTCCTTAAAGTAATACACCTGGGACTAAACTATCGTAGTATCCGAGACTAATTTTTTAGTCACCGAAGAAATGCATCGGGGACTGAAATGACATGGTACCGGGAGGTAAGTTTAGGACTGAATTTTTATGTATCTAAGACCGACTATTAGTCCTGTTTGGTGTTGTACAATAGGGACTGATTCTTAGTTGTTAAAACCAGTATCTAGTACTAGGTATCCAGGACTGGCTGGGGACTGGCAAATCAGTCCCTATTAACCATTAGTGACTGATTCTTACGCATCAGATACTGATTTTTCAGTCCCCAAAAGTCATTTTTTTTGTAGTGGCCCTTCGGATTAACGAATGCACCTGCAGCATTTATGGACATGATGAATAGAATCTGTAAACCGTATTTGGATAAGTTTGTAATTGTCTTCATCAACGATATACTTATTTATTCCAAAAATCAGGACGAGCATTGTCAGCACTTGCATGCACTCTTAACTTTGTTAAGAAAAGAGAAGCTTTACGCCAAATTCTCGAAGTGTGAATTTTGTCTACAAGAAGTGCAATTCTTAGGACATATGGTGAATCACGAAGGCATTCACGTAGATCCTGCTAAGATAGAAGCAATCACCAAATGGAAGGTTCCGCAATCAGCTATGGAAATTAGAAGCTTTTTAGGATTAGCTGGTTACTATAGACGGTTTATTAAGGATTTTTCCAAGATAGCAGTGCCATTAACTAAGCTAAACTGTAAAGCGGTTAAGTTTGAATGGGGAACTAAACAAGAAGAAGCCTTTAAGATTTTAAAGCAGAAATTAACAAATGCTCCAATTCTAGCCTTACCAGAAGGAAGAGAAGATTTTGAAGTATATTGTGATGCTTCAAAGCTAGGTTTATGATGTGTGTTAATGCAACGCAAGAAGGTAATTGCATATGCATCAAGGCAATTGAAAAAGCACGAAGAAAACTATACGACTCATGACTTAGAATTAGGAGCCATAATTTTTGCCCTTAAAATTTGGAGACATTATATGTATGGAAGTAAGTTTACTGTCTATACAGATCATAAAAGTTTAAGATATATATTTGGGCAAAAAGAATTAAACATGAGGCAAAGGAGATGGATGGAAATCCTAAGTGATTATGACTGTGATATACAATATCACGAAGGAAAAGCAAACGTAGTAGCTGATGCTTTAAGTCGTAAGTATCATGAAAAACAACAACGAGTTCATGCTCTTAGATTAAATCTACAGCTAGATTTAATGAAACAATTGAAGAAGGTTCAAGAAACAGCAATCAAAGATGATGCTGAAGGAATGAAAGGAAGAATAAAAGAATTAGAGCAAGGAGCTGATGGAATTTGGAGATTCCACAAGAAAAGGATTTGGGTACCTAAGCAAGGAGAATTAAGAAATAAGATTTTAGAAGAAGTTCATAAATCTAGGTATACCATGCATCCTGGTAACAACAAGATGTACCAAGATTTAAGGAATAATTTCTGGTGGATAGGAATGAAAAAGGATATGTATCTAAGTGCTTGACTTGTTCACAAGTTAAGGCGGAACACCAGAAACCCTCAGGTCTACTTCAACAATTAGAAATGCTTGTATGGAAATGGGAACTCATAACAATGGACTTTATTACTAAGTTGCCTAAAACCAGAAAAGGTAATAATGCGATTTGGGTAATTGTGGATCGATTAACCAAATCAGCTCAATTTCTACCTATGAAAGAAACCTTTAGTGTGGAAAGGTTAGCAAAGTTGTATGTGGACGAAGTAGTATCCTTACATGGAGTTCCACTTTCCATTGTATCGGATAGAGATAGTCGTTTCACTTCTCACTTCTGGAAAAGTTTCCAAGAAGCAATGGGAACCGACTAAATTTAAGTACGGCATATCATCCTCAAACAGACGGACAAAGTGAAAGGACGATCCAAACCCTGGAAGACATGCTTCGAGCATGTGTGATAGATTTTGGTGGGAACTGGGACAACCATTTACCTTTAATTGAGTTCTCCTATAACAATAGTTATCATTCAAGCATCGAAGCTGCCCCATTCGAAGCACTGTATGGACGAAAGTGCAGAAATCCAGTTTGTTGGGCAGAAATCGAAGAAAGTCAATTATCAGGACCAGAGATTGTGCAAGAAACTACCGACAAGATTACTCAAATCAAGAAAAGATTGAAGACGGCTCGAGATCGCCAGAAAAGTTATGCAGATAATCGACGCAAGCCGTTAGAGTTTCAAGTTGGAGATAAAGTACTATTAAAAGTATCTCCTTGGAAAGGAGTAGTCCGGTTCGGAAAGAAAGGAAAGCTAAGTCCAAGATACGTAGGACCATTTCCAGTAATCCAACGTATAGGACCAGTTGCTTATCGTTTACAACTACCGGAAGAGTTAGTAGGAGTACATGATGTATTTCATGTATCCAATCTCAAGAAATGTTTATCAGACGAATCACTGGTAGTACCTCTCCAAGACATAGAGGTAAATGAGAAGTTAAAGTTCGTTGAAAAACCACTTCAAATTGAAGATCGAAAGTATCCTCACTTATTTTAGTGAATCTCGAGGACGAGATTTTAAATAAGGTGGGGAGGATGTAAGGACTCTAAAAAATGTCCCAATACGACTCGTAAGTGAAAACCCTGACCCCTGAAACCTTACTGTGCATGAAAATCAAGAAAATCAAGATTTCTGGTCATCAGGCGGGCTGCGTAAGGTTGAGCATATCTTTACGCGGGCCGCGACAGCTCATAACTTATCCGGGACAGCAACCAGGCCACGTGGCAGCCATAAATAGTTTACCACGTGGCCCTAATCTACGAAATAGGTGTCCACGCGGGCCGCGTAAGGTTTAGCTGATGGTTTATGCGGGCCGCTACAAAGCCAATTTTCAGCTATAAATAGTTTGGCACCTGAGTAATTCTGTGGTGTCGAAACCAAAACTCAAAAACGAAGTTAGGCTGCTCAAAAGTCGAAATTACTTTCAATTTTAGTGAGGTACTGCTACGATACAGGGTATTAACTCAATCGCTGCTACGATTCAATGTCCGATCGATTGAAACTATCCAATGGATGTTTAAGTGCTGCCCACATTAGGGTTATGCTTTGTCATTCGTCGTGAATTCGATGGATGTTTAAGTATCGCACTTTGTCAGTCGTTGTGAGGGTTTAATCTCGTGAGTTATCGTAAATGCTGTATTAGTTACTAACCTACTTCGTGTGCATGTTGGTTAAATTTAGGTTAAAAGGCTAAGCTCTGCCCGTATAAATCTGCAATGTGAGTCATTCTCTTTTTTATCAAACTTTGATTTCAAAATTATGTTATTTTCAAAGTTATAATTACAGGGATTAAGTCTTTGTAATCTCCATATTACAGCCGGTAAGTGGGATTTTGTATACATTACTTGATAACCGCACCATTGGACAACGGGTTAGCCAAGGGGTGATATGACCATAATCACAGACACCATTGGACAGCCAATAGGTGGTCGAGTGATAAATACCGTGGGTAGATGGTTGATATAGAAACATTGTAATCGCTCTTAATACTGTAAATTATAACAACACGTCATTTTAGTAAAAAGAATGATTCACCAGTATTTCCCCGCTGACAAAATATTTTTCAAACATGTTTCAGGTGATCTGTTCTGATCTAGGAAAAGTGCCGCGAAGCACTACAAGTTTAAAGAAGTGGCTCAATATAAATAAAGAAACATGTTTTGTAAAATAAAAGATCCTGATAAAATAATCGGGCATTTTCAGCTTTAAAAAGATCCTGATAAAATCTTCCGCTGTCGCATAAATTAAATGCCACGGGTTCCTGTCCCGCGGCTCCTGACTGGGTCAAACCGGGGCTGGGGCTATGACAATCCCTAAGTATAAGTTACCGTTTGGTTTAATGTGTCACACCCCCAAAAATACCCCAAGCGGAAACCCCCGTGAGGCGTGTGACATACCAGGATCTAGCCACCAATCACATTGAACTCATACGAGATTTTAAATAAAAACTTTCATTCATTAAGATAAAGTGTTACATTACATAAAGTATAACTCAACGTTTTCAGTGGAAGCATAAAACATAAGTCATGTATTTCATAATTCAATCGCATGAAAGTTATCAAACTCGTCACGTGTTTCCATGTGTCTCGACCCATGACCACTCCAGCTTCCCAAACAGCAAGTTCCACGTTCCACATATCTATAACCTGCGAGCATGCAACAAGTGTATCAGACAACGCTGGTGAGTTCACAGTTTTATGAAAAGTTTGGTTACCAAGTGTTTTATCCAGTTTAATAACAATTCCGAAAGTAATGTTGATAATAACTCGAGTACTGTACAAGATGGCTTCCAAATTGTTTTGCCCGTCCCCAATGACCCCTATCTAAGCATTGGTCATGATTAAGGTCATTAGTTCACGCCCGTCCTCTCAGGTACGGTGTGAGGTTGCAAGCCTAATAGCGTTATCAACTAATACCCCGTTACCTCTCAGGTAACTATTCGGTAGAAAATGGGACTTAAGGTGAAAGGAAATGAGTGTATTATCCAACATCCCAGTTTTTACCCAGAAAAGATTTATTCCTCCCAGGAATACCCGATTGATTGTCCCACCCACCGGGACCCATGCTCAAGAGAAATGAACTCACCTTAGATTGCTCGGTTTGTTAGGTTGCTTTACCCGTTCCAAGTTGGTCAACCGAACCCTACCGTGGTTACCAAGGATGATCAGTTTCGTAAACACATATCCAGACCACGTATTCATCAAGTCACATGTAACAACATTGTCACGTAACACGTAGCAAACATTTAGATTTCATACGCACTCATAACACAAGTTCACATTCCCAACAGTGGTTACCAATAACATCAGCATCATAATTGTTAAATCACGTACTGTCACAGATTGCATTCACCACAAGGATCACCATATGACTCATAACAAATATTCGAATCTCATACAAGTCCACATCTCACGTGTATGTTACATTACAACACTTAACAGTTAAGTTTGCCACCCACACGAATCAAATCAGGTTTCTCGTTCTTAATTAATATTATACAACTTTATAAACACAAACATTCATCAACTTCATCATCATAACCTACTGTTCATGGGATGCTTCTCGGCGAAGGATACTCCCGACTAAGATCCATACTTCGTCAAGAAGATGGTGGCGAAGAATCATGTAGGTGAAGAATCATACTTTGTCAAAAAGTGAGTTCGACGAAGACCCTAGTGGTTCGTCCAAGGCCAGCCGACGAAGAATCACATTCTTCGTCGTCTTAAGTTTTTGTGGGGGGGGGGAACCTTGGTCGTTGTATATCAACAGACAGTTATGGTTTTTCTACAAACCCTAATTATCAATTAACAGTTTCATCAACATCAAACATTCAAATCGAATCAATCATCACACTTCAAATTATTGAATACTCGTCATCGGACATTCCTAGTTTTGTGCATCATCACAATAACAACAGAAATTGGCTTGTGTTTAATATTCATTATAATTTCTATTGTATACAAATTCTACATCATCTTATTCAATATCGTGCATCCTTTCCGTGACATTCAGCAATTCAATAGCACATATTCGCTCACATAAGTTATTAACTATAATGCATACAATCAAGCATGGTTTCCTAATAACTCTAGATCATAAGAATCCTCAAGGCTACTCATACAATATATTAACAGAACAACTGATTATCAACGCGGACCAATCACACGAGATGAGTGCACTAACCAAATTATGAGATGCTAGGGCGGATGCCAAAGCCGAGAAGAGAGCTTCGAGAGGGAGAAGTGGCTGCCGTCGAAGTGGAGGGGAACTAGGGTTTGCTTCCTGAATGTTTTGCAAAATTATGGGGAAGCCATACACAATCGTGTAGGTGTATGCGACTACAACAAGGGCCAGGCACAACCTTGGGCTGCACTTGGGCCGAGAACCATCAAGTGACGAGGGGGAGGTGTTTGGCCCAATGGAAAGTGTGCAACTCGGAAGTAGTGTACGAGGTGAAAGGTGTGCGGTTGAGTAATATTCCATGATGTAACGCTTAATACTAAAACCACTTACAACTATGCAACAATAACAATCCTGAATAATTTATTTCATGTTTGACATGGCATACACTCGTTACAATATACAGTGGAACATGGAACGTAACAATACGAACTAAAGGCCATGGAATCAGGTAATACTAACCTTAAAGGTTCGGGTTGTCACATCATCCCCAACTTGAAAGAAATTTCGTCCCGAAATTTGATAAGTAACCCAAAGCAGCAAGGTGTTAGATCAGGATGATTGTGAATTTTCCCCGGGTGCCACATCATCCCCAACTTGAAAGGGAATTTCGTCCCGAAATTCATCAGTTGCATCAGGATTAGGCTGGTCAGTTGGGTATAATTGAGGATACTTGAGCTTCATCTGATCCTCACGTTCCCGCGTGAATTCCGGTCCACGTCTTGAGTTCCAACGAACTCTCACCATTGGAATTCGACCATGTTAATGAATCTTGACTTCCTAGTCCATGTTTTCAATGGATTCCCCGACAAACTGCAACTTGTCATTAACCTTAGACTCTAGTAAGGGTATCACAAGTGTTTCATCGGACAAACACTTTCTTAGGTTCGAGACGTAAACGACATCCTGAACGTTACCCAATTCATCGGGTAACTCGAGTTTGTAGGCCATGTTACCGATTCTTTCCAGAATTTTGAATGGCCCAACGTAACGTAAATTAAATTTTCCACGCTTCCCAAAGCGTACCACACCTTCCCAAGGTGAGACTTTCAACATGACTCGCTCGCCTGCACCGAACTCCCAGTGTTTCCTAAGCTTATCAGCTTTTCTGGCGGTCACGCGTTGCCGCCATACTATTTGCATTTTAATCAATCTTCTCATGTATTTCGAATACAAGCTCTAGACCTGTGATTAGGTTGTCACCCATCTCAGCCCAACAAGGAGATCGACATTGTCATCCAAACAATGCCTCGAACGACGCTGCCTTAATACTAGAATGGTAGCCGATACAGTGAAATTCTACCAAGGGTAAATGTCTCAACTTCTACCCAAGTAAATCACACATGTTCGCAGCATGTCTTCGAGTGCCCGGATGGTTCGTTTACTCTGACTGTTTGTCCTATGGTGATAAGCAATGCTCATGTCTAGACGTGAGCCAAGGGTGTTGTGTATTGCCTGTCATAAATCAGGTATAGATCAAAATCATAGGTAACAGGAGTGGGCACCTCGTGCCTAGAAACCGCCCTTCACAGGTAATTACTCACAGGATACGGAGACTTGTCAATTTTCCTTGATTGCAAGAAAGTGTACTGGTTACATGAGACAATCAACGATCACCCATGTGATATTGTTTCCGTTTTGAGCTTTAGGTACACCAGTGACAAAATCCGTGGCAGTCTGTTCCCATTTCCAAATGGGTGTTTCTGGTTGCTGACACAACCCAGGAGGTTTCTGATACTCCACCTTTATTTTCGCATAAGTCAAACATCGTTCACATACATTGCAATGTGGGCTTTCACGTCCGATCACTAGTACAAGATCCTTAGATCCTAAGACATTCAATCAAAACCCAAACGAGTAGTATATCGAGGCTCGTATGCTTCGCCCAACACAAGTTCCCTAGGATTGCTATATAGTGAGACCCATATTCGCTCCATGAGGTAGTGGGTATCACCCGATTTTAGATACAAGTCGTTTTTCCATGCCCAGCACGAATTCAGCTGGGAGGTTCTCGTCCTTCAACGCTTTGGTTCGAGCAGAACGGATCTGATCAGGTAGGTTAGAGTCGATGGTGTGCTGCGAGGCTCGTACACGTTTAGGTTTCACAGTCAAAATCATTCAAAAGTTCCATCCAGCGATACCATCACATGTTTAGCTCTTTTGAAACAAGGGTACACGGGAGGCCCCTTGTGATCGGTCTAAGTAGTGCATTTGGTACCGTCCAAGTAATGCCTCCAACTTAAATCCAAAGATTATGGCTTCCACCTTAGGTTGTGACTCGTACAATTCTTCTTGTAAATCCACCCCGTGAGCCATTACCTTCTCGTGTTGCATCGGCGTGTAACTGGGACTCTGATTCGAACCATCATGGTATACCACTAGATCACCCGTACCCTCGGGTAAAGACGATGCTCAGTGCATTGTAGAGTTGGGTTTCAAAAGCTGGAAAAACGTCCTCCTGTTTTGTCTCCCATGAATACACAGCACCCTACTGTGCTGAAGAGATTAAAGTTGCGCGATTTTCGAAAATCCCGCGATGAATCTGTGATAGTATCTAGCGAGACCAGGAAAATTGTTGTATCCCTGAAGGACTCTTTGGTGCCAATCAATTTCTAATAAAATGGATCTTAGCGAGATCCACGTGTATCCCCACTTCGTTGACTACGTGATCAAGAAAGTGTACTTCTCGAATCCTGATGTCACACTTAGGTAGACTTCACATGGAGTTGCTCCTCCCCTAGGAGCTCTAAGATGAAATACAAGTGCCGTTCATGGTGTTCCTTTCTCCTGGAAGTGATTCAAAACATCTTAGATAAACACAGTTGACGAATCTGGCGAGATGAGGTTGATAAATACTACTCCTGTGATCCCTAAGGCTGCTAGTGTGTTGGATAACTTAAACAACATGAACAGAAAATCGTAGTGATCGTACTGTGTCTATAACGTCGTATTAGGAATCATCCTCCCTGGGTCTTCCATCAGGTGACAGTCCAATCTTAAGTCGGTTTCCGAATAGAAGCTTGATCATTGCAGCGGGTCAAGCAGGTCGTCGATGCGAGATAGAGGGTGACGGTCTATGATTGCTACCTTGTGGTAGTCTGTACACGTATGAAAGGATTCGTCCTTCATTTCCATAATAGAGCTTGGGCTCCCCAAGACGAGAAGCTAGATCGATAAAACTCTCATCCAGTAGTTCTTGAAGTTGATTGGACAGTTCTTGCAACCCTCCAGGCGCAAGATGATAAGAGGTGCCAGTAATCAGGACTGCTTCTGGCATGATACACATCTGATATGCCTCCTGACAATGTAGGGGAAAACCTGGAAGTTCTTCGGACTGCGCACCGGTAATCAATGATAGGGTAGCAGGGTAGGTGAAACACTTCTAGGCTCCCCCCACCGAAGTGATGCTGACGATCAGTGAATCTCCACCATTAAGAGATATACATGCGATTTCCTCCTTATAGAAGATTTCTACTTGAGGCTTGGACATCCGGTCCATACTATCGACTACACCAAAGCTTCTAACAGTAGTAGGGGGAAGGTCAATGTCGAACTCGTGACCTACAAGATTGAGTTGCACCTTAGGTGAACGTGTGAGACTTCAATTGGCTTGCCATCAGCCACTTCTACAACGTGTCTGACATCAGGGTTAAACAGAACAGAGACGAAGCGATTAGTTACCCAAAAACATACAAGCTACCATGTTGCTATTATGCCTGGCGTCGCCTACGCCAATCCTAAATTCCCTTCCACGAGCACCACTTCCAGTGTTGTTGTTACTGTTACGAGGATTCCCAATACTGTCATTGTTCCCTGGGTTGTTGATGTCTTGACTTAACAACGGCCAATCCTTGTCAAAGTCACCTCCATTTCCATACTGAAAGTTATGATTTGCGAGTACCTTGTTGTCGCCGTGGCCATTGCCCCTAATGTAGTTGCTTTGAAAGCAGATCCTCGTGATCTTTTTCCCTTAGGGTCCACCTTCCCGTTGTTCTTGTCACGTCCTAGTGTACTGTCCATGGCGCTAGTAATTACACATCCCATATCCCAGTCGGTCTCTAGCGTTTTATACCCCGATTGATTCATAAGATTTGGCTCCCAGACATTGCTTACTAGGGTTAGTGACTCGATTGAAATCAACCTACTGATATTCGTTGTTAGAGAGCAGGATCCTCCTAACACTAGTGTTGGTAATGCATCACGTTCATCTTCTTGTCCATCGGTCTTGCGAGTCGTTTGAATAGTGCACGGTAAATCGTTAGAGAATCACGGAGGTGTCCACGCTTCTGAATTTGAGCCGTCAATTTGTTGCGTCAAAGTAAACGAGAAAAGTGAGAAAGTATAGACCAAACATTTAACGTTTCGACATCTGTCTCAAAGACGTTCACACTAATACCTAACATTTCTACACGGCTCGCTAGACGTTCAGTTACGTGTTCAGGTATCACTCAATATCATTGAGACACGTAAGGGTTCAGAGGGAAGTGAAAGAACCACGTTCAAACAGGTGACAGTCATTGTTATGACCCTTATGGATCGTTGTGTTTCACATTTGGTCGAATAATGGAATGGAACCTCTTTCACACTTGTTGGGCCTCGTTGGGACTCACATGCACCCCACACTATTATTATGTGTGCACCCACAATAATAATATGATTTGCATGCTCGTCTCAGTTCCTCCAAACTCATGTTAAATGGTTCCTCAGGCTCGAGTAGCAAGACAAGGACATCACAAAACGTGGGTCATAAATGTCTAGGGAAACACCACACCATCAATCACTTAACACATGCAAGTGATACATGAATTCATTTTGCTGTGCTAAACGTGCAATCACATGCAATATCATATATAAGTGTTCACTAGTTATGCTGTGCAATGAGTAAACGAGAGACGAACCTTGCAGTCTGGAGCTGAGTGTCATGGTCGTATTCAGAACTTGTTCGGTTATAGTCTGGTTTTATAAAAACGTTTTAAAACCAAGTTCACTATAACCAGTGGCTCTGATACCAAACTGTCACACCCCCAAAAATACCCCAAGCGGAAACCCCCGCGAGGCATGTGACATACCAGGATCTAGCCACCAATCACATTGAACTCATACAAGATTTTAAATAAAAACTTTCATTCATTAAGATAAAGTGTTACATTACATAAAGTATAACTCAACATTTTCAACAGAAGCATAAAACATAAGTCATGTATTTCGTAATTCAATCGCAAGAAAGTTATCAAACTCGACACGTGTTTCCATGTGTCTCGACCCATGACCACTCCAGCTTCCCAAACAGCAAGTTCCACGTTCCACATATCTATAACCTGCGAGCATGCAAACAAGTGTATCAGACAACGCTGGTGAGTTCACAGTTTTATGAAAACGTTTGGTTACCAAGTGTTTTATCCAGTTTAATAACAATTCTGAAAGTAATGTTGATAATAACTCGAGTACCGTACAAGATGGCTTCCAGATTGTTTTGCCCTTCCCCAATGACCCCTATCTAAGCATTGGTCATGATTAAGGTCATTAGTTCACGCCCGTCCTCTCAGGTACGGTGTGAGGTTGCCAAGCCTAATAGCGTTATCAACTAATACCCCGTTACCTCTCAGGTAACTATTCGGTAGAAGATGGGACTTAAGGTGATAGGAAATGAGTGTATTATCCAACATCCCAGTTTTTACCCAGAAAAGATTTATTCCTCCCAGGAATACCCGATTGATTGTCCAACCCATCGGGACCCATGCTCAAGAGAAATGAACTCACCTTAGATTGCTCGGTTTGTTAGGTTGCTTTACCCGTTCCAAGTTGGTCAACCGAACCCTACCGTGGTTACTAAGGATGATCAGTTTCGTTAACACATATCCAGACCACGTATTCATCAAGTCACATGTAACAACATTGTCACGTAAAACGTAGCAAACATTTAGATTTCATACGCACTCATAACACAAGTTCACATTCACAACAGTGGTTACCAATAACATCAGCATCATAATAGTTAAATCACGTATTGTCACAGATTTCATTCACCACAAGGATCACCATATGACTCATAACAAATACTTGAATCTCATACAAGTCCACATCTCACGTGTACGTTACATTACAACACTTAAGTTTGCTGTCACGACCCCCGACCCACCCTGGACAGAATCGGGAGCCGCGAACAGCCAAATGGTACCGGTGATTATTTTTAAAAATATTGCAACGGAAATTTCATCAGGACCGTGAGTTAGGAAAATATCAGAGTTTAGAAAACACCGGATTTTATTAAATAGATGGGATAAACCCATGTTTTACAAAGGTAGCTTTAATAAGGGATAAACCCAATTACATAAAACAATATTTCTTAATTTGATTTAATTAATAAAATAAGCCACTTCTTGAAGCCTTTCAATGCTGTATCCATCTCTTACTCCAATCTACTGTAATTACCTGAAACGCATTTTAAAAAGGTTTTGTCAGCAGGAAATACTGGTGAGTTCATTCATGTTGCTTAAAACGACGCATTTGTTATAATCTACAGTATTAAGAGCGATTACAATGTTTCCATATATCAACCAACTACCCACAGTATTTGTCACTCGACCATCCATTGGTAACCTCAGAGTCCAATGGTGTCTGTGACTATGGCCATATCACCCCTTGGCTAACTCGTTGTCCAATGGTGAAGGTTATCAAGTAATGTATACAAAACCCCACATACCGGCTGTAATTTGGTGACTACAAAGACTTAATCCCTGTAATTATAACTTTGAAAACATTTAACAATTTATAAAGTACTTTGATAAAAAGAGAATGACTCAAATTATAAGCATGCAGATTTATACGGGCAGAGCTTAGCCTATTGATTAGTCTTGTAACCTAGTGCACACGAACTAGGTAAGTAACTAATACAACATTTACGATAACTCACGAGATTAAACTCTCACAACGAATGACAAAGTGAAATCACTTAAACATCCATCGGATTCACAACGAATGACAGAGTATTCCCCGAGTTCGGGTGGTACTCAAACATCCTGTCGGAATCACGACTAATGATAAAGGATAGCACTTAAACATCCGGTCGGATAGTTTCAATCGATCGGACATTGAATCGTAGCAGCGATCGAGTTAATACCCGGTATCGTAGCAGCGCCTCGCTATATTAATTGTAATTTCGACTTTTGAGCAGCCAAACTTCGTTTTTATGAAATGATTTTGACACCAGAGGAATGCTCGTAGCCTGTCCTATTTATAGCAGAAATTTGGGTCTCACGCGGCCGCGTGAGTCCTTGCTTGATCCTTACGCGGCCCGCGAGGGCACCTAGCCTACGCGTAGGGTTGCTGGGTCATCAGTAGGTCTGCCAGGTGGATGCCACGTGGATCTGGAATGCTTATCCGGTCAAACATGAGTTGACGCGGCCCGCGTGACCTCCTGCCTATTCTTTACGCGGCCCGCCTGAGAACCAGGAATCTTGATTTCTTGATTTTTGATATGGATTGGGGTTTCAGGGTTCAACTAGAAAGCCTCCTGGTAGAATTTTGGGTATAACTTCTGAGCTATTTAAAAATATATAATGCACTCGTGTTAAGTATAGTACCCCTAATTCAACCTTGTCCATATGTCACGAGACAGAACCCCAACGAACTTAGTCAGGCAGAGCCTTGACATATGTTATGGGGCTCAGATCAATCGGAAAGAGTAGCGGTGATCGGGAGTTAAAATACTTAAAACAGGGCAGAGCCTTATTATTATTATTATTATTATTATTATTATTATTATAAAATGAATTAAATAAATATATATGGAAAGAAAGAGGGGGCGATCAAGAGACCAAAAGAAAATAGTTTCAGCAATTTGTAAGTTACTTTCTCTATTTATAATAAAGTTAGGTAAGCTTGAAGCTCATGCATGAAGACACGTATACAATTAAAACTTTGATGTGCTTTGCTTTTACCTTTCCACACGTACACCCTCTTATGAGGTGTTAGTTTTTCTTTTTATTATTTTGTTTAGTTTGTAAATTTTAATATTTTATTCTTACGTAAATAACCATAAGTGGTTTGTTAATTTATTTAATTATTTTATTATTATTTATATTATAATTAATTTAACTGCTTCACTTATTTGGCGCGTATAACTTCTAAAATTTGATGTTTTATAAAATAATAAATATGTCATTAGAACGAGAATAATTTTATCTACATTTTGAACCAAGTTTTTATTAAAAACGGAGCATGTTCAAATATAATGTTATTTTTATAATTTAATTATTAAACGGTTCCTGGGCCTGTCCAGGTACTTTGTATTTCTTACAGTCAACTTACCCGTAAGCTACATGTCTAATAATATAAGTTTTTATATACTTTTATTTTATTAGAAAGGTCATCCATATACATGCCAATTAATTAATATAATATTTCAACCAACTATATAAAATAGTGTTTAAAACTATTTGGGTTGAATATTTATATTAAAAATAAACTAGTTACTAGTGTTTAATAAAATTTAACCAAACCTATAATTCTTATATAAAAATAGGAATGTTACATCCTCCCCACCTTGTTTTAAATCTCGTCCTCGAGATTTGGGTTACGATATTTCTTTTAAACTTATGTCATATTTTAGTCAATAAAAACAATATTAAGGTAGATGACACAGAATTAAAATATCAAATTTTGTGAATATGAATTGTATAATAAGTAGGATTCAACGGTTCAACTGAATTAGTTCAAGAAATTGATGACAAACGAATGAGATGAAATGATATAATTTCCAAGGTGACTAGGTTCAAGCCAAAAGATATATGATCAATAGATATTTAAAATGAATGTGAAGGACTTTATAGAATCAATAAAATTCTTTGTCAAAAGAAAGCTTACTTTGACTGGCAACTGAGGAAGATTTAGAATCGACAGGTTCAAAATGAAATAAAAGCATGAAAATGATTTGTCAAATATTAAATTACGATATCAATGTGCTGAGATGAGTGAATTGCGAGGATACACGAAAAGACAATAGAGTTAGTGTATTATTGTCTTAATACATAATTGTATTAAGACTTTTTGCATCCGTACCTTAAGCGATGACCGTGAGATAATAGATTACGTCTAGACGATCGTGAAATCCTATAATATTGTTATAACCATATTTAGATATGTTAAACTCTAATTAGTATTTTGTTCATTCATTAAATTTTCGGTTACCTTAAGACTAAAATTTTAATTGGCTTGTAAACATTAGTTTCACACAATTAATATGAGTCCTCTGTGAATTTTATAATAAACTTAATATAGAAAGTCATATAAACTAAATCTGTGAAGGTAACAAATTTATTAAATTTATATATACGCACACTAAACCATATGTATAACTAAAAATATATATATATATGCAGAAAGTTATACTTAGGTATTTTATTCTTATTACTATATAATAGAATAGTAAAAAAAATATAATATGTTAATAGTAACTATACGTATAAAAGTAAATTTGAAAATCTAAACATAAGTTTATCAAATATAAAATTCATTTTATGAAATTTTATCAAAATTTAACCTTTTTTTTTTAAGATTAGAACTTTAAAAGACAATAAGAATCCTTATAAACTTTTATGTGATACTATATTTATCTTATTTACTTTAGATAGTAATTTATGTGTATGGTTG
The DNA here is from genome assembly GCA_030545235.1 of Helianthus tuberosus. Classification (NCBI taxonomy): domain Eukaryota; kingdom Viridiplantae; phylum Streptophyta; class Magnoliopsida; order Asterales; family Asteraceae; genus Helianthus; species Helianthus tuberosus. The sequence continues at coordinate 93,368,374 of CM060394.1, read as the reverse complement.
TAAAATAATAATATTTTTATAATATATAAAGTAATTCTACTACACATGTAACTTTTATAAGCTAAATATAAGAAAACCAAAACAAAATTTAGTGTTATTATTATCCTTTTTAACATGAGCTACAAGTTTATACCAATACCGCAAGGTGTCGTAATGATTGAAATAGTTTAATAATTATGCTGATTGAACAAATTCACCGTGTAATCGATTGAAAGCTTTTAATGAAAACTTTAGGGGTTTACGCCTCTGATCTGCATAACTCTTTTGTCGATCTTGATACATAATACTTCTACAAGTATTTAATAGTTGTGAAATATTAAACAAGATGAACAATTAAAAATGTCTTGTCCATGAATACTTACACAATTATTTATATAATTTTATTCGTCCTCTAATTCTTGTATTGTTTTATGAAAATATGTCTTCTCCTTACAATACAAAGTATATATATTTTTATATAAAAATATTTTTATATATAATTAAAATTTACTAAATAAATATGATAACTTAATTAACTAGTCATTATCATGGTTGGATATTGGTTAGTGCTGCCTTGCTTAAGCATGGGTGATCAGTCCATGCCTAACTAAGGCTAGGCTACCCAATACCAGCCCCTGACAATAACCCTAGTACCTAAAAACACTACTACTATTAATATATTATTATTAATAATAAAACTAATATTAATTATCAATAATAAATAACTAAACATAAACTTAAATGAGAGTATACATCAAACATAATTCTATACATACATATATATATATATATATATATATATATATATATATATATATATAAATATAATTTCTTCACCTCAATGGTTTAAAAAGAATATAGTAATACTATATTGTAAATTAGGTAATTACTTATATAATCAATTAAATTTATATAACGTTTTTCGATTGAATATGATAAAGCAATAATTATCAAGAAAGGCTCGATTGATGCTGTAAGAACCATTTAAGAGATACACTGAAATATAACATAAATTTGTATATTATTATCTTAACACACAATTGTGTTAAGATTGCTTTTATAGGATAAACCAACAAAGCAGATTTAATATAAATAATAAATAATTAAATCCGTATATGATATGTACAAACGAGATTCGTGCAAGCTTTAATTTTGTGATAACGTTACCACAAGGTGATCGTGATTAAAGAAACGATTCAATGAAGTTGAAGATCAAACAAGCATGTTATAGTTTAAGAGAATTGAAGTGCTTGTTGGGATTATTTCGAATATGATGGCTTTAATTCATTATATGGGACCTTGAATTGATAAAATAATAAATTGGAATGAAGCCCTCTAGTGGTCTTCATAATTAAACGAATCACATGCACAACAAACAAAGCATGTGTAACGTGTGGATTTACCAAGAAATAAAATAGATTAATATTCGCTACTATGAAAGAAATCCTCATGGTATGATGACCATTAGGGGAAGTAGAAACACGAAAGTCAACTCATTATATGCAGAAATCAGAATTTCAACGAAAGAAATATAAGAACTTCTATATGGAATTTCGTGTGATAACTGTTGTTAAGTGACATTACCAGAGAATGTTGAATAAAATGAAATAGGGAATTTACAAAGGTATGTGACTTCTTTTGCAGTGCCAATAATTATGACTCTGATTAGACTGTGCACCGATAGTTGTGAAATCTTGTTCCAACGTACCTCAGCGAGATTCGTGTCGTTTGTAGGATCGCGTGGCAAAGTGCTTCTTTTTGATTAGTAGTTCTTCTACTGACGGAATTAGCATTGGTGTCATCGTGCCCAATTTATATTTTCCAAAGGTCTTGCCTTGGAAGTCGTGTGTGATATACTTCGATGTCTGTGGACGTATAATTTAAGTTTCATGTGTTTTCTTGTGCACTAGCACAACTTTACATGCTTCTTACTTGCATTAATAGTTTATGGTAACGCATTTGAAAATTCTTATACTTTTGATGGTGTCCCAACTTAATGGGTTTCCATTGTTATTATTGTCGCTCGAGTTACGAAATAATGTTTGATATCGATATATGTAAGAGATTTTTGATAAAGGAATCTAGATTTATTATTGACACATATACTTGTACTTTATTCCAAATTGTTAATCCTTATACCTTATAGATATGCATATCTATATAATCACATGCTGTAATATACATACCCTTTATAAGGTCAATGTATTTAACAGATTTTTTTTTCCAAAAACAAGTCAGATATCAGATATTAATACTATTTAGGGAAAACTTATCACTTGTTTGACATATTATATACCCCGTCTTATCCGGTTCGCGCCGGAGAGGTAACCTCAGTATATCCGGACAAGCTGGAGAGTCTGCTACACCATACCCAGTCTTGCCGGAGAAAATTTTCTATATCCCATAAATAGTATCTTTTCAAAATTTTAAAAGTGCCTCTTTTATTAGGGCTTTTATCCAGAATCAAGAAAATTTGTATTTCCATAACATATCTTTATTCTATACCAAGTAATATCAATAAGCAAGAATGTAATAGTAATTAAGTGTTATTGCTTATTTATCATATCTTGTAATATTCTAATTATCATTTTCACGGCATACCAAAACCCATCACACTTTATTTATACAAGTATTTAGCTTATCTAGAAGCTTATACTAAGGCATCTTTTCTTAAGTTCAAGTCTAAATGCTATCATGTGTGCTACCAGTTAATAGCAATCTCCTAACTCTTTTATATAAACTTAGGTATTATTATCACAACACCTATAGGCTTAAATCAGTGGCTCTGATACCACCTTCTGTCACGACCCCCGACCCACCCTGGACGGAATCGGGAGCCGCGAACAGCCAAATGGTACCGGTGATTATTTTTAAAAATATTGCAGCGGAAATTTCATCAGGACCGTGAGTTAGGAAAAATATCAGAGTTTAGAAAACACCGGATTTTATTAAATAGATGGGATAAACCCATGTTTTACAAAGGTAGCTTTAATAAGGGATAAACCCAATTACATAAAACAATATTTCTTAATTTGATTTAATTAATAAAATAAGCCACTTCTTAAAGCCTTTCAATGCCTTATCCATCTCTTACTCCAATCTACTGTAATTACCTGAAACGCGTTCTAAAAAGGTTTTGTCAGCAGGAAATACTGGTGAGTTCATTCATGTTGCTTAAAACGACGCATTTGTTATAATCTACAGTATTAAGAGCGATTACAATGTTTCCATATATCAACCAACTACCCACAGTATTTGTCACTCGACCATCCATTGGTAACCTCAGAGTCCAATGGTGTCTGTGACTATAGTCATATCACCCCTTGGCTAACTTGTTGTCCAATGGTGAAGGTTATCAAGTAATGTATACAAAACCCCACATACCGGCTGTAATTTGGTGACTACAAAGACTTAATCCCTGTAATCATAACTTTGAAAACATTTAACAATTTATAAAGTACTTTGATAAAAACAGAATGACTCACATTATAAGCATCCAGATTTATACGGGCAGAGCTTAGCCTATTGATTAGTCTTGTAACCTAGTGCACACGAACTAGGTAAGTAACTAATACAGCATTTACGATAACTCACGAGATTAAACTCTCACAACGAATGACAAAGTAAAATCACTTAAACATCCATCGGATTCACAACGAATGACAGAGTATTCCCCGAGTTCGGGTGGTACTCAAACATCCTGTCGGAATCACGACTAATGACAAAGGATAGCACTTAAACATCCGGTCTGATAGTTTCAATCGATCGGACATTGAATCGTAGCAGCGATCGAGTTAATACCCGGTATCGTAGCAGCGCCTCGCTATATTAATTGTAATTTTGACTTTTGGACAGCCAAACTTCGGTTTTATGAAATGATTTTGACACCAGAGGAATGCTCGTAGCCTGTCTTATTTATAGCAGAAATTTGGGTCTCACGCGGCCCGCGTGAGCCCTTGCTTGATCCTTACGCGGCCCGCGAGGGCACCTAGCCTACGCGTAGGGTTGCTGGGTCATCAGTAGGTCTGCCAGGTGGATGCCACGTGGATCTGGAATGCTTATCCGGTCAAACATGAGTTAACGCGGCCCGCGTGACCTCCTGCCTATTCTTTACACGGCCCGCCTGAGAACCAGGAATCTTGATTTCTTGATTTTTGATATGGATTGGGGTTTCAGGGTTCAACTAGAAAGCCTCCTGGTAGAATTTTGGGTATAACTTCTGAGCTATTTAAAAATATATAATGCACTCGTGTTAAGTATAGTACCCCTAATTCAACCTTGTCCCTATGTCACGAGACAGAACCCCAACGAACTTAGTCAGGCAGAGCCTTGACATATGTTATGGGGCTCAGATCAATCGGAAAGAGTAGTGGTGATCGGGAGTTAAAATACTTAAAACAGGGCAGAGCCTTATTATTATTATTATAAAATGAATTAAATAAATATATATGGAAAGAAAGAGGGAGCGATCAAGAGACCAAAAGAAAATAGTTTCAGCAAATTGTAAGTTACTTTCTCTATTTATAATAAAGTTGGGTAAGCTTGAAGCTCATGCATGAAGACACGTATACAATTAAAACTTTGATGTGCTTTGCTTTTACCCTTCCACACGTACACCCTCTTATGATGTGTTAGTTTTTCTTTTTATTATTTTGTTCAGTTTTTAAATTTTAATATTTTATTCTTACGTAAATAACCATAAGTGGTTTGTTAATTTATTTAATTATTTAATTATTATTTATATTATAATTAATTTAACTGCTTCACTTATTTGGCACGTATAACTTCTAAAATATGACGTTTTATAAAATAATATATATCTCATTAGAACGAGAATAATTTTATCTACATTTTGAACCAAGTTTCATTAAAAACGGAGGAGGTTCAAATATAAAGTTATTTTTATAATTTAATTATTAAACGGTTCCTGGGCCTGTCCAGGTACTTTGTATTTCTTACAGTCAACTTACCCGTAAGCTACCTGTCTAATAATATAAGTTTTTATATACTTTTATTTTATTAGAAAGGTCACCCATATACAGGCCAATTAATTTATATAATATTTCAACCAACTATATAAAATAGTGTTTAAAACTATTTGGGTGAATATTTATATTAAAAATAAACTAGTTACTAGTTACTAGTGTTTAATAAAATTTAACCAAACCTATAATTCTTATATAAAAATAGGAATGTTACATTTGCCACCAACACGAATCAAATTAGGTTTCTCGTTCTTAATTAATATTATACAACTTTATAAACACAAACATTCATCAACTTCATCATAATAACCTACTGTTCGTGGGATGCTTCTCGGCGAAGGATACTCCCGACGAAGATCCATATTTCGTCAAGAAGATGGTGGCGAAGAATCACGTAGGCGAAGAATCATACTTCGTGGGATGCTTCTCGGCCAAGGCCAGCCGACGAAGAATCACATTCTTCGTCGTCTTAAGAACCATGAGAACTACACCGTACGGGGCGAGGTGGGCCAAATTTTTTTTTCATAAACGTAGATGCATGTATTATAAACACATATGTAAAAAAAAATTCAAAAAAAATGTCGGGTGTGTAGTTTTGTGCACCCAAAGTTTGCGTTTACGGGACCCGTAAACACAAACTTGTGGTGTTCAAAACTACACTCACGCCATTTTTTTTGAATTTTTTTACAAATGTGTTTATAATACAAGCATCTACGTTTATGAAAAATTTTTTTGGTCCAACTCGCCCTGGATCAAAAAGTTCTCTCGGTTCTTACAACTGGAGGTGGTTCTCATTTTAGCGGTCCCCTATATATATATATATGTTTATTTATTTTTGTCACTTGTCCAATTTTATAGTTTCTCATCACTTGTAGAATTTTTATGTATGTTGATATTCACCAATTTATACATATTTTAATCCCCCATTTTATCCCCATTTTATGCGTTTTCGGCCGTAAAACCATCATTCGGATACTTAATCATGTATACTCTTGTTTACAGGCCTAAAACAGCATGCCAGACAAGATGATAGTGAAAATGAGGACTTTCCGGACGAAACGACAAAGCTGCGAACATTCTGTGAAGATTCTGACCTCGGCAGTTGGCACGGTTGTGCGACTCATGGAACGACCGTGCATATCCGACAACATAGCCCAGACCGGCGATGAACGACTGTGCAATCCGGAGTGCAAGCCTTTCTCGGCAATGCACGACCCTACAACTCAAGGAACGACCGTGCCACCCCGATGACCAAGCCAGCCCGGAACTGCACCACCAGTGCAGCTTCACGTGCAACCCTTAACCGGAGATGCACGATCGTGCGACAAATGGAACGGTCGTACGAGATCGAAGACTGGTCAAGATCTGTGATGTCATGCGGTATGGTGAACAGTAACTCCAATAATGCAAAAAGTGAACGGTCGTGCCAATAAAGTGCACGACCGTGGGAGATCGAAAAGATATAAAAAACATGCAGAAACATTCTACTCGTAACTCTGGAATTTTGGAGAGCAATTCAGGCGATTTTCAGGCTCCGGAGGCGTTAGCTTTCACCCGGATTCAAGCCACATTGTCCCGTTTAGCTCGATTACTATCCGGATTCTTAATCTAGTGCTTGTTTATGGTTTGGTTTTGTTAGTACATAACGTCTGTAGCTTCCGTCAGTATGTAGTCATGTTTTATATTTGTGTTCTTTGTAAAGTATGTGTGTCAGTCAGGTCGACAGATCAGGAAACGGTTTTGTCTAGATAATATCCGATGGTGGTTTAAGTGTCATCCGGTCGAATGGCCATTCGACCGGATTGCAATTCGAACGAATAACCACTCGAACGAGTGGCAATTCGAACGAATGACAACTCGCTCGGATATCATCCTCTTTCTGAGACGTCTATAAATACCTAGTCCGGGTATCACTTTAGAGACTTTTGACTCTCAAGAGAACCTGATTAGTGTCTGTCTTCTACCGGAACTTTGTACTTTCAGAACGATCAATAGAAAGAACAGACCATGTTTAATCGTTGAATTCTGTGTTGCTTTTCTGTGATTTGTCTTAATGGATTCCGCACATTAGACAGAGTCGATTCATCTTGTTCCTTACGATCAGATCCTGTGCAACGGGACCTTCAAGTGGTATCAAAGCATCCAGGGAGCTGAATCGAGATCAACGACACCGAATTCACCGGAATTCGAGATTATTCTGCCGACCAGAGTCAAATTTCACCGGAGATTTGACATATTTCTTCTCTTTCTACTCATTTCTTGCATCATTTCTCAGTTTGTCATCTTAAAATCAGAAAAACTTAAAATTGCACGTGATTCTACGGATAAAAATCGATGAAATTGATACCATTCGGTTCGCAATCAATCAAAGTATAATCCTACTAAGTTTCATAATCAAATTCAACCTAAAATGAGATCAAATTCAACAAAAAACCATGTTTAGCTGTTCATATGTGATGACGTCATCCACTCGCTCGGATAGCTGTCCGAACGGATTGGATTAGTTAGTAACTGCTAGTTGATTGCTGACAATTTTCTGACATCATCATTGTTATAAAACTTTTGATTACGTCATCTTCTCATTCGATCGGATAAGCAATCCGATCGGATAGGATTTGAAAAGTCAACTTTCAAAGTCAAACTTGTCACTCGCTCGAACGACCATTCGAGCGAATCACCATCCGGTCGAATTTCCTGTGTCACTCGTTCGAATAGTGACTCGATCGGATCACCATTCATTTCAGAAGTTGTATTTTGAATTTTTTTTAAATTTGCAAAAACTTTCTAAGTGTTTGTCTGACTTTTTCAGGCACTTGAAAGATGGACGAATTCATGAATCCTTTCAGTGATATGCATGATTTTGCTGGAAATTCTGGAGATGACAACAACACAAATGAGAACACGTCGAACACAAAGAAAACTTTGTCAGAATCTTTAGGTGTGGAAAGTGCATATGGAACATATAACAAACCCCCAAAGTTGATGGCGATAGAAGAGTACAATCGATGGGCAAAGAAATTTGAAGAATGGTTGAAAGCATTTGCGTATACTAGCTGGAAAAGTCTAAAGAATGGATACAGTGATGGAGGGAAAGTTGGTGAAAATTTGACATCATCCGAAGAGATAGAAGTCTTTGTTGCCGAGTAAAAATGCATCGCATTGCTGTTTCAGTCTGTCCGAGAAGATATAATATCTTTGATCGAATACACTAATGCTAAAGATCTCTGGGAAAAGTTGAAAGTTAAATGTTTGGGTAGTGTTGAAATAGTGAAAAACAAAAAGAAACTACTTAGAAAGGAATTTGATTTATTTGGTTGTTTAAAAAATGAATCAGTTTGTAAGATGATTGAGAGGTTTGGGCACTTGAAGTTGGAGCTGGCGAGACATGGAATTACTTATTCTCAAGAAGAGTTAGTCGACAAATTGTTTGATTCCTTTCCAGATGAGATGGATTGGCAATACTTTGCCTTGATGTTGAAGAATACGATCACTTCTGAGAATCTTACAGTTGATTTGTTAATTGAAAGATTAGAGAGTCACGAGTTGGAGATTAAGAAAACACACAAAGTCAATCACTCATCATATCAGCAGAATTTGGATCTGTATTATCTAAAAAGCAAGATTCCAAAGAATACACCTCCCAAAACAGCTTTTTCTGCTAAAAGCTCCAACACATCTAGCAAAGAAAGTGAAAGCAGCAAAGAGAATGCAAGTAGTGGTTTTCACAGTGGCTCTTCATCAAATCCAAACCAATCAGCTGCAAAGAACTTATTTCAATGCAACATCGCTGTTGATTTAAAGAATGCTCAAAATTTCAGCGAGGAGTCTGCAAAGCAACATATGGTTTTCCTAGCCTCTGTGCTGGAATCGTATGAGAGCCTCGTAGCTGGGAAGATTGGCAACACCAACCTAACAAAAGAAGATTACGATCAGATAGATCCTGAGGAAATGGAATTGATCGACATAAGGTGGTGTATGGCCAGTGCAGTACGTCGGGCACAGCGTTTCATGGAGATAACTGGAAGAAAGTCTATTGGTGGACCATCTACCAAGTTGGGCTTTGACAAGACAAAAGTGACCTCTTTCAAGTGTAAGAAAAAAGGTCATTTTAAAAGAGAGTGCCGGAATGCTTATGCTGATGATTCTGAAAATCTGTTCAAAGAAGATTACTACAAGAAAGCGATATATCATCAGAATAAATCAGAACCACCAAGAATGAAACAGATTGAAGATAACAAAGAGAAATCCAGAGCTCTTGCTTTGATCCATGACGACGAAGGTTTTGATTGGAGTGAGTTGTTGCCAGAAGAGGATGCGGTTGGATACGTTTTTATGGCAAAGATTGTTGAACCTGTCCCTTATAAAGACAACAGAAATGAAAAAGAAAAGTATGTAAACAGAAAGATGATTGCTCAAAACAGAATGATCAGAATTTCTGAAATATACACTGAAGCAAAAAGGGCAAAGAGATGGGATCCAGACAGAGAATGTTATCTTGACCCCAAGGGAAACATTGCTATTGACTACAAAACCCTCGATCTTGAAACCATAATTCAACAAATTGCTGAAGAAGAAGAGGGTTGGCAAAGAAAATGGTGGGGAAGCAAAGAAGAGAAAGAAAACGAGAGAGAAGAAAAGTCAAAGAAGATTGATGATGGGATCATTGATACATCACAAGAGTTGAATGCCGAAAACTTGAGAAAGATGGCTGACAAGGTGCTGGCTGCTAAAGCACTTGAGGTAGAGTCTAAATCCGTATCTGTGTCAAAAAGCCAGGTCAGTTTAATCGAGTCAACAAGTGCATCAGGTAAGAAAGTAAATGGTGATATTGACTACAAAAATTGCATGAAAGAGTGCAAGGTTTGTAGTACAATTACTTATCTCAGTGGTAAGAAAATTGAGGATCTGACAAACAGAGTCAGAGAGGTTGAGGATCAGATCTTGAACCGTGATAAAATGCTGAAAGCTTCGAATGATAGATTAAAGGAATTAACTGACAAAATTGAAACTGATAAAATTGACATAGAAAGAGTTAGGAAAGAAAATGAAAAACTAATTCTTGAAAATCGTCAAATTTCTGAAAATTTTGAAAAACTGAAACGCACGGTGAAAGATTCCGATGATAGAAACGGTTAAACATACAAAGAAAATTGTCATTTGCAAGGTGTTTTGAGGGTTAAAGAAGAGTTAATAAACAAACAACTGGATGAGATTGCGAAATTGAAGCTTCAGTTTGAAGAAGCTAAGATTGAGAATGAGCGTATTAATTTGAAACTAAACAGTTACAACTCTGCAAGCTTTGTTTTGCAACACATTGTTCCCAAACCCATTGGGAAAAACAAAGCTGCGAAGATGTATACTGTGATGGAACTGGGGTCGGGTTTCATCAAGTTCCGCCACCAGTTCTAAACAATTTTTCGAAGAAGCAATCAGGGTTGGTTAATGATGAAGTTGAAACAAATGAGATAAAACTTCCAGAATCAATTGATGTGACATTTTCTTCATCATCATCTGATGATAGTGTGACACTCTAGGTTTTTTCCGAGCAAACACCTTGTAATTACTAAGCGCGTATGAATATATGTATATATTATTAAATGAAAGTTGCGTGATTATTTTGATGACTCTATGCGATCCTTGCACTATGATTGTATAGGTAGTATATATATATATAGGTATGTGTGTGTAGTGGGCCGAGACCACGAAACCCGACTCGAGACCCCCCCAGTCTCGAGCGAACAGTGAACGGTTGGGCCATATGGGCCGCACCTCCTTAAACCCGTGAATTAGGTTATAAAACCCTCACATAAGCCACATCATCCTATTCTTTGGACACTCAAACCCACAATCATTCACTCACTCCCACACACTCTCTCTTTCACCCTCTCAACACAAAAACCCTAACAATCAAACTCACCTCCTCTCCTCCTCCTCATCCTCGGATCAAACCGGCTACCACAAGGGATTCTCGGAGTTTGCTTGTAACCATCAATTGGAAGTTCTTTCATCAATCCTTCACACCTTCACACTTTGGAGTTCTAGCCGGTTAGTGTTTTATTGTTGTTATGATCCTTAGGTGATATCTTTGGTACAAAGTGTGTCTTGAATGATGCATATGAACAATAAGATGCTTCTTTGATAATAATATGTGTATTTGAATGATAAATGAAGTAGATTGTTGTTTAAAATGATGAAGGATATAAGAACCGTGATGCCTTGACAATTTCTTGCCATATTGATATGAAACTTGTTAAGACTTGTTACTTGAATATTAGCTATGAATTGGCTTGAATAATGATATACAAAACCACAAATATCGAGTGTATGTTGATGATGACTAAATCGGTGATAATGTGCTAGATATAGGGCCGATGTTAATGACTAAATGGTATTTTGTTTTGGGTGACCATGCTTGCAAATGATGAACTGGATGAATGTGGGTTAAATATCATATGGATATTTGAATATGCTGTGTTTGATCCATTTTTATTAATAATTAGACAACAAAACATGTTATTGCAATATGGTTGGTTAGTACAAAATTACATGAAAACAGAATTCTATTGGATAGTACATTGGAACAGGGTCTAGAAGGATTCTTGTGCACGTATCCGAGGTTGCGACTCGAAACTCCCGGTTACGACTCGCAACCAAAACATGACAACTCGAGACTATGGCGGTTGCGACTCGAAACCAGACCATGACAAGTCGAAACCTCCGGTTGCGACTCGAAACCAGACCATGACAAGTCGAAACCTCCGGTTGCGACTCGAAACCAGACCATGACAAGCCGAAACCTCCGGTTGCGACTCGAAACTGTGTGTTCTCGAGCCGAGACCTCCTGGTCTCGACTGGACTGCTTGTCTCCGTTATTGGGCCAAGGACGTGTGGGCTGCGTATACCGTTCTATTTGGATTCTGTAAAACTGTTAACTGTTAGTGTGATCTGATAGGCCCAATAACACTTATGATTTGTATGATAGTTGTTGATGTTCACTGTTTCACTACTACGTATCAGAATAGGCCCGATAACTTGCTGGATGATCATGTGTTGTGTATGCTATGTGTTAGTTATGTGTAGATTATACGTGAATACTTGTACCCCAACTTGACCTGTATTGGTGACCATGCTAGGACGTGGTGACCAACGTGATTGACCAAGTAAATAATCTACCGAGCAACCCAAGGTGAGTTCACAACTAATAAAGCATGCGTTCCCGGTGGTTGGGAAACAGAAACTTAAGCAACGCTATCCCCTCGTAAGGGATACAAACCTACTTCTCTCCCCTTAAACGGGACTTTTAGTTAATTACTGTTTATACTGGATGCAACAAGCAACACTAAACAAAACTCTATCACTCAAGTCCTCACTTCTTGATACCGATTAGTCGCCGGGGTCAGGCGAACGGGTTATTAGTTGATAGCGCTATTTAGGTCTCACCAACCTCACACCGTGCCCGCGTATGGGATCGGGCGTGAACTAATGTACTCTGGCAACCGTCAATGATGATAGAACATTGACAAACGGGGCACTCTACGGAAACGTACGGATGAATAGTATTCGGTATTGTAAAAACAGTTTAGTCGCTTACTTGTGGGGTAGCTCCCCATCGCATGTATAAACGGATAAATTAATTGGTGAAACAAGTTTTTGGTAATTAAAACTGGACAACTCGTGGACTCGCCAACAATTTTTGTTGATACCCTACTGCATGCTTTGCAGGTACCCAGTGACTCAGGAGCTTGCAGCTTGGGAAGTGTAGTGGTCGCCTAAACCCGCGTGTTGGGTTCTAATTTATTTGAACTATGAACTTTGTTTAAACTATTTTTCCTATGCTTCCGCTACTTACTTAACTGTTATTTGAACCTAAACATTCGAACTTTAAACTATGGTGTTTACTAACCATTATGGTTGGTGATCATTCTTACTATTATCCAATACTCAGTATAATTGGTGGCTGGATCCTGGTCAGTCACGCCTCCAAGCGGTGGTACTCCACATGTGGATTTTGGGGGTGTGACAGATTGGTATCAGAGCCATTGGTTATAGTGAACTTGGTTTTAAAAAGGAAAGTCTTTTTGAGAAAAACCAGACTATAACCCGTGACTCGTGACGACACTACACTCCAAGGGCAAGACTCAGCTTGTTAGGCCTTATAGCTCGGATTTGTGTTTACTTGCTTGTTTATCTTAGGTTGACTGCCCTACTATAAATACTAGTGTGCCTGATTAGATAGATACACATTTCTCTTCTACCTCATTCTCGCTACATTACGACATCACACTCATACTGTGTTTTCTGGCTATGAAGACAATGAGTGGACGCGGAAGAGGAAGTGTTAACATGACTCAGGCTCAATTCGCTAACTTGCTCAACACGGTGGCTGCAGCTTTCGCAGCTCACCCTGGAGGTAAACTCGTTACTTTAGGATGTTTAGATCCTACCCCCACACCGTCTTTTCGCCTCTAAACCTATTCGCTTCGCTTCTCACAACAGGTCAGCCTGCGCCTGCGCAGCCACATGTTTGTACTTTCAAAACCTTCATGGATGGCAAGCCTCTCCCTTTCAACGGCACTGAGGGTGCCATAGGCCTTCTGCACTGGATTGAAAAGGCCGAAGCTGTCTTCGCTGTCTGCGAGTGTCCCCCTGCTAACTGGGTTAAGTACGCAACTGGTACGCTTGAAGGAAACGCACTTTCGTGGTGGAAAGCACAGATTCAGATGCTTGGTCTGGAAACTGCTAATGCAACCGCATGGGAAGATTTCAAAAACATGATCAAAGAGGAGTACTGTCACCGGGATGACATCCACAAACTCGAGGACGAGTACTATGCGCTCAAGATGGTTGGATCAGAGATTGAGACCTACACCAAGCAGTCCAACGACTATGCTGCACTCTGCCCAAACATGTCCCGACCTATGTATCGAAGGATCGAATTGTACATCAAAGGCTTGGTCCCAGAAATCAGAAGTCATGTGACCTCGGCCAACCTCGATACCATACAGCCCGTGGTTCGCCTTGCTCACAAACTCACCAATCAGGCTGTGGAGGAGGGCAAGTTGCCCAAGAGGATCAGTGCTACTGCTGGCACTTCTAGCGATAATAAACGAAAGTGGGATGGAAGTCAGGGAAAGGATGCTAACCCCACTCAGGCCCCAGTTCAACAAAGGAAGACTGAAAACAACAAAGGTCCTCAGCAACAGGGTGGCTATCGAGGAAACCACCCTAAGTGTAACAAATGTAACCGACATCATAGTGGGCCATGTGGAAAAGGTCAATGTCAGAGATGCAACAAGATGGGGCATGAAGCCAAAGACTGCCGAAGCCAGTTCCCCGCTAGGCAGAATCAGCAACAACCACAGCAACAGCAGCAACAAGGAAACAACCGTGGATGCTTTAAGTGTGGAGCAACGGGGCACATGCGAAAGGATTGCCCTGAACTGAATCAAAACAACAACAATCAGGGTGCTGGGAACAATAACAACAATGCTGGAAATGGTGCAAGAGGAAGGGTTTTTGTGATTGGAGCTGGAGAAGCCAGGAATGACCCCAACGTTGTAGCGGGTAAGTTCCTACTTAATGATCGTAAAGTCTCCGTATTGTTTGATTCCGGAGCAGATGCTAGTTATGTATCCCTACGTATTAGTAAGAAACTTAAGCTCACTCTTACGCCGCTAAGCTCTAAGCACACCGTTGAAATAGCTAATGGTAGAAACCTCGAGGCCTCACATGTAATTCATAACTGCAAACTAGAGTTGTCTGGTCAGACTTTCTGTATCGATCTCTTCCCCATCATTCTTGGAAGCTTCGACGTCATCATTGGTATGGATTGGTTATCCAAACATCGAGCTGAAATCCTCTGCCAAGAGAAAGCTATTCGTATTCCCCGTCCCCCTGGCAAACCTCTTATAGTTCAAGGCGACAAGAGCGGAGAAGTCACAGGCATCATCTCATTCTTAAAGGCCCAGAAGTGTCTACGAAAGGGGCACACCGCTATCTTAGCACTCGTTGCCGACACACAGAAAATGGAAAACAGGATTGAAGATTTTCCAGTTGTACGCGACTATCCTGAGGTATTCCCGGAGGAACTACCTGGACTCCCTCCTCACCGTCAGGTCGAATTTCAAATCGAGCTAGCTCCCGGAGCAGCGCCTATAGCTCGTGCACCTTATCGATTAGCCTCCGCGGAGCTCAAGGGGCTTTCTACTCAACTAGAAGAACTTTTGGACAAAGGTTTTATCCGTCCTAGTTCATCACCCTGGGGAGCCCCAGTGCTCTTCGTCAAAAAGAAAGATGGCACATTCCGAATGTGCATTGATTACCGCGAACTGAACAAGGTTACCATCAAGAATCGTTATCCACTTCCCCGTATCGACGACCTGTTCGACCAGCTGCAAGGGTCGAGCTATTATTCCAAGATTGATCTGCGATCGGGTTATCACCAGCTGAGAGTCCGCGATGAGGACATCTCTAAGACTGCTTTTAGAACCCGCTATGGTCACTACGAATTCCTTGTTATGCCTTTCGGAATGACCAACGCACCTGCAATCTTCATGGATCTCATGAACCGAGTATGCAAACCCTACCTCGATAAGTTCGTAATCGTGTTTATCGACGACATCCTAATCTACTCGAAGAGCCAAGAGGAGCATGAACAACACCTGCGTCTTATTCTCGAACTCCTTCGCAATGAGCAACTGTACGCCAAATTCTCGAAATGTGATTTCTGGCTTAGAGAAGTCCATTTCCTTGGGCACATCGTCAATCAGGAAGGGATTCATGTCGACCCCGCTAAGATTGAGTCCATTAAGAATTGGCCTGTACCTAAGACTCCGACCGAAGTTCGCCAATTCTTGGGATTGGCAGGATACTATCGAAGATTTATCAAGGGATTCTCTAAGATCGCTCAACCACTTACGACCCTCACTCAGAAGGGTGTTGCTTACAAGTGGAGCGATGCTCAGGAATCTGCCTTCCAGGAACTAAAGAAAAATCTTTGTAGTGCTCCTATTCTTTCCCTACCTGAAGGTACCGACGACTTTGTTGTTTACTGCGATGCTTCTATTCAAGGGCTTGGATGCGTGTTAATGCAACGCGAGAAGGTTATTGCTTACGCTTCGCGACAACTCAAGATCCACGAACGGAACTACACGACGCATGACTTAGAATTTGGAGCTGTGGTCTTCGCGCTCAAGCTTTGGAGACACTACTTGTACGCACCAAGTGCACGATTTACACTGATCACAAGAGTCTCCAGCACATAATGGAACAAAAGGAGTTGAATATGCGACAACGCCGATGGGTCGAACTCCTAAATGACTACGAGTGTGCAATCAAATATCACCCAGGCAAGGCTAATGTGGTAGCCGATGCCCTCAGCAGAAAGGAGATCAAACCCAAGCGTGTTCTTGCCTTACAGCTCACTATCCACTCGAACCTCCCTAATCAAATACGGAATGCTCAGGTTGAAGCATTGAAAGCCGAGAACATCAGGGCTGAGTCCCTACGAGGATCGAGACAACGATTGGAACAAAACGAAGACGGTGCTTACTACGTAGCCGGGCGCATATGGGTTCCGCTTTATGGAAATTTACGTGACCTTGTGATGGATGAAGCTCATAAGTCCCGTTACTCAGTACATCCGGGTTCGGATAAGATGTACCACGACTTGAGAACTACCTATTGGTGGCCTGGTATGAAAGCCCACATAGCAACCTATGTCAGAAAATGTTTAACTTGTGCAAGAGTCAAGGCTGAGTATCAGAAACCATCAAGCCTACTCCAACAGCCAGAGATCCCGCAATGGAAATGGGAGCAGATTTCCATGGATTTTGTTACTGGCCTGCCTAGGTCTCAACGCGGAAATGACACCATTTGGGTAATAGTGGATCGCTTAACTAAGTCTGCACACTTTTTGGCTATCAAAGAAACAGACAAGTTCTCTACCTTAGCAGAAGTATACCTAAAAGAAGTGGTTTCGAAGCACGGCGTACCAACCTCTATCATTTCCGATCGAGACGCGCGTTTTACTTCTGAGTTATGGCAAGCCATGCACAAATCTTTTGGCTCACGTTTAGACATGAGCACCGCTTATCACCCGCAAACGGATGGGCAGTCTGAACGCACTATCCAGACCCTCGAAGACATGCTTAGGGCATGTGTGATCGATTTTGGCAAGAATTGGGAGAAGCACCTACCGTTGGTGGAATTCTCCTACAACAACAGCTACCACACCAGCATTCAGGCAGCACCCTTTGAGGCATTGTACGGTCGTAAATGCCGATCGCCTCTCTGCTGGGCGGAGGTTGGTGACAGCCAGATCACAGGCCCGGAACATGTAGTTGACACCACAGAAAAGATTGCCCAGATTAGGCAACGCATGGCGGCAGCTCGTGACCGTCAAAAGCACTACGCTGACAAAGATAGGAAACCGCAAGAGTTCCAGGTTGGTGAACGGGCTCTACTTAAGGTCTCACCCTGGAAGGGTGTGGTTCGTTTTGGAAAACGGGGCAAGCTTAATCCAAGATATGTCGGACCCTTTGAAGTTACCGAAAAGATCGGTACGGCCGCTTACAGGTTGAATCTGCCTGAAGAGCTGAGTGCTGTGCACAATGTCTTCCACGTGTCTAATCTGAAGAAGTGTCTATCAGATGAAACACTCGTCATTCCTTACAAGGAACTTACTATTGACGAACGGCTACACTTTACTAAGGAACCGATTGAGATCACGGACCGTGAAATCAAAACCCTCAAACGTAGCCAGATACCTCTCGTACGAGTTCGTTGGAACTCACGCCGTGGCCCAGAGTTTACCTGGGAGCGGAGAGACCAGATGAAGCGCAAGTATCCCCAACTGTTCCCAAATGAAACTCCCAGCACTGAAGCTACGACCGAATTTCGGGACGAAATTCCAAATTAACGGGGGGATGATGTGACACCCCGTTGAAATGTTCGCATTTGCACTAGCTTGTCAGTGGTTGCCTTAACTTTCGGGACGAAAGTTCTTAAAACTTGGGGATAATGTGACACTCTAGGTTTTTTCCGAGCAAACACCTTGTAATTACTAAGCGCGTATGAATATATGTATATATTATTAAATGAAAGTTGCGTGATTATTTTGATGACTCTATGCGATCCTTGCACTATGATTGTATAGGTAGTATATATATATATAGGTATGTGTGTGTAGTGGGCCGAGACCACGAAACCCGACTCGAGACCCCCCCAGTCTCGAGCGAACAGTGAACGGTTGGGCCATATGGGCCGCACCTCCTTAAACCCGTGAATTGGGTTATAAAACCCTCACATAAGCCACATCATCCTATTCTTTGGACACTCAAACCCACAATCATTCACTCACTCCCACACACTCTCTCTTTCACCCTCTCAACACAAAAACCCTAACAATCAAACTCACCTCCTCTCCTCCTCCTCATCCTCGGATCAAACCGGCTACCACAAGGGATTCTCGGAGTTTGCTTGTAACCATCAATTGGAAGTTCTTTCATCAATCCTTCACACCTTCACACTTTGGAGTTCTAGCCGGTTAGTGTTTTATTGTTGTTATGATCCTTAGGTGATATCTTTGGTACAAAGTGTGTCTTGAATGATGCATATAAACAATAAGATGCTTCTTTGATAATAATATGTGTATTTGAATGATAAATGAAGTAGATTGTTGTTTAAAATGATGAAGGATATAAGAACCGTGATGCCTTGACAATTTCTTGCCATATTGATATGAAACTTGTTAAGACTTGTTACTTGAATATTAGCTATGAATTGGCTTGAATAATGATATACAAAACCACAAATATCGAGTGTATGTTGATGATGACTAAATCGGTGATAATGTGCTAGATATAGGGCCGATGTTAATGACTAAATGGTATTTTGTTTTGGGTGAACATGCTTGCAAATGATGAACTGGATGAATGTGGGTTAAATATCATATGGATATTTGAATATGCTGTGTTTGATCCATTTTTATTAATAATTAGACAACAAAACATGTTATTGCAATATGGTTGGTTAGTACAAAATTACATGAAAACAGAATTCTATTGGATAGTACATTGGAACAGGGTCTAGAAGGATTCTTGTGCACGTATCCGAGGTTGCGACTCGAAACCCCCGGTTACGACTCGCAACCAAAACATGACAACTCGAGACTATGGCGGTTGCGACTCGAAACCAGACCATGACAAGTCGAAACCTCCGGTTGTGACTCGAAACCAGACCATGACAAGTCGAAACCTCCGGTTGCGACTCGAAACCAGACCATGACAAGTCGAAACCTCCGGTTGCGACTCGAAACCAGACCATGACAAGCCGAAACCTCCGGTTGCGACTCGAAACTGTGTGTTCTCGAGCCGAGACCTCCTGGTCTCGACTGGACTGCTTGTCTCCGTTATTGGGCAAGGACGTGTGGGCTGCGTATACCGTTCTATTTGGATTCTGTAAAACTGTTAACTGTTAGTGTGATCTGATAGGCCCAATAACACTTATGATTTGTATGATAGTTGTTGATGTTCACTGTTTCACTACTACGTATCAGAATAGGCCCGATAACTTGCTGGATGATCATGTGTTGTGTATGCTATGTGTTAGTTATGTGTAGATTATACGTGAATACTTATACCCCAACTTGACCTGTATTGGTGACCATACTAGGACGTGGTGACCAACGTGATTGACCAAGTAAATAATCTACCGAGCAACCCAAGGTGAGTTCACAACTAATAAAGCATGCGTTCCCGGTGGTTGGGAAACAGAAACTTAAGCAACGCTATCCCCTCGTAAGGGATACAAACCTACTTATCTCCCCTTAAACGGGACTTTTAGTTAATTACTGTTTATACTGGATGCAACAAGCAACACTAAACAAAACTCTATCACTCAAGTCCTCACTTCTTGATACCGATTAGTCGCCGGGGTCAGGCGAACGGGTTATTAGTTGATAGCGCTATTTAGGTCTCACCAACCTCACACCGTGCCCGCGTATGGGATCGGGCGTGAACTAATGTACTCTGGCAACCGTCAATGATGATAGAACATTGACAAACGGGGCACTCTACGGAAACGTACGGATGAATAGTATTCGGTATTGTAAAAACAGTTTAGTCGCTTACTTGTGGGGTAGCTCCCCATCGCATGTATAAACGGATAAATTAACTGGTGAAACAAGTTTTTGGTAATTAAAACTGGACAACTCGTGGACTCGCCAACAATTTTTGTTGATACCCTACTGCATGCTTTGCAGGTACCCAGTGACTCAGGAGCTTGCAGCTTGGGAAGTGTAGTGGTCGCCTAAACCCGCGTGTTGGGTTCTAATTTATTTGAACTATGAACTTTGTTTAAACTATTTTTCCTATGCTTCCGCTACTTACTTAACTGTTATTTGAACCTAAACATTCGAACTTTAAACTATGGTGTTTACTAACCATTATGGTTGGTGATCATTCTTACTATTATCCAATACTCAGTATAATTGGTGGCTGGATCCTGGTCAGTCACGCCTCCAAGCGGTGGTACTCCGCATGTGGATTTTGGGGGTGTGACAGATAGTGTTCAAACAGAGATTGTTAAAGGCATGGCTGAAAGTGTTTTGGATAGTGATTCAGCTGAGGATGAAGAATGTTTTCTGAACAATTACATTCCGAAACCAAAATCTAAAAACAACTTAGATGATGAACCGGGTCTTGTGATGTACAAGATGGCTGGTTCTGATAAGTTGTATTCAGATTTTGAGTTTCCTCTAGAGAATGTTAATGTGAACAAATTGAAAAATGTTTTCAAATTGGTTGAAATTGATTTGCCTGAAATAGAGGGTTTGAATCAGACAAAGAGGCAAATGAATTTTGAGAAAGATAAAGCTTACTATAAGAAACCTGTTATTCCACCACGTTTTTCTAATAACAGTCGAAATAAATGGTCGGGAGAATATCAGGGTGGTAAGAATTATCAGAAAAAGAATGTTCAGAACAAGAGATTTGTTGTGAAAAAGGTGTTTGTGAACAGTTCAAGTTCACTTTCTGATGAGGAATCTAAGATTTTTTCAAAAACAAACAAAGAGTTCTTTGAAAAGAAGGCCTCACAGCCTCAGTTTGAAGGCACAAGTCGGGTAGTTGACACACGAACATGCTTCAAATGCAATCAAGTTGGACATATTGCACGAAAGTGTACCAACTTGAAGCCTAAGACTGACGTTGTGACGAATTCTATCAAGAAAGATGTTGTGAAGGGAAAAGCTCCATTGATTGTTGAGAAAAAGGTTTTGAAAAATGAAAACACCAAGATCAAAACTGAACCTGTTAAGAATTTGGTATCTAAAAATGACAAATTTTACAAACGGGTTGCGTCACCTCAACAAACATGGAAGCCAAAAGTTGTTGAAAAGAAAGCAAATTCTCCAAAACCAAAGGTGTCTGAGACTGAAAAATCATCATCCTCAACCAAGAAGATGTATGTACCTTTGGATTTATATGAGAAACAAAAATCGACTTCTGAAAAGAAGTATGTGGTGAAGAACGACCAACCATCTGGTCAACCTCAAAAAGACGAATTTTTCTTATTCAAAGAGGTTGAGGTTGGGACTGCTGAAAGCTTAAAAATGAATGATAAAAACTTTCCACCACTTTATACTACAAAAACTCACATTAATGTCAAGTTACCCGAGTCAAAAGAGGCTTGGGTAGCATCAAAATCTCATTAAATATTTTTGATATGTGCAGGAGCTTCCGAGATCCGTTTCACGTTGGATTATGGATAGTGGAGCTTCTCGGCACATGACAGGAAAGACAGCGCTGCTGTATGATGTTAGAAATATCAATGGTGGTTATGTGGGATTTGCTGGACACGAAGGTGGTCGAATTATTGGTGAAGGAACGTTATCCAATGGGATTGTAATGTTTGAGAGAGTTAACTACATTACTGAGCTGGAGAATAATCTGCTGAGTATTTCGCAGATTTGTGACAATATGTATACCACTCACTTCACAGACAAAGAATGTTTGATCTTGAAACCAGGATTTGTTATCCCTGAAGAATGGATTATCATGCGGGCAACTAGAGTGAATGATTTATATGTGTTAGACATGAGTGTAGCAACTACAACAACATGTTAGGCACATTTTTTTGTTTCTAGAGCAACAGAGAAAGAATCGAAGTTGTGGCACCGAAAGATGGGGCATATACATCTTAGAAAAATGAATCATTTGGTGCACAATGATTTAGTTCTTGGAGTTGATATCAAAGGTTTTCATCTGGAAGGGGAGTGCATTAGTTGCATTAAAGGCAAGGAGAAGAAAAAGTCACACCCTAAAAAGCAAGTCAATTCAGTTTCCAGACCATTAGAGAGACTACATATGGATTTGTTTGGTCCAGTAAACGTCAAAAGTATTACAGGGGATCTCTACTGTCTTGTGGTTACTGATGATTATTCCAGATTTTCGTGGGTATCATTCTTGAAGTCGAAAGATGAAACGTTTGGCAGTTTGATGGCGTTGTTCAGAAAGATTGAAAATTTGTACCAAAGGCGTATCAGAAGAATTAGAAGTGATAATGGTACTGAGTTCAAGAACAACAAGATGGAAGAATATTGTGATGAAAGAGGTATCTTGCATGAGTTTAGTGCTCCGTACACTCCGCAGCATAATGGAGTTGCAGAACGTAAAAACAGGACACTAATCGAAACGGCCAGAACAATGCTTGCTGATTCAAAGTTATCGATAAATTTTTGGGCAGAAGCAGTTTCAGCCGCATGCTATACGCTCAACAGAGTTCTCACTGTCAAGAAATTTAACAAAACATGCTTTGAATTGATCAATAACCGCAAACCGAATCTGAAGTATATTGAACCGTTCGGGTCACCCTGTACTGTTCTAGAGCCTTTTGGAAAGTTTGGTCTGAAGAGTATTGAAGGAATATTCATTGGTTATGCAAGTCCGTTACGACGAGTCTTTGTTCCAAGTCTGAAGCGGATTATTGAAGCTCCGAATGTTGAATGTCAAGGCCATACAATGCCACCACAGAATCCCGGTGACTCATGGCGTTTCAATTATGATACTTTGTGGGAGTCGTTCGACATGGAGGAAGAACCATAGTTCTTTGACGAGTTGGATATTCTAAGAGAGTATGAAGATTCAGATGAAAGATTCCCAGCAGAAACTTATCGAAAATGACAAACTTCAAATAATGATGAAGCAGGTCCAAGCAATGCTGGAGAAGATGACTATGTTGAAGTAACTGAAGGTGGAGTCTTTTCTTCAGAATTTCCACCTATTCCTGAAAATATTGAGATTCCAGAATCATCACGTCCAAAGGCAACAGATGATTTCTTTAGCAATCTTCCACCTGCATCAGGGGATCCGTTAGAAGATTTGAATTTTGAAGATGATTTGTTCAATAATGAAGCAGTAAAGATTCTGGCAAAGAAAGTTAAAGAGCTTGAGAAGGAAAAAGTAAAGGCTGAAAAAGAACGTGATATCTTATTGGAGCAAGTAAATAAGCTGATGAAAGCTCATGATCAAATTAGAATGGTGCTGATCAACCATGAAGAAGAAATGAAGAAAGTAAAGGATGATGGCAATAATAATTCTAAAGTGATTGAGGTTCTAATGGCAGAAATTTCTTCATTAAATGAGAAGACAAAGAATCTTCAGGATGTGAATCAAACGCTTAATCAGCTTCTCAGTGAAATGAGTGAAGCTACATCTAATGAAATGAAGGCAATGAAGTTGGAAATGGAAGCTATGAAAGCAGATAAAGTGGTGAAAGATGAACAACTTAGAATGTTATACTCTGTTATGGAAAGTCATCTGAAAATGGATGTTCATGTTGCATACAACGAAATTGAAGTAAGAAGAGTTGAGGAAAGAAGACTTGAAAGAGAAAGAAGACTAGCTGAAGATGCAATTCAAAAGAACAAAAGCGTTGTTGAAGATATTCAGGAAGCTGGTGGTTCTTCAAGTCAAATTGATGTTGATATGATTGATGCTGAAGTTGTTCAAGAACAAGTTGATGAAGGTATTCAAGAACAAGAACAAGATGAACATGGTCAAGACTACATGTTAGTTGGTGAGTCTTCTCTATCCATTGAATCTGATGAAATTATTCGTAGAGTTGTTGCTATACAAAAGAAGAGAAAGTCCAAAGAAGTGCTGCTACTAGAATGGAAGACGCAACAATTTGTACTTGTTGGTGATGCTTCTACAGTGCCTTACAACATAAAAGAAGCTGTTCGCAGAATGAAAATTATGAGAAAGAAAAAAGAAGCAAAGAAAGTACGAGGAGAAGAAGTTAGTGATTCTGATGTTGAAATGTTCGGAGATGAAGAAGAGAATGAAGATGATAATGATGATAAAGACGAGTCTGTTCAAAAAGATGATGATAAGAAAGATGATAATGATGAAAAGAAAAATGATGATGATGATCAAGGAGCTTCGGGATTGCTGGTTGAGAATCCTATTGACAAACAGAAAATTGAGGAGTTTCTGAATGATCAGATCAATGAACAAGAAGATGATGATCAGCAAGAAACTTCTACATCTGGAAAACAGCACGTAGATCAGGTATTCCTCACAAATCCTACTGTTATTTACTTACATGATAAACATGAGGAAGTGATTGAGGTTAGGAGGTCAAGAGAAGAGATGTTAGAGTAATTGGGATTAGAAGAAAGTAAATTTAAATTCGATATTGAAGACGAGATTCCTCAGTCTTCTGAAGATATATTTGAACCAAGATATGCTTTTGAAGCCGATCATTACAATGAGATAATTGTTGAAGATGCTTCAGATTCATCTGATGAGGAAACTGATTTCCACTATTCGGGAGTTGATGCGACTTTTCCATCATTTGCTGAAATGTTCAAAGACCGAAATGAAGATGAAATCAGGAGAAAGATTGTGGAGAAAGTGACTACCGAAGGTATTCCAGAAACCATACCCAGAGAAAACCTTGCTGAAGAAAGAAAGAAATGGTTCAAAGTTATGCCAAAGGAGAGAAAGAAACTTAGGGCACTTCAGTTTTTCACTCACAACAAAGATCTTTCTTGGGGTGACAGATTTACAAGTCTATGCAATCAGACGAGAACAGGGGGTACAGTACTTTGAGTTTTTGGCTGATATCAAAACTCTTCCATGGTGGGACATAGATGAATTGGTTAAAACAGAACATTAAAGAATTCTATTATGGATTGGATGTGAAGCAACATGATCAACATTTATGGAACTATGTGAAGTTGCAAGCGAAGAAAAGGTATCCTGATTGGAAACCACATTTCCCTGATCAAATTGTCAGAATCTTAGAAAATGGTGAAAAAGATATTACTCTGGATATAAAGCCTCCTCGTTGTTTGAAGAATATGCCTTTACGAGCAATGGAGCAAGATTTCCATGAAGAATTTTAAGGGTGGTTGTACAATCAATCTACGGCCGAGGCAATAATTTCATTACATAACAAGTCCACTGGAGAAGCAAGAAGAATCTGTGTGTTAGATCCTATGTGGCTTGTGAATTGCTCAAAGAAAGACATAGTTGCCTGTTTTACAACAAGATAGTCTATGAAAGGCCTGACAGAGAGCAAGCAATGCAATATCAAACAATTGTGGATGTTTGTTTTGCGCAAGACATCAATTCTGGAAGATACTGGAAGACAAAATGGAGAGATCTGGAGATTGACGAGTTCTTGAAAAGATACAAGCGTGAACAACGTTCCAAAAAGATTGATGAGCATGCTGCTAAGATGGGAAGACGTAAATTGGGGATTGTACCTCCAACAGATCAAACACCAATTGAATCTGAAGAAAACAAGATACCAAAATGGGATCGGAAGCGTGATGGTGATCCTGTCTACAGAAATTGGTGGTTGACTGAAGGAAGACATAAAAGAAAAAGAATGTTAGAAGAAAAAGCAGAGATGAGAAGACAGAGAACTCGTGAAAGAAGACGCAACAGGAGAAATTGAAGACTATGCTGGAAGGAACTACAGCTACATCCGAGGGGGAGTCTGTTAGTACATAACGTCTGTAGCTTCCGTCAGCATGTAGTCATGTTTTATATTTGTGTTCTTTGTAAAGTATGTGTGTCAGTCAGGTCGACAGATCAGGAAACGGTTTTGTCTAGATAATATCCGATGGTGGTTTAAGTGTCATCTGGTCGAATGGCCATTCGACCGGATTGCAATTCGAACGAATAACCACTCGAACGAGTGGCAATTCGAACGAATGACAACTCGCTCGGATATCATCCTCTTTCTGAGACGTCTATAAATACCTAGTCCGGGTATCACTTTAGAGACTTTTGACTCTCGAGAGAACCTGATTAGTGTCTGTCTTCTACCGGAACTTTGTACTTTCAGAACGATCAATAGAAAGAACAGACCGTGTTTAATCATTGAATTCTGTGTTGCTTTTCTGTGATTTGTCTTAATGGATTCCGCACATTAGACAGAGTCGATTCATCTTGTTCCTTACGATCAGATCCTGTGCAACGGGACCTTCAGGTTTTCTAATCTTTCCATAATTTTGTTAATCTTTCAAGCATTTAGGTTAATGTTTATGTATTATTGTATCCTTTGGGCAAAAACACAACAATCCCTTGCTTGATTATAACCATTAGTATGTTAATCTTTGTTTGTAATGACACTTGGAAGTATTTTCTATGTTAATCTTTGATGATTAGTTTGCAACCTTGTTATTGATATTGATTTCTTGATTATAAGTAATTTTGTTGGATGATTGGTATTTGGTTAGTTAAGATAGTTGAAAAATGAAGCTT
Source organism: Helianthus tuberosus (assembly GCA_030545235.1). Classification (NCBI taxonomy): domain Eukaryota; kingdom Viridiplantae; phylum Streptophyta; class Magnoliopsida; order Asterales; family Asteraceae; genus Helianthus; species Helianthus tuberosus. The sequence continues at coordinate 93,341,631 of CM060394.1, read as the reverse complement.
AATTAATCTTGTATTAGTAAACTTTAAACTTGGTTAACTAGTTTAGCTTGGTTAAAATGTGTGCACCATGATACTAGAAATGGTTAGTGGTTTAATAAAATGTAATTATTGTTAATCAAGAAAGCTTGCCGTCACGTAAGGACCTTAACGGGTTAAATTGTGTCGTTATAAATTCTTGCCATGATTTGTTAGCTTAGTTAGTAGTTTAGGCCAAAATTGCTATCTTGGTGAATTTATGTGCAAGATTTGTAAGATGAACTCGGTTGTGATTTAATCTAGTTTATGCTTGTCTCGGTGGTTGCATTGTGTTTATCGGTGTCGCTTTCCTTGTTTAAGTGAGGTTAGAAAACTCCTAACGGATGACTAACTTATTTTTAAGAGATTTTCATAGACATTTATCAATTGCACGTTAAAGAACAATTTTAGGTGGTTAAAGTGTGTTTATCGTTTTAACTTTCCGAATGATTGTCATGTTAGGATTCCCGAAAGGGATACTAATTGTCTCAAAATTGGAGAATTGATCAAATGCTTCTAGTGCCAAAACCGACTTAGTTGACATGCTTTGGTTGTGTATTAAGCAAGGCTATTTATCTATTTTCATATTTGAAATCTATTATGTTTTTATAAGTAGTTGTTTATGCTTACTTTAGTTTATTAAAAATCAAACAACTTATGTTTTTACCGGTAGTTTAGTGACAAAGGTCTAGTATTATTCCTCCGCCCATTTCCTTGGATCGATACTTGGTTCTTACCGATACTTTACTACATATATGACGAGGTACACTTGCCTCTTTCGTGTGTGTTTTGATGTTAAAGTAATAATCACTTTTATAAATTTAAAACCGAATCGTGTGTAATTTTCTTATAAAAATATGTGTAGTCGCGCACACGTCAAGTTTTTTTTGGCGCCGTTGCCGGGGAATTGGCGAGCTTTAGGAACGACCCGAGTCATTGTTTTATCGGTGTATATACTTGTTAATATTTGTGAATATTTTCTTGATTATTTATTTGTTTATTTAGGTGCTGTCTGATTTTGCTTAAAACATCTGCAAGGGGCCAATGTCTTCAGGCGGGCAGACAAAAGACATTGAAGACTGTTTGTTTTTTTTTTATAAAATAAGATCTGAAAAGTGCTTTAATTAGCTTAAAAAAAGCTTATGTCTTACTTCTTCACACACAATCAGATCTTTAAAAATCACCACCACCACCACCACCACCACCACCACCTCCACCTCCACCTTCAACCCACGTCCACCGCCATGACCACCTCTACCTCCACCTCTTTCTCTCCGGCTTCTCTCTCTCGCTATCCAGCAACCACACCCAATTTCAGAAAGATCATAAAAGGAACGAGAGGAAATTTCTTACCAGGAAGCTTATCGAATAGGGGAGGTGGTCGTCGGCTGAAGTGTCGCCGTCGTCGGAGACGGTTCCGGCCACTGTCGTCTCCCTCTCATTTCTCGATTCTCTCTGCTTCGATTCTCTCCTCGCCGTGACTTTCTCTCTCTACAGGCCTCTCTCTCTCTTCGGTCCCTCTATCTTCGTCGTCTCCAGTCCGGTGTGGGTGTGAGGGGGGTGTAAGAGGTGAGGGTTGGGTGTGGGTGAAGTTGATCGTGCTACCGGCGCCGACGGCCGGCCTGTGCATCGCCTGTCAGACGAGAGAAGAGGAGGAGGAGGATGGATAGATCGATTGGGTGTGGTTGCTGGATAGCGAGAGAGAAGCAAGACAAATTTATGTGATGGCGGTGGTTGCTGGATAGCGAGAGAGAGAGAGAGAGGCGGTGGTGTGATGGCGGAGGTGGTGCGGTGGTAGTGGCGGAGGTGGTGCGGTGGTGGTGGTGGTTGTAGAGAGAGAGAGTTTGTAGAGAGAGAGAGAGAGCAGACGTGTGTGTGTGTGTTGTGTGTGAAGTTTTTTTTGAAGGAAAAAAACAAACCCTCTTCTCGTTGCAGACTGCAGACATTTGGTCCACATCTTCTCTTGCAGATACCTGCAGATGTGGTTCGCAGACTACAGACATTTTACCTCTGAAAAAACAAACAACACCTTATTTGTTAATATTTCTTGATTTTAATTCATTTTATTCATTTTCGAGATTATTTTTTTGTACACTTGTAAATTTTTGTTCCGTTTATTTGTTCAAATCCAGATTTATTTATTCATTTATTCTTTGAGTTTTCGGCTTTGAAAAATCATTTTTACATTAGCCGATTCGATTATTTTTATTGTTGTAATTTTTATAAAATTTCGGGTCCATTTTTGAATTTTTATAAAATTTTCAACCCATTTAAAATAATATTCTGTTTCTTTTCAGCAAAAAAAAAAACAGCATTATTATATTAATAAAATATTCATTGTGTTAAATTTTCGTTTGCAGGTTGATGTCCTCAACCCCGGCTCCAGAAGTTGTTGAACCGTCAGACGAGCCTGAACGTGATCTGAGGAGAAGTCTTCGCGCGAGATCTCGTGCGGTTGGGCTACTGCTCGCAGCTGGTGAGCAGGAACAGGTGGTACCCGCTGAAGTCGAGGGCTCAAGGGAAGCATGTAACATAATCATGGCGGACGATGAGCGACCTTTGAATGAGACGAATCAGCCCGGAAGGGCAGGCCTGGAGCCGAGTATCCTTCAGCCTACTATAGACGAACCTACTTTTGAAATTAGATCTAGTATTATTAATATGGTGCAGAATTCAGTACAGTTTGACGGGCGTGAGCATGAGGATCCCGGGAGGCATATTGCTGCTTTTCTTGCTATTTGTTCTACATTTAGGATTACAGGTGTTTCGGAGGATGCAATTCGGTTGAGGTTGTTTCCTTTCTCGTTGCGTGACAAAGCTAGAGCTTGGCTTATGTCACTTCCAGTCGGGTCCATCAGGACCTGGAATCAGTTGGCGGAGCAGTTTATGCAAAAATATTTTCCACCTGAGAAAACAACCAAGCTACGGAACCGGATTGTGACCTTTCGCCAGGACGAGGGAGAGTTGTTGCACGCATCCTGGGAGAGATTCAAAGATTTGTTGATTGATGTTCCACATCATGGCTTCTCCAAGCGACAGCTAGTCTTGACATTTTATCAAGGGCTCAGTTACAACACGCAGGAGCGATTAGACGTGAACGCAGGAGGCGATCTAGGAACGAAGACGCCGAATGAAGCGTATGATATCATAGAGAGAGCTGCATTGAAGTCTAACACGCGTCGCGAAGGAGATAGAGGCCGGGCAGCAGCATCATCATCATCTTCTCGCGCAGGAGTACACGCGGTGGATGACTACACGGCCATTACTGCACAAATCTCAGCTCTTGCAGCAAAATTCGATAAGTCCCAGATGATCGCACAAGCTAGTTCGGGATATGACCAGTATGGTGTCACACCCTGCTTTGCGGAAGCGTGGGTTAATTTGGTGTGACTTCTTAATACCATAGCTTAATCATAACCAAGCTATATGAATGTAAAACCATGCAGATCATCCATTGATTTAAGTTTTAAAATAAAAGTAACACAACATTGTCTTGAAGCATTGACACATGCAACGGAAATTACAACCTAATAACATAAAACATTGTTTGATAGACACAACCACAAATTCAAAATAAACACCGTTTAAGACTTGCGACTCGTCCAGGTAAAAGTCGCAATCCCTAAACGTGGATGATCCCATAACTCTAACGCAGCGTAGCATACCGTGCCAGATCCTTAGTTCCCTGAAATACATGTAAGTTGGAAAAATCAACAATAATGTTGAGCGAGTTCATATGTAAGTGAGTAAGTAAAACCTTTGTAAGTATAAAATCCTGGTATGTAGCCAATAAGGAAAAAGAGATCACCAATGGTTTGCAAGGCCATTGATATATGTGAAGTGCAAGTAGGAAGACTCAAACCTAGCGGATTTATGCGTTGGGCACAAAGTCACCCCGAGGTCCGTTCTGCTGGGCCTGGGGCTGGGCTCGCTACACCCAGATAGATCTACCGCTCCTGTCCCTCGGTCCTACAATGAGGATTAATGGCCTCAAGTTGCGCCTACCCACTCACATGATCTAAGTAGTAACCCTCCTTACGCTAACCATACCATGTAAAAAGTACTCGTAATCATAGTAACATGTATTTCACCCCCGCTGTTTAGAAAACTGAAAACAGTTAAGAGAAAAGGGGGACATGAACTCACCGAAGTGCGTCTCTAAAAAGACTCTCCCAGAAAATCTGCTGTGCGACGACCTACACGTACTAATTTCTATTAGACGGACGGCCGTGCCTTAGTTTAAGGTTTAGTGTCTTTGGGAAATAGTTAGGCAACTATTTCGTGTTTACACTTCGTAATTATTTTGTAAATATATTCCTTCCCAAGGATGGGGGTTTTGATACATGTGCGTTCGTATAACTTCGAAATATATTATTAAGTCTCACTTAAAATATATTTTATTTCATTTGTCTAAAGTACTTTACTTCCAAAATATAAATATTTTTCCCAAAAATATTATATTTTATTCCATATATTTTTTTTCCAAAATAATATCCTTGTCAAAATACACATTTATGAGTATTTTCTGAAAATACGTAAGTTACGGATAAAGATCGGGTGGTAATAGTAATGCCGTTGTAACTTAATATTTATTGTGAAGGCGTTAGAATTATTTTGGAGTCGTTAATATTTGGTAATATTATTTTTACCCTAAAAATAATATTTACGTAGTTCACAAAATAATCACAAAAAATTACACAAGTGTTGTTATGAAAATATATATTCTAAATATATATTTTAGCGAGTTTTATTTTGTGAAAATCCCACCTCCGACACTTGCTTAATTTGAAATAAAAATCGTGACGAAATTTATTTGGAAAAATAAGTTAAAAATATATCCATAACACTTGTGATAAAAATATTTACAAGTGTTAGATTTTTGGAAAAATTTCGCCAGAGTTTCCTCTGTAACTGGAGGTGGCCACGCTTTCAAGCGTATCATTTTCTTTCATAACTTAAATCAACAATGTTCCCAACATTATCAAACAATATTTCAACATCAACTAGTCCAAAATAGATATAAATCGCATAACACATGAACTTGTGGTTTGTGTAAGATATGTAGTAATCTTCCCCATATTTTAGTAGATCTTTTATAAATAGACTCGGTTTCTTTGAGAACCTTGTTTTTAAAGAAGATACATTTCTACAACTTCTTGTCCAAAATTTATAAAAAAAATAATTCTTTGTTAAAACTTTTTGTTACACAAGTGTCTACACACTTGTGTGTTCACAAAAATCACTTTTGGTTAGGAAGGATCCGGCTTTAAAATTATGATTTCATTTTACACTTGGTACTTCGAAAATACCACTTGTAGATCTGTAGATCTACTAGTTTAGAATTCCATTTTGTAAGAAAAATTGTTTTTACACAAGTTCATGGTTATAAGTAGTAGTGGTCTTCATCTAACCACTTTCCACACTATAACATACACTAGGTCATGTTTCATGAACATGACTTAGTCGGGTTAGATGACGATCCGAACTAACACTAGCATAAAACAACACTAAATAATCATAACAAAACAAGTCTTATAAGTTTTACACCAATATTCATCTATTAACCACTTGTTTATATTATTTTAGTAGACTTTAAATTTTGTTCTTACATGTTCATAAATTTCAACCGTCAAAATTCTTATTAACCACTTTAGATATGAACAAAAAGGCGTTTAGAGTCACTTACTACTAGCTCGAGGCTAGGGAAGAAACTAGTCGAAAAACGAGTGGTTAATAGCGTTGAGGTGAGGTCCTTGACGATCCGTAGGCACCAAGCTTCCTTGTACGCGATCCCTCACACTTGAATGTATATAGTGTGGCTAGAAATGAAATTTAATGTGGGTGGATGTGGCCTCTTGGTCTCGGCCGTAAGTCAAGAGAGGGGAAAGAAGAACATTTTTTTTTGTTTTAGTGTTTTATAAGTGAAATGTTTATCCTATGAGTCCTTATATAAACTCTCATTTATCCAAAACCCTTTGGATATTATGTACACAAGATACTTGGCATAGTCTAATAAAATAATCACAATATAAGATTATGTCCCCTACATGGGATCGACCGGTTCTAAAGGGGTGAGCTTTGGTTTGTTTTCAACTAAAAAAGTTAGTGCTAGTATTTAGTTAATTAGGTATTTAAAGTAGGGTATTATGTGTGTAGTAATTATAGCGGGTGTTAGGGTATTCGGGGACCCTAACTGGCTCAGAAAAAGAAAATAGTGTCATTGACAATATTTTTATGCCTCGGGTTAAGTCCGGTTGTACGGTTGGATATTACTCCGTTAAAGTTCTAAATAATTATATAAAGTGTCGTTAATATTATTTTTAGTGACACAGTTTATTCCCGACACTTTGGAAAGTGTCTAGTAATATTTTTCCAACTTTTTGCACTTTACTAGTTTAGGTAAAAGCTGAATTTTTATTTAAAGTGCAGAATTTTGTACTCAAAGTACGTTTTAGGCACATCCGGTCACTATAATTATCACCTAGGGACGCAGTTTTACAATCCTCACCTCCCTACACTCCCTACTAGTGTAGTAAACTATTCCCGACTCATACTGGCCTTAGAGACAATAACTGTCTGATGCTGGCTATGTCAGCATGTTTACTGGGTATCCCGTATAGTGTGCTCACTGTGCTTTTGTGCATCAAGGTTGTCACTGAAGTTTTGTGTAAATAATGGAGTGACAGTAGTAAAGTATGATGCATGTATAAGTATGTATCAGAAATCAGTAAGAAGTTTAATCACAGTTGTAAGCAAGCACAGTAATTAAGCAGTAATTAAATATTAATTAATTCGTACGGATACCTGCTTTGGTGAGGGTTGTCACATTCTCCCCCCGTCAAAGAAATTTCGTCCCGAAATTTAAGTTCTGCTTCTAGATGAAGGGTTCTTAGGAAATAAATGGGGGTATTTCTCTTTCATTCGATCCTCATGCTCCCACGTGAATTCAGGCCCATGTCTTGCATTCCAACGAACTTTGATGAGTTTGACACTGCTCCTGCGAGTTTTGTTAACTTTCCAATCCGTGACCTCAACAGGTTCTTCAGTGAAGTGGAGCGTGTCGTCGATATGAACTTCGTCAGCAGGAATGATCACTGTATCTTGTGTTGGACTTTTCCTCAAATTGGATACATGGAATGTATCGTGAACACCATGGAGTTCAGCAGGTAGGTCTAACTTGTAGGCTACAAGCCCAATCCTTTGCAGGATTCTGAAAGGGCCAATGTAATGCGGATTCAACTTCCCACGCTTTCTGAAGCGTGCCACACCCTTCCAGGGTGAAACTTTCAATAAAACCATATCTCCAACTTGGAACTCCAAATGTTTTCGGTTTGGATCTGTATAGGCTTTCTGTCTTTCGCGAGCCAATTCGATGCGTTTTCGAATCTGCGCAATCTTGTCTGTCGTCTCTTGGACGATTTCGGGGCCAACAAGCTGCCTATCACCTGCGTCAGCCCAGCATAGGGGTGATCGACACTTGCGTCCGTAGAGAGCTTCAAATGGCGCGGCTCCAATACTGGTGTGGTAGCTGTTGTTGTATGAGAATTCGGCCAATGGGAAATGCTTATCCCAGCTACCACCAAGATCCATTACACATGCTCTCAGCATATCCTCCAATGTCTGAATAGTTCTTTCACTTTGGCCATCAGTTTGCGGATGAAATGCAGTACTTAGGTTCAATTGCGAGCCAAAAGCTTCTTGGAAGGATTGCCAAATCCTTGATATGAAACGTCCATGTCTATCAGAGATGATCGAGAGAGGCACTCCATGACGTGCAACGATTTATCTCTTGTAGATTTCCGCAAGTTTACTCGTATTGTCTTTCTCTTTGATTGGCAAGAAATGTGCGGACTTTGTTAGGCGGTCAACTATCACCCAAATAGTATCATGACCCCTGGGCGTCCTTGGCAACTTCGTTATAAAATCCCTTGAAATCTGTTCCCATTTCCACTTGGGAATTTCAGGTTGTTGCAGAAGTCCCGAAGGCTTCTGGTATTCAGCTTTAACCTTGGCGCATGTTAAACACTTGCTCACGTAAACAGCAACGTCGCCTTTCATCCTGGGCCACCAATAATAATCCTTAAGATCCTGGTACATCTTATCCGCACCTGGATGGATAGAGTACCGTGATTTGTGTGCCTCATCAAAAATAACTTTTCTCAAACCACCAAACAGAGGAACCCAAATCCTTTTCATAAAACATAACGTTCCTTCCTCGTTTGGTACTAATTTCTTCTCCATCCCACGGAGATATTCTTCTTCAAGGTTTCTTTCCTTCAAAGCTTCTCTCTGTGCAGCACGAATGCGTAGAGATAGATCTGTCTTGATAATCATTTCTGTAACACCTGTGCCTCCACGGCCATCAAACAAATACTTTATCAATGAAATATTGTATTTCATACTTGGGACATGTACAAATATGTGTATCCTTTGCACATTATCAATTCTTGTTCGATTTCAAGCTTTAAATCGCTTTCTAGAAGGTTATACGCGCACTGATGCGTAAATATAACCCGTTTAATGCAACGAATGCTCCGGAATAGTGAAATAGGCTTAACATACCTTAAACAACCTTTACATAACTTAGAAATAAGTTTTAAAGGCTTTGGTATGTCAAAAACAAGTTAATTCACTTACAGGGACTAAACTTGACAAACTACGAAAGTATGCCAATTTGAACTGTAACGAACATTCCGGAACATGACCATAAGTTAAACACACCTTAAATATCCTTTAAATGGATTAGAAATAGGCTTTGAGGGGCTCGGTGTGCTAAAATAAACTTTTGAGTCATTCAGGGACTAAAAGTGTCAAAAAGTGCATAAGTTTGCACTTTCGCGCATAACTTACGTTCTGAATACATCCGGACATCCAAAAAATTATGTAAGCACTAAAATATTTTATTTTAGTGTTTGGCATAAGAAAAATCCATTCGTCACGCCATTTGGATCGTTTTTCGCGCTTATGCGCATTCCGTCGTAATTAACCGAACAACGTAACCGTACGGCTAAACGAACCGACATCCAAGATATTTTTGAACACATTTTAAGTTCCCTATACTTTAACTTCATTTTAAAGCTTTGAAATGGGGTTAACGGGGCTTAAACGTGTCAAAAAAACGCACCGAAAACCAAGTTTTGAGGTTACAGGGACTGAAACTGTAAATCTGCCAAACTAGGTCCTTAAGTAGGGGCCAGATGCAGCAAAACGTTTTTTTTCAGCTTTTAACAGCCCTTAACACTCTCCAAAGGCCAAGTGCCAAGTGTCAAACTCTTATGGTGGATGGCAAATGAGTTACCACAACTTTCCAAAAAGTGTACGGCTTAGATCGTGCCCCCTTTTCCAAGAAATGATCCTAACGGTGAACCGAAAACTATAAATACCCACCTCCACCCTTCACTTTTCCTCACAAGAATTTGATCTTATGTGCTCTAAGTTGAAACCTTTGTTTCATACCTGAGCTATTTTGATCTAGATTAGCATTCGGGGACCCTTCGTAAGTGTTCCTTCGTTCTTTTATTGCTTTTCGAGTCCGAAAGTCAAACTTTGTTTGACTTTCTGCATTGACCATTTTATGGTCAATACGAAGTTCGTTTGAACTTCGCAACGTGATTGTAATCACGATGGTTATAGTCCCTTGTGACTATGCCTACTGATTACCACGTTGTCTAGGGTCGTAAGGGTAATCGATCTAATAAATCGCTTATACCTTCGAACCCGACCCATTTGGTCGATCATTAGGATCCGACCAAACACATTAGGTGACCATAGTATATAGGGAATAACCTTCCGAGTTTATACCTTATGGTCGCTTCGTTTAAGTAGTTGTATGATAGGTAGTTTATATGCCTTAGGTAAATTACCAAAATACCCCTTTAATGCCAAAATTCGTTTTAAACGTATGTAACATAACTTTTGACATCTAAACTGATTTGACAACCATATTAGACATGTTAAGGCATATTTTACTTTTCATAGGACTAGTTAGGCGTTCCGAACGCGTTTTACGCGAACGACGCGTTAAAGTAGCATAATCTACCTAAACGGGTCGTAATGGGTCACAAACACTTAGGTTAAGTTTCGTTTTAGTATGTGGGCTTTGTTAAATCATATTACACGAGTCTCCATACTCGTTTGGTTTACGAACCCTCATTCTATCCGATCCTCCGATATTAGGTCCGGTTTATTAACATAGTTACCTATATTAGGTGCCGTTTGATTCCGTGATCTCTAGCATTGCTTGGTGGTTATCTTAGGACTTCTGAGCAATCTCAAGTGAGTACATAGACCCCTCTTTTACTGTTTTCCAAACATTTTGGGGTGGAACACATGTGCCTACTTGTTACTTTCGTGCTTTCCATGTTTTCACATCATATACTTGCTATGTTCATTAGTACATTTATAGTACATGATTTCATCGTCTTAAATTACATTTTATGCTATGTATGTCCATTTAGTTCATACTTAGTACATCGTTTCACATCACATCACATGCTATGTATGTTCATTTGTTGCATACTTAGTACAGTTGTTTTCATCACATGCTTACATTTTGATATGATATTTGGATTGTTTTGATGGATCAATATACATTCATTAACACCGATCACGCCGTTCGTTAGTAGGTAGTGGTACCATAGGAATTGACAACTCCCGTTCCGGACATCCTGGGTAGGTGGGGATGAAAGGAATGACCGAATTCGATATACATAAGCACAGATAATCCTTTAATTTGTTTAAGGGTTTATCGCCACAGTCTCAAGGCTTGGATGTATGCATTCTCACAATACCGCATAGATATTTGTATCAGTATAGCATGCATTTCCACAAAACATAGCTTTGATTTAAACCGTGTTTTACTTCAATACTTTGTTTTTGTGCATATGGTTTAGTTGATATATTTCACTAGCCATACATATCATTTTGGTTACACATTACATTATTTACATTTGACACATAAACATTATTGACATTGGTTACACATTACATGATTTACATTTGACACATAAACATTATTGACATTGGTTACACATTACATGATTTACATATTGACATAAACATTTTGACATATTATTCAATACGTTTGGCAATTGGTTTAAACATAGACATCTTACATTGGTGGTTTGTTTGGGTAAGTGATTTGAGTAACGAGGCGTGTGTAATATGATACAAGCATGGTGGATACGCCGCTGGTACTTCCTATATATAAGTGATTGTATGGTATTACATATCGTAGCGTTATTTGAATCATTTCAATTTGGACACATAACATTTTATACAAATAACATACTTTTCACAATACATTGTTTTACAAACAACTTAAATTATACAAACTCATTTTTATATGGTTATTCATTTAACCATACCTTATTCTCTTATTTATACATATCATCTGATCTTATCGTTTTTCAAAAGATTTACAAGACAAATCAAATTACAAGGTTCATGACTAAACATTTTCTTAAACAATAAGTCATGAATCCTATTTTCATAAACCTATGTATCTCACAGGCATTTTTATGCTGATGTACCTATTTTCACATGTGTTTCAGGATATGATGCATATGATTTGTCAAGATACACTTAGGCGGACTTGGGCCTTAGCGACAATAAAAGATGCAAGACTAGTTATTTATGTTATGTTTCTTTGATTGTCAAGACATTGTAACTATTTTAATCAATAAAACAATATTTCAATTTCCATGTGTTATGAAACAATGATTCTGTTACAACACTCCTCGACGTTTTCCGCCACGTTTTGTTGTTCTACGTGGTCGGGGTGTGACAGAAAAGTTGGTATCAGAGCTCATGGTTATAGGGAATTAGGTTATTAGTAATACTTTGACCTAGTCTATAACCTTCCTAGGACCCTAACGCGAGTTTACTTGCGTTTAGTCATAAAACAATGCCGTCACCTATCCTTAGGCGACAACCTCAACAAGAACACAAATTTCAAAACCGCTTTGAAAACTAATCATCTGTTCTAGGATGATTGATTTCTAGGTTTTGAACCCTCCATTGTAAGGTTTTGAACCCTCTGTTATAAGGTTTTGAACCCTCTAAGTTTTCAAATCTCGTCAAAGTTTGGGTCGTATAATGTGAACACGTGCAAACTGGAAGAGTGAATGCCTATACCCTGAGTTTTCTATCGAAGGCTAGAGTGTTCGTACAAATCCGCAGTATCGGACCAGTCACTCTTACCTGGGAACTCTTGGGGTGAGTGTTCACTTATAGGCGAGCATGTCTTCAATGATACATTAATATGATCCGTTCACTTTGATTAGTCACCATCTCATTTGTTTGCCTTAGGTAACAAACAAATGATCGCAAATTCTTATGCATTGCCATTCTGTATTGTTTATCCGATGACGTTTCACTTGTTTCTTCCTATGAGTTTCATTTTCTTCTAGAATGTCTCTCCATTACGATGACGCCCAAATATCCGAGCAGACTGCCAAATTTGCCCAGCGAATAGGCGAAGTAGTCCTGAAGACTGTCGAATTAGCTACTGCCATGTATCGTCTCCATAATGAAGCCACTCAAGAATCACCAAAGGAGACGGAAGCCAAGCCTTCACCAAAACCAAAGAAACGTAAAGCTTCAAAGAATCCCGCAGCGGTTGCACCAAAACAGGCAAGACCTAGCCAAGTGACGGCACCACCAGCCAAGAAACCAATCAAGGAATCAAAGACCATGGATGAACGATCCCCTAAGAAGTCAAAAAAGCGAAAGGCTTCTCAGAACTTCGCCATGGTCGCTCACAATGGTAAAGCCGTCCCCAACCAACCAGCTCAACCCCCTGCTAGGAAGCCATACAACGGAACTGCACCCTTGTGCAACCAATGTAGCCTTCATCATCAGGCTAGCGTGAAGTGCCGCAAATGCCAAATTTGTGGACTTATAGGTCATACGGCAAGGGTTTGCCCAACTACAGCAGTACCAAATCAAACAAGACCCGTCCGGGTGGCAACACCACCTGTTAAGAAGCAATATAAGGGAACAGCACCAATATGCGACAAATGTAATGCACACCACTTAGCTCACCTACAGTGTCGTTTGTGTGCATCATGTGGGCGACTCGGTCACCTGGTAAATGCTTGTCGATTTACCCCAAACCAAAGTGGTCCAAACCAACCACAAGCCAATCCTGCTCAAGCTCGCTTTCCGCCTGGATCGTGCTACAACTGTGGCGAGACAAGCCATTTCAGGAACAAATGCCCAAAGCTTGCTAATGCAAATCCAACCTTTGGATGAGCATTCGGCTGAACAAAGGATGTTGCTGTCTTATGCCTTGGTTTCTTTTGTTTTCGTGTATTGTGAAATAATATGTCTCGTTCATAAATAAAAGTTGTTGTTCGCAATTCTGATATACAAGTATAATCACATGTGTTTATGGCATTTCCCTATAATACCTGTATTAAGGAACTATGTTCCTTACAAACTACTCTTGTGATTCTCTCTTTCAAATGATCACTCATGATTCCCTCGAAAATTTTAAGTACTCGTTTCACTCTAAGAAACAAAGTACAGAAAATAAAGTGACATTATGAGTAATCATGCTTCTGCACATCAGTACCTTTGAATCCTTGGTTAGATAACTAAGGGTATTTTCAAAACTCATACCCATTACGTTTTGATTTTTCAACATACACAGTACAAGTATTTCAAAAACAATCTTCATGATCTCAAAACATTTCATATAGTTTGAAAACAATTTTTTTTTAAAATACATTGTCTATATTATTTCAAAAACATTGGCTATGTTTTCAAAAAAACAACCTTCATAATTTCAAAATGTCTCATATAGCCTGAGAACAATATTAATACAATATATTTTCTTATTAAGTGCATGATTTCAAAAGCATCATTCATGTTTCCCAAAGACCTTATACATAATTCCAGAATTCATCTCGCATAATTTTAAAACACTTTTATAAATATACTTACCTAGTACACCTACTTTATGATTTCAAATGTATTATATATAAGGTTTCAAAAACATTGAACACATTTTTTTAGAACCCCATGCATAGTTTTCAAAAATATTTTCCTCATACATTGACTTAGCCTTCAAATTCGGCTTCATGTGTCGCCTTGACATAGCTAGCATCTCAACTTCATAAGCATTTTACTTCATGTTTTGATTTAAGCACGTCCAATGCAAGGTTTCAAAACAGGTTTCAAAACATCTTCAACTTCTAAAATCCATATGGGATCTTTTTATCTTCACATTTAGACCCTTGTGGATGATTATCATTCAAATCAGAGTCCTTGATTGGATTCCTTATGTACCTAAATTCGAACATTTCGGTTCCTTATAATCGAAATCAAAATTTTCTTTTAAAAATCTTTCTATCTTTATAGTTAGATTCTTGATAATGTTTAAAGTACCAAATGAAATCCACGAGATGGATTCCTAGTGTGCTTTAAATACATGCGCTCTGTTAGCAAAACAAATTAACAAATTAAAGATCTAGATAAACAATCTTTGTGGTTATATGACTATGTGTTTATGCATCTTGTGTTTTCTTTTATGCATTTTGGGTTTTTGTATACTCTGGATATTCGTTATCCAAATCCTCGTAGAAATTTTCATATCTTCATATGAGGGATTCGTAGTAGGATATTCAAAAAGGTACTACCTTAATTCCTTAATGGGCTTCTCTGTAATAGTTAAGACCCTTGGATTATATAGTACCACTCCATGATTCATAAGAGGCCCTTTTAGTGGTCTAGTAAAAAAGATTGATTCAAAAATCTGGTTAAGAATGACATGTGATGATATAAGCTGAAAAGACTCCTTGGTTGTCTATTAAAATCATTTATTGATTTAATAAAAGGGACCCTATGGTGGTCTAGTAACACTCATCACAGGTTTGTTCATTGGTTTTCCTCTACACATTATAAAATAGACTGTGTGAACTATGCAAGGAATTGTCTAATTATGGACGCGTACATAATTATGAGATTCAGTGCACGGTAACCACAGTAAGATTTATTATGTGTAAGAACCGATAGTGACAACAATAACAAAATTGAGAACGATGTAATGGAGGTACGGTGGACGCACCAATGACGCTTCATATACTTGTATATAAGTATCCCTCTTACATTGAAAGCATGATGTTATTAAAGTTACTAGAAGTTCAGAACCCTAACCAATGTTGTTCGATCTTTTCAACTTCATGTTTTAAACTCTCACAAGTTTCCTCTAAATAAAATTTCGGGACGAAATTTCCTAAAGTAGGGGAGACTGTAACACCTGTGCCTCCACGGCCATCAAACAAATACTGTATCAATGAAATATTGTATTTCATACTTGGGACATGTACAAATATGTGTATCCTTTGCACATTATCAATTCTTGTTCGATTTCAAGCTTTAAATCGCTTTCTAGAAGGTTATACGCGCACTGATGCGTAAATATAACCCGTTTAATGCAACGAATGCTCCGGAATAGTGAAATGAGCTTAACATACCTTAAAAAACCTTTACATAACTTAGAAATAAGTTTTGAAGGCTTTGGTATGTCAAAAACAAGTTAATTCACTTACAGGGACTAAACTTGACAAACTACGAAAGTATGCCAATTTGAACTGTAACGAACATTCCGGAACATGACCATAAGTTAAACACACCTTAAATATCCTTTACATGGCTTAGAAATAGGCTTTGAGGGGCTCGGTGTGCTAAAATAAACTTTTGAGTCATTCAGGGACTAAAAGTGTCAAAAAGTGCATAAGTTTGCACTTTCGCGTATAACTTACGTTCTGAATACATCCGGACATCCAAAAAATTATGTAAGCACTAAAATATTTTATTTTAGTGTTTGGCATAAGAAAAATCCATTCGTCACGCCATTTGGATCGTTTTTCGCGCTTATGCGCATTCCGTCGTAATTAACCGAACAACGTAACCGTACGGCTAAACGAACCGACATCCGAGATATTTTTGAACACATTTTAAGTTCCCTATACTTTAAATTCATTTTAGAGCTTTGAAATGGGGTTAACGGGGCTTAAACGTGTCAAAAAAACGCATTGAAAACCGAGTTTTGAGGTTACAGGGACTGAAACTGTAAATCTGCCAAACTAGGTCCTTAAGTAGGGGCCAGATGCAGCAAAACGTTTTTTTTTCAGCTTTTAACAGCCCTTAACACTCTCCAAAGGCCAAGTGCCAAGTGTCAAACTCTTATGGTGGATGGCAAATGAGTTACCACAACTTTCCAACAAGTGTACGGCTTAGATCGTGCCCCCTTTTCCAAGAAATGATCCTAACGGTGAACCGAAAACTATAAATACCCACCTCCACCCTTCACTTTTCCTCACAAGAATCTGATCTTATGTGCTCTAAGTTGAAACCTTTGTTTCATACCTGAGCTATTTTGATCTAGATTAGCATTCGGGGACCCTTCGTAAGTGTTCCTTCGTTCTTTTATTGCTTTTCGAGTCCGAAAGTCAAACTTTGTTTGACTTTCTGCATTGACCATTTTATGGTCAATACGAAGTTCGTTTGAACTTCGCAACGTGATTGTAATCACGATGGTTATAGTCCCTTGTGACTATGCCTACTGATTACCACGTTGTCTAGGGTCGTAAGGGTAAGCGATCTAATAAATCGCTTATACCTTCGAACCCGACCCATTTGGTCGATCATTAGGATCCGACCAAACACATTAGGTGACCATAGTATATAGGGAATAACCTTCCGAGGTTGTACCTTATGGTCGCTTCGTTTAAGTAGTTGTATGATAGGTAGTTTATATGCCTTAGGTAAATTACCAAAATACCCCTTTAATGCCAAAATTCATTTTAAACGTATGTAACATAACTTTTGACATCTAAACTGATTTGACAACCATATTAGACATGTTAAGGCATATTTTACTTGTCATAGGACTAGTTAGGCGTTCCGAACGCGTTTTACGCGAACGACGCGTTAAAGTAGCATAATCTACCTAAACGGGTCGTAATGGGTCACAAACACATAGGTTAAGTTTCGTTTTAGTATGTGGGCTTTGTTAAATCATATTACACGAGTCTCCATACTCGTTTGGTTTACGAACCCTCATTCTATCCGATCCTCCGATATTAGGTCCGGTTTATTAACATAGTTACCTATATTAGGTGCCGTTTGATTCCGTGATCTCTAGCATTGCTTGGTGGTTATCTTAGGACTTCTGAGCAATCTCAAGTGAGTACATAGACCCCTCTTTTACTGTTTTCCAAACATTTTGGGGTGGAACACATGTGCCTACTTGTTACTTTCGTGCTTTCCATGTTTTCACATCATATACTTGCTATGTTCATTAGTACATTTATAGTACATGATTTCATCGTCTTAAATTACATTTTATGCTATGTATGTCCATTTAGTTCATACTTAGTACATCGTTTCACATCACATCACATGCTATGTATGTTCATTTGTTACATACTTAGTACAGTTGTTTTCATCACATGCTTACATTTTGATATGATATTTGGATTGTTTTGATGGATCAATATACATTCATTAACACCGATCACGCCGTTCGTTAGTAGGTAGTGGTACCATAGGAATTGACAACTCCCGTTCCGGACATCCTGGGTAGGTGGGGATGAAAGGAATGACCGAATTCGATATACATAAGCACAGATAATCCTTTAATTTGTTTAAGGGTTTATCGCCACAGTCTCAAGGCTTGGATGTATGCATTCTCACAATACCGCATAGATATTTGTATCAGTATAGCATGCATTTCCACAAAACATAGCTTTGATTTAAACCGTGTTTTACTTCAATACTTTGTTTTTGTGCATATGGTTTAGTTGATATATTTCACTAGCCATACATATCATTTTGGTTACACATTACATTATTTACATTTGACACATAAACATTATTGACATTGGTTACACATTACATGATTTACATTTGACACATAAACATTATTGACATTGGTTACACATTACATGATTTACATATTGACATAAACATTTTGACATATTATTCAATACGTTTGGCAATTGGTTTAAACATAGACATCTTACATTGGTGGTTTGTTTGGGTAAGTGATTTGAGTAACGAGGCGTGTGTAATATGATACAAGCATGGTGGATACGCCGCTGGTACTTCCTATATATAAGTGATTGTATGGTATTACATATCGTAGCGTTATTTGAATCATTTCAATTTGGACATATAACATTTTATACAAATAACATACTTTTCACAATACATTGTTTTACAAACAACTTAAATTATACAAACTCATTTTTATATGGTTATTCATTTAACCATACCTTATTCTCTTATTTATACATATCATCTGATCTTATCGTTTTTCAAAAGATTTACAAGACAAATCAAATTACAAGGTTCATGACTAAACATTTTCTTAAACAATAAGTCATGAATCCTATTTTCATAAACCTATGTATCTCACAGGCATTTTTATGCTGATGTACCTATTTTCACATGTGTTTCAGGATATGATGCATATGATTTGTCAAGATACACTTAGGCGGACTTGGGCCTTAGCGACAATAAAAGATGCAAGACTAGTTATTTATGTTATGTTTCTTTGATTGTCAAGACATTGTAACTATTTTAATCAATAAAACAATATTTCAATTTCCATGTGTTATGAAACAATGATTCTGTTACAACACTCCCTGACGTTTTCCGCCACGTTTTGTTGTTCTACGTGGTCGGGGTGTGACAATTTCCAAAGCCCTAACCCTTATGGGCTTGATCCTTTCTTTACGACTTAGGGCATCGACGACCACATTCGCCTTCCCTGGATGGTACTTTATTTCGCAGTCATAATCATTCAAAAGCTCTACCCAGCGTCTTTGTCTCATATTCAGCTCTTTCTGGTTGAATATGTGCTGTAAACTCTTGTGATCCGTAAAGATTGTACACTTTGTACCATACAAATAATGTCTCCAGATTTTTAACGCAAATATCACTGCGCCTAATTCCAAATCATGCGTGGTATAGTTCTTTTCATGTACTTTCAACTGACGTGACGCGTAAGCTATGACCTTCTGGCGTTGCATCAACACGCAACCCAATCCTTGACGTGAGGCGTCACAGTATACCACGAAATCATCTGTACCCTCTGGTAGTGCTAAGATTGGCGCATTGCAGAGCTTGTCTTTCAGTAACTGGAACGCTTCCTCCTGTTTGATTCCCCAATCAAACTTCTTATCCTTCTGTGTGAGCGCGGTAAGGGGTTGAGCGATTTTAGAAAAATCCTCAATGAATCTTCGATAGTAGCCAGCCAAACCTAAGAATTATCGAATCTCGGTTGGCGTCTTTGGAGTCTCCCAGCTCTTTATTGCCTCGATCTTTGTGGGATCAACATGGATTCCATTTCCATTAACCACGTGTCCAAGAAACTGGACTTCGCGTAGCCAAAACTCGCACTTTGAGAACTTGGCGTACAACTGTTCCTTTTTCAGCAACTCCAAAATAGCTCTTAAGTGCTGTTCGTGTTCAGCCTTTGTCTTTGAATAAATCAAAATATCGTCGATGAATACAATCACGAACTTATTGAGATACGGTTTGCAGACTCGGTTCATTAGGTCCATAAAAACAGCAGGCGCGTTTGTCAACCCAAACGACATAACTAGGAACTCGTAATGTCCATAACGAGTTCTGAAGGCTGTTTTCGGGATACTCTCCTCTTGTATCCTTAGCTGATGGTATCCAGATCGAAGATCGATCTTTGAATAAAAGCTTGAACCTTGGAGTTGATCGAATAAATCATCGATTCTTGGCAGAGGGTATCTATTCTTGATAATCAACTTGTTCAACTCCCGGTAGTCAATACACATACGAAAACTACCGTCTTTCTTTTTGACAAATAAAACTGGAGCTCCCCAAGGTGAGAAGCTTGGTCGGATGAATCCTTTGTCTAGTAACTCTTGGAGTTGTGTCGACAATTCCTGCATCTCTGACGGTGCAAGTCTATAAGGTGCCCTAGCTACAGGCGCGACGCCTGGAACTAAGTCAATGTGAAATTCCACTTGCCTTTGGGGTGGCAATCCTGGCAAGTCCTCTGGAAAGACTTCAGGATATTCCCTCACGATAGGGATGTCTTCGATTTTCGGCTCAGCAGCTTTCTTATTCACGATGTGTGCCAGGAAGGCAGCACATCCCTTTTGTAAATACTTACGAGCTTTCAGGCAACTGATAATTCTTAAAGGCGTATCACGCTTTTCACCATGAACCACAATCGTTCCACCATCTTCGGTTAGGATACGAACGACCTTTTCGTGACAAACAATCTCAGCCTTGTTGCTTGATAACCAATCCATTCCTACTACCACGTCGAAGCTCCCCAGCTGGACTGGTAGTAAATCTAAAGCAAACTCACGCTCTCCCAATTCGATTACACAACCTCTGACCACTTCATTGGCTTCTACTAACTTTCCATTAGCCAATTCAATTGAGTAAGGGATATCTAATTTACTAGCGGCTAATCCAAGCATATTCTTAAACTCTAACGATACGAAGCTATAATCGGCACCAGTATCAAATAAAACGGATGCAAAGCGTTGGTTTATAGCGAACGTACCAGTAACAACATTGGGATCCTGGCGCGCTTCCCTCGCTTCGATATTGAAAACCCTTCCACGCGCTTGATTCAATTCTGGGCAGTTCCGCTTATAATGCCCCATATCACCACAGTTAAAGCAACCTGGTCTTTGCCCGTTTCCACCTCCATTCCCAGCTTGATTGTTGTTTTGGTTACGATTCACATTACCAACTTGATTCGCATGGTTGCCTCGATTCTCGTTTCCTCCATTGTTCCCCTGTGGGCGATTCCCAATACCACCACGATTATTGTTTCTATTCCCAAATCCTCCTTGGCCTCCCCGGCCAGCACTAACCCAGCAAGAATCCTTCAAGTGGCCAAGTTTTCCACAAGCTTCACATACTTTTAAACCACACCGGCCAGAATGGTGACGCTGGCAGGTGTTGCACTTGGGATGTGTACCCATATATCCCTTTCCTTTCCTCCCACCACCGGCTGTAGCTCGGGTCGGCGTGCTTGACTCTCCTTTTCTGCCATCACTGCTTGTGCCTTGTTTGAAATTCGAGAATTTTCTTTTGTTACCCCCGGACGACTCTACATGAGTCTCCTTCTTCTTTTGCTCAACATCAGAAAACTTGTTTAGGCGGATCGCCTCCTCAGTGAGAGCTACGCTTAGATCGATCGCCTCAGTGATTGTTACCGGTTTTGAAGAGGTCACCATACTAATGATTTGAGGAGCTAAACCCCAAATGAAGCGCTCAATCCGCTTGAATTCTGGCGTGACCATATAAGGTACCACCTGTGACAGGTCGTGAAACCTCTGAACATATTCCGCAATTTTCGGACCTTCCATCTTCAAATGCCAAAACTCAGTTTCCAACCTCTGGATCTCAGCGCGAGAGCAATACTTTTTGCGTATGAGCTCTTTCAGCTCGTTCCACGTCAATGCATAGGCTGCGGCTTCACCAAGTGTTTGGACTTGTAAATTCCACCATGACAAGGCTCCGTCCAAGAATAGCCCAGAGATGTAAGTAACCTGCTGATCTGGAGCGCATTTGCTCATGCGGATAACTGATTCTGTCTTTTCGGCCCAACGAACAAAAGCAACAGCACCTCCGGTGCCATCAAAGTTTACAGGTTTGCAGTCCAGGAACTGCTTGTAGGTGCACCCTGCACATACGTTACAATATATGAATGGCATTAGCAAACTTGCTATAGATATCCAATGTATCATGGTATGCCTTAATGACTTAGTATTACCATGAGGCGGATTGTTGTTGCCGTTATTGTTTGAGCTGCTTCCGCTGGGTCCTCCTTGAGAGGCGGCGTATTACGCGATGGCGGCAGCGATGATTTGTTGGAGTTCTGCCTCGTTGGCAGGCATGCGTGGATCGCGTTTCGGTGGCATCTTCTAAAAGACGGTTTACGTAAGTCAGGTCATGGTAGGTAAAGTGTGCGTATATAACGATAGTAATAATACATAACATCTCATGTTAAAATAAACCAAACACATAACATCTCATGTTATAGAACATAAACAATCAATCACACAACATCCCATGTTATAAATATATCAACCACACAACATCCCATGTTATAGAATATAAATATTCAATCAAACATCACATATGATGAGAATACCGCGATTGCATTGCCATAAATCGAGACCACAAGGTAAAGTGTATAAGTACATAACTGTAACATACAAAATCAACTACTAAGGGCTACATCACCCCAGTCCAAAATATCAAATCAGTGTCAACCTATCCAATATACATAACAACAAAAGTCAAGATCAATATGCAGTCTCCCAAAAGCTGTGCAATCTGTGCAATCGCCGTCTTCTCAACAAAAGTCCACCCGTGCTGTACAAAATAGCCCTACGCTGATGGCGGTGGAGGAGGGGGAAAATGAGAATAGAACAAACGGCGCATGAGGAGCCAATCCTCCTCCATGGCTCTGTGAGAACGCAACAGACACTCTATCTGCTGCTCCAAGGCCTGGACACGACGCGTCAGCGCGTCATGCTGTAGCATGAAAAAAACAAGGACATCCTCAGTAGAAGGCCCGACATAATATGGATGATATGGATCTGTCGGTGGCATGATGGATGGTGATGTCCAAAGAAAAGGCTCGCTGGATGGAGTAAAAGGTGACACAGAAAACGGTGGAACAGGGGGAACAGCAGTAGAAAACTGTGGTATGACCGGGACAGATACCGGCACATGACCAACGGGATGAGTCGAGGAACCCTCTCCAGGTCGTGCTGGAGGTGTGTACTGAACGAACGAAAAAGGGAAATCCATGTGTCGTGATCACAATCAAATTTAATCCCGTGGTGTCGCGGTCACAATCAAATTTAATCCCAATAACAACTATATAGATAGTGGCAAGTGGGTATCGAACACAGGGAGTTTGTGGAATATGTGTTATTTGAAAGTTTATCTAATTTAACTAAATTAATCTAATTGCAAGAGAAATAAAATTCGAGAGTGTATGTGAGTGAATTGGTTTTAGAATAAATTAAACTAAATAAATTGCAAGAGAAAAGTTTGGTTGTAAACAAATTAGAGACAAATGACCATCCTAGATTTCCGGTTTGTTTCAACATTCATATTATCATTCCACTAGAAAGAACTACATTGACATAGCTCATGCGTGATTACTTGCAGTGATGAAAGGGAACTAAGTACTCAGATTCCTAGAACGTGAGGTTGTTACCCGATGATCAATCAACCCTTACCCAATCCTAATTCTACCCATGATATCTCGATTGCCAACGGCACCAAGAACGTATGGTTTCAAACTAGATTAACATAAGAATTAACAAGTTACTAACAAACAATCACACACCATAACAAACCAACCATAAAGATAAGGATTGCTATTCTAGAAATTAGGAAATCAAATACAAAATGTCTCAAACAAACCTTCAATCTAGGACGATCATAAAGTGTTTAGCCACACATGGCTCGAATCAACATCATAACAAAAGTTTCCATGTTCATCCAAATCGAAAACACCAATCAAATGTTAGGAATTGTCCAAAACCAAGCAAGAACAAGCCAAATCGCCCCTAGGATGCTCTCCAAACCGACAATGATGAGAATATGTGAAAAGACACCATAAAAACCAACTTAATGTGGCAGTTACACAAATTCCGCAGACACCACCGTAATTTACGGCTCTACCGTAAATTACGGTGGGCATAATATTGTTACGGTGCAAGTAGATTGATTTACGGTGGGAACTTTGCCAAAATCAGGTCCACCGTAAATTACGGTGGAACCGTAATTTACGGCGACCGCCTGATTGTTTTGCTTTGTGCCTCAATGTCACGTGTGCCGCCCAATTCCATCTTCACATGTGCAGCCCAATCTCTTTCTTGTGCCCAGCAGTCCACGTGATGATTCAATGATGATGTGGTAATTAAATTAATGCCTCCAATAATAATGAAGTTGAAAAGTGCAATTCTCAAAATCCCAGATGTAGCCGTGATGATGATGATGAATTGTTGACTCTTGTTCTTCGATGTCTGCCACCCATGTGCGGCCCAATGTCTCCAGCCCACATGTGTTGTGAGTTAGTGTTGGCCCAATGAGAAGATGATAAGAAGATGGATATCTTCTTCATGTGATGTTAATTTGATGATGTTGCATTGTTGTCAAACCAAGACCACCCACTATCAATGTTGTTGACTTTCGATCACCTTGTCTGCATGTGATTTGATGATGTCCTTCAATTAATGCCTCTAACACACGTGATGTTGCTGCCTCCAAAACCCTCACAAGTCTTTTTGTCGGCTGCCAAGATAGTCCCACATGTGTCGTGATGTTGTTGCTTCCTTGTTGGCGGCCCAATCACAATATTCACATGTGGCCCATTAACTGTTGTTGAGACTTGTGATGACACCAAACCTCATATCTCGGCTGCCATAATATGTGATGATGAAATTATTTAGAAAATCCTAGCCTCCAAAAATATGCTTACATCTTTGCTCCAAGTCAAGTCCACGTGTGCCTTAGAAATCCACCCAATATGTCGGCCCAATAATGAGAATGGATCATGTGCTTTTGTGAATTCTTGTTGTTGACTTTCTTGTACAAATTCACATGATATAGGCTGCCAAATCTCTGCTTCGATGTGATGATGATATTGTTGAAAACAATTCCCAAAGTAAGATATCTCAAAAGTGCCTATGTCAGCCACTAAAGATGATGTCTACTATGTCACATGATATTTAGGATAAGTATTTGATGTTGATTATTTAAAATCACAACAAAAATCATCCACCAATGTTCCACATGTACGTCCAAGGCTGCGTTTAATCCACTTTAAGCTTCCGAACCGCACCTGAAACATAGGCAACAGTAGTTATCTAATTCAAGATAATTACACGATTAAGTGAAGGATTATTTCGTCTTTTAACATGATTAAGGGTTGTCCAACGGACCACCCATCACATCCCCACACTTAACCGTTGCTTGTCCCAAGCAACTCATCAAATCAATTTTAAAACAAGTGATCAAATTAAACCAAACAAAAACAAGCAAACCTTTTACTAACCCCTTTTCAACACCCAAAACAATGCACCCCTCTCTAAATCTCTCCTCTCGGCTACAAATGAAAACTAGCAAAGATAAGCTAGACACACATTAGGAAAACGGGTGGTTGCACAACTATAAGCTTGTACCTAAATCAATCCTTCTCCTAAAATGCGTCAAACATAAATGCAAATCAAAGGGACTTTCAAGGCTGTAACGTGGCTAGGTGTATAGGTAGGAAATGGAATATATATGAAGTAGCGAAAACTTGACCCAGTCTTTTTATTACCAAAATAAGCAAACAAACAACTATCAAACTTAACTACTATATACAAGACAACTAAACATCACTTCTTTTCCATTTTTCATTGCTTTTTTTTCTGATTTTTTTTTACACATAATACTTTCAACATAACATCAAATAACATTACATACTACTAAACAATCACTAATCACTATAAAACCGGGTCAAGTTGGGTGAATTTTCAGGTAAGTAGCTAGGGGTAACAATTGATAGGCTTTTAAGGCACAAAATGGGCAACTAAATGTCCAAACCCCCGCCCCTCTCACTACCATGCTCATATATATAACTTATGAGGTCCAACCCCCCAAATCCCACACTCACTCACACCAACGACGAGGCTACCTAAACGCCCTTATCCTTTTTGCATTCATGTCTAACTAAGGACTCAAATCGCATTCAAGCACAAGTTCTAATGCACCCCCACCCGTAACCACTCTCATAAAAAATAAGCATTATTTATATACAAGTGTGGCTACAATTCTCACCAAGAATGAAAAGGGTATCAAAGGTTGCCGGTGCACCAAATTGGGGTTAATCTAGGGTGTTCAAATTTTCACATCGTTTCACTTGGCTCAAAATTTTTCAAAATCTTCAAAAATTCCCCCCATCCCCACACTTGGGATACATTGTCCCAATGTATGGCTTTGAGGGCTTTGATCACTAAAATTCATTCAACATCAACAAAAGCTTTAAATCTCAAACCCCAAATTTCTTTTTGGTATTTTTTTTTCATTTTATATAAATTTTTTTTAACAACTAATACCAATAATTTAATACTAAAGAACATAACAAGACTAAGGAAAGAGTACATTGACCTGGTGAAGTTTGACACAACAGATGTTGTAGATAATCCGACTTCCTATCATCACCTTCACACAACTCTCCGCACACCTTCCCCACACTTATCTAAAAACACCTTGGGTTGCCTCCCAAGCAGCGCTAAAGTTTAGGTCTTCAGCCCGACCGTACCTGATATGTCTCAAGGTGGTCTCAATGCACATTTACCTTTTTCGTTGCTGATGTAAGCACGATGTTTGATTCTTCTATTGTGTGTGTGCTTTGTCACGTCCCATCTTTCTTTGCAAAATTCTTTAAATCCACATTTTCCTACCGAATTTCCAACAAATGCTCGGTAGTTTACTCTCCACTTCACTACTTCGTTTTCTGTGCCCAACAAATCCAAACTCTCCCATAAACATAACTTATGAATGAAATCTCCCGCATCATGAAGTGCCACCTTCCTAGTTTCTAAACATGCATCCTTAACACTCTTGGTTTCCATAACCACCACAGCCGGAGAGTTGTAATCAACTTTGATTGGTTCATCAAATAAAAGGCCCTCAACTTTGCTCTCCATAGGTGGTTCTTCCACAATAATTTCAATTGTATATTCCTCATTTAGCCCTAATAATTCAGTTTCAAGCTCGGGAGGACTCACGACCTTTTCTTCTACATCACCCATAGGTGTCATTTGTTCAATCTGCACATATATCCAGTGTTGTTTTGCTTGACGTTTTTCCACTATCGACGTCCCTGGCCACATCGCTTTCACCTCTTTTGGTAACAAATCATATTTCCATTCCAAAAGTTCTACTCGTTCTTCCATTGACAAATGAGGTTTTGTTAATTCTTTTTCAACATGAATCATGTGTCTCTTTCTCATCATCTCGTCAAGACTTTTAGATTTATGTGACTGATAGTGCAAAGTAGGTTGTTGATTTACACATTCATAACCATACTGATCAAATGTATACTGAGCATGATAATAATCTTGATCGTACATCTGAGGGCCTTCATATGAAAGTTGGGAATATTCATCATATTAATCACCGTAATAGTACTCCTCTTGGTAACTCATTTCCGGATCAAATGCCAAAGGTGATAGCTTGTGAGAACTTCTAGTACGCATGCACCTGTCAATACCTGCACACTAACACACCCAGCATAAACCAGAAAAATAACAAACTAAAAAGGATAAAAAAATAACACACGTTGCGCACTACTCCCCGGCAACGACGCCAAAATTTGACGTGGTTGTCACGGTCACAATCAAATTTAATCCCAATAACAACTATATAGATAGTGGCAAGTGGGTATCGAACACAGGGAGTTTGTGGAATATGTGTTATTTGAAAGTTTATCTAATTTAACTAAATTAATCTAATTGCAAGAGAAATAAAATTCGAGAGTGTATGTGAGTGAATTGGTTTTAGACTAAATTAAACTAAATAAATTGCAAGAGAAAAGTTTGGTTGTAAACAAATTAGAGACAAATGACCATCCTAGATTTCCGGTTTGTTTCGACATTCATATTATCATTCCACTAGAAAGAACTACATAGACATAGCTCATGCGTGATTACTTGCAGTGATGAAAGGGAACTAAGTACTCAGATTCCTAGAACGTGAGGTTGTTACCTGATGATCAATCAACCCTTACCCAATCCTAATTCTACCCATGATATCTCGATTGCCAACGGCACCAAGAACGTATGGTTTCAAACTAGATTAACATAAGAATTAACAAGTTACTAACAAACAATCACACACCATAACAAACCAACCATAAAGATAAGGATTGCTATTCTAGAAATTAGGAAATCAAATACAAAATGTCTCAAACAAACCTTCAATCTAGGACGATCATAAAGTGTTTAGCCACACATGGCTCGAATCAACATCATAACAAAATTTTCCATGTTCATCCAAATCGAAAACACCAAACAAATGTTAGGAATTGTCCAAAACCAAGCAAGAACAAGCCAAATCGCCCCTAGGATGCTCTCCAAACCGACAATGATGAGAATATGTGAAAAGACACCATAAAAACCAACTTAATGTGGCAGTTACACAAATTCCGCAGACACCACCGTAATTTACGGCTCCACCGTAAATTACGGTGGGCATAATATTGTTACGGTGCAAGTAGACTGATTTACGGTGGGAACTTTGCCAAAATCAGGTCCACCGTAAATTACGGTGGAACCGTAATTTACGGCGATCGCCTGATTGTTTTGCTTTGTGCCTCAATGTCACGTGTGCCGCCCAATTCCATCTTCACATGTGCAGCCCAATCTCTTTCTTGTGCCCAGCAGTCCACGTGATGATTCAATGATCATGTGGTAATTCAATTAATGCCTCCAATAATAATGAAGTTGAAAAGTGCAATTCTCAAAATCCCAGATGTAGCCGTGATGATGATGATGAATTGTTGACTCTTGTTCTTCGATGTCTGCCACCCATGTGCGGCCCAATGTCTCCAGCCCACATGTGTTGTGAGTTAGTGTTGGCCCAATGAGAAGATGATAAGATGATGGATATCTTCTTCATGTGATGTTAATTTGATGATGTTGCATTGTTGTCAAACCAAGACCACCCACTATCAATGTTGTTGACTTTCGATCACCTTGTCTGCATGTGATTTGATGATGTCCTTCAATTAATGCCTCTAACACACGTGATGTTGCTGCCTCCAAAACCCTCACAAGTCTTTTTGTCGGCTGCCAAGATAGTCCCACATGTGTCGTGATGTTGTTGCTTCCTTGTTGGCGGCCCAATCACAATATTCACATGTGGCCCATTAACTGTTGTTGAGACTTGTGATGACACCAAACCTCATATCTCGGCTGCCATAATATGTGATGATGAAATTATTTAGAAAATACCAGCCTCCAAAAATATGCTTACATCTTTGCTCCAAGTCAAGTCCACGTGTGCCTTAGAAATCCACCCAATATGTCGGCCCAATAATGAGAATGGATCATGTGCTTTTGTGAATTCTTGTTGTTGACTTTCTTTTACAAATTCACATGATATAGGCTGCCAAATCTCTGCTTCGATGTGATGATGATATTGTTGAAAACAATTCCCAAAGTAAGATATCTCAAAAGTGCCTATGTCAGCCACTAAAGATGATGTCTACTATGTCACATGATATTTAGGATAAGTATTTGATGTTGATTATTTAAAATCACAACAAAAATCATCCACCAATGTTCCACATGTACGTCCAAGGCTGCGTTTAATCCACTTTAAGCTTCCGAACCGCACCTGAAACATAGGCAACAGTAGTTATCTAATTCAAGATAATTACACGATTAAGTGAAGGATTATTTCGTCTTTTAACATGATTAAGGGTTGTCCAACGGACCACCCGTCACATCCCCACACTTAACCGTTGCTTGTCCCAAGCAACTCATCAAATCAATTTTAAAACAAGTGATCAAATTAAACCAAACAAAAACAAGCAAACCTTTTACTAACCCCTTTTCAACACCCAAAACAATGCACCCCTCTCTAAATCTCTCCTCTCGGCTACAAATGAAAACTAGCAAAGATAAGCTAGACACACATTAGGCAAACGGGTGGTTGCACAACTATAAGCTTGTACCTAAATCAATCCTTCTCCTAAAATGCGTCAAACATAAATGCAAATCAAAGGGACTTTCAAGGCTGTAACGTGGCTAGGTGTATAGGTAGGAAATGGAATATATATGAAGTAGCGAAAACTTGACCCGGTCTTTTTATTACCAAAATAAGCAAACAAACAACTATCAAACTTAACTACTATATACAAGACAACTAAACATCACTTCTTTTCCATTTTTCATTGCTTTTTTTTTCTTTTTTTTTCTATTTTTTTTTACACATAATACTTTCAACATAACATCAAATAACATTACATACTACTAAACAATCACTAATCACTATAAAACCGGGTCAAATTGGGTGAATTTTCAGGTAAGTAGCTAGGGGTAACAATTGATAGGCTTTTAAGGCACAAAATGGGCAACTAAATGTCCAAACCCCCGCCCCTCTCACTACCATGCTCATATATATAACTTATGAGGTCCAACCCCCCAAATCCCACACTCACTCACACCAATGACGAGGCTACCTAAACGCCCTTATCCTTTTTGCATTCATGTCTAACTAAGGACTCAAATTGCATTCAAGCACAAGTTCTAATGCACCCCCACCCGTAACCACTCTCATAAAAAATAAGCATTATTTATATACAAGTGTGGCTACAATTCTCACCAAGAATGAAAAGGGTATCAAAGGTTGCCGGTGCACCAAATTGGGGTTAATCTAGGGTGTTCAAATTTTCACATCGTTTCACTTGGCTCAAAATTTTTCAAAATCTTCAAAAATTCCCCCCATCCCCACACTTGGGATACATTGTCCCAATGTATGGCTTTGAGGTCTTTGATCACTAAAATTCATTCAACATCAACAAAAGCTTTAAATCTCAAACCCCAAATTTCTTTTTGGTATTTTTTTTTCATTTTATATAAAATTTTTTTTAACAACTAATACCAATAATTTAATACTAAAGAACATAACAAGACTAAGGAAAGAGTACATTGACCTGGTGAAGTTTGACACAACAGATGTTGTAGATAATCCGACTTCCTATCATCACCTTCACACAACTCTCCGCACACCTTCCCCACACTTATCTAAAAACACCTTGGGTTGCCTCCCAAGCAGCGCTAAAGTTTAGGTCTTCAGCCCGACCGTACCTGATATGTCTCAAGGTGGTCTCAATGCACATTTACCTTTTTCGTTGCTGATGTAAGCACGATGTTTGATTCTTCTATTGTGTGTGTGCTTTGTCACGTCCCATCTTTCTTTGCAAAATTCTTTAAATCCACATTTTCCTACCGAATTTCCAACAAATGCTCGGTAGTTTACTCTCCACTCCACTACTTCGTTTTCTGTGCCCAACAAATCCAAACTCTCCCATAAACATAACTTATGAATGAAATCTCCCGCATCATGAAGTGCCACCTTCCTAGTTTCTAAACATGCATCCTTAACACTCTTGGTTTCCATAACCACCACAGCCGGAGAGTTGTAATCAACTTTGATTGGTTCATCAAATAAAAGGCCCTCAACTTTGCTCTCCATAGGTGGTTCTTCCACAATAATTTCAATTGTATATTCCTCATTTAGCCCTAATAATTCAGTTTCAAGCTCGGGAGGACTCACAACCTTTTCTTCTACATCACCCATAGGTGTCATTTGTTCAATCTGCACATATATCCAGTGTTGTTTTGCTTGACGTTTTTCCACTATCGACGTCCCTGGCCTCATCGCTTTCACCTCTTTTGGTAACAAATCATATTTCCATTCCAAAAGTTCTACTCGTTCTTCCATTGACAAATGAGGTTTTGTTAATTCTTTTTCAACATGAATCATGTGTCTCTTTCTCATCATCTCGTCAAGACTTTCAGATTTATGTGACTGATAGTGCAAAGTAGGTTGTTGATTTACACATTCATAACCATACTGATCAAATGTATACTGAGCATGATAATAATATTGATCGTACATTTGAGGGCCTTCATATGAAAGTTGGGAATATTCATCATAATAATCACCGTAATCGTACTCCTCTTGGTAACTCATTTCCGGATCAAATGCCAAAGGTGATAGCGTGTGAGAGCTTCTAGTACGCATGCACCTGTCAATACCTGCACACTAACACACCCAGCATAAACTAGAAAAATAACAAACTAAAAAGGATAAAAAAATAACACACGTTGCGCACTACTCCCCGGCAACGGCGCCAAAATTTGACGTGGTTGTCGCGGTCACAATCAAATTTAATCCCAATAACAACTATATAGATAGTGGCAAGTGGGTATCGAACACAGGGAGTTTGTGGAATATGTGTTATTTGAAAGTTTATCTAATTTAACTAAATTAATCTAATTGCAAGAGAAATAAAATTCGAGAGTGTATGTGAGTGAATTGGTTTTAGACTAAATTAAACTAAATAAATTGCAAGAGAAAAGTTTGGTTGTAAACAAATTAGAGACAAATGACCATCCTAGATTTCCGGTTTGTTTCGACATTCATATTATCATTCCACTAGAAAGAACTACATAGACATAGCTCATGCGTGATTACTTGCAGTGATGAAAGGGAACTAAGTACTCAGATTCCTAGAACGTGAGGTTGTTACCCGATGATCAATCAACCCTTACCCAATCCTAATTCTACCCATGATATCTCGATTGCCAACGGCACCAAGAACGTATGGTTTCAAACTAGATTAACATAAGAATTAACAAGTTACTAACAAACAATCACACACCATAACAAACCAACCATAAAGATAAGGATTGCTATTCTAGAAATTAGGAAATCAAATACAAAATGTCTCAAACAAACCTTCAATCTAGGACGATCATAAAGTGTTTAGCCACACATGGCTCGAATCAACATCATAACAAAAGTTTCCATGTTCATCCAAATCGAAAACACCAAACAAATGTTAGGAATTGTCCAAAACCAAGCAAGAACAAGCCAAATCGCCCCTAGGATGCTCTCCAAACCGACAATGATGAGAATATGTGAAAAGACACCATAAAAACCAACTTAATGTGGCAGTTACACAAATTCCGCAGACACCACCGTAATTTACGGCTCCACCGTAAATTACGGTGGGCATAATATTGTTACGGTGCAAGTAGACTAATTTACGGTGGGAACTTTGCCAAAATCAGGTCCACCGTAAATTACGGTGGAACCGTAATTTACGGCGACCGCCTGATTGTTTTGCTTTGTGCCTCAATGTCACGTGTGCCGCCCAATTCCATCTTCACATGTGCAGCCCAATCTCTTTCTTGTGCCCAGCAGTCCACGTGATGATTCAATGATCATGTGGTAATTCAATTAATGCCTCCAATAATAATGAAGTTGAAAAGTGCAATTCTCAAAATCCCAGATGTAGCCGTGATGATGATGATGAATTGTTGACTCTTGTTCTTCGATGTCTGCCACCCATGTGCGACCCAATGTCTCCAGCCCACATGTGTTGTGAGTTAGTGTTGGCCCAATGAGAAGATGATAAGATGATGGATATCTTCTTCATGTGATGTTAATTTGATGATGTTGCATTGTTGTCAAACCAAGACCACCCACTATCAATGTTGTTGACTTTCGATCACCTTGTCTGCATGTGATTTGATGATGTCCTTCAATTAATGCCTCTAACACACGTGATGTTGCTGCCTCCAAAACCCTCACAAGTCTTTTTGTCGGCTGCCAAGATAGTCCCACATGTGTCGTGATGTTGTTGCTTCCTTGTTGGCGGCCCAATCACAATATTCACATGTGGCCCATTAACTGTTGTTGAGACTTGTGATGACACCAAACCTCATATCTCGGCTGCCATAATATGTGATGATGAAATTATTTAGAAAATCCTAGCCTCCAAAAATATGCTTACATCTTTGCTCCAAGTCAAGTCCACGTGTGCCTTAGAAATCCACCCAATATGTCGGCCCAATAATGAGAATGGATCATGTGCTTTTGTGAATTCTTGTTGTTGACTTTCTTTTACAAATTCACATGATATAGGCTGCCAAATCTCTGCTTCGATGTGATGATGATATTGTTGAAAACAATTCCCAAAGTAAGATATCTCAAAAGTGCCTATGTCAGCCACTAAAGATGATGTCTACTATGTCACATGATATTTAGGATAAGTATTTGATGTTGATTATTTAAAATCACAACAAAAATCATCCACCAATGTTCCACATGTACGTCCAAGGCTGCGTTTAATCCACTTTAAGCTTCCGAACCGCACCTGAAACATAGGCAACAGTAGTTATCTAATTCAAGATAATTACACGATTAAGTGAAGGATTATTTCGTCTTTTAACATGATTAAGGGTTGTCCAACGGACCACCCGTCAAACAGCAGTAGAAAACTGTGGTATGACCGGGACAGATACCGGCACATGACCAACGGGATGAGTCGAGGAACCCTCTCCAGGTCGTGCTGGAGGTGTGTACTGAACGAACGAAAAAGGGAAATCCATGTGTCGTGCATCGGTGGTATGTGGGGGAAAAGGTGGGATATCAGTGGGTGCTGAAATGGGTGCCAAAACGGGGGCTACAGGTGCCACGAAGGGTGGGGGCTCATCATCATCATCATCGTCCTCTATCCACCCATTCTGGGTGTGAGCATACTGAGGATCGACATGAGCCGCAAAGAGTGCATGGTCGGGCTCTAGAGGCAGCGGGTCTGGAAAAGGAACAACAACATCAGGCTCAGCGGGTATATCAGCAATGAGAGGGGCAACAACCTGAGCATCAACAGCATGCTCATCCTCCAATAGTGGAGCAACAATAGGGTGATCATCGATAGGTACATCAGCAATCAAAGGGTCAACAACGGGTACATCAGCATGAATAAGATCATGCTCTAATGCGGGGCCTGGAGCATCAACTGGCTCCGGGGCCACAGCAGGCTCTGGGCCAACGTCGTGAGGTGCAACAGACATCGCCATGTTTGAGTCGGAATCAGAGAAATGGAGCTGTACGCCCTGGGCGTGTAGTGAAGCGGACGCTACTGACTCGAAGGAGTGAGCACCAAACAGATCAAAAGGAGCCTCCTCAATGGGAGCCTCGACAGGAATGACAGGATCAGCAATGGGCATATCAGCAGGAACTCCAGCCAAAGGAGCTACGAGATCGACAACAGGATCATCAGCCAGAGGAACATCGGCGTCCATGAGGGCCACACCATCCTGGTCTCCCTCCGGGGGACCCTCTAGGAACAAGTCGATGTCATCGTCAGGAAGCTCATCATGAGGCAGATCCTCGAGAGGAACTGCGGCAAACGGTAGAGGAGCAGGGACCTGAGGAAAAAGTAGGTCCCCACCGATAGGGCCATCAGCAATAGGGACGTCATCTCCAAAGTCGGGAAGAGCAAATGGCTGAAAATCGTCCTCATCCGTGCTGGTGGTGTCTGACGTGTACACCTCACTCTCTGACATAATCTCATCGTCCGACACGATCGCTAAAGGATCCAAGGTGTCCGATACTCCAGTATCTGAAGAGGAAGCCATGTCGTCTATAACACAATCACACACATGCACAAATAATCAATCATATAGTCAAATAAGCACATTAGTCCAATAAGCAATCAAATAGTCCTCCTAGTCCCACTAGCCTCCCAGCCTCCCAGACTGACTCCCTTGTCCCACTAGCCAATTCTCCCAGCCTCTCAGACTGACTCCCTAGTCCCACTAGCCAATTCTCCCAGCTTCTCAGACTGACTCCCTAGTCCCACTAGCCAATTCTCCCAGCCTCTCAGACTGACTCCCTAGTCCCACTAGACAACTACCTCGGCCTCCCAGACCGAGCCTCAGCCTCCCAGACTGAGCCTATAACTAACAAATAAAATGTGCTCAACATTTGTTTGTAAAAACAATTTGGATCTGGACTTAAGTGGTATGCAGTGTAAAAATGTTTTCGTGAGAGCCCTAGTGATCATAGTCTAGACTCGAGAAGGAATCCTAGTTCGCTATGATCAGAGCTCTGATACCAAGCTGTCACACCCTGGCTTTGCGGAAGCGTGGGTTAATTTGGTGTGACTTCTTAATACCATAGCTTAATCATAACCAAGCTATATGAATGTAAAACCATGCAGATCATCCATTGATTTAAGTTTTAAAATAAAAGTAACACAACATTGTCTTGAAGCGTTGACACATGCAACGGAAATTACAACCTAATAACATAAAACATTGTTTGATAGACACAACCACAAACTCAAAATAAACACCGTTTAAGACTTGCGACTAGTCCAGGTAAAAGTCGCAATCCCTAA
Organism: Helianthus tuberosus; assembly: GCA_030545235.1. Lineage (NCBI taxonomy): Eukaryota > Viridiplantae > Streptophyta > Magnoliopsida > Asterales > Asteraceae > Helianthus > Helianthus tuberosus. The sequence goes on along the minus strand of CM060394.1, from coordinate 93,305,606 downwards.
ACGTGGATGATCCCATAACTCTAACGCAGCGTAGCATACCGTGCCAGATCCTTAGTTCCCTGAAATACATGTAAGTTGGAAAAATCAACAATAATGTTGAGCGAGTTCATGTGTAAGTGAGTAAGTAAAACCTTTGTAAGTATAAAATCCTGGTATGTAGCCAATAAGGATAAAGAGATCACCAATGGTTTGCAAGGCCATTGATATGTGTGAAGTGCAAGTAGGAAGACTCAAACCTAGCAGATTTATGCGTTGGGCACAAAGTCACCCCGAGGTCCGTTCTGCTGGGCCTGGGGCTGGGCTCGCTACACCCAGATAGATCTACCGCTCCTGTCCCTCGGTCCTACAATGAGGATTAATGGCCTCAAGTTGCGCCTACACACTCACATGATCTAAGTAGTAACCCTCCTTACGCTAACCATACCATGTAAAAAGTACTCGTAATCATAGTAACATGTATTTCACCCCCGCTGTTTAGAAAACTGAAAACAGTTAAGAGAAAAGGGGGACATGAACTCACCGAAGTGCGTCTCTAAAAAGTCTCTCCCAGAAAATCTGCTGTACGACGACCTACACGTACTAATTTCTATTAGACGGACGACCGTGCCTTAGTTTAAGGTTTAGTGTCTTTGGGAAATAGTTAGGCAACTATTTCGTGTTTACACTTCGTAATTATTTTGTAAATATATTCCTTCCCAAGGATGGGGGTTTTGATACATGTGCGTTCGTATAACTTCGAAATATATTATTAAGTCTCACTTAAAATATATTCTATTTCATTTGTCTAAAGTACTTTACTTCCAAAATATAAATACTTTTCCCAAAAATATTATATTTTATTCCATATATTTTTTTCCAAAATAATATCCTTGTCAAAATACACATTTATGAGTATTTTCTGAAAATACGTAAGTTACGGATAAAGATCGGGTGGTAATAGTAATGCCGTTGTAACTTAATATTTATTGTGAAGGCGTTAGAATTATTTTGGAGTCGTTAATATTTGGTAATATTATTTTTACCCTAAAAATAATATTTACGTAGTTCACAAAATAATCACAAAAATTTACACAAGTGTTGTTATGAAAATATATATTCTAAATATATATTTTAGCGAGTTTTATTTTGTGAAAATCCCACCTCCGACACTTGATTAATTTGAAATAAAAATCGTGACGAAATTTATTTGGAAAAATAAGTTAAAAATATATCCATAACACTTGTGATAAAAATATTTACAAGTGTTAGATTTTTGGAAAAATTTAGCCAGAGTTTCCTCTGTAACTGGAGGTGGCCACGCTTTCAAGCGTATCATTTTCTTTCATAACTTAAATCAACAATGTTCCCAACATTATCAAACAATATTTCAACATCAACTAGTCCAATATAGATATAAATCGCATAACACATGAACTTGTGGTTTGTGTAAGATATGTAGTAATCTTCCCCATATTTTAGTAGATCTTTTATAAATAGACTCGGTTTCTTTGAGAACCTTGTTTTTAAAGAAGATACATTTCTACAACTTCTTGTCCAAAATTTATAAAAAAAATAATTCTTTGTTAAAACTTTTTGTTACACAAGTGTCTACACACTTGTGTGTTCACAAAAATCACTTTTGTTTAGGAAGGATCCGGCTTTAAAATTATGATTTCATTTTACACTTGGTCCTTCGAAAATACCACTTGTAGATCCGTAGATCTACTAGTTTAGAACTCCATTTTGTAAGAAAAATTGTTTTTACACAAGTTCATGGTTATAAGTAGTAGTGGTCTTCATCTAACCACTTTCCACACTATAACATACACTAGGTCATGTTTCATGAACATGACTTAGTCGGGTTAGATGACGATCCGAACTAACACTAGCATAAAACAACACTAAATAATCATAACAAAACAAGTCTTATAAGTTTTACACCAATATTCATCTATTAACCACTTGTTTATATTATTTTAGTAGACTTTAAATTTTGTTCTTATATGTTCATAAATTTCAACCGTCAAAATTCTTATTAACCACTTTAGATATGAACAAAAAGGCGTTTAGAGTCACTTACTACTAGCTCGAGGCTAGGGAAGAAACTAGTCGAAAAACGAGTGGTTAATAGCGTTGAGGTGAGGTCCTTGACGATCCGTAGGCACCAAGCTTCCTTGTACGGGATCCCTCACACTTGAATGTATATAATGTGGCTAGAAATGAAATTTAATGTGGGTGGATGTGGCCTCTTGGTCTCGGCCGTAAGTCAAGAAAGGGGAAAGAAGAACAATTTTTTTTTTTTTTTTAGTGTTTTATGAGTGAAATCTTTATCCTATGAGTCCTTATATAAACTCTCATTTATCCAAAACCCTTTGGATATTATGTACACAAGATACTTAGCATAGTCTTGTTGGTTCAGTTCTGTTTGAGCATGAGGGAAAACAGTAAAACATACCTGTCACAGCAGAAAGTCCGATGGAGAATCCAGTAATGGAGTTCGACATGCTTGTCATCTTGATCTGGTTCCTCCTTAGGGTGCTGACTGATGATGGGGCTTAGAGAACCGAAAAGGGTATCGGCTAGGAGATGGAGGACGAATTTGATGTTATGCTTATGGGATGTGTAACTGAGTAACCCTTTAACCTCCACTTAATTCTCCTTATATAAGCACCCAGGAGGAAACCTAATTAGTTACTAAGGGTAATATGGTCCATCAACAATTACCAACTAATTTAAATAATAGGTTATTATATATTTTGATCTTTATTATGTAAATGATTATAATGGCTATAGATTAAATATTAAACATAATATATTTAATCTTACATTCTCCCACTTAGCCGAGTAATCATTTACTATGAGTATTAGATAAGCCTGATCAGGAGTTAACACTCATTTTAGCCTTAAACAAGTACTATAGCAGAGAAATATAGCCGTTGAATCATTATGCGACTCAGGACCCCCATTAATCATACTATAGCCTTAATTTAAAACCTAATCGTTATGATCAAAATACGCGTAAGCCCTTTGTTTGATTTGTAACTTTATTTGTCAATATGCCATTATACCGGTTGAACATATTCTAAGAGACATACAAAATCAAACTGAGGAAATTTCATTAACATAAAACATAAGCTAGTACAATATGCTCAAATAAGGTCTTTACAAAATCCCATATTACGAACATGTTCTTCATAAACCTTAGGAGGGAGACCTTTAGTCATCGGATCCGCAAGCATATCCTTAGTACTAATATACTCGATACAAAGATTATTTTCCTCAACTCGTTCTCGTACGAACAGATATTTTGTATCGAGATATAAACCAGCTCTAGTCGAACTGTTACTGTTCGAGAAACTAACGGCAGCTGAATTATCACAATAAAGCTTCAATGGTCTAGAAATGGAATTAACGATTTTGAGTCCAGTGATCAGATTTCTAAGCAACATTCCATGACAGGTTGCGTTATAAACAGCAATGTACTCTGCCATCATTGTGGAAGTTGTGGTCAACTGTTGTTTATGACTCTTCCATGAGATTGGGCCGCCTGCTAACATAAAGATATAGCCCGAAGTGGATTTCTTGTCATCTTTGCACTTTGCAAAGTCAGAATCAGAATAGCCCACCACTTCTAAATGATCACTTCTTCTATAAGTCAGCTTATAGTCTTTCGTCCCTTGCAGATATCGAAGTACCTTCTTAGCTGCTTTCCAGTGATCTAGGCCAGGATTAGTCTGATAACGGCCTAGCATTCCAGCAATATAAGTGATATCTGGGCGAGTACAGACTTGAGCATACATTAAGCTCCCGACTACTGACGCGTAAGGTATCTGGCTCATTTGCTCCTTCTCAACCTCTGTTGTCGGACACTGGAATGAACCGAAAACATCTCCCTTAACTACTGGAGCGACGGAGGGTTTGCACTGTTGCATGTTATATCGTGTAAGGACACGATCTATGTAGGCCCTCTGGGACAATCCTAAGATCCCTTTGTGTCTATCTCGGTGAATTTCGATGCCAATGACGTAAGAAGCCTCTCCGAGATCCTTCATGTCGAAGTTATGCGAAAGTAACCGCTTCGACTCATGCAACATGTCTAAACTATTACTTGCCAATAGAATGTCATTTACGTAAAGGACAAGTATAGTAAAGTTGCTCCCACTCATCTTGAGGTAGGTGCATTGATCCACTTGATTCTTCATAAAACCTTGCTTCTTCATGACTTCATCAAACTTGAGGTACCATTGACGTGATGCTTGTTTTAACCCGTAAATGGATTTCTTCAACTTACAGACTAGATGCTCCTCACCTTCAGGTTTAAAGCCTTCAGGTTGTTTCATGTAAACATCTTCGTCCAAATCTCCGTCAAGGAAAGCGGTTTTAACGTCCATCTGATGCAGCTCCAAATCAAAATGAGCTACTAGGGCCATGACGATCCTTAATGAATCTTTACGAGAGACAGGTGAAAACGTCTCTTGATAATCAATTCCCTCTTTCTGAGTGTAGCCCTTTGCAATCAATCTCGCTTTGTAGCGTTCAACGTTCCCATTCGGATCCAGTTTTGTTTTGAATACCCATTTTCATCCTAGGGGTTTGGCTCCGTTGGGTAATTCTACCAAATCCCAAACGTCATTTTTCTTCATGGATTCAAGCTCATCAATCATCGCTTTATTCCATTCAGAAGACTGATCACTGCTAATGGCTTCATTGTAAGAGATAGGATCATTGAGCTTTCCAGCATCCATTTCAGTCAGGTAGGTAACATAATCATCCCAATTAGTAGGCCTTCTTTGCCTAGATGACCTCCTGAGTGGATTATCGGGTTCAGCGTTGTCTTGGTTTTGAGCGTTTGATGTGCCTTCGTCATGAGGTATAATGGGTTCTGATTGTAGAGGTGAATTTGGAGTTGGTGCAGTAGCTTCAGGTACAGTAGTTGCATTGGGTACAAGAGGAGTAATCGGAGTAATGGTAAGCGACGAGTCTCTCCCCCCCGCGTCTTGTACTTCTTGCAATTCTTCGTAAGGGTTGGTACTGCTCCCACTGACCTTGAAATCCTCCAGGAACGCGGCACGCTTGGTTTCAATAATACGGGTGACATGAGAAGGACAATAGAAACGATAACCCTTAGAGTTCTCAGGATACCCGATAAAGAAACAGGTAACTGTTTTAGGGTCAAGTTTCCTTAAGAAAGGATTGTAAAGTTTTGCTTCAGCAATGCAGCCCCATACTTTCATATATTTAAGACTCGGTTTCCTTCCTGTCCAAAGTTCATAAGGAGTTTTAGGGACAGACTTAGAAGGAACTCTATTGAGTATATGAACAGCTGCTTTTAACGCTTCAGTCCAGAGGAATAATGGTAAATTAGTGTTGGCTAACATACTGTGCACCATGTTTATAAGGGTACGGTTTCTTCTTTCAGCCACACCATTCTGCTGAGGTGTACTAGGCATGGTGTATTGGTTCACAATCCCCTGGCTCTTACAAAACTCATAAAATGGACCAGGAGCTTGACCCACATTAGTATGTCTTCCATAATATTCACCGCCTCTATCTGATCTCACAACTTTAATCTGACGATCTAATTGCTTTTCAACTTCAGCCTTATAATCTTTAAAAGTTGTTAGAGATTCAGATTTCTCCTTAATTAGATACAAGTACATGTAACGAGAATAATCATCAATAAAAGTGATAAATGAAGTATGTCCTGTTATGCCAGCGATTTGGTAGGGACCACTAATGTCAGTATGAATGAGTTCTAATAAATTAGAGCTCCTAGTGGCACCTTTCTTATTCGCTAATGTCATTTTACCCTTAAGACATTTGACACATGTTCCAAAATCAGAGAAATCGAGAGGAGGTAAGACTTCATCCTTCACAAGACGATTTAATCATTCTTTTGAAATGTGGCCTAAACGCTGATGCCACAACATGGATGAAGTTTCTAAGTCTCGTTTCTCTTCCATCTTTGTGAGTGATTCATTAATGTTATATGACAACAAAGATTTGGAAAAGTTATCTTCTAGTTCTAATCTATAGATACCACCATCCAGAATACCAGTACCATAAAGAACAGAATCATAAAGGATAGAGAGTTTGCGATGACCATGGGAAACAATAAAACCGTCCATGTCTAACTTTGGTCCTGATACAAGGTTCCGAGTTACCTCAGGAACATATAAGGTATCATAAAGTTTAATACATAAACCAGTTTTCATAACTAATTGTAATGTTCCAATGGCCTTCACTTCTAATTCTCGATCATCCCCAACCTTAAGCGTTCTTTGGTTTCTTTCCAGCTTTCGGATTGAAAGGAATCCCTGAGTAGAATTGGTAACATGAACCATAGAACTAGAATCAAACCACCAAGAATTAGTAGGAACACTTAAATTATAGGACTCAAGTATCATAAAATAATCGTTACCTTTCTTAGCCAGCCACTCCTTAAAATCAGGGCATTCCTTCTGCATGTGTCCTGTCTTCTTACAGAACTTGCAGCGGATACTGCCTAAGGAGTTCTTAGAGCTGGAAGGTGCACTTGTATTAGGATTAGGCCTTTGGACTTTAGAAGCATCCTTCCTCTGATAATTGTTCTTCCTCTTCTTAGAGTTGGAGGTAGTGAAGTTTGCAACATCAGTATGGCGATCCATCCTCACACGCTCTTCCTCCTGTACGCACATAGCGACCAGCTCACTCATCATCCATTTGTCCTTCTGAGTGTTGTAATTGATCTTGAATGCTTCAAAGGACGAAGGAAGCGAAGTAATGATGAAATGAACAAGGAAACCATCACTGATTTCCGTTTCCAGCCCCTTCAGCTTATTGGCCATGTCATTCATCATCATGATGTGCTCGCGAATGCCACTCCTCCCATCATACTTAGTTGTCACCAGCTTGAGAATAAGAGTACTAGCGTGAGCTTTAGACGTCCCCTTGAACTGAGCCTCCACATGTTCCAAGTAGGTTTTAGCATCTTCAGAATCAGGAATGGCTCCTCTGATTGCATTGCTGATGGACTGCTTCATAAACATGAGAGACATGCGGTTACACCTAGTTCACTTATCATGAGTTAACTGCTCAGCAGCAGTACTTGTGGCAGTAAGGTCCGCTGGTTTATTCTCTCTTAGAGCATAATCAAAGTCCAGCAGCCCAAGAGTAAGCATGAGAGCATCCTTCCATGCAGCAAAGTTATCACCAGTTAAAGGTGGAATCCCGCAATTGGGTGCTGATAGTGGAAATAAGATGAGCAAGTTATGATACAAATGAAGAAGTCCTAATGTGATCTAAGGGAACGTTAAACTAAGGCAGGCATAAATAATGACCATTTTACATTATGAAGCTGTGATATTGTCTATTACTAACATCAAAATATTAGACTTAGCTAAAAAATTCTACTTATACGAAGACAAAACAGCTTTGGCCAGAAGTGTAATCATTTAAGCATATGTGCAAAGTGTTTGTAACAAATCAGCTTTGGCCAGAAATTGAAACAACCACTTTAGTTATGCACTTGTTGAGTATGCCATCTATGAATGAATTAAATCAGCTTTGGCCAGAAATTAAGACATTCATGCTTATGATGCACACACAACATAGCTTTCGTAATACTTGAACGATAAGTAGATGTATCAAGTCAGCTTTGGCCAGAAATGATATATCAAAAGCTCATTCAAGTTAAGCTATTCTGGTTTTGCAAAACATTATCTGATTCTGATTAATTAACTAAGTAAATTACAAAACCATTTATTTAATAGCAAACCACCCGTTAGCGCGGATCGAACTCCGCGGTGAGTTCGCTGGGGGGTGCGGGGGGCCTTATGGTCTCGAGTTGACACGTTATGGTCTCGAGTTGTCACGTTATGGTCTCGAGTCGAGATCTAATGGTCTCGAGTCGAGACCTCTGTCTCGAGTTGTAATGGTTTAATGGCCTGATGATTTCGAGTCGAGACCTTGTTGTCTCGAGTCGAGACTGATGGTCTCGAGTCGCAATCTGATGGTCTCGAAACTTCCTGTTAACAGCTGTGAATTATGATAACATAATTGCAAATTCGAAATCTAAGGGATTATGTGATAATGTTTCCTATTTCAGTGTTGATCTAATTTTTACCAAATATTTCGAAAATCATAATTGTTTATCTAATAACAGTTTTCGGAAATTTGAGAGGACAAAATTAGATCAAAATAGGAAAAAACACTTAATAATCCGAATCATATTCCAAATCATAACAGAATTTTCGAATTTTCTAAGAACATGCGATGAACCCTAAACATAAAAAATAAAATTCTAGAACCCGAAACCTGAATTTTAAAGCCTTTCTTAAACAGATTTCGGTTATAATATTACCCAGTTGATTTCGAACGAACATATAATTGATCTTTTTCCCGAAAACAGAGATCTCGAGTCGATCTTCATGACTCGAAACCGGCTGTCAAAGATTAAAGTTACAAAAAATCCGTTTTCCAAGTTTCAATCCCAGAATTAATGGATACGAAAACAGAACCGACTAATCAACATATGCTCTGATACCACATGTTGGTTCAGTTCTGTTTGAGCATGAGAGAAAACAGTAAAACATACCTGTCACAGCAGAAAGTCCGGTGGAGAATCCAGTAATGGAGTTCGACATGCTTGTCATCTTGATCTGGTTCCTCCTTAGGGTGCTGACTGATGATGGGGCTTAGAGAACCGAAAAGGGTATCGGCTAGGAGATGGAGGACGAATTTGATGTTATGCTTATGGGATGTGTAACTGAGTAACCCTTTAACCTCAACTTAATTCTCCTTATATAAGCACCCAGGAGGAAACCTAATTAGTTACTAAGGGTAATATGGTCCATCAACAATTACCAACTAATTTAAATAATAGGTTATTATATATTTTGATCTTTATTATGTAAATGATTATAATGGCTATAGATTAAATATTAAACATAATATATTTAATCTTACAAGTCTAATAAAATAATCACAATATAAGATTATGTCCCCTACATGGGATCGACCGGTTCTAAAGGGGTGAGCTTTGGTTTGTTTTCAACTAAAAAAGTTAGTGCTAGTATTTAGTTAATTAGGTATTTAAAGTAGGGTATTATGTGTGTAGTAATTATAGTGGGTGTTAGGGTATTCGGGGACCCTAACTGGCTCAGAAAAAGAAAATAGTGTCATTGACAATATTTTTATGCCTCGGGTTAAGTCCGGTTGTACGGTTGGATATTACTCCGTTAAAGTTCTAAATAATTATATAAAGTGTCGTTAATATTATTTTTAGTGACACAGTTTATTCCTGACACTTTGGAAAGTGTCTAGTAATATTTTTCCAACTTTTTGCACTTTACTAGTTTAGGTAAAAGCTGAATTTTTATTTAAAGTGCAGAATTTTGTACTCAAAGTACGTTTTAGGCACATCCGGTCACTATAATTATCACCTAGGGACGCAGTTTTACAATCCTCACCTCCCTACTAGTGTAGTAAACTATTCCCGACTCATACTGGCCTTAGAGACAGTAACTGTCTGATGCTGGCTATGTCAGCATGTTTACTGGGTATTCCGTATAGTGTGCTCACTGTGCTTTTGTGCATCAAGGTTGTCACTGAAGTTGTGTAAATAATGGAGTGACAGTAGTAAAGTATGATGCATGTATAAGTATGTATCAGAAATCAGTAAGCAGTTTAATCACAGTTGTAAGCAAGCACAGTAATTAAGCAGTAATTAAATATTAATTAATTCGTACGGATACCTGGTTTGGTGAGGGTTGTCACATATGGAGTGTCACACGAGCCTGGTGCATGCTTTCAGGGAGTCGTGTACGAGGGCCACGAAGAAGTGGATTTTATGAGTAATCAGGTGAGGCCACAGAACAACCCGTACAACAAAACCTATAATCCCGGATGGAGAAATCACCCAAATTTTAGGTGGCGTGCGAATACAGGTAATCAAAACCCATTGGGGTTCACTCAGCGCGCTCCAGCGCCACAGCAAGGTCAGGGTCAGCAGTTCCAGCAATACAACCAACCTTACCAGCATCGTCCATATTCGTATCAGAATCAGGGCACTGGGAGTAGTTCCCAGCAGCAGGCCCCTCAGTCTAGTTCCAAGCTGGAGGATATGATGGCTCAGCTTCTTACTAGCTCCTCGAGTGCGAATCAGTTGGCTGAAAAACGCTACCAACAGAGCGAGGATCGTTTTCTCTCCCACGAGGGAGAAATGAGGAGTCACAAAGCCTCGATTCAGAATATCGAGAACCAGGTTGGTCAGCTGGCACATATGTTGTCTAAAAGGCCCCCAGGTGGTCTTCCGGGTAATACAGAACCAAACCCGGGCGGGCATGTAAATGCGATCATGACCAGGAGTGGAAAGACTACCGGACCCGTCATATCGGACTCATCACCGATTACTGGAGCGGTCCCGACTGACACACCGGACGAGGTGCAAGACAGGCTATGCCCAGCAAGTACAGCACAAGTCCAGGAGCCGGTCAAAGATTACACTCCACCAGTACCTTATCCAGGCAGGCTGAAGAAGCAGAAAAACGACGAACAATACGGTAAGTTCCTTGAGTTGTTTAAGCAACTACACATTAATATACCGTTTGTTGAAGCCTTGGCCCAAATGCCAAAGTATGCGAAATTCCTAAAGGAAATCCTCTCGAATAAACAGAAGCTCGAGGATATATCATGTGTGGTGATGAATGAAACTTGTTCTGCCGTTCTACAAAACCGTTTGCCCATGAAAATGGGAGATCTGGGTAGTTTTACGCTTCTTTGTTTGATTGGAAACATGTCTGTTAGCCATGCATTGGCTGGCTTGGGAGCGAGTATCAACCTTATGCCATATAAGGTTTTTACTAAACTGGATCTGGGAGAGCCATCACCCACTAGAATGAGCATTCGGTTGGCAGACCGTTCAATCAAGTATCCGCGTGGATTTGTGGAGAACATGCTTGTAAAAATCGATAAATTTGTTTTCTCCGTGGATTTTGTTATTCTTGACATGGACGAAGATTCAAGAGTGCCTTTAATACTTGGACGCCCGTTCCTCAATACAGCAAGGACGATTGTTGATGTGGCAGCTGGCCAAATCATGCTCCAAGTAAATGACGAGCACGTGACATTTGATATCAAAAGATAAATGTAGCATCCGCAAAGTCACGATGACTTGCTTTATTATGTCGACATTGTCGATGCATGTGTGTGCTCTCATTTTCAAGGCACTATTGACGAGATTGATTCGGACACACGTCTGTCGTGTGGGGACCTGATTGGCATTACGCAGGAGGGCCACGATTTCTAGTAGCCAGTCTATCAGATTGGTGACGATGGTTCCCAGAGTCCGGAGAGGTTTCTAGAAATTTGCCATGTAGAAGAAGAGAAAGCAAAACCTTCAGTTGAAGATCCGCCGTCTTTGGAGTTGAAAGAACTCCCACCACATCTCGAGTATGCATTTCTGGACGAGGAGCGTCGCTTACCGGTCATAATTTCGGCATCATTGGAAAAAGATGAGAAAAATCAGCTTCTCGAGGTTCTGAGACTTCATAAGAGAGCTATTGCGTGGAAAATCATGGATATCAAGGGCATCAATCCTTCTTTTTGTACTCACAAGATTCTGATGGAAGACGAGTACAAACTGTGTGCACAGCATCAGAGGCGTTTAAATCCAAATATGCAAGACGTGGTGAAGAAAGAAGTGATTAAGTTGTTGGATGCCGGGATGATTTATCCTATATCTGAATCTATGTGGGTGAGTCCAGTGCAGGTTGTACCTAAGAAAGGTGGTATGACTGTAGTTTCAAATGATAGGAATGAGCTAATTCCTACCCGTACTATCACTGGGTGGCGAGTTTGCATTGATTACCGCAAACTCAACGATGCTACTCGTAAGGATCACTTCCCGCTTCCATTCATCGACCAGATGTTGGAACGTCTGTCGGGGAAGTTGTATTACTGTTTCTTGGACGGGTTCTCTGGGTACTTCCAAATTCCTATTGCTCCTGAGGATCAGGAGAAGACTACCTTTACATGCCCCTTCGGCACATTCACCTACCGGCGGATGCCTTTTGGTTTGTGTAATGCACCGGCGACCTTCCAGAGGTGCATGGTTGCAATTTTTCATAATATGATCGAGGATTCTATGGGGGTTTTCATGGATGATTTTTTAGTATTTGGGGATTCCTTCGATCATTGTTTGGAAAATTTGGAAAAGATGTTGAAGAGGTGTGAGGAGACAAATCTGGTCCTAAACTGGGAGAAGTGCCACTTCATTGTGAAAGGGGGCATAGTTCTGGGACACAAGATTTCTCATGCTGGTATGGAGGTCGATCCAGCTAAAGTTGACATTATTTCACGACTTCCGCCTCCCACCTCTGTGAGAGCAATACGGAGCTTTCTTGGTCATGCGGGGTTCTATAGGCGATTCATCAAGGATTTCTCAAAAATCGCTAGGCCCATGACCCGTTTGTTGGAGAAAGACGCTCCGTTTATCTTTGGAGATAATTGCTTGAGGGTTTTTGACCTTCTCAAGCAAAAGTTGATTGAGGCCCCTATTTTAGTTGCACCTGACTGGAGTCTGCCATTCGAAATTATGTGCGACGCGAGTGATTACGCTATAGGGGCCGTTTTGGGACAGAAGAAGGAAAAGCACTTTCACCCGATCTATTATGCGAGCAAGACTCTCCACGACGCTCAGGAGTACTACACCATGACTGAAAAAGAGCTCTTGGCAGTTGTTTTCGCATTTGACAAATTTACATCGTATTTGGTGCTTTCGAAAACCATTGTGTATACTGATCACGCAGCCATCAGATATCTCTTCAGCAAACAAGACGCTAAACCGCGTCTAATCAGATGGATCTTGTTGCTGCAAGAGTTTGATATCGAAATCCAAGATAAAAATGGTGCGTTGAATGTAGCGGCTGACCATCTATCTCGGTTGGAGCATGGAGACATCGAGGACACGCGTTGGGATTCAATCAATGACAATTTCCCACACGAGTCTTTGATGGGTGTTGAGATATGCGATGAGTCACCGTGGTTCGCTGACTTTGCGAACTATCTTGCTTGCGGGATTCTGATTAAAAGGTTGACTCACCAGCAAAAGAGGAAATTCTTTTCAGATGTCAAGCACTACATTTGGGACGATCCTTTCTTATTTAAGGTGGGTGCTGATCAGGTGATCAGAAGATGTGTTTCAGGGAAGGAGGCGACCGATATTCTGCGCCATTGTCACGAGGGACCTACCGGAGGCCACCATGGAGCCAATTTCACCGCCAAGAAGGTGTTGGATTCTGGGTTTTATTGGCCTACTATTTTTCGTGACGCGCGGAGTTGGGTAAAAGCGTGCGATGCCCGCCAGAGGGCGGCTAAAATATCGGCACGTGATGAAATGCCTCAGAACTGGATACAAGTTTGTGAAGTCTTCGACATTTGGGGGATAGACTTCATGGGACCATTTCCCCCCTCACGAGGTAATAAGTACATCCTGGTCACAGTTGACTATGTATCAAAGTGGGCGGAGGCGCAAGCCTTACCCACAAATGACGCCAGGGTGGTCGTGAGATTCTTGAAAAGTTTGTTCGCCCGGTTTGGCGCTCCGAAAGCGCTTATCAGTGACAGAGGGACTCATTTCTGCAATACTCATCTTGAAAAAGCTTTGTCCCGTTACGGTGTACATCACCGTTTGTCCACGCCCTATCAAACGCAGATGAGCGGGCAGGTGGAAGTCACTAACCGTGGGCTAAAACGAATCCTTGAGCGGTCTGTTGGTGCAAACCGCAAGGAGTGGTTGGACAAACTCGATGAGGCATTGTGGGTGTTCCGTACAGCTTACAAGACCCCTATTGGGACTACTCCCTTTAGGTTGGTCTACGGAAAAGCGTGCCATTTACTGGTAGAGTTGGAGCATAAAGCTATGTGGGCTTTAAAAACCGCGAATCTGGACTTGAAAACCGGAGGTGAAGCCCGGTTTCTCCAGATTCATGAATTGGAGGAACTGCGACAACAAGCTTATGAGAGCTACGTCCTCCACAAAGAGCGCACAAAGAGATTACACGATAAACGCTTGAAGGACCACAAAGAATTCCAAGCGGGTGATCTTGTTCTTCTTTACAACTCACGATTGCGCTTATTTCCAGGGAAGCTTCATTCACGTTGGATAGGACCATACACAGTTAAAGAGGTATTTCTGTATGGTACTGTTGCAATAGATAACGCAGATGGCGTTATATTCAAAGTAAATGGACATCGGTTGAAGCTGTACGTTGCCGGGCCGATAGATTCGGCGGTGGAGGTCATCGAGCTCAAAACCACGCACACATCATAAGTATGGGGAGGAGAGAGTGTACGCTACTGACTCGCGGATTAAAAATGTAGCAACAGAGTCTTTGACTCTTTAGGGGTAATATCGTCTTTTTATGTGTTTTTCTAGTTTTAGCGTAATTTAGGTATGTTTGGTAGTTTACGTTAGTTTGTACAATTTTTATACGTATCGAGCGAATGTTCTATGTTGCGATATGGTTAAAACAGTTTGCGTGTGAAAAAAATGGCGAAAAACGGCCAAAACAGTTGCTGGAAATGGCTTCTGCAGAAAAAACTGATCTGCAGTTGTTGCACGACTGTGCGTTTGCGGGCTGGCCTGCACTAGGAGTCGCACTCCCGGTGCATCTCTGAGAACAACGTGCAATGTTTGAACAATGTCGATCATGCACGACCGTGTGAGCTGTCGCACGACCGTGCGAGAGGCAGGGGCAGTTTTGTCATTTGTACATTATAAAAACCCCCACCTGCTGCCATTTCCCTCATTCGCGAACCCTAACTGCAGACAGCCGTTCCAGAGCGATTCCGCCTCAAATCGCATGGTTTCTTCGCACGGTTTCACACATCTCTTCGCCCGGTACGTTCTTTCTTGTCTTTTTTCTGTTTCTTCCGCTTTCTAGGTTAGAATCATACGATTTCTTCAAGGTTTTTAGGGTTCCCTTCATAAATACAAGCGAAACCCTAGCCCTTGCTAGAATCTCATGTCTCGTGAACAACTGGTTGTTTTTCTGACCTCTGTCTGCATCAAAACTTGTTGAAATTTGTAAAAATCTGGCTGTTCAAAGTTCAGGGGTCGGATTCTGCAAAAATGTGGTCACACGGACATTCCTCGTGTGGAACGGTCGTGCAATTCCGGATGTTCACGATGAATTGTTGTGGTCTCGATGTTGCACGGTGGTGCAGTTGGTCGCACGCCATGCAGATTCGACATATGCTGGCTACCTGTGCTCGTTCTCGGTGACGCACGACCGTGCGTCTCGCCGCACGTCCGTGCGACAGGCCCAGATCAGAAAGACAAAATCTTCATAACTGTTTGCTCGGCTGTTTTTTATTGAAATTTTTCCTGCTCCTATTTTCCTAATGTCTTTCCTCATTGCAGATGGATCATCCATTCTTGCAATTTAATGAAAACAACGAGAGAGGCCCTTTGTATCCCAAAACGTAACGAATTATGGAATAGGCGGGGGCAGTTTGGCATCCCCCGGAGGCTAGATTGGGATGTGATGAGAGATCTAAATCAGCATGAAAGACTAGAAAATATGCTTACTATTCCGCTTTCGCGTCTAGTCTCTATTGACCGACCCATCTATCGTGAGCTAACGATAAAATTCTTCTCCACATATTCATACGAAAAGCCGAAAGCATATCAAAATCCAAACTTTCGGTACAGAGAGAGGATCACTTTCAGATTGGGGGGGCGTTGGCACCATTGGTCGTTGGGTAGATTGGGTCGGAGACTTGGGATTTACACACATGAAGACATGGATTCAGAGTTCTTCACCGATGCATTTACCTTCCCGAGTGATGAAGGGAGGGCCGCATTTTGGGCTCAAAATGCAATTGGCGACCCATACGATCCAAGGATGTCTAAAGCTTCACGATTGAGAGACCCTCTACATCGAGTGATGCATCATATATTCAGCCACACCATCTGCGGTCGCATGGACAGTTTGGGGAACTGTCCAACACCGGATTTGATATTTCTATATTCGCTGGTTGAGGGAGTACACATCAACCTAGCTGCGAGGATGGCAGAATATTTTGTGAAAAGCTCAGGGAGAAAGTCCAACAGTCAGATTCACGGCGGTCAGTATGTGACCGAAATTGCCTACAATTTAGGGCTGATGACTGATGAGGTACTTGAGGGTCTCACTTTGGTGACCAATGGTGTATCTGTTGATATTCGGTCATTGAAGGCGATGGGGTTGATTGCTGAGACGGATCATGGGGATCGATTGAGGGGTTTAAACAACGAGGTCTGGGACCCGTTGCCTCCGGCTGAGGAGGAAGATGAGGATGAGGGGATGCATGATGAGGAGCGGCAGCACGAGCAGCACAGACCACATACACCACCACATTCACCGCAGCATCTTGCATACCACCAGCACCAGGATTGGCCCGAAGGCATCCCGTCTTACACTGAGTTTTACCAGTAGTTCCAACAAATGCAGGTTAACCAGGAGCAGCAGTTCCAACAGATCAGGGCGAACCAGGACTTCTTGCGCCGGGAGGTGCATGATGGATTTTCATACCTTTTTGGGGAACTTCATAACGCCTACCCGAACTACTTCGGGAATCCCCCACAGTTCCCATACGGGAACCCACCTGGTTATGGAGATGCAGGCCCGTCCAACACGAGAGATGATGCTGGTGACGATGAGTAGGAGACGGTGGAGTTGATCGTTGGTGGTTTTTGTTATTTCAGTACTTTATATTTCGGGTGTTCATTTTGGTTGTTATTTCAACACCCCTAGATTGTACTTTATTTTCAGACACTTTACTTTAATTGTCTTGTCATGTTTGGATTTTAGTACTTCTATTTATTTATATTATGGTTTATTTGGTTTATTTGTTTCTGTTCTGTTTTGTTGCACCTTGTGACATACTTACAGATTTCGGCTATCAAGTCATGGACCGGAAGCACATCACAGATACAGCTTGGAAGTCTCGTTGCATAAAAATCATCTTCAGGGGAGTATTATTCTCCTTTATCTCTATATTTCGGGTTTCGCATTGGGGACAATGCGAAGTTCAAGTGTGGGGAGGGGTTTAACTTTGTTGACTTTGTTTGTCCTAAAAAAAATCATTCAAAAATATCTGTATTTTGTATATATTTTAGTAAATAAACCAGTTGGTTGTGTTTTAGAAAACTTCGGACTGGATAAAAACTCGACAAGTAAAATAAATTTTGAAAAAGAAAACCGGAAAGCGTGACAAACAAAGAAAGACTTGCATGATAGTTTTCACACTTTTACCTAATCCTTCCGTTACGTGAGCATATTTGAGCCTTGAAATTGTTATATATTTGTTCAGTTCGGATTTAGGAGTGACCCGGATGTCATGTGTAATTTAGAACTTTTCACTAGTATGCTTGTTAAGACCATGAACTTGCGGAATTGTGTAGAAGTGATAGAGGCACTTAGATTACCCCTTTGTTGTTAGCCTTGTTCTTTGTGTTGTGTTTCCCGTATACCTTACATTACCTTTAGGATTAACCATGTCGAGCCTTCCCGTTTACCTTTGTTTACCCAACATAATCGCCCACTTAGCCAAATTTAGCCTTTTTATGTTTTAAACCTTTTAGTGCTGAAACTCGGTCAAAATAATTGTTTAACTAGCGCTTGTTATAGTTTATTTTTCATTGTATAAATCCATTAGTTCCTTTGTTAAAAAAAAAAACAGAAAATAAAACACCCTAAAATAGGGTGAATGTTGGGATTGAACCCTATCAGAGGAACAGATAATTAAAGCCAAAACTGGATCAGAGCAGTGGATCCAGAATAAGCAGATGTTTACATACAAATCTCTCCCCTTGAAAGTGGTTTCATATCTGCTGACCTCCTATCTGCTGATCTTACTAAGTGCTGACCTACAACTGCTGTCTTGCATCTACTGCCAAATGTCAAAGACTGATGGAAGACCAAAGCCCTGCTGATTCAATCTACTGCCTTGAAGTCTGGTACTGCTGATCCGGACAAGCACTGTTGGGTTCACAGCAATGGAAGGATACAGCAGCTGTTTAAGTCTTTTTATGTAATGAAATGTAATAGCAATAGTTAGTACATCAGTGTTTGTATTGATCAGAGGTTAGAGTTTGTTAGGAGGTTAGATGTCACTTTCATGGTGATGTCAGCTAAAGATGCTCAGTGGTTTGCTAGTGCCTATAAATAGTTCAGTACTTTGTACTGTTCTATTAGCTCTTGCAATACCGTCTTCTTTACACGAACAAACGCTGAGCTCTGGCTGAGGGGGAGTTTGTATTCAAGCATTACTTGTAATCGTTGTTGAAAGATAATTCAATCATTCGGTTCCTTGTTAAAAATGTCTTGATTAAAGCAATTCTCTCGTTTGATTGTATGCAAAGTTTGTTTCCATATTAATTCCGCTGCACAACTCTTTCATTTCCATCTTAAGATCAAACGAAAATACAATCAGAAACAAACTCAGATCCAACATTTGGTATCAGAGCTTGGACAGTCAAATTTGATTTAACAATCATTTTGACATAAAAAGTTCGGCTCATAATAGTTGATACTGATCGTTTGTTCGTCCGTTGAAAAACAGAGCAAGGATTAATCACCATTAAAGTTGATTTCTCAGTGTCTGTAAAACAACAAGAATGACGTCACAATCTCAAGATGATAAAAACAACATCGGCTCACTTTTTAAACCACCTATGCTAAAAAGAAATGAGTACAACATCTGGCAGAGGAGGATGGGTCACATCCTTGCTCAACAAAGCACAGGTTGTTGGAGGTCTGTCATTTATGGTCCCCATGTTCGGTCAGTGCCAAGCGCTGAAGATGCTAAAAAGTTCGTTCCAAATCCAGTTGAAAATTATACCGAAACCGACTTTCAAAAGATCGAACTAGATGCTAAAGCGTTTAGCATCATAGCATCAGCGCTGCCCAATGAGATATATGCTGGACTGTTACACTGTAATAGTGCCAAAGAGTTATGGGACGCACTTAAGGAACAGTTTGGGGAAACCGAAGAAGTCATAGAAAACAATAGGGAAATCCTGAACCAACAGTATGAAACATTTTGTTACGTTAAAGGTGAATCACTAACGCAACAATTTGAGCGGTTCAGTTGTCTCATCAGTGAACTGAGGCTTGTTAACACCACTTTTACAAACTCAACTCAAAATAGCAGGTTCCTCATATCACTGCCAGAAAAATGGGACACCATAGCTTTTGTCACCCGAAACTCACCTGAATTCAAGGATCTGACCTTAACCCAACTCCATGGTCGACTCCTGACCTATGAAAGGGAGTTGAACCAGAAAAAGAGGTTGCAAGAGTCAGGAAAAGTTACTGATGATTACACTTTCGGTAACACTGCTCTTCTGGGTCAAGAAGAATCTGGGAGC
This sequence comes from Helianthus tuberosus, assembly GCA_030545235.1. Classification (NCBI taxonomy): domain Eukaryota; kingdom Viridiplantae; phylum Streptophyta; class Magnoliopsida; order Asterales; family Asteraceae; genus Helianthus; species Helianthus tuberosus. The sequence continues at coordinate 93,286,231 of CM060394.1, read as the reverse complement.
AGTGGTAAGGATCAGGGTTATGATCACTTCATTGACATAACTGCTGGTGCAAATTTTAACAACCCTGATCCTCACTCTGCAAGTTATGCATTCACTGCAAACGAAAACCAGATGTCAGATAATCTAAGCTTTGAATGTCACACCCCAACCGATGGCGGAATCATCGGGGCGCGGCACTAGGCGAATCAGATTGCTCAAGAGAATCCATAACAACTATATTGCGATAATATTTAATACATTCGTTATCCCATACTAACAAATAATACAATCACATAAGTTATCACATATTTCTTGTCCTCTCGAACAATACAAATCCGACAACCTAGATGTTAGTTGAGTTTCTAGACTCCCTAGCTTGATTTGATATAGTCTGCGATCTAACCTGCAACATACGTTAAAATATTTGTCAATACAAAAGTATTGGCGAGTATACAGGTTTGATAAGTATAGCATAGTAGATAAAAAGTGTAGCGAAGTTCCATATGCAAGAACGTAATACACGACATACATACTCACAAAACTGATACTACCAACTAAGTCCTCAATGCTCGAATGTACGATGGCATAACTAGAACCCGTCGGGCGCAATAGTACTATACTAGTCGTGGTGGGACGTCGCGAGTATAAGCCCTAGCACATATGCAACTAGCATCACGTATATCTATGCATAACAGTTATTCGCAAGTGATAATTCGATTGTTTGAATATTTCGATTGATAAGTTTGATTTGTTAGAAACGTATGTTACACCCAAAATTCGATTAAAAAGGGTTCAAGTATACTCACAGTGCGTATTTAGCGAGATTACAACTTGATTGAGTCGGTTGCGAGTACGTCTGTAATGATCCTTGAAGAAATAGAGTAAACGCTATACGGTTAAGCGAGATTGCCCTTGAAAAGTTACTCATTTGGTTGGACTGTTCTCATCCGTGCGGATGGACAGGTCATCCGTCCGGATGACATGTCATCCGTCCGGATGGCATGTTATCCGTGCGGATAACAGTGATCCGTGCGGTTGAGTGTGCGTGCGGATGAGTGTGCGTGCGGGTGACATGTCATCCGTGCGGACACATGATCCGTGCGGATGTGTCATCCGTGCGGACATGCGGTCCGTGCGGACGTGTCATCCGTGCGGGTGTGTGGTCCGTGCGGGCGGGTGGTCCGTACGGATGGTGTCATCCGTGCGGGCTGTGTCATCCGTGCGGACTGACATGTCTGTTTCGCACTCTGAACACTGTTTTCGAGTGTTTAACGGAAGGAATACGTTCGTTTATACTAGGGTAGTGTAATTTCGCGCTAACACTTGAAGTTCCGTCAATTCCGACTTGTTCCAACGGCCGGGAATCACCCTGTTCCATCAGATCTGGCCGTTCGTGATGGTTCTTCATGGTTAACTTGAAATCGCGTAGATTTAGGTGAGATTTGTCATTAAAACATGTGGAAATCACCCGGATCTGAGTCGTTTAGAGTGAAATGAGACCCCAACTTGAAGTTCATAAGAACTATTGGTGACATCACCTCAAAACGCCTCAAATCCTCAGATTTCACGGTTAGAATTTGAATCTTGAAAGATAGAATGATGTAGAATCGAGTGTAGATTGTAGAAGTACAAGTTTTAGGTTGAAATCTTACCAGAATCGCGAGGAAATCGAGAGAAAAGGGTCTTGGTGCGCGTTTGGTTGAACAGGAGCTGTCACATCACTGTTCAAGTGATGTGACATGGTATTTATAGGCAACAGAGAAGAGGGAAAGAGATCTGGCCCGGATAGCCCATCCGTGCGGATGGCCCATGCGTGCGGATGGCCCATGCGTGCGGATGGCCCATCCGCGCGCATGTCCATCCGTCCGGATGGCCATCCGTCCGGATAGCTATCCTGACGCGTTGGACTTCTCCGTTTTTGATCGTTTTGATAGTTTTCGAAGCGCGTACCTTTCATAGTTAATTTATATTATTATTATATTGTTATTATATATATATATATATATATATATATATCTAAGGGTCGTATTTACGTATCCATAATCCAAAGTTTCAATAATTCACGATCGGTCTCTGATTCGAGTATACGATTATTAGCGACGTTTCACGGCCATCAGTGAGGGTAGTATAGGTCCTTTCTTGATGTCATCGTGAACGTTATTTCGTGTAGTGCCACAGAGACTGACGGGGTACCGTTTACTCGTATTGTCGTCATCGTCATGACGACTGGAGCTACAGCACTCACCCGAGGGTCCTTGTTAGCGTTAATAGTTTACGTTCGACACATCACGGCCACTGAGGAGGGTAGATTAGGTCCTCACTCAATGCCTCCGTGAGTGTTAGTTTGATAATAGTGTAGTATAATGATATTGTAGCTTGAAAATATGCGATTATCCTTCGAATAGCGATGTATACGATATAGTTACATTATGATCCGAATCTCTGGTGCTAGGCGTAACGAGTATAACGAGTAGTAACAACGCACAAAAGTGCGGGTTGTTACAGTCTCCCCAACTTTAGGAAATTTCGTCCCGAAATTAATCCAATAGGTAGACTTCTAGGAGTTGATCTTGTATACGTAGTGTACAGCGAGCGATTTGACCGTAAGTTGACAGCGAGAACGTTTCGAATAGGAGAGATCGACTACGATAGCGAGAAAGTGACGTAAAGACGAAAGTAATAATCCCGCGAGTTGGCATTCCAAAGTACCTCGTCTTGTGTAGAGTTCGTTAGTTCGATGCGATTGTAATTTGAAAGGTTTCTCATGACGTAGAGTTAACTGAGTCGATCGTTAACCAACGTTACAAGAAGCGTTCGTTTAGATATATAAAAAAAGGGATTTAGGATGAAAATCTTTGAAAATTTTCCTTTTAACGTGCGGCCAACAGTGTCGATGTTAACCGATGTTGCAAGGAAGTTTAAAGTTTTTTTTTTTTTAATATTTTAAGGAACTCGGAGATGAAAACAAGGGTTACGAAAAACTCTCCTATGATATGGATCCAAGCTGATGTCGAACCAATGTCCAAAGAAGGATTTCTATTTTGACGTTGTAAAAGTTTAAGGAAAAACTGGGCTTATGAAGCTTTCCTTGGACATGGAGTTAAGCTGATTCTATGTTAGCTCCACGTCGTGAGAAAATTTCACTTGTCCACCGATTTTAAATCAAAAATTTTGTAAAAAGACGTTTTTAATTAGTACAAAAAGGTAGTTAATTACCGAGCCCTACTTGGCACTTTCCCACGAAAGTTTGTTAATATGTTTAAAACACTTATATATAGGAAGTACCAGCGGCGTATCCACCATGCTTTGCCCATACTATTCCCGTTTCGTGAGGCAGTGTCAGGTGTGCCGATATGATATGGATAGAATTGCGTTTACTTGGCCCAATCGATAGAAAGTCGGACCGAGCATAAGATAGGATCGAATAGATTAGTCCAGTGAGTTGATAAGCGAGAAGCGAATAGCGCGTGTTCGATTAGATTCCACATTACACCCACATGGCACGTTTCCACGGGGGTTTCTAACATGGTGAAACACCATGCTTAACCAGGTTAGCCTTGCCTCGTGAAGCAGTGTCATGTGTACTTAATACCATACAGACGACAATGAACATTAAGTGAGCGATAAGCGGTAGATTATACACAATAGGTGATCAGCGATTAGATGGTTAAACGAATGATACAAACATAACACTAGCAATGATGGTGATGAAAATCGGATTACGATAAGCGGCAGTTGTTGCGTGCAAGCGATGGAGGTTTGTGATTTCGATTTACGCGGTTCGGTTCGATTGATTAACACCACAGAGTTTAACTAACATCAGACCCCACATGGCCTGTTTCCACGAAAGGCCGCTGATATAGCTAAAACACCTTGTTTTAACCATATGAGCTTCCTCTCGTGAGGCGAGGTCATGCGTTCCAACTTAGCACAAATATCACAGATAACGGTAGGCTATAGCGATAGATTGATACACAGCAGATGATATAGGCTCACGTGATAAGCGATAGAGGTTGCGAGATACACAAGGTAAGCGATTTCGATTAGTCGAGTTCGATTCTTGTCTCGAATAAGCTTAATGTTTCGTTATGACGCATCACGGCTATCGAGGAGGGTAGAATAGGTCCTCACTCAACAATATCGTGAGCGTTTACTTGCTCGATCGAGATTCGTTGCAACAGACTTACGACCAGTCTTGCGTCGATGCAATTGTTCCTGCGAGGTAGACTCCCCAGAGTCCATCGATGAGGCGATTGCATTGCGTTTGCAGACTTACGACAAGTCTTGCGATGATACAGTTTGTTACGCCTTGCGATTGAGTGTAGTGTGTTGAAAATAATCACTATAGTATAATAGGTCTAATAACGTTCAACTCCACGTGGCACTTTCTTCACGGAACTTCGGTAGTATGGTAAGGCATTCCTCGCCCGACCCCTACTACTTTCATCCCATGTTTTGGTGTCACCTTTCGTCAAAACGCTATGGCACTTTTAGAATTCACTACGATCACCGTGCACTGACCCAAGTAATCCCGTGTGCACCCGCGATTAATCGTTCCTTGCACGTTTATTGTACCTCGTTCTAAAAGTGTAGTGAGGGTAAAACACATTATTTCGTGATATAGTATATAGCATGTGTGAATCGAGTCTAAGTGCGGCGATTAAAGAGTGAGAGAGAGAATGGAGACGAGAGTTAACGTTACGCATAGTGACAATATCGAGTAATAGAGTAGGTTCAAAACATAGAGATTAACGTCGAAAATCGTATCATTACAACTTTATCCTACGCTTGCTAGATGTCTGATGCTTGAAGACTTTTGCGGGAGCTGTTGTTGTTGTACTCAAGTTCACGGTTCGATGCGGCAGTTGCGGGTGAAGTGACCGTAACGGTTGCAGTTATTGCAATAGCGACAGTCATCCCCAACTGGATGATGATAGGTACACGAGTAACACTGAGGATGAAATCCAGTGTAGGCTCGTTTTGGAAACATCGAAACTGTTCGAAGAGGTTCCGGTTGCAGCAGTTCGGTTGTTGATGAGTTCGGGCTTGAAGTCTTTCGCTTGCGGCTGGGTTCGTCGGTGTTTTGCGAAGAAGTGTCGTCGTTGGAGGATTCGTCTGAAGACTCGCTTGCGGAGTCTTTGGCTGATTTGTCGGAAGATCCATCAGCGGATTCGTCAGAAGAATCGGCAGCAGATTCGTCCGAAGATTCGTTAGCAGATCCGTCAAAAGAATCGTTAGCTGATTCATTAGAAGAATCGCCAGCAGATCTGTCAGAAGGTTCGCCAGTAGATTCATCAGAAGGTTCGTCAACATGTTCGCCTGAAGGATTACTGGCGATTGCTTGATGAGCTTGCTTGACATGATTCCTTGAGAATAATCCTTCCACGAGTCGTTTGTTGTTGATTTCTGCGGCTAAGCGGTATGTTTCTTCGATGGTAGCAGGTCTTGCAGCTTCAACAAAATCACCCACACACTCAGGCAAGCCACGAATGTACTTCGCGATGGCCTTTCCTGGAGTGTTGACTTGACTTGGGCAGATTATGCTAAGCTGTTTGAACCTTGCGGTGTAGTCAGCATTGTCACCTTCGGTTTGCTTGATTTCCCAAAATTCGTTTTCCAGCTTCTGAATCTCGTGAGGAGGACAGTACTCTTTCTCCATGAGCTCTTTCAGCTCATTCCAAGAGAGAGCGTAAGCTGCAGAGATCCCACGTTTGTTACGTTCGGCGGTCCACCAGTCGAGTGCTCGCGATTGAAATACTCCGGTGGCGCAAGTAGTACGGAGACTATCGGGACACCCACTTTAACGAAGGGTAACTTTGATAGAATCGAACCACTGGAGTAGTTGAGTCGCACCTCCTTCACCCGTGAATTCCATCGGGTCACAGGCTTTGAAGTGCTTATAGAGAAAAGTAGATTGCGGCTCTCCCGTCTTAACATCTTCCGAAGCTCGAGAATGGTTGAGAGAGTGAACTCGTGTGGCAATCTGAGGAATGACTTTGACCACTTCCCTGGTCACAAGTGAAGCAATCCTCTTTTCGCTCCTTCGTTTGGCTCGTCTCTTTGCTATCATTCTCGAAGTAGAGTTGTTGGAAGGCATCTAGACAGAAGGAGACTTGGAGTGAGATTCGATCATAATGATTTTTGAGTTTGCGTTGCGATTTGAGCGCGTTCAAACTTGATGTGATAGTATAATAGTAATGCGATTCACATAGGAGCCACATAGGAAACACGAAATTCCTAAGTCCTCACACAATGACTTGTTTGTTTATACGTATATATATTTATATTTATATAGATGTAATCCGAATTCATGCACATATAGGTCGATTTAGAATAAGCGAGGTCGCGTTGAAGTGAGAAACGAGAGCGAATGCGATAGATTATGCATTAGTTTTGTTGCGAACATTCGGATTTCGTTTTAGATTGCGATGGCTGTGCGAATCGTGCGTTTATAAAGTAGGGAGTGAAAATCGTTACATCGAGAAATCGATAAAGCGTAAAGTTTCAAAACGTAAATAAGTTCCAATCATTGTAAAATTGGCGGGTCGTACGATAGAGTGCCTTGGCTGTTTTAGGCGTCGACTACCCAAGGTAACCCAACTATATCTAACAAGTTCGAGCATGCGCGTTGACCTAGAGGACTTCATGCTTCCACTGGGATGCAGCTCATGGCATTCGTCTTCTTAGTCATCGCGTGGCTCGAGTTATCGTGATAGTCGAGTCCTTGGTGGGAGCTTTTGAAAACCAGTTTATAGAGAATGGAACGACTTATCAAGGTACGGGTTTCACCCCTGGCTTAACAGTTTCGTTCCTAATTGTGGCTATGCTCCTCGAATAAATTCGTGAGTTCCACTAGATTTAGAAATGGAGACTTTTGTCGAGATGTGGATGTCACTCCTAACTCGATGAAAAGTTCTCGTGCTAGAAAAATGCGCTGAGTGAGCAATCCTACCGAGAGTTCTTGGTTTTCACACCTGATCTCGACTGGATCGCTCGGTTTCGTCATGCGAGTATTTTCGAAAACGTGTGTATTGTGTCGGCCTTAGGAAAGGCTAAGTAGCATTTTAGCCTTAGGAAAGGCTTATTCGTGTGAAGTTGTAGTACGCGAGGTTCACACAAAGTTGTATCTTTTAGCAATTTCGATCGAGAGTATCAAGTAAGCCCAATACAAACCCCACTGGGTTCGTACGAGTCGGCCTGTTGGTACTTAGACTATAGACTAGGTCAATTTCTAAGACGTCGACCCGGACTAGGTCGAGTCTGACCTAATTCCCTATAGTTATGGCTCTGATACCAATCTGTCACACCCCAACCGATGGCAGAATCATCGGGGCGCGGCACTAGGCGAATCAGATTGCTCAAGAGAATCCATAACAACTATATTGCGATAATATTTAATACATTCGTTATCCCATACTAACAAATAATACAATCACATAAGTTATCACAGATTTCTTGTCCTCTCGAACAATACAAATCCGACAACCTAGATGTTAGTTGAGTTTCTAGACTCCCTAGCTTGATTTGATATAGTCTGCGATCTAACCTGCAACATACGTTAAAATATTTGTCAATACAAAAGTATTGGCGAGTATACAGGTTTGATAAGTATAGCATAGTAGATAAAAAGTGTAGCGAATTTCCATATGCAAGAACGTAATACACGACATACATACTCACAAAACTGATACTACCAACTAAGTCCTCGATGCTCGAATGTACGATGGCATAACTAGACCCCGTCGGGCGCAATAGTACTATACTAGTCGTGGTGGGACGTCGCGAGTATAAGCCCTAGCACATATGCAACTAGCATCACGTATATCTATGCATAACAGTTATTCGCAAGTGATAATTCGATTGTTTGAATATTTCGATTGATAAGTTTGATTTGTTTGAAACGTATGTTACACCCAAAATTCGATTAAAAAGGGTTCAAGTATACTCACAGTGCGTATTTAGCGAGATTACAACTTGATTGAGTCGGTTGCGAGTACATCTGTAATGATCCTTGAAGAAATAGATTAAACGATATACGGTTAAGCGAGATTGCCCTTGAAAAGTTACTCATTTGGTTGGACTGTTCTCATCCGTGCGGATGGACAGGTCATCCGTCCGGATGACATGTCATCCGTCCGGATGGCATGTTATCCGTGCGGATAACAGTGATCTGTGCGGTTGAGTGTGCGTGCGGATGAGTGTGCGTGCGGGTGACATGTCATCCGTACGGACACATGATCCGTGCAGATGTGTCATCCGTGCGGACATGCGGTCCGTGCGGACGTGTCATCCGTGCGGGTGTGTGGTCCGTGCGGGCGGGTGGTCCGTGCGGATGGTGTCATCCGTGCGGGCTGTGTCATCCGTGCGGGCTGTGTCATCCGTGCGGACTGACATGTCTGTTTCGCACTCTGAACACTGTTTTCGAGTGTTTAACGGAAGGAATACGTTCGTTTATACTAGGGTAGTGTAATTCCGCGCTAACACTTGAAGTTCCGTCAATTCCGACTTGTTCCAACGGTCGGGAATCACCCCGTTCCATCAGATCTGGCCGTTCGTGATGGTTCTTCATGGTTAACTTGAAATCGCGTAGATTTAGGTGAGATTTGTCATTAAAACATGTGGAAATCACCCGGATCTGAGTCGTTTATAGTGAAATGACACCCCAACTTGAAGTTCATAAGAACTATTGGTGACATCACCTCAAAACGCCTCAAATCCTCAGATTTCACGGTTAGAATTTGAATCTTGAAAGATAGAATGATGTAGAATCGAGTGTAGATTGTAGAAGTACAAGTTTTAGGTTGAAATCTTACCGGAATCGCGAGGAAATCGAGAGAAAAGGGTCTTGGTGCGCGTTTGGTTGAACAGGAGCTGTCACATCACTGTTCAAGTGATGTGACAGGGTATTTATAGGCAACAGAGAAGAGGGAAAGAGATCTGGCCCGGATAGCCCATCCGTGCGGATGGCCCATCCGTGCGCATGTCCATCCGTCCGGATGGCCATCCGTCCGGATAGCTATCCTGACGCGTTGGACTTCTCCGTTTTTGATCGTTTTGATAGTTTTCGAAGCGCGTACCTTTCATAGTTAATTTATATTATTATTATATTGTTATTATTATATATATATATATATCTCTAAGGGTCGTATTTACGTATCCATAATCCAAATTTTCGATAATTCACGATCGGTCTCCGATTCGAGTATACGATTATTAGCGACGTTTCACGGCCATCAGTGAGGGTAGTATAGGTCCTTTCTTGATGTCATCGTGAACGTTATTTCGTGTAGTGCCACAGAGACTGACGGGGTACCGTTTACTCGTATTGTCGTCATCGTCATGACGACTGGAGCTACAGCACTCACCCGAGGGTCCTTGTTAGCGTTAATTGTTTACGTTCGACACATCACGGCCACTGAGGAGGGTAGATTAGGTCCTCACTCAATGCCTCCGTGAGTGTTAGTGTGATAATAGTGTAGTATAATGATATTGTAGCTTGAAAATATGCCATTATGCTTCGAATAGCGATGTATACGATATAGTTACATTATGATCCGAATCTCTAGTGCTTGGCGTAACGAGTATAACGAGTAGTAACAACGCACAAAAGTGCGGGTTGTTACATTGAACTCAATGATTTACAACATTTTGATCCCAATGACTTAGAGGAAATGGACATCCTGCACCAACTGGCTTTGCTAAGTGTTAGAACTAGCAAATTTTACAAAAGAACAGGGCGAAAATTCCCAGGTTTGCATGGGAATCTAAGGGTTGGGTTGGATAAATCAAAAATCAAGTGCTACAAGTGTAATAGGTTGGGACATTTCGCTAGGGAATGTAGGAGTCAAACTACTGGTCCCATAATTACTCATCCTAGCTCAAATCCTAGACCTCAAAACCAAAGCACTGTGCACTATGCCCAGTATGCCCCAGCAGCTCAAGTGAACACTGCTCACTATGCTGCTGCCCCTGTGCCAGTGCATTATGTCCAAACTACTGTTCCACAGATCCAATATGTTCAAACCCCTGTTCCCCAGGCACAGGTGCAGCCTGCACCTCAAACCACTGCTCCAGCAGCAGTACAACCAGATCAACAAAGTTTTTTCACTCAAGGGTTTGTTGACTAGAGCAGTATGCCTGAAGACCTTAGTGATGAAAATTTTGCACTCTATGCCTCTAATGATTCTTCTCATAATGAATTTTGTTTGATGGCATTAGATTCAATACAGGAGGGGGTTGAAACTGAGGAGGAACAGCTGAGTATTGAAACAGTGGATAAGGTGACTGAAGCAGTGGTTACTGTTGTGGCTGGTGAACTACTGTTGGGAGAAAGTTCAGGTACCCTGATTGAACCAATGACAGATCCATGGTCCGAAGAGGACAAAGAAGAAGAGAAGGAAGAAAAGGCTGGTGAAAACAAGGTGAAAGCTGATGATGAGGAAGATCATCAATGTGATTGTGCAATGATGGCAGCTACCAAGGTATCCCCTCAAGTTCTTGAAAAACTGTATTCTGACAATTGCATAATTGCTTTTGCTAACATCAAAGAGGTGAATGAAAACCTTCGGGATAAAATCTTGACTGATGAGGTTAAATTTGAAAAGTCTTTAAAAGAACTTAAAAACAAATTGTCTGAAAAGGAAAAAGAGATCAGCTGTCTGAAAGAAGAGCAAAGCATAACCAAAACCCAACTTCAAACTATGGTAGAAAAATACCAAGTTTGCAAAAAGGAGTTGGAATCCACCCAGATTACTTGTGAAAGATGGGTGGAATCCTGCAGAGGATATGAGGTGATGCTTGCTAAACAGATTGAAAGTAATGTGAAATTTGGGGTTGGGTATAGAAAATATGATGATGAATGCATTACTTGTGAAAAATCTGTTCAAAACATTGTTGAAAACACTGAGGTAACCACTGAGTTCATCCCCACAAACAAGAATGGCCAAGAAGTGAAAATCACTGACAAACTTGGTAACAAAATCACACTTGGCAGAACAAGGAGTTCCTCTACCTTTGAAGAACTTGAAAAATATCAGTTTAAACCCACTTGGTCTGACGAGTGTGATATTCTTGAAAATTTCAAGCCAATGGACTTTACATCAACTGATGGTGTTAAAGCTCCTAAAGCTAAAGTCATACCTCTCAAGGACATCCCAGCAGTGGTTAAAACCTCTGCTGCAAAGGAGTCTGAAAAGAGAAAGAAGAAAGACAAAATTGATAACTTGTTTTGTGAATTCTGTGAGAAAAGGAATCATCTAACAAAAGACTGTTTCCACTTGAAAGCTTATGATTTAAACAGAACAAGTGTCATTGTTTCAGCAGAAAGTTGCATTGTTTGTGGTAAAACAAACCACAAAACTCAAGCATGTGTGTATCTCAAAAACTTTGATGTGAAAAAGAATGAGTACATGGCTAAAACATCCTTGAGTCCATCATCATCATCATCATCTATCAAGTTCACCAAGAAACAACCACTGTTTGTGCCAGTTGAAACAGCTGTCACAAAACAGCTGAACCAAACATCTGTCAAAAGAGATGTTCAAGTTACTGATGCACCCCCTGCCAATCAGTTCAGAAAAGGCAAGGAAAAACAGTCTTACCAAAGGATTCCACACGTTTATGAGGCCTACAAAAGGCCCTCTAAACCCAGAGTGAACAGGCATCCTTTTGGTTACCAGCAGATGATTGGTCAAGACCCAAAACAGTGGTTAGAAAAACACTGTCCTAAAACAGTCCAAACCCCTGACCTAACCACTGTCCACCATTCTGCATCCATTCCAGACACTGTTGAGACCCCATCCAAAGCCTTGTTGGCTTTGGAGACCTTAATGAACTAATCCTTTTACTTCATGTGCAGGGAGCTTCTGCATGCTTTGATAGTCTTTGGTATGTAGATAGTGGAGGCTCCAGGCACATGACAGGATGTAAAGCCCTCCTCAAAGACTTTAAAATCCATGGAGGGGGTGATATATCCTTTGGAAATAATAGTAAAGGGAAGGTTCTGGGGTCTGGTACAGTTCAATCTGGAAATGTAAAATTCGAAAATGTCAATCTAATAGACAATCTAAAATTCAACCTACTGAGTGTGTCTCAAATGAGTGACAAGGGATTTGGGTCATTCTTCACAAAAGACTGTTGTAGGATTGTTGGACCAGAAATGGTCAAAAAGATTGAAGCAATAATCAAAACTGGTCAAACTAAACTTGTTGCTCAAAGAAGTGGCAATGTTTATGTTGTTGACATGTCAAAAGAGTGTCCCAGAGCTGATGCCTGTCTGTTCTCAGCTGCCTCTAACAAAGAGACAGAACTTTGGCACAGAAGGCTGGGGCACACAAATCTTAAAACAATCACAGAAATTTCAAAAAATGGTTTGGTGAGAGGCCTACCACAAAAATTGTTTTCATGTCCTGAACATTTCATTTCCTGTTTAAAAGGAAAACATCATAAAAGTTCTTACAAGTCCATTGAAGAGTCCAAAACAACCCAGTGTTTGCAAATGCTACACATGGATTTGTTTGGCCCAGTTCAAGTCATGAGCCTCAAGGAAAAAAGATATTGTTTGGTTATTGTTGATGACTTTTCTAGGTTTACATGGACTTTCTTTTTACACTCAAAAGATGAGACTGCAGGCATTTTGCAAGACTTTGTAACAAAGGTTGAAAAGCAATTTGACCTTCCAGTGAAAAGCTTTAGGAGTGACAATGGCACATAATTTAAAAATAAGGAGTTGGATGCCTTCTGTGTGAAGAAAGGGATTGTAAGGCAGTACAGCATCCCTAGAACACCAGAGCAGAATGGGGTAGTGGAAAGGAAGAACAGAACTCTGATTGAGGCTGCCAGAACCATGCTTGCAGATTCAGGTTTGCCACTAACTTTCTGGGCAGAGGCAGTAAACACTGCCTGCTATGTCCAGAACAGAGTGTTAATAAACCCTAGGCACAGAAAGACTGCTTATGAAATTCTGTATAAAATCAAACCACTGATCTCATATTTCAAGGTGTTTGGCTGCCCATGCTTTATTTTGAACTTAAAAGATTCCATTTCAAAATTTGCAGCCAAAATTGATTGTGGTTATCATTTGGGATACTCAACCACTGCCAAGGCCTACAAAGTGTTCAATACACGGACCAAGGCAGTGGAGGAGACTTTGAATGTAAAGTTCAATGAACTTTCATCAATGAAAATCCCAGCAAACCCTGCAGATTTGTTTGATCTTGAAAAAATTACTTTTGAAAATACTGTTGTCAAGACTAACAGTACAGGTCCATCAGAGGATACAACACCAGAATATGGGTATGAAATCATCATTCCTCAAAGGTCTGCCACAAAGGGAAAAACACCAGCTGTTCAAAACAGTTGTCAAAGCTCAACCACTGCTACCTCAACAGTTGTTGACCAAAGTAGCCCATCAACCACTGCTTCCACATCCTCCAACATTGCTGACAAAAGTCCTCAAACAGTGGATAAAAGTCAGCAGTTGTCCACTTCATTACCTCCTATTCCACCACCTTTTGAAGCCACTGCTGGATCATCAAAGTCCCCAGCAGTGGTTAGCTCAGATGATACACATTTGCAGCCTTCACCAACTAATGCCATCATACCATACCAAGGAGATTTAATCTTCTTGAGATCTCATCCACCTGATCAAATCATTGGCAACATAAATGAAGGGGTGCTCACAAGAAGCCAAACCCAAAACATTTGTCTTTTTGCTGGTTTTCTATCACTCCATCAGCCAGTCAAGTACCAAGAGGCACTGAAAGACAGCAGCTGGGTAGAAGCCATGCAAGAGGAGCTCCAACAGTTTAAAAGACAACAAGTATGGGAGCTTGTACCACTGCCAGAAGAGGTTAGTCCCATTGGCACAAAGTGGGTCTTCAAGAACAAAACTGATGAAAGGGGTATTGTTGTCAAGAATAAAGCCAGGCTTGTGGTTCAAGGCTACAGACAGGAAGAGGGGATTGATTATGATGAAACATTTGCCCCTGTTGCAAGATTGGAAGCCATTAGACTGTTCCTGGCCTTTGCTGTCAACCACAATATGAAGGTGTTTCAAATGGATATCAAAAGTGCTTTCCTCTAGGGTACAATTCAAGAAGAGGTGTATGTTTGTCAACCTCCAGGTTTTGAGGATCCATTTTATCCAGATCATGTCTACAGGCTAAACAAAGCCTTGTATGGCCTGAAACAAGCACCAAGGGCCTGGTATGAAACTCTTTCCAACTTCCTACTCTCAAATGGTTTCAAAAGAGGTACCATTGATAAAACATTGTTTTTAAAATGGAGAGGGAAGGATTTAATGATTGTCCAGATTTATGTGGATGACATTATTTTTGGAAGCACATGTAACTCAATGTGTGAAGAGTTTATAGAACTCATGACAGCTGAGTTTGAAATGAGTGCAATGGGTAAGCTGCAATGCTTTCTTGGTCTCCAAGTACAGCAATTGCAAAATGGAACTTTCATTCATCAAAGCAAATATGCTAAAGAACTTTTAACCAAATTTGATATGAATGATTGTAAACCATGCAGCACACCCATGGCAACAAATAAGCTGGTCATGTCTGATGAAAAGGATGAGCTGATTGACCAAACACTTTATAGAAGCATGATTGGGTCTTTATTGTACCTAACTGCATCTAGACCAGATATCATGTTTGCAACATGTGTCTGTGCAAGAAGTCAATCAGCTCCCAGAAAATCAATTCTCATTGCTGTAAAAAGGATCTTCAGATACATAAAAGGTGCTCCCACACTTGGTATCTGGTATCCAGCTAATGGGAACATCAAGCTTTCAGGTTTTTCAGACAGTGACTTTGTTGGATGTCATACCACAAGGAAGTCCACATCAGGAGGGTGCCAGTTTCTAGGTGATTGCTTAGTTTCATGGCAAAGCAAAAAAGCAAGCAGCTGTTTCAACATCCACTGCTGAAGCTGAATACATTGCTGCTGCAAGCTGTACAGCCCAGCTCCTGTGGCTTCAAAATCAGTTGCTGGATTTTGGTATCACTGCCTTAAAGACACCACTCATGTTGGACAGCCAGGCAGCAGAAAATATCATCAAAAATCCAGTTTCCCATTCAACCACCAAACACATCGACATCAGACATCACTTTGTGAGGGATTGCTATGAAAAAGGTTTGATTTCTCTGCATCATGTCCCAACTAAAGACCAGCTGGCTGATGTGCTCACAAAAGCACTTGATACAGCCACTTTTGAAAGCTTGGTCCCTAGAATTGGTATGCTAAACATGGAATAACAAGCACAATCTTGTTTTTCTATAAATAAAAGCATCAAAATGTTTTCAGAAAATCAAAACTCCATCCTTAAAAATAGCTAAAAATGAAGTTTTCATTTAAAATCCTTAAAAGTCTGCCATTAACCACTGATTGTTCAAAAGTCTGCCCACTGCTGAAAGTAAACCCCTGTTCTCTCATTCCTTTGATAAACTCTGTTGTTCAAAAGCAGTCTCTTATCCACTGATATGCTATCCACTGATAGTGAAAATCATCCACTGCTTTCATACCACTGCCTTCATCAGTCACTTTCACAAAAGTACAGTCCTTCACTTTCACCAGGGGTTGTCACGTGGGCAGTACATATTGGTCAGACCTTTTGTAACGGCTGCCACCTCAGCATTCACTTTCTTCCCTATAAAATCCCCCATTCACCACCAAAACAGGGTTTTACTGTCGAATTGAATTCTTAAAAATTCTCTTCTCAAAGCAGTTTTTCATCTCATTTCTACACAAAATTTCTTCGATCTTCATCTTCAAAATGACAAAATCGAAGTCATCTTCAAAACCCTCATCCAAATCTTCATCGAAAACAGCCTCTCAAAAGGCAATTTCCACTGAAATTCCACATAAACCATCTCACAATCTCCTGGGTCTTCTCCCAAAACCAGGAACCACAAATGTTTTCGATTCCATCCTTAACACCATGGCAAAATCAAAGTACAAAACTTTGTTCACTACCGATGCACCAATCTACTTAGCAACCCAAAGAGAGTTTTGGAAGAATGCAACCCTTGAAAAACAAGGAGACACTGCAACCACCATAAACTCTTCTATAAAGGGTAAAGCTGTCCAAATCACGCCACAATCCATTTCAGAAGTCTTTCAACTCGATGATCAAGAAGGTAAAATTTCTTTCACTAAAAACGAGTTGCAAACTGACTTCATTGAAAGAGGGTATGAAGCCACAATGATGAAGAAAATTACCTTACAAAAAGGTTATTTTCCTTCTGCAACCAGGTTTTTATTTCATACCCTCCTACTATGTGTTTCAAACAAAACCACTTCTTTCAATGAAATCCCTTTAAAGATTCAAAATCTGGGATATGCAATTCTTCAAGGAGAAAATTTTAACTATTCTCGGGAAATTTTTAAAGATTTGGTTAATAATGTTGAAACAAAATCATTCTTACTGTTTCCAAGGTTTTTAAGTTACTATTTTGAAAAGAAATTCAGTAAGAATGATTTAGCTGTAATAAACCAAGGTGATTCCATTCAAATAAACAGTTTAACAACTAAAACCTTTTCAAGAATGTTAGCACCTTGCAAAACACAAGCAGAGGTGCCTGAGCAGATTTTAGCAGTTACAACTGCTCTTCAGGTATCTGCTGCTGAGCCCACTGCTCAAGGTGATCAAAGCAGCAGACCAACTGTTTTGAAACCCACACCTACAATCCACAAAAAGCCACACAAAAATAAAAATCAAAAACCCCCCAAACCAATCAAAAAGGCAACTCTGGAGGATGAGATACCAGAGCAAATGCCTGTGACAACACAAAAGTCACAAGAAACCACTACTGCTTCTTCCTCACAGCAGTTGGTACAAATATCTCAACCCATAACCGAAACTCCTCCTGCTTCTTCACAAAAAGAACAGGTTGTACAAATAGGGTCTCCACATCATGATGCTCTGGAAACACTTGTTTCTATCATCCACAGCTCAATACCCGGGGCAAATCCATTTTCTACACCACCCATCACATCCACAATTCCCTCACCAACTAAACTGCTGTTGGATGCAATTGATTTGAACCAGGCATTAACCAGTCCTTCTCAATCACCTATCAATGAGAATATACCTCAACAAATGACTGGGCCTGAAGTATCAATCTTTGTAAACCCACCAACACAACCTGAGGAGGTTACACCCCTTGAGTTACAAATAACTCTTGGTGGTAGTCCAAGTGAAGCAGCCACTACAACTGTTGAACCCACTGGTTTACAGTTGGATAGTGGTTACATTAATAAGACTTCCTTGGAGGCAATTCCTTACATAGCACCTCTGCCAACCACCAGTGGATTTATTTATCCTACTGGCAACTTCAAAAGGTTATCAAGTGTTGAAGGAAGAAGACCCCAGTACCAAGAAAAAGGGGCATCAGTGGTTAATGTTTGGAGTATACTCCCTACATCTACCACTGATAAAACCACTGCTAGTGGGAAATCAGATGATCCCATTAACTTGGGTGATGGTTTAAAGTACCAGAAATTGACGGATCGTATTGAAAAACTTGATAACTCTGTTGCAGAACTTAAAAATATGCTACAACAGGTGTTACAAGTTAAAAAGGTACAATCAACTGCTATTCCATCTCAAGCACCTGCTCCACAAAGGGCACCTGTTACAAATGAGCTCTGGAATTTGTTTCAACCTTTTCTCCATCAACAAGCACAATTAGCAAATCAGCAACATGAAAAACATGTCCAACAGCTGAGAAATGCACTGGAGTCAGGGTTCAAGAACACTCAGGCTGATCTAAAGGTTCTCAAAACTCAGATCCTGCACACCACTGGCACTGCTTCTCCAACAGTACTTTTCATTGATCAACTCCCAGACGATAATGCCAAAAAGGGGGAGAAAATTCAGGAGTGGAAGAAGAAAGGAATAGATGATGGTCTCTACATTGAACCTGAAAAGGATGCTATGACCAGAAAAATTCCTGTGCCAGATGGTAGTAAAAAGGTTGATGCGACTCAAGAAGCACTTGATGAAGGAGTAGCAAGTGTTAAAAGAGATAGAATGGCAAAGGATATCTCAAGATGGAATGAGGAGAAAAGAGCTTTCATGGAACTGTATGAGCAAGGTTGTTCTGGATCAAAGGATTCCAAAAATCCAAAGATAAAAAGGAAACCTAAGTCCATCCCATCCAGATTTCCAAAGCCTCCAAAACCACCATCCAAAAGCCATCTGCATCAAACCTCCATCCAAACAGTTGTTGTAATTCCTGTTGTATCAACTACTGCTGGTACTTCAGTAGTTTCAACATCTGCTCCCACTTCAACACACACCACTTCAAAATACACCAAATCCACTGCTTCACCATCATCTCCACCTGCTGACAAAAAGCAGAAGACAACAGATGTTATAACATCTGATGTAATGACAACAGTGGTTGAAACACCAGTTGTTTCAATAGCTGTTAGTCAATCACTAACCACTGCCATACAATCTACCACCACTGATCCACCCAAAACATCATCTGCTTCTTCTAAAACAAAAAGGAGAAGGATTTATATATCAGATGATGATTCACCTTCACCACCACCAACATCTTCAAAATCCCTATCACTTGTCACAATTCCCAAACCCATACCTCTCTCTTCAGCTCAAACTTTAAAACCATTACCTCCTGCTGGTGTCTCATTTCCTCTAGAACTCATTGCAGTCAGGGAAGAAATCAAATCCTTCTACTATGAGGACGACCCAGCTAAAAGGAGCTTGCCATCAGTTGCAGAATATCCCAGGCCTAACAATATTGAATAATACTTGAAACTCAAGTCCAAGCAAGCAGAGGATATTGCACTCAAAAACAGAAGAGGGAAATCTGATAGAGAATTTCAACAAAACTATCAGTTTCTACTCTCACAGGTCAATGCTATGGAGCGATTTGCTAAAAATGTATGTCAGCAAATTTCAGTAAGGGCAGATGAGTCCTTGAGAAAAGACTACATTGAGAGTATCATGACCTACAAGAAATACAAGGGGGAGAAACACATGTACAAGAACTGGACCATTCCTGAGCTTGAAAAAGAAGCAGCCAAGATTCAAGACATGATCAAAAATAAGGTCAAGCAAACTCCTCCTGAAAAATTCAAACAATTTGAATCTGAGAAGATGTTAGAGTTGAGGAGAATGAAAGAGGAGCTGATTGCAGCTGATTATGGGTCAAAGAATTCTGTGACAAAGTGGGGAGAAGATAGAGTCAGGGCAACCTATAAAAGATTAGAGGAACTTCGAAAGAAAGATCCAAGAGTTCCACAAAAGCCTGACTACTCCAAAGCAGAGGTCTCAAAAAGACCACCAAAGCTGCAAGCTAAAAGAACCACTGCTCCAGCTGGTGCTGCCATCTACAAAAGAAGGAGCAAAAACCAGTTGAGTATGGAAACAATTCAAGATCTATTAGCCGGAGATGCTATTGTAAAAGCAGGCACGAAAGTAATGATAAAGAAGATCTTGAATTGGAACAATCTGCAAGTGCTGCTCAGCCAGCTATGAATAGGCCAGCCTCACCAAATACTTCTGCAAATAAACATCTCCCAAGAAACCCACCAGGCTCAAAAATACAAAAGTGGGAAACTGACAAACAGACCTGCGTATTGACTTTGCTCAGGTCTGGTGGAGAAGTGGAGAAAATATCAACGGAACAAGCTCTTGGCCTGAGACTTGAAGATTTGCAGGATCTCCTTGATCTTCCACTTAGCAGGGATGATGAAGATACAGATGCCCTAGACTTTGAATTACAATTTAAAGGCCAGATAAGGGAACTGTTGATGAGGCAATAAAGATATCCACAATAATGAAGAGTTTTGGCATTATCTGTTCCACGGGGAGATTGTTGGGATTGAACCCTATCAGAGGAACAGATAATTAAAGCCAAAACTGGATCAGAGCAGTGGATCCAGAATAAGCAGATGTTTACATACAAATCTCTCCCCTTGAAAGTGGTTTCATATCTGCTGACCTCCTATCTGCTGGTCTTACTAAGTGCTGACCTACAACTGCTGTCTTGCATCTACTGCCAAATGTCAAAGACTGATGGAAGACCAAAGCCCTGCTGATTCAATCTACTGCCTTGAAGTCTGGTACTGCTGATCCGGACAAGCACTGCTGGGTTCACAGCAGTGGAAGGATACAGCAGCTGTTTAAGTCTTTTTATGTAATGAAATGTAATAGCAGTAGTTAGTACATCAGTGTTTGTATTGATCAGAGGTTAGAGTTTGTTAGGAGGTTAGATGTCACTTTCATGGCGATGTCAGCTAAAGATGCTCAGTTGTTTGCTAGTGCCTATAAATAGTTCAGTACTTTGTACTGTTCTATTAGCTCTTGCAATACCGTCTTCTTTGCACGAACAAACGCTGAGCTCTGGCTGAGGGGGAGTTTGTATTCAAGCATTACTTGTAATCGTTGTTGAAAGATAATTCAATCATTCGGTTCCTTGTTAAAAATGTCTTGATTAAAGCAATTCTCTCGTTTGATTGTATGCAAAGTTTGTTTCCATATTAATTCCGCTGCACAACTCTTTCATTTCCATCTTAAGTTTAAACGAAAATACAATCAGAAACAAACTCAGATCCAACAGTGAAGTAGACAAAATTCGAGCAATTTTGATTGGTAAAATGATGAAATCTTGTTTATGAGCTCGTTGTCGCATAAGTCGCCTTTTTAAGGCGTTTGTATGTATAGTTTTGTTGTATTGCGCTTGTTAAACGTAACTACCGAGTTTTAACCGTTTCGCCACTTTAAATATCCCTTTCCATACCCTTCGCCCAAGCCTAACGTTACATCCTGTAAAGACCTCTTGATTTACACTTTTTCGCATGTTAGTTGGTGGAGACGAGATCTTATGACAAGCTTATGATATTACACATTTCATTGACGAGGCATTGAGTGTTTGCACATACACATTTTATGTATGTTTCATAAATAAAACCGAGTGTGTGTGAACATTGTGAGTTGTGTGAAGATTAGCATATTAAGTCAATTGAAAGTGAAGTCACGACTTTTTGGTTATCGCCATATATTTGCATATGCTTGTTTGGTTTGATTCATTTGATGTTGTCCTTCGAAAAAACCGGCTAACCGTTTGTAGTTGTTTCAATAAATAGTTTGTAAATTATCGTTCTTGTTTGATCCTATCTTTTATTGCATTTTAGTTTAGCTTGCTTGAGGACAAGCAAGGTTCAAGTGTGTGGAGATTTGATATTCATCAATTTATACATATTTTAATCCCCCATTTTATCCCCATTTTATGCGTTTTCGGCCGTAAAACCGTCATTCGGATACTTAATCATGTATACTTTTGTTTACAGGCCTAAAACAGCATGCCAGACAAGATGATAGTGAAAACGAGGACTTTCCGGATGAAACGACAAAGCTGCGTACATTCTGTGAAGATTCTGACCTGGCCAGTTGGCACGGTCGTGCTACTCATGGAACGACCGTGCATATCCGACAACATAGCCCAGACCGGCGATGAACGACTGTGCAATCCGGAGTGCAAGCCTTTCTCGGCAATGCACGACCCTGCAACTCAAGGAACGACCGTGCCACTCCGATGACCAAGCCAGTCCGGAATTGCACCACTAGTGCAGCTTCACGTGCAACCCTTAACCGGAGATGCACGATCGTGCGACAAATGGAACGGTCGTGCGAGATCAAATACTGGTCAAGATCTGTGATGTCATGCGGTATGGTGAACAGTAACTCCAATAATGCAAAAAGTGAACGGTCGTGCCAATAAAGTGCACGACCGTGCGAGATCGAAAAGATATAAAAAACATGCATAAACATTCTGCTCGTAACTCTGGAATTTTGGAGAGCAATTTAGGCGATTTTCAGGCTCCGGAGGCGTTAGCTTTCACCCGGATTCAAGCCACATTGTCCCGTTTAGCTCGATTACTATTCGGATTCTTAATCTAGTGCTTGTTTATGGTTTGGTTTTCTAATCTTTCCATAATTTTGTTAATCTTTCAAGCATTTAGATTAATGTTTATGTATTATTGTAGCCTTTGGGCAAAAACACAACAATCCCTTGCTTGATTATAACCATTAGTATGTTAATCTTTGTTTGTAATGACACTTGGAAGTATTTTCTATGTTAATCTTTGATGATTAGTTTGCAACCTTGTTATTGATATTGATTTCTTGATTATAAGTAATTTTGTTGGATGATTGGTATTTGGTTAGTTAAGATAGTTGAAAAATGAAGCTTAATTAATCTTGTATTAGTAAACTTTAAACTTGGTTAACTAGTTTAGCTTGGTTAAAATGTGTGCACCATGATACTAGAAATGGTTAGTGGTTTAATAAAATGTAATTATTGTTAATCAAGAAAGCTTGCCGTCACGTAAGGACCTTAACGGGTTAAATGGTGTCGTTATAAATTATTGCCATGATTTGTTAGCTTAGTTAGTAGTTTAGGCCAAAATTGCTATCTTGGTGAATTTATGTGCAAGATTTGTAAGATGAACTCGGTTGTGATTTAATCTAGTTTATGCTTGTCTCGATGGTTGCATTGTGTTTATCGGTGTCGCTTTCCTTGTTTAAGTGAGGTTAGAAAACTCCTAACAGATGACTAACTTATTTTTAAGAGATTTTCATAGACATTTATCAATTGCACGTTAAAGAACAATTTTAGGTGGTTAAAGTGTGTTTATCATTTTAACTTTCCGAATGATTGTCATGTTAGGATTCCCGAAAGGGATACTAATTGTCTCAAAATTGGAGAATTGATCAAATGCTTCTAGTGCCAAAACCGACTTAGTTGACATGCTTTGGTTGTGTATTAAGCAAGGCTATTTATCTATTTTCATATTTGAAATCTATTATGTTTTTATAAGTAGTTGTTTATGCTTACTTTAGTTTATTAAAAATCAAACAACTTATGTTTTTACCGGTAGTTTAGTGACAAAGGTCTAGTATTATTCCTCCGCCCATTTCCTTGGATCGATACTTGGTTCTTACCGATACTTTACTACATATATGACGGGGTACACTTGCCTCTTTCGTGTGTGTTTTGAAGTTAAAGTAATAATCACTTTTATAAATTTAAAACCGAATCGTGTGTAATTTCATTATAAAAATATGTGTAGTCGCGCACGCGTCATATGTCCATAAATATGTAGAATTGTCCAATAAGTCCAAATATGTGTCCAAGTCCATAATTTGTAGGAAATATATTTATATTAATATATATTTTGGTATTTGTCCATATAACCTCTTATGGGTAATTTTTGTATACTTGTACACTTGGGTATTTCTTGTGTATGTGTATTTTGGTAGTATACTCCTTTGGAGTATTTAGTGTAGTTTCAAGTTCCTAATATACACTAATACATATAATACACATAACATACACTTGGCACATAATTTTTGTGACCACTAAATATATATATTTTTTCCTAAAAATATACATACTTAATATTGATTTTATACTTGAAGCAAACCTTATTTCTTAACTTGTAATTTTTGTATAAAAATTAGGAAACCTTGGAAAATATTTTTAGGTGAATTTTTGGGGAACAAGTTTCACCAAAACTTGTATTTTTCTATGTGTCAAAATTTTATAAAAATTTTGACATAGTTTCCCCTAAAAATGAAGGTTTCCCATATTTTCAAAACATGTGTTTATTTTCTGTTCATCACCAAAAATTCAATCTTCAACAATTTCACCAATAACATACACTAAAATCACCATGCTAAACCTTATGATGAACTTTATTTTTGTTAAAAATGTGTAGTTTTTTAGATCTACACTTTACATACTTGATTCTTCCGAAAATAAGTGTTCTTGTTAAATTTTAACAAACTTTATGAAACTTTATTTTACCAAATAAATCATTCACAAGTTTTATGGTTCTAAGACCATGAGAAACATATTTTAAGACCACTTTTATACTCATTTTGAAGATCTTCAAGTTCATCATCAAGTTTCATCATGGATCTTTCAAGATCCATGCTTAAACTTGTTAGATCTAAGCTTCTAACAAGCTTACACATGATGGATCTAACTAAAAACACAAGATCAATGTTCACAACTTCATATCATACATCAAACAACTTCATAACAACTTGTTTTCATCATAGTTATGTTAGATTTTCATGTTTTCAGCTTTGAAAGTTTAGTTACATTGATTATGTAACTTGTACAAAGCATGAATATGAAGTAAAAATGAGTGTAAAAGACTTACGACAAGCTCTTGTAGCTAGGGAAGTGGCAAAGAACACAAGAAGAAGAAGAATGATGAAGATGGAGTGGATAAAAGCTCCTAGTGAAGGTCTTTCCACTTCTTTTGATTCAAGCCTTCTTAGGTCACCTATGTGCACCTTTGTAACAACTTGGTGTAACAACCCTCGGTAAAACCAACACCCTCATTATATTTGTATACCCTATTATATCTTAAAATATCCGTATATGTCTTATATTACACCCCGTATGTGAAAACCGAGCCTTAAATAGATTATAACATATAAAATAAAATAAAAACCTGAAATGTAAGTTGAGGCGGGCCGCATAAACCCACCCCAACATCTTACGCGGGCCGTATGGGAGTGTTGACCGGTCTTCGCTGAATCCTTTAGTTCAAGCGGGCCGCGCGGACTCATAACACGCGATTACACCAGAGGCCGACACGTGTCGACATCGTGGCGGACCTACTCAACGACTCAGCTAAGCTATAGTGTTGACTGGTGTTGACGCGGGTCGCGTAAGGTTACCTTGTCTTTTACGCGGGCCGCGACAGGATGCAATATCACAACTATAAATAGCAGGCATCAGTTTTCAGTTTCCGTCGCTCATTCTCAAATCTCATTCACGAATTCAGAAGTTATAAACATAATATTTTGGGTATTGTACCCCTAATTAGCGAGGTTCTGCTCCATTGTAAGTATTATAACCCCAGTTTCGTAATAGATACGCTGCCCGATTGATTTAGGGTTCCGTAACAACTGTCGTGGTTCTGCCCGACGTAGTTGTTGGAATGCCGTCTCGGGGAGGGTATCATTAATAATTTCAAAGGGTTATGATACTAACCAATGTACATTTGTATAAATTATAGATTATATCCAGGAAACCCTTACGAAAAGCCTAAGACAGCAATGTGAGTTTATCCTCTTTTTGTTAATATTTTTGGTAATGTTTTACCAAACCTTAAATGTTTTACTATGAAATTAAGCGGTGATTGAGTCTTTGTAGTTCTTCAATTACTGCCGGTATTATGGGGTTTTGTATACAAAATTTACTACGAGTAGTAGTAAGTCTGAATGACAGTGCATTACCATTGGACGACGAGTTAGCCAATGGGTAATTTGACCATAGCCATAGATCCGGTCGTGTGGCAAATACTTAATGAGTAATTGTGTAGAAATAAACAATGTGATCGCTCTCAATACTGTTTTAATTGATAAAATGTTTCTTGATTAAACTGGGATTCACTCACCAGTATTTCCGACTGACAAATGTTTTTAAAACGCTTTACAGGTAACACAATGTGAACAACCAATTAATGAAAATACAGCTGGAGAGCACTGAAGGCTTGGGGATAATGTGGCTATAAAAGTTACCTAATAAACGATGTTTTAAATTCAATAAAATAGGGTTTATCCCTATAATGTATTGTAATAAGAACTTGGGTTTTGCCCATGTTATTATAAAAGAAGGTGGTTTTTACTCTGATAAACATTTCCTAACTACGGTCCTGATGTAAATTCCGCTGCGAGACTAAATAAATCTGATACCACCGAACTCTGTGATCACGTCCGCCCGTTCCCGGGGATCAGGGATCGGGGGTTGTGACAGAAGGTGGTATCAGAGCCTAGCCACTGGTCTAAGCCAAAGAAGTGTTCTGCTAACACTTAAATTTTAAATTTTGTGTTAGGAAATAAATTACGGAAATATATGCATAACTGTAATTATGTGTTATGTGTTATTTGATTATTTGTTAGTTTTCAGTATGAGTGATCAAGGACCATCAGATCTGAACCATCAGTTATCTGATTCACCTAAGAGTGAAAGTACATCATCACAGCCTGCCCTTTCGGGGTACGTTGCTGATCAGAAGGATGGAATATTTGCTTTTAGAGCTCAATCTGAAGAACCATTTCCTAATAAGAAACGAGGATGGTTCAGTAAAGAAGCTTTTGCTCGTAGAAAAAGAATGAGGAAATTACAACAGCAAAGGGCTTTAGCAGCTATTAAGAGAGAGACAGATGCCCATACTCAAGAGATACTTAATAGAAGCCTAGCTAATTTCCATATCTTAGCTACGACTGCTGCTGACCCGAGTCTGGAACAACTAGTAGCCCCACAACTACAAAACCCAGAACAACCTATGGAGATAGAAAATCAGGAAAACCAAGAAGAAATGTACAATTTTAATCCAGAAGAAATCCCTAGAGTGCCTGCACCAAACCCTCTAGACCCGAATTATGACCCCTGGTGGGACAACAATAGGGATTTTGTGCAACGTTACCCTATCCAGGATTATCCACCCATACAGAACATAGAAGCTTACCCAGGTATGGACCCTTTAGATCCCTATTATCAAGATGATTATATTAGGGAAATATTAGAGGATCCTTACCAATTTCAGGCACATACACCCCCATATCAGGAACATGTACCCCAGATTCCAAACCCAGTCCGAGAACCTGCACCCCCAATGAGTGCAGAAAACGTTCAAGAACTTAGGACTTTCGGGGAGGAGATCTTAGAAAGCAGTGAGAGGATGCGTCAAGTTGGAGAGCGTCTCGTATGGAAATACGATGAACGCAATATGGATTTCTGGATGAATCCATATCCATGAATGTTAGAATGGAGGAAGCAGTAGTAATAATAATAAAAATAAAATAAAATATGTGTGTATGGATGCATATTACTATTTTATTTCTGTTGGTATTGTAATCTTTATTTCTGTACTAATGTGTAATAGACGCATAAGTATATGAAAAGAGTAAGTAGCAATGATCTACGTTTTTGGCTAGATTGTGTGTCATGTGATTAACTATATTAGATATTAATTGTGATATTAATATGGGGTAAATGTTTAAAATTCAGATGGCCGATCAAGGAAATCAAGTAAATCCGGATAATAACCCGGAAATCCAGAATGATAATATTCAGAACGATAATGAGAATCTGAATAACAACAATGGGAACCAGATGGATAATAGTGCTATCCAACACATTGTAGCACAAGGAATTATATATGCAATGCCATTTATTCTTCAAACTGTTAAAGATGCTGATAATAAAAGTAAGCATAGCAGTAAGTGACCAAGTGAACCAGAAAACAGCGTGAACAATGGACCTGTACTTCAAATGCCCATTCCCAAAAGAAGAAGAACCATGTCCTATGGTTGTTCTTATAAAGAATTCTGGTCTTGTAAACCAATGGAATTCTCGGGCAATGAAGGGGCTATTGCAACCTTACGCTGGATAGAGAAGACTGAGGCAGTCTTAAGGATAAGTAAGTGTGCTGAAGAAGATAAAATATTGTTTGCTTCTATTCTATTTAAGAATGCAGCACTAGAATGGTGGAACACTATCCTCCAAACAAAAGGAAGTGATAGAACCTATAATATGGAATGGGAAGAGTTTAAGGATAAGGTAGAAAGGAAATTCTGCCCACCCAATGAAAAAGAATAGATAGCAAACAAATTCCTAAATCTTAGGATGACTGGGGTGGATAGCAAAGGGTACACAAAGTTATTCTTTGAATATGCTAGGATAGTACCAACTCTTGCTTCACCAGAACCAGTATTAATCTCTCGTTATATTTGGGGATTAATTGGGGAGATAAGACATGTAGTCAAGGCAGCTAGACCTCACACCATAGAAGAAGCTGTAGAACTAGCCAACACCTTGACAGATGAGTTAGTCCGTACTCAAGAAGAGGATCAAAGAAGGAGCCTAACCCAGAAGTTAACTCAAGAATTTCGTTCTGGAAATTCTAACCGTGGAAGAAATATAGGTTCTACCTCTGCACCTTATTGTAGGTATTGCAAAAGAAAGCATTCAGGAAGATGATCCATATACTGTAACTTTTGCAAAATATCGGGACACAAGGAAGAAAATTGCAGGAAGAAAGCCAATAGCCGGATATGTTACAATTGCGGAGAACAAGGTCATATCAAGCTAAATTGTCCAAAATTAGTCCCAGCTGCAGACAACAAGAATACTAAAAATGCTAGAGCATTTGTGCTGACTGCAGAAGAAGCCAAGATGATCCCAGATGTCATAGCTGGTACGTTTTTAGTTAATGATGTCTTTGCTAAAGTATTATTTGACTCTGGTGCAAACCAAAGTTTTATTAATACATCGTTTTGCAAATTACTAAATCAATCATTAACTAAACTACCACAAGAATGCTTAGTAGAGACAGCCAATGGAGAAACTGTTAGAATTTCTGAAATCTTGCAGGGAGCAAGTATAGAAATTTCAAATCAGAAATTTATTGCAAATCTTTATCTTATGAATCTGGTAGGATTTGATGTTGTTTTAGGAATGGATTGGTTGATAGCCAATAAAGCTAGTATTTTATGTGATCAAAAGTTAATTCGGGTAAATTCACAAAAAGGAAAAATGATCACCATTAAAGGAAATAAATCCTCTAGGACCACAAAATTCATCTCTGTGATGAAAACTGCAAGTTGTATAAGAAAAGGTTCTATAGTGTATTTGATATCCATAATCACTAACACTAAAGGAAAAGAACTAAAAGATATTCCAGTAGTATCTCAGTTTTCAGATGTCTTTCCAGAAGAATTGCCAGGACAACCTCCAGACAGAGAAGTTGAGTTCAGAATTCACCTGCTACCAGGAACATCACCAATTGCCAAAGCACCTTACCGTTTGGCACCCGCTGAAATGCAAGAATTGAAGAAACAATTAGAGGAATTATTGGAGAAAGGATTTATACAGCCAAGTTCGTCGCCATGGGGAGCGTCGATACTGTTTGTTAAAAAGAAGGATGGATCAATGCGTATGTGCATTGATTACCGTGAATTAAACAAAGTCACGATTAAGAATCGGAATCCATTACCAAGAATCGATGATTTGTTTGATCAGCTACAAGGAGCTCGATTTTTCTCTAAAATTGATTTAAGGTCAGGATATCATCAATTAAAGGTACAGGAAGAGGATATTCCTAAAACTGCTTTTAGAACAAGGTATGGACATTATGAATTTACTGTCATGCCATTTGGTTTAACCAATGCCCCAGCTGCATTTATGGACATGATGAACCGAGTATGTAAACCATATTTGGATAAATTCATAATTGTTTTCATAGATGATATTCTAATTTATTCTAAGAATAAAGAAGATCATGCAAAACATTTGCACGCACTTTTAAGTTTGTTAAGAAAGGAAAAGCTTTATGCTAAGTTTTCAAAGTGCGAATTTTGGTTAGAACAGGTACAATTCCTTGGACACCTAGTCAATCATGAAGGAATTCATGTAGATCCAACCAAGATTGAGGCAATTACTAAATGGAAAATCCCTGAGTCACCAACTGAGGTTAGAAGTTTCTTAGGATTGGCCGGTTATTATAGAAGATTTATTAAAGATTTCTCTAGAATAGCCATTCCCTTAACTAAGCTAACCTGTAAATCTGTTAAGTTTGAATGGGGATTAAAACAAGAAGAAGCCTTTAGAATTCTTAAGCAAAGATTGACCCATACACCTATACTAGCATTACCAGAAGGAACTGAAGACTTTGTAGTCTATTGTGATGCTTCTAAATTAGGTTATGGATGTGTGTTGATGCAACGACAAAAGGTTATAGCTTACGCATCTAGACAACTCAAGAGTCATGAAGAGAATTATTCAACCCATGATTTAGAATTAGGAGCTATAATTTTTGCTCTTAAAATTTGGAGACATTACCTTTATGGTAGTAAATTTACCATATTCACTGATCATAAGAGTTTAAGATATGTTTTCAAGCAAAAGGAGTTGAATATGAGGCAAAGACGCTGGATGGAATTTCTTAGTGATTATGATTGTGATATCCAGTATCATGAAGGAAAAGCCAATATAGTGGCAGATGCTTTAAGCCGAAAGTATCATGAAAAGTCAAAAAGGGTACGTTCTCTTAAATTAAATCTGCAAATAGATTTAAATGATCAGATAAGAGAAGCACAAGAATCAATAATTAAAGATGATTCTGAAAAATTAAAAGGTATGTTAAAAGAATTGAAACAAGGAACGGATGGAATTTGGAGATTCCATGAAAAGAGAATGTGGATACCTAAATTAGGAAATCTACGTAATCGTATATTAGAAGAAGCCCATAAGTCTAAGTATACGATACATCCAGGAAGTGATAAAATGTACCAGGATTTAAGGAAAAATTTCTGGTGGATAGGAATGAAAAAGGACGTAGCAGTTTATGTTTCTAAATGTTTGACTTGTTCACAAGTTAAAGCTGAACACCAGAAACCCTCAGGTTTGTTACAGCAATTAGAAATGCCAGTTTGGAAATGGGAATTTATAACCATGGATTTTGTTACTAAATTACCCAAAACTAGGAAAGGAAATGATACAATCTGGGTGATTGTAGATAGACTAACTAAGTCAGCTCATTTCTTACCAATGAAGGAAACAATTAGTATGGAACAATTATCTAAATTGTATGTAAATGAAATTGTTTCTTTACATGGCATTCCTTTATCAATTGGTTCTGACAGAGATAGTCGATTTACATCTCATTTATGGTCAAGTTTCCAAAAGGCAATGGGAACCAAGATAAAGCTAAGCACGGCTTATCATCCTCAAACAGATGGACAAAGTGAAAGAACAATTAAGACAATGGAAGACATGCTTAGAGCTTGTGTAATTGACTTTGGAGGTAATTGGGACGAACACTTACCTTTAATAGAATTTTCTTATAATAATAGTTATCACACAAGTATCAATGCTGCACCATTCGAAGCACTTTATGGACGAAAGTGTCGAACCCCAGTCTGTTGGGCAGAAATTGGGGAAAAGCAACTATCTGGACCTGAGATAGTACAGGAAACAACTGACAAGATTATTCAAGTCAAGGAACGACTGAAAGCAGCACGTGATAGACAAAAGAGTTATGCTGATAACCGATGCAAACCCTTAGAATTTCAAGTAGGAGATAAAGTATTGTTAAAGGTCTCTCCTTGGAAAGGAGTGGTAAGATTTATCAAACGGGGAAAGCTAAGTCCCAGGTATGTTGGACCTTTTAAAATTATTAGAAGAATAGGACCTGTAGCCTATCAGCTACAATTGCCAGAGGAAATGGCAGGAATACATGATGTGTTTCATGTATCTAATCTTAAAAAGTGTTTAGCTGATGAATCATTGATAGTACCTCTTAAGGATATAGAGGTAAATGAACAACTCAAGTTTGTAGAAAAACCTCTACAAATTGAAGACAGGAAAGTTAAGAATCTTAAACATAAAAGACTAGTTCTAGTCAAAGTGAAGTGGGATTCCAAAAGAGGACCTGAATACACATGGGAGCTTGAGTCAGAAATGCAAAGGAAATACCCTCATTTGTTTCAGTAGATCTCGAGGACGAGCTCTAAAGTAAGGTGGGGAGAATGTAACAACCCTCGGTAAAACCAACACCCTCATTATATTTGTATACCCTATTATATCTTAAAATATCCGTATATGTCTTATATTACACCCCGTATGTGAAAACCGAGCCTTAAATAGATTATAACATATAAAATAAAATAAGAACCTGAAATGTAAGTTGAGGCGGGCCGCATAAACCCACCCCAACATCTTACGCGGGCCGTATGGGAGTGTTGACCGGTCTTCGCTGAATCCTTTAGTTCAAGCGGGCCGCATAAGACTTCGTCTAAGTTGACGCGGGCCGTGCGGACTCATAACACGCGATTACACCAGAGGCCGACACGTGTCGACATCGTGTCGGACCTACTCAACGACTCAGCTAAGCTATAGTGTTGACTGGTGTTGACGCGGGCCGCGTAAGGTTACCTTATCTTTTACGCGGGCCGCGACAGGATGCAATATCACAACTATAAATAGCAGGCATCAGTTTTCAGTTTCCGTCGCTCATTCTCAAATCTCATTCACGAATTCAGAAGTTATAAACATAATATTTTGGGTATTGTACCCCTAATTAGCGAGGTTCTGCTCCATTGTAAGTATTATAACCCCAGTTTCGTAATAGATACGCTGCCCGATTGATTTAGGGTTCCGTAACAACTGTCGTGGTTCTGCCCGACGTAGTTGTTGGAATGCCGTCTCGGGGAGGGTATCATTAATAATTTCAAAGGGTTATGATACTAACCAATGTACATTTGTATAAATTATAGATTATATCCAGGAAACCCTTACGAAAAGCCTAAGACAGCAATGTGAGTTTATCCTCTTTTTGTTAATATTTTTGGTAATGTTTTACCAAACCTTAAATGTTTTACTATGAAATTAAGCGGTGATTGAGTCTCGGTCGTGTGGCAAATACTGAATGAGTAATTGTGTAGAAATAAACAATGTGATCGCTCTCAATACTGTTTTAATTGATAAAATGTTTATTGATTAAACTGGGATTCACTCACCAGTATTTCCGACTGACAAATGTTTTTAAAACGCGTTACAGGTAACACAATGTGAACAGCCAATTAATGAAAAGCCAGCTGGAGAGCACTGAAGGCTTGGGGATAATGTGGCTATAAAAGTTACCTAATAAACGATGTTTTAAATTCAATAAAATAGGGTTTATCCCTATAATGTATTGTAATAAGAACTTGGGTTTTGTCCATGTTATTATAAAAGAAGGTGGTTTTTACTCTGATAAACATTTCCTAACTACGGTCCTGATGTAAATTCCGTTGCGAGACTAAATAAATCTGATATCACCGAACTCTGTGATCACGTCCGCCCGTTCCCGGGGATCAGGGATCGGGGGTTGTGACACTTGGATTGCTTGAATGATGAATGAAAATGAAGGTGTGTGGGTGGGTATTGATGGCTGAGAGTATAGAAGAGAGGAAGAGAAAGATGTGTGAAAGTTTTGAATGAAAAGATAAGGAATGATGAACTTGGGGTTTAAGTTATAATCTTCCAACAATTGTATGTCCATTGGTTCTCTTGTCCCATATCTAGACATCATTTACAATATTTTAATGGGAAAGGGTGTGGGCCACCCTTTGGGGCCGGTTATTGCATGGGGGGGGGGTAATATGTAAAGTTTTGGAAGTCTAGGATGGAAGATGTAAATTAGAGGTTAAATATGAAGTTAAGTATGTTTAAGTGTTTTTATGATTTTTTAAGGTGTTTAATCATCATAACTAGCTTTAAAACATAAAAACAATGCTTCTAGTCTATTTTTGGTGTTTTGGATAGTGTCCGGTTAATCGTTCGGTTATCGGTTCGTTAAAGTGCTAAATTGTGAATTTTACAAGGTATGAAGTACCTTTTGTGACAATTTTCATTCCCGACACTTTACAAGTTATTCTGGACATTTAAACCTTAATTCTGCATGTTATATTGATGTTTAAATGCTGATTTTTGCTGAATTCTGCAGAATTCTACATTTAAAGTGCGTTTCGGGTACTTTTTAGTGCTTGTTTTAGCTTCCGGAAAATGTTTATGTTAACCTTTGATCACCCACTTAGGTTTCAATGTATTTTTGATGTAGGACCTACATCTAAGTCCTAAATCTATTGTTTGATTGTATTCTGAAGTTTTGCTGTCGCAGCTTGTCTAACCGGTGAGCTTACTTATCATTTTGACGCAACGCTTAAAGTATAGTATAATACGACAGTTAATGTATGGAAGATGCATGAATTTAATTGCATAACAAGTAAGCATATAATGTTGACGTGTAAACACATAAATGCAGGAAATAAATTATTTTTAAAATAGTACGAAAATTACCAATTTTGTGCTAGTTGTCACAAAACACACCCAAACTTCACCCACCAATCAAGAACCTCCACTTCACAACCCAAATGCCCCCCACGCCGGTGGAAAACTCCAAGCCCAAACATAAACGCCATGAACAAAGCCGTTCTCGGGGTGGTATAAGCGGCGTGGTGTGGCATAAACGCCACAAAACTACGCCCACACCGTGTGGTCTTACGTCATGGTATTCAATCTCTTAGTTTTGTAAATTATCATATCTCAAAAACATAGTTTTATAATTCATAGATTTTCATTATCAACCATTTAATATTTCATTTATTGAACTTGAAGAATACACACCTTTTCTAACATAGTAAATAATAAACGACAACATAAATTAAATTTAAGTAATTAAGTTATTGAATTATCCAAATTTTATGAGATCTTTACGAGCACCTACAATCGGAGACTTCCACATATAGTCATATTCTCATTGCCTTTATTTGTCATACATACCTCATTGGATGCCACGACAAAAATCCATTGCTTTCTCTCGTCTGCAATTTCCATATATCAAGTCCCTTTATTTTCAAGGTATGTGTCCATAAGGTTATTCGCCATCGCTTCACGCCCCAGCTAGGTGGCACCGGTGCCAGCGTGAGTCGGCGTTGCACACCAGCGAAGGCCGCGTGAAGAAGGTATGGGGGTTGGATGGCGTGAAGGAGAACACGACATGAGGGGGTTGGATGTGGGGCCCATGCTTTTTCAACTAATCATATAATTTTCTTTTTTTTAACTTATTTAAAAATAGTATAGTAAACGTCAATTTGCCCTTTACGTTATGACACTGAAATCAGTTTGCACGCCCCTAAGAAAACGTTGGACACTTCCACCTTCACGTTTACACTTCGCTTCAGTTTACACCCCTCCGTCTGTTGATCGTTTGTTTGACCATTAACAGTAGAGGTATTTCAGTAATCATCTCCCTTTGCACCTGTTTGATCGAAGTGAACCCCATTTCCCCCAGCTCTTAAAATCGACCCTATGCTTGACCTAAATCCACATTCACTTTGCTCTGAACCGATGTTGACTCGAAGTGAACATTAAAATTGAAATAGATTAACCTTAATCGATGGCTCGTGGATTTTGGAAGGTTTGTGAGATTGTAGAAGATTTCGACCCATACTCCATTTACCATAAGTTTAGTCGTAAATTGCTTTGTTCATGCATCTTTGTTACAATGCTAAAATTTTATTCTGATTTTGCTTGCAGTTGATATGCCCACGTTTTTTCTCTGTGAAGATTTTCCATGGAGGTGAGTTCTCTACATATCCAGGTAGGGCATACGTAGGTGGTACAACACACTTCATTGATAGTGTTAATATGGATGATTTTAATATTAATATGGAGGAAATGGTTAAGCAAATGGGATATCCATGTGATAGATATTTTATTGTCATTTTAAGGTTCCTAGTTTGTCTTCGGATTTGGGTCTTAAAGTGTTAGGTAATGATAATGATTTTGAATGTGTTTGATCACGTCCGATAAGGAGTTAAGCTTATAGACATATATGTTGAACATTGGAATTCACGTGTGTTGTTGAACTCATTTGAATGGAGTTCTTATCCATCCAAAGATGCTGATCCAACTATTGAAAATGCTGAATTCATAGAAAGTGTTAATGAGATTAATATTGAAAAAGGTAAAGAAGATGGTGAGCGTGGTGAGAATAGTGACGATGGTGAGGGTAGTGAGGAATACGATCCTAATTATATTGTAGATGAAGATAATATTCTAGAGGATGTTGAAGTAGATATGAGGCATTTTAGGTGTAACACCTCGTGTTTCGAAAGTCAAAGTCAAGACAGAAGTCAAAGGAAGTCAAGATAGAAGTCAAAGGAAGAAAAGATTCACGGTTAAAAGGATTGAAAGAAGGTTTTCCAACTTTCTTTCAACTCTTTTACACTCAATGCACTCAAAACCGATAGAATCGGAGCTCGTTCTGATCTTCTACTCTTTCTTAGTGATGTATCAGCTCAAGATCTGAATTCTATTCAAGAGACAACAGATTTTGGGTTAAACATGAACAACCGTCTCGAACCGTGAACGGGTCGGACTAGGGTGGTTCCTGTTCGATCGGATCACTTAGGTCATGATGAGGTTCCTCTTGTTCAACACGTTATCACACCGTCTCGATCAAAACTGCAAAACTTTCAAAACAATCAAGTGTCAAAGACGATCAGGTCGTTGGGACGGATTATCATCCTATCAGATTGCCATCCGATCGAACGGCCATCCTATCGGCTTGCACTTGGATTCACACTTAAACTTTTATTTCAACCTTTCAAGGTTTTGAACGTCGAACGGATTACCGTCCGATCGGATTACCATCCGATCGAACGACCATCCGACCATGTGACGTTTGGAACTTCGACACTTAATCATTTTCATATTTTCAAAGATCATCAGTAACTAACGGATTGCCACCCGATCGGATAGCAATTCGATCGAGTGACAATCCTGTTGTGAACTTGTTCTCACTAAGTGTCCTGCCAATCGGATCGCTATCCGATCGGACTGTCGTCCGATCGATCGACCTGAAGGGTAGAGATACTTCTCTAATTTCAAAATGCTACAATGAAAACCTCAAAGCCATCATACACAAACACATCCTTACCAAACAAGATGTCAATCCAATCGAATGGCCATCCGATCGGATTTGTCACACCCCCAAATTCCACAAGCAGAGTATCACTGCAGGAGGCGTGACATGCCACCAATCATATTGAACAATGTATAAGAGTAAATATAAAACCAACCACAATATAATTGGTGTCCAAAAGAAATCAACCAAGTTCAAGTTATCAGCGAAAGCATAAAGTTTAAAACCAAAGCATAGGTTATAAGTTCATTAAGTTTAACATGGAACTCAACAGTCCATGTCCCACAACGACCATGTCCTCCTGTGCAAGCTCCATCTAAGCACCTAATGACCTGCAAGGCATATAGTAACGAATCAACAACAAAGTTGAGCGAGTTCACAGTTGGGTGTTCGTTTTAAGTTGTTTAAAAAACATAGGTTTCCTTTAGCTGGCTTACTTGCCATGGGGGTTACCCCATAGTTGAAAAACATGATTAACCATTCCTTTTACTTTGGCTCCTAGCCGTGGGGGCTACCCCATGAATATCCCACTAGACCCGTTACCATATCGACTACTGACTGAGAAAGTTGGGTGCCCTAAGTCAATGTCTATCATCATTGACGTGCCTAGATCCATTAGTCCACGCCCGTCCTCTGCGGCACGGTGTGAGGCTTGTCAAACCTAATAGCGCTATTTAACTAATGACCCGTTCGCCATTGGCCCGGCGATTAAGTCGATATAAAAATGAGGGACTTAATGATAGAGTTTTTGGTCTAGTAACAATGTTATCACCCTCCAATTAAGAGGGTGTTGGTACGAATTCTAACCAAGAGAATACGTAGGTTTCCTTTCAATCAATTACCCATTCCCAACCACCGGGAATCCCATGCCTTGTAGAAAGTGTGAACTCACCTTAGGTTAGCTCGGCAGATACACAAAAAGGTCACTTGAGCTATATGTGGTCAACCACGTCCTAACATGGTTACCATACAAGTCAGGTCTAGGTTCAAGTAGTGCACATAGGTTTACACATAAGCTAACAGGTTACGAACATGTAATGATCATGGCAAACACGTTGAACACGTTAACACATTAACAGTAGCAGTCATGTACATATCATACCCAAACTTGTGCAACTCAAATGATTGGCCTCGCACAAGTTCAATGGCCCAACAATCTTGTGCGATTCAAATATTGAAGCCCACTAAACCTTCGGCCCAACCTGTTGTGCGTCCAGCACAATCTTGTGCGACTCACACCGGGTTGTGCGATCCATAACATACCCGGCCCAATAATAAAAGAAGTCCAAAACTCATACGGCCCAAACAAATAAACAAACACTTGTCTTGTGCGGTCCAATGGAATTGTGCGATCCGGAATAGCTTGTGCGACTGGATTTTGGGCTGCCCGGCCCAACAGCTTAAATAGTTATGTGGCCCAACATCTTGTGCGATCAGCATACCCTTGTGCGATTCACAAGATGTTGTGCGACTGAGCTTGAAGGGGTTGTACAGTGTTCCTAACCATTTGTACCCTAACATATCTTGTGTGACTAGCCTTGTACGATTAGTTTTAGGTTTCCTAAAATCATGCAATCAATTCTAACTGTTTCCTATTTCTCATCCATTCTATCAAAACAACACTAACAGTTTCCAATCATACAATAATCGATCAAACTAGGTTTTAACATCAAATCCCTATGAACCCTAATCATATTCAAAACATAAAGAACAACCATAATCATTTAAACACATTAACACGGCTTATGTCCTTGATTTCTAGCATGCATCCTAACATAACAACACAACCAAATCATCCGAATATAAACACATCATGGCCGATTAACCTGTGTTCGGTTCTTGACTAATATCAATATCATACTATCATCAAACACACATGTGAGCCGATTTTATGAACACTAATCTCATCAATTTGCATTATATTCAAATCATATACCATCACTGACATCATCATGTAAAAACATATAAACTACAGCCTCATCATACAATCTGTCACACCCCGACCACGTGAGACAATGAAACGTGGCGGAAACGTCGGGGAGTGTTGTAACAGAATTAATTGTTTCAAATCCATGGCAATTAAAGTTTCGTTTTATTAATCAAACATGAGAGTTTACATTGTTTTTAACAAGAAACAAAGAGTACATAACATAAATTAACTAGTTCTTGTCTCGTTTTAAGTCACTAAGGCACAGGTCCGCCTAAGTATGTCTTGATAAGTCCTATGCATCATCTCCTGAAAACACATGTGAAAATAGGTACGTCAGCATAAAAATGCCTGTGAGATACATAGGTTTTGTGAAAACAGAATTCATGACTTATGTTTGAGAAATGTTTAGTCATGAACCTTGTAATTTGCTTTGTTTTGTAAATCATTTGAAAAACGATAAGATCAGATGATATGTATAAATAAGAGAATAATGTATGGTTAAATGAATAACCATGTAAAATGAGTTTGTATAAGATAAGTTGTTTGTAAATCAATGTCTTGTGAAAAGTATGTTATTTGTATAAAATGTTATATGTCTCAAATTGAAATGGTTCAAATAACGCTACGATATGTAATACCATACAGACACTTATATATAGGAAGTACCAGCGGCGTATCCACCATGCTTGTATCATATTACACAAGCATCGTTACTTAAATCACTTACTCAAACCAAACCATCAAGACGTAATGTTTAACAGTTGTAGAAATATTTATGTATAGTCCAATGTTTATTGTCAAATGTAAATCATGTCAACAGATACGAAAGGTTCACACGGTTCAACAGTTACAAACGGTTCATATAATCAAATGGTTACAACGGTTCACATAGTCAAATGGTTACAACGGTTCAGAATGTAATATAATGTGTTCATATGCTGGATGAGCATATGCAACAGAAATGCAATGTAAAACAATGTACTAAGTATGCACACAATGGACATACATAGCATAAGTGTAATGTAAAACAATGTACTAAGTATGCACACAATGGGCATACATAGCATGTAATGCAATGTAAAATAATGTACTAGGTACGCACACAATGGGCATACATAGCATGAAATGTAATGTAAAATAATGTACTAAGTACGCACACAATGGGCATACATAGCATGAAATGTATTGAAATCATGTACTATAAATGTACTAATGAACATAGCAAGTATATGATGTCAAAACAGGAAAGCATGAAAGTAACAAGTAGGCACATGTGTTTCACCCCAAAACAGTTTGAAAACAGTAAAAGTGGGGTTCTATGTACTCACTTGAGATTGCTCAGAAGTCCTAAGATAACCACCAAGCAATGCTAGAGATCTCGGAAATCAAACGGCACCTAATATAGGTAACTATGTTAATAAACCGGACCTAAATCGGAGGATTTAGATAGTATGAGGGTTCGTAAACCAAACGAGTATGGAGACTCGTGTAATATGGTTTAACAAAGTCTGCATACTAAATGAAACCTAACCTAAGCACTTACGACCCATTACGACCCGTTTAGGTAGCTTATGCTACTTTAACGCGTCGTTCGTGCGAAACGCGTTCGGACCGCTTACCTAGTCCTATGACAAGTAATATATGCCTTAACATGTCTAATATTGTCGCCAAATCAGTTTAGATGTCAAAAGTTATGTCACATATGTTTATAATGAATTTTGGCATCAAAGGGGTATTTTGGTAATTTACCTAAGGCATATAAACTACCTATCATACAACTACTTAAACGAAGCGACCATAAGGTATAACCTCGGAAGGTTATTCCCTATATACTATGGTCACCTAATGTGTTTGGTCGGATCCTAATGATTGACCAAATGGGTCGGGTTCGAAGGTATAAGCGATTTATTAGATCGCTTACCCTTACGACCCTAGACAACGTGGTAATCAGTAGGCATAGTCACAAGGGACTATAACCATCGTGATTACGCTCACGTTGCGAAGTTCAAACGAACTTCGCATTGACCATAAACTGGTCAATGCAGAAAGTCAAACAAAGTTTGACTTACGGACTCGAAAAGCAATAAAAGAACGAAGGAATACTTACGAAGGGTCCCCGAATGCTAATCTAGATCAAAATAGCTCAGGTATGAAACAAAGGTTTCAACTTAGAGCACATTAGATCAGATTCTAGTGGGTTTTGAAGTTAAGTGGGTTGGGTATTTATAGGATTTCCCGAACCGTCAGGATCGTTTCTTGGAAAACGTGATTGAATCTCGTGCGTACACTTGATGGAAAGTTGTGGTAACTAAAAATGGCCCCTAATGAGCTGAGAGGTCAAGTGTGGGTTTGTGGTTGTGAATTAAACAGCTGTAATCTGCTGACAAATCGATCTTATCTGATCTGAGACCCTGACGCGGGCCGCGTAAAGATGCACACAAACCTTACGCGGGCCGCAAGGCCATGTCTGATCAGAACCAAGTTTGTTAAATGACAGTTTCAGTCCCTGTTAGTGTTTAAGGTCATTTCCGACACTTCTAAGGCCCGTAAAGACAAATTTAAGGCCCTAAAATGATGCCTAAACATTGTGGACATGAAACATGCTCAAAAATATCTCGGATGTCGGTTCGTTTGGTCGTACGATCGCGATGTTCGCTTAATTACGACGGAATGCGCATAAGCGCGAAAAACGATCCAAATGACGCGACGAATGGATTTTTCTTATGCCAAACACTAAAATAAAATGTTTTAGTGCTTACATAAATTTTTGGATGTCCGGATGTATTCAGAACGTAAGTTATGCGCGAAAATGCAAACTTGTGCACTTTTTGACGCTTTTAGTCCCTGAAAGACCCAAAAGTTTATTTTAGCATACCGAACCCCTCAAAGCCTATTTCTAAGCTATGTGAAGGATATTTAGGGTATGTTTAACTTATGGTTATGTTCCGGAATGTCTGTTACAGTTCAGATTGGCATACTTTCGCAGTTTGTCAACTTTAGTCCCTGTAAGCGATTTAACTTGATTTTGCCATACCAAAGCCTTCAAAACTTATTTCTAAGTTATGTAAAGGTTATTTAAGGTATGTTAAGCCTATTTCAGTATTCCGGAGTGTTCGTTGCATTAAACTGGTTATATTTACGCATCAGTGCGCGTTTAACCTTCCAGAAAGTGATTTAGAGCTTGAAATCGAACAAGAATTGATATGTGCAAAAGATACACATATTTATACAAGTACAAAGTATGAAATACAATATTTCATTGGTTTGGTATTTGTTTGATGGTCGCAGTGACACAGGTGTCACAGTCTCCCCTACTTAAGGAAATTTCGTCCCGAAATTTTTTCGTAGAAGTCTGTCTGTGACTTTGTGTTAAATAGCCATCAAAGATATGTAAAGTATAATTTTTTTATTTTCCTCAATGGATATTTTTCAGAAGCGAAAATGAACGAACGGGTCATTTTCTTCAACGGGTTCTTCGGAAATGGAAAATAAAGGATTTTTAATTAAACGGATATACATTTCCCTCAACGGAAAATCTTCAGAAACGAAAATGAACTAACAGAGTCATTTTCAACGGTTGCTTCCTCAGGTACGAAAATGAAAGATTTAACAACGGATATTCATTTCCTCAACGGATAATCTTCAGAAATGAAAATGAACTAACGGAGTCACTTTCAACGGTTGCTTCCTTAGAGTTGGAAATGAAGGATAAACGGATATTCATTTCCACAACGGATATTCCTCAGAAGTGAAAAATGAATAGCTAGTTCATTTTTCCTCAACGGATACTTCATCAGAATTGGAAATGAATTGGGTTAACTTAGATACATGATAGAACTTGCTGTGATTTCTGTGCACTAAATTCCATAATTATGTTTGCATCCATAATTACGTAATTCCTTGCACAGTCCGCACAGTTCGTTTTGTAATGTTGTGGGGAAGGATATCAAACTTGTGATGAGGGTGACTAGACTACCATAGGGTCCTTTTAATTAGATCGACAGAGGATCTTCTTAATTAGGCCACCAAGGAGTCCTTTCATCTATATCATCACATAATATTCCTAACCAGATTTTTGGATCGATCAGTTTAACTAGACCACTAAAGGGGTCTAATTATGAAGTAGTACTTTATAATCCAAGGGACTTAGCTACAGCGTAGAAGTCCATTAAGGATTTTTAAGTAGTACCTTTGGGTATCCTACTATGAATCTCTTGTACAAGGATATGTAAGATTCTACGAGGATTTGGATAACATAATTTGGATCACACGACACATAAAAGGGAACACATAAGCACATAACCACATAATTGTTTAATTGTTATTATCTTGTTATTGATTGCTATCAACTTGGCGCCCCGTACCTCGTTTCTTTTGGAAGAAACGGGTACTTAGGATTTTCGTGGAAAACGCAAGAGATCATACAATGGAAGAAATTTGGGGGTAGTCTGTTCTTCAAGGAATATGGTTCCTTGATTGTTGGTATTGTAGAGGATATGTTTATACATGCAACCACATAAACATATTAAAATGTAAATGAAAGATTTATTTATAACAACGATAACAACAACTGTTTCATAGATCGTGATAACAAAAGAAAATAATACACAAGGCTTGATTATTTTCTAAACAACGTTGTCTCCTGTCGGTCAGATACTCATCCCTGCGCTGGATTTGCATTAGCAAGCTTTGGGCAATTCCTACGAAAATGGCCCATCTCGCCACAGTTGTAGCAAGACCCCGGTGGAAAACGAGCTTGAGCAGGATTGTTGTTAACTTGATTTGGTGCAGCTGCTGTTGGGCAAACCCTCGCTGTATGACCTATAAGTCCGCAAACTTGGCATGTGCGGCACTTCACACCAGCATGATGATGCAGGCCACATTGGTTGCACAAGGGTGCAGTTCCGTTGTATCGCTTCTTTGACCTCTTAGGGGATCCAGTCTGTTCATCCATGGTCTTTGATTCCTCGATTGGGTTCGATTCCTCGACCGGTTTCTTGTCACCTTTTCGGAAAAGCTTACGTTTCCTGATCTGAGATTCAGTCAAGGTTGCAGCTAGCTCAATGGTCTGCCTAACTGTATTAGGGTTGCTACCAGTCACAATGTCTTGTATTGAGTCAGGGAGGCCATCAATGTACTTTTCGATTGCCTTATCCAACGGCGTGACCATGTTTGGGCATAACAGACTTAACTCCTCATAACGGTCCATGTAGGCTCGATGCTCACCGCTATCTTGCTTCAAACCATCAAACTCTCTTTCCAATGCTCGCAGTTCATGACGAGGATAAAAATCCCTCATCATAAGAGCTCTAAGTTCAGCCCATGTCTGTGCTAGAGCAACTTCTGCACCACGGTCTCTCATAACCCCGTTCCACCATGTAAGGGCCCTCTTCTGGAACACACTCGAAGAAAACTCGACCTTGCGATTGTCAGGACACTGCACGTGGCGGAAAGTATTCTCAATTCTCTCGAACCATTGAAGAAGCCCAGTCGCTCCCTCAGAACCACTAAACTTGAGTGGTTTAGCCGAGTTAAAACTCTTGAAATTGCATGGACCATTGTTGTTGTTGTTGGCTTGGTTCCATTGAGCAAAGAGGTTTGGGAATTAAGCAGCCATTTGCTGCGCAATAATTTCTGCCAGTTCGGCAGTTGCTATCTGGTTTTCGCGTCGAGGAGGCATTCTAAAATAGGAAACATGAAAGGAAACGAGTGAGAGAATTAGACGAAAAGAATGACATGAAACAAATCTGATGAAAGCAAGGATAGTGGTCATTTGT
Source organism: Helianthus tuberosus (assembly GCA_030545235.1). Classification (NCBI taxonomy): domain Eukaryota; kingdom Viridiplantae; phylum Streptophyta; class Magnoliopsida; order Asterales; family Asteraceae; genus Helianthus; species Helianthus tuberosus. The sequence continues at coordinate 93,242,014 of CM060394.1, read as the reverse complement.
TCGCATTAAAAAGCAAACAAACTACACACAGTGACTAATCAAAGTAAATGGGTCAAAAATAATGTATCGTGAAGACATGCTCGCCTATAAGTGAACACTCATCCCAAGAATTCCCAGGTAAGCACAACTGATCTCGCGTCTGATGAGATATATACGAAGTGCTTGCCTAGACAGAAAACCCAGAATACAGGTACTCACCCTTCCAGTTTGCACGTGTTCACATTATTTAAAACCCAAAACCTTGTCGAGATTTTGAAAACTTAAAGGGGTTCAAAACCATATAACAGAGGGTTCAAAACCTTACAATAGAGGGTTCAAAACCTAGTAATCAATCATCCTAGAACAGATGATTAGTTTTCAAAGCGGTTTTGAAATTTATGTTCTTGTTGTGGTCGTCGCCTAAGGATAGGTGACGGTAATTTTTTTTTATGACTAAACGCAAGTAAACTCGCGTTAGGGTCCTAAGAAGGTTATAGACTAGGTCAAAGCATTACTAATAACCTAATTCCATATAACCATTGGCTCTGATACCAACTTTTCTGTCACACCCCGACCACGTGAGACAACGAAACGTGGCGGAAACGTCGGGGAGTGTTGTAACAGAATTAATCGTTTCAAATCCATGGCAATTAAAGTTTCGTTTTATTAATCAAACATGAGAGTTTACATTGTTTTAAACAAGAAACAAAGAGTACATAACATAAATTAACTAGTTCTTGTCTCGTTTTAAGTCACTAAGGCACAGGTCCGCCTAAGTATGTCTTGATAAGTCCTATGCATCATCTCCTGGAAACACATGTGAAAATAGGTACGTCAGCATAAAAATGCCTGTGAGATACATAGGTTTTGTGAAAACAGAATCCATGACTTATGTTTGAGAAATGTTTAGTCATGAACCTTGTAATTTTCTTTGTTTTGTAAATCATTTGAAAAACGATAAGATCAGATGATATGTATAAATAAGAGAATAATGTATGGTTAAATGAATAACTGTGACAACTCGAGTTTCCATGATTTCCATTTTCGCATTTATTACACGTTAATCGTTTAGGTTGTTTGTTTACACGACTTGTTCGTTCACAATTGTACACGTTGTAATATGTTAAATCGTTCTTAATTTGCAAAGTGTGTTTTATATTATTTGAGATGCAATATACGTGTTATTCGTGATATGTAGATTATATATGTGTAAGGGTTTAATAAAACGGAATTAAGAAGTGAGCTTTAGTTAGTGGGCTTCGTTAGCGAATCAGGACCGGACCGTATACCTGAAAACCGCTTGTAACACATGTCCGTATTGTGATAATATCTGACCCAACTCGCTGTTGTGTTGAGCGATTACGACCGGCCCAAGACTGTTGTATTGCAACCGGCCCAAACTTTGTTCACATATTAGCATGTACGTAGATGGGATTTCATTTGGAACAGACCCTATTTTTCCCCCTACCAAGTGTGCGACGGCAACACCTCTCGGGATCTCTTCGAGGACATCATCTCAGTGTAATTGGGGTTAGTAGATTCGTGTGTTAATTCTTGTATGTATGTGACTGATTTTCGGTATAATGATTCTTATTTCTTGACCTTGTGTACGTGCAATCTGATGTAACGAGTTATGTATATGTGGACGTATGACGATGCCGTGTGCTTGTTATGTGCTCATATTGTGTAGGTAATAATGAATAGATCTGATGTGTTTGACTATTTTGCTCATAATCGAAGCATAACGGATATTCATAATACTAGATAAACTGTTGAGATCCAAGGTGATTTAATAATGAGCACTTCATGTTGTCTGCCATATGTTTCAAGTTATATGTGTACTGTCAGGAAGCATGTGAATCCTTTAATATTGAAAGAATGGAAATTGTTTTTGAAGGCTTTCTATTGGACCGATGTGAGGTGCCGTATGTATATATGTTGATAATGAATGATTGCCGAAACTTTTGACTATGTTGCATGATTTGATTGATCTGAATAAATGTTAAATGTTGTCCATGATTTAACCTAGTAGTAGAGTCCATAGATGTCCAAAGAAATTAACTGCTCGATTGTGCTGATATGATTTGGCAAGTTTGATAACCTTGATTATTTGTGGTGGCCCATGTGGTGTGTTGAAGTCATGACCTAGTCAACAAAGTGACATCCTAATAATGTGTCAGTGATAGTCAAAGGGATAGTGTATATTTATTAATGTCATGATGTTTATGCTGACTAGTTGTACTAATATGTAAATTGGTATGGTTTAATAATTTATGGATGATCATGCACATGATGATTGGAACGATGATTCTTATTGTTCATAAGATTGAGTGATTAAGTTAGTGTTGTTGAATGTACTGTTATTGATGGATGACCCAACGAAAACACATTGGGATTTCGTGACCCAAGTGTTTTCGTCCATAAGGGATTTCGGCCAAGTTGTTTACTGCCCAAGTTGTTTTCGGCCCAAGTGTTTTATTCACAAAGATGTTTTCGTCACATGTAAACCCAGTTAAGTTGGGCCTGTTAACTTTGTTAACACTGTTAGTTGATAAACTCTGTTAAGTTATTAACTTAGTTAAGTATGTTAACTGTGTTAAGTGTTAACCACGTTAAGTATGTTATCCAAGTTATGTTGACTATGTTATGCATGCAAATTATGTTATGTATGTTGAGTGGGTTAACTCGGTCAAGCATGTTAACTCTGTTAACTCAGTTAAGCCTATCATGTATGTAAATTGATAATTCAGGTTAGATTGGATTGAGAACCGAATTTCGTGAAGCATGAGTTGGTGAACTTGAATAACTGTCTATGTGTTATTAGATGTTAATTATTCCGTACACTTTGTGATTTCGATTTGCATGTGAAACTTTACGAGTTTAACTGATTATAAATACATGCGTACTATAGGACGTGATTGATTTCTTGTGAGCACTTAACTTAGCATACCGAGCAAACCAAGGTGAGTTCACACTAGCCAAGGCATGGGATTCCCAGGGGTTGGGAATGGGATGGAATAACTACTCGTACAACTATTACTATTAAACAAATTACTATTGTCCTCGGTTGAAGGGCACGTACGTAAAACCTACGTACAGTATACTTACTACTGTCCTCGGATTGAAGGGCACGTACGTAAAGCCTACGTACACAATCTTAAGACCATCACCTCTATCAAAGGAAGTCCCTCAATTATCGACTTAATCGCCGAGGCCTAGGGCGAGCGGGTCATCAGTTAATAGCGTTATTAGGTTTAACAACTGTCGGACGGGCGTGTACTAATGGACTATGGGCAAAGGGTCAATGCTGATAGACATTGACTTAGGGCACATCTTATATTTTCGTAGCAGTCGATACGCGTGGTCTTGTAACACATGGGAAGCCCCCACTAATCATCGCACGCATGCCTGGACTGGCAGCAAGGATTAACGCGATACATGGTTTACAAAACGAATATATACGAATTATGAAATGAATACTTTAACCAAACAACCAACTGTGAACTCGCTCAACTTTGTTGTTGATTCGTTGCTACATGCCTTGCAGGTCATTAGGTACCCATGGAGCTTGCACAGGGAGGAACGGTCGTTGTGGGACATGGCGATGTGTGCCATGCTTTAAACATTACTTTATTTCATATTAATTACTTGCTATGGGTTTTATAAGTTATGCTTCCGCTAACACTTAACTATGCTTTGGTTTTTGAACACCTTTCATATTGGTTGGTTGAATTATGTTTACTTACATGCTTGTTCAATATGATTGGTGGCTTGATCCTGGTCAGTCACGCCTCTAAGCGGTGATACTCCGCATGTGGATTTTGGGGGTGTGACAGATTGGTATCAGAGCCATTGGTTATAGAGAACTCGGTTTTAATAAGGGGAAAACGTTTTTATTAAAACCAGACTATAACCTGTACAGTGCTCTACGATCCACAACGACGCCTCGCTCCACGTGCAAGACTCAACATCCTAGGTAATATGGTATATGTTTTATTGCCTACATGCTAGATTACATAGAACTTTGCTCATGGTATGCTTAGATAAACGTAACAACTATTGCTTGAGAATACTTGTGTGCTCACTCTCTTCTGTCATCGCACTATTCGCGAACCTCTCTTACTTATGTTACCTTTGCTATCAAGATCATGAGCGGACACGTTAACCTAACTCAAGCTCAGTTGGCGGCTTCGATCACTGAACAAGTTACCGCAGCACTCGCAGCTGCCCAGGCAGGAGGTGTAACCTGCCATCACCACTTACTCTAGGATCTTTAGATCCTACTCTCGTAAACCAACACTCGTGCTCAAGTATGTTTACTCTTACGCACACGACAGGTCAGAACGCTCAGCCACCTGTGTGCACCTTCAAAACTTTCATGGACTGTCATTCTACTACATTCAGTGGCACGGAGGGAGCAATAGGACTCCTCCATTGGGTTGAAAAGCTTGAGTCAGTATTTGAGATGTGTGAATGCCCTGAGGCTCGCAGGGTGAAGTACGCCACTGGCACTCTAGAGGGCATTGCACTGACTTGGTGGAAGGCGCAAGTTCAGATGTTAGGGTTGGCAGTTGCTAACACCACACCCTGGAATGATTTCAAAGAATTGATCAAAGAGAAATACTGTAGCCGTGATGACATTCACAAGCTGGAGGTAGAGTTCTACAATTTACAGACGACGGGATCGAAAATTGAAGCTTATACGAAACGGTCAAACGAGCTGGCCATCTTGTGTCCAACTATGGTGGACCCTTCAATCAAGCATATTGAACTGTAATTCAAGGGACTAGTGCCAGAGATTCAAAGTCATGTAGCCTCAGCGAATCTTGGCACCATTCAACAGATCGTCAAGCTAGCTCATCGCCTCACTGATCAGGCAGTGGAACAGGGCGGGCTGCCTAAACGTATCAGCGCTACTACTACCACTACTACTTCAACTACTTCTGCTACCCCCCAGTGACAACAAACGAAAGTGGGATGGAACCCCTAGCAAGGGTTCGACTACGGTTCCGTCCCAGGCACAGCAGCGAAAGATCGATGACAACCAAAGTCCTGGTCAGCAACCTTTTAGTAGTCAAGGGCAGGGTGGATACAAGGGAAACCACCCTAAATGCAAACGATGTAACTTGCACCACAGCGGTCAGTGGAACCGAAATCATTGTCAATGATGCAACAAGTTTGGTCATGGAGCCAAAGATGGTAGAAACTCACGTCCTGCAAACCAGAACCAACAACAACAGCCACAAGATCTATAGAATCAACGGCAACAGCAGGGTAACAAGGGATGTTATCAGTGTGGTGCTGAAGGTCACTTCAAGAGACAGTACCCACAGTTGAACCAGAACCAGAACCAGAATCAGAATCACAACCAAGGAAACAGGAACAATAATGGAGGCAACAATGGGGGTAATAACGACGGCAATGGTGCCAGGGGTCGAGTGTTCGTGATTGGTCAGGGTGATACTAGGAATGACCCCAACGTTGTGATGGTTTCGACATCGATATTGGTATGGATTGGCTACCTCAACATCGAGCAGAGACTCTTTACAAAGAAAAGATCATCCGCATTCCTCGTGCTGGTTAAGAACCTTTGGTAACTCATAGTAACAAGCTCCTGGAGCAGCACCTATAACTCGAGCACCTTATCGATTAGCTCCAACTGAACTGGAAGAACTATCTAAGCAATTGCAAGAACTTTTGGAAAAGGGTTTCATACGTCCTAGCTCTTCGCCCTAGGGAGCTCCAGTATTATTTGTGAAGAAGAAAGACGGTACCTTCCGCATGTGCATAGATTACCGCGAACTGAACAAGGTGACCGTGAAGAATCGCTATCCTCTTCCACGCATCGACGACTTATTCGACCAGTTGCAAGGGTCGAGCTATTACTCGAAGATTGACCTGAGGTCAGGCTATCATCAATTGAGAGTCCGGGACGAGGACGTCTCCAAAACAGCATTCAGAACTCGCTACGGCCATTACGAGTTTTTGGTCATGCCATTTGGGTTAACAAACGCGCCGGCGGTTTTCATGGATCTTATGAACAGGGTGTGCAAACCTTATCTTGACAAGTTTGTCATTGTTTTCATCGACGACATCCTGATCTATTCGAAGAGTCAGGAGGAACACGAGCAGCACTTACGACTTATTTTGGAACTCCTTCGAACGGAACAGTTATACGCTAAGTTTTCAAAATGTGACTTCTGGCTTCGTGAAGTCTACTTCCTAGGCCACGTAGTAAACAAGGATGGGATCCATGTTGATCCATCCAAGGTAGATTCGATCAAGAACTGGCCTGCACCTCGCACACCAACAGAAATTCGCCAATTCTTGGGTTTGGCGGGTTATTACAGACGATTCATCAAAGATTTCTCAAAGATTGCACAGCCGCTCACATTACTAACACAGAAAGGTATTGTTTATCGTTGGGGTAATACACAAGAATCAGCATTCCAACACTTAAAGGATAGACTTTGTAGTGCACCTATCCTCTCATTTGCCTGAAGGCATCGATGATTTTGTGGTCTACTGCGACGCATCAATTCAGGGTCTTGGTTGTGTATTGATGCAACGGGATAAAGTCATTGTGTATGCTTCGTGCCAACTTAAGATTCACGAACGGAATTACACTACGCATGATTTAGAGCTGGGAGCTGTTGTTTTTGCGCTCAAGATATGGCGACATTACCTGTACGGTACTAAGTGCACTATATACATTGATCACAGAAGCCTCGAACATATCTTCAAGCAGAAAGAATTAAACATGCGACAACGACGATGGGTCGAATTACTGAACGATTACGAATGTGCTATAAAGTACCATCCGGGCAAAGCCAATGTGGTGGTCGACGCCTTTAGTCGAAAGGATTCTACACCTAGGTGTGTACGAGCGTTACAACTCACTATTCAGTCTAGTCTTCCTTCTCAGATACGAGATGCTCAGGTAGAAGCATTGAAACCAGAAAACGTTAGGGCTGAAGCTCTACGCGGCTCAAGACAACGGTTAGAACAAAAGGCAGACGGCGCCTACTATGTAACAGGACGCATCTGGGTCCCACTCTATGGTAACTTACGCGAGCTTGTAATGTATGAAGCTCATAAATCTCGCTACTCAGTACATTCAAGTTCGGATAAGATGTACCACGACTTGAAAATTTCATATTGGTGGCCTAGCATGAAAGCTCATATAGCAACGTACGTTAGCAAGTGTTTGACTTGTGCGAGAGTCAAAGCGGAATATCAGAAACCTTTAGGCCCACTCCAACAACCAGAGATACCGCAATGGAAATGGGAACAAATTTCCATGGATTTTGTTACTGGCCTACCTAGATCTCAGCACGGAAATGACACTATTTGGGTGATCGTGGATCGACTCACAAAGTCTGCACATTTCTTGGCTATTAAAGAAACAGACAAGTTCTCTACCTTAGCAGACATCTACTTAAAAGAAGTGGTCTCAAGGCACGGGGTGCCAACCTCCATTATCTCTGATCGTGATGCATGTTTTACTTCAGAACTATGGCGAGCAATGCACAAATCCTTTGGCTCTCGGTTAGACATGAGCACAGCTTATCACCCTCAGACGGATGGACAGTCTGAGCGCCCTATTCAAACTTTAGAAGACATGCTTCGTGCATGTGTAATCGATTTCGGCAACGGCTGAAAAAAAAACATCTCCCATTAGTGGAGTTCTCGTACAACAACAGTTACCACACTAGCATTCAAGCCGCTCCATTTGAGGCATTGTACGGACGTAAATGCCGGTCACCTCTTTGTTGGGCAGAGGTGGGTGATAGTCAAATCACAGGTCCAGAACTGGTAGTTGATACTACTGAAAAGATTGCTCAAATACGACAACGCATGGCGGCAGCTCGTGACCGTCAGAAAGCCTACGCAGATAAAGACAGGAAACTACTCGAGTTCCAGGTTGGGGATCGAGTGCTACTCAAAGTTTCACCCTGGAAGGGTGTTGTTCGTTTTGGCAAACGAGGCAAGCTCAATCCACGATACGTCGGACCTTTCGAAGTCATAGAGAAAATAGGCAAAGTGGCCTACAGACTGAACTTACCAGCTGAACTCAGTGCAGTTCACAACGTCTTTCATGTGTCGAATCTGAAGAAGTGTCTGTCAGATGAGACCCTCAGTTCCTTTGAAGGAACTCACTATCGACGAACAGTTACACTTCGTCAAGGAACCTGTTGAAATCACGGACCAAGATGTTAAGGTCCTCAAGAACACGAGAATCCCTCTTGTACGAGTTCGTTGGAACTCCCGTCGCGGCCCAGAGTTCACCTGGGAGCGTGAAGATCAAATGAAACTCAAGTATCCCCAGTTATTCGGAACCAACGCAACTAATACTGAGGCTGAAGCTACTACAGAATTTCGGGACGAAATTCCAAATCAACGGGGGGATGATGTGATACCCCAGGGAACCAGTAAACGATACAACTTACCTAGCTTCCTCAGTAACCGCATGCTAAATTTCGGGACGAAATTTCTTTCAAGTTGGGGATAATGTGACAACTCGAGTTTCCATGATTTCCATTTTCGCATTTATTACACGTTAATCGTTTAGGTTGTTTGTTTACACGACTTGTTCGTTCACAATTGTACACGTTGTAATATGTTAAATCGTTCTTAATTTGCAAAGTGTGTTTTATATTATTTGAGATGCAATATACGTGTTATTCGTGATATGTAGATTATATATGTGTAAGGGTTTAATAAAACGGAATTAAGAAGTGAGCTTTAGTTAGTGGGCTTCGTTAGCGAATCAGGACCGGACCGTATACCTGAAAACCGCTTGTAACACATGTCCGTATTGTGATAATATCTGACCCAACTCGCTGTTGTGTTGAGCGATTACGACCGGCCCAAGACTGTTGTATTGCAACCGGCCCAAACTTTGTTCACATATTAGCATGTACGTAGATGGGATTTCATTTGGAACAGACCCTATTTTTCCCCCTACCAAGTGTGCGACGGCAACACCTCTCGGGATCTCTTCGAGGACATCATCTCAGTGTAATTGGGGTTAGTAGATTCGTGTGTTAATTCTTGTATATATGTGATTGATTTTCGGTATAATGATTCTTATTTCTTGACCTTGTGTACGTGCAATCTGATGTAACGAGTTATGTATATGTGGACGTATGACGATGCCGTGTGCTTGTTATGTGCTCATATTGTGTAGGTAATAATGAATAGATCTGATGTGTTTGACTATTTTGCTCATAATCGAAGCATAACGGATATTCATAATACTAGATAAACTGTTGAGATCCAAGGTGATTTAATAATGAGCACTTCATGTTGTCTGCCATATGTTTCAAGTTATATGTGTACTGTCAGGAAGCATGTGAATCCTTTAATATTGAAAGAATGGAAATTGTTTTTGAAGGCTTTCTATTGGACCGATGTGAGGTGCCGTATGTATATATGTTGATAATGAATGATTGCCGAAACTTTTGACTATGTTGCATGATTTGATTGATCTGAATAAATGTTAAATGTTGTCCATGATTTAACCTAGTAGTAGAGTCCATAGATGTCCAAAGAAATTAACTGCTCGATTGTGCTGATATGATTTGACAAGTTTGATAACCTTGATTATTTGTGGTGGCCCATGTGGTGTGTTGAAGTCATGACCTAGTCAACAAAGTGACATCCTAATAATGTGTCAGTGATAGTCAAAGGGATAGTGTATATTTATTAATGTCATGATGTTTATGCTGACTAGTTGTACTAATATGTAAATTGGTATGGTTTAATAATTTATGGATGATCATGCACATGATGATTGGAACGATGATTCTTATTGTTCATAAGATTGAGTGATTAAGTTAGTGTTGTTGAATGTACTGTTATTGATGGATGACCCAACGAAAACACATTGGGATTTCGTGACCCAAGTGTTTTCGTCCATAAGGGATTTCGGCCAAGTTGTTTACTGCCCAAGTTGTTTTCGGCCCAAGTGTTTTATTCACAAAGATGTTTTCGTCACATGTAAACCCAGTTAAGTTGGGCCTGTTAACTTTGTTAACACTGTTAGTTGATAAACTCTGTTAAGTTATTAACTTAGTTAAGTATGTTAACTGTGTTAAGTGTTAACCACGTTAAGTATGTTATCCAAGTTATGTTGACTATGTTATGCATGCAAATTATGTTATGTATGTTGAGTGGGTTAACTCGGTCAAGCATGTTAACTCTGTTAACTCAGTTAAGCCTATCATGTATGTAAATTGATAATTCAGGTTAGATTGGATTGAGAACCGAATTTCGTGAAGCATGAGTTGGTGAACTTGAATAACTGTCTATGTGTTATTAGATGTTAATTATTCCGTACACTTTGTGATTTCGATTTGCATGTGAAACTTTACGAGTTTAACTGATTATAAATACATGCGTACTATAGGACGTGATTGATTTCTTGTGAGCACTTAACTTAGCATACCGAGCAAACCAAGGTGAGTTCACACTAGCCAAGGCATGGGATTCCCAGGGGTTGGGAATGGGATGGAATAACTACTCGTACAACTATTACTATTAAACAAATTACTATTGTCCTCGGTTGAAGGGCACGTACGTAAAACCTACGTACAGTATACTTACTACTGTCCTCGGATTGAAGGGCACGTACGTAAAGCCTACGTACACAATCTTAAGACCATCACCTCTATCAAAGGAAGTCCCTCAATTATCGACTTAATCGCCGAGGCCTAGGGCGAGCGGGTCATCAGTTAATAGCGTTATTAGGTTTAACAACTGTCGGACGGGCGTGTACTAATGGACTATGGGCAAAGGGTCAATGCTGATAGACATTGACTTAGGGCACATCTTATATTTTCGTAGCAGTCGATACGCGTGGTCTTGTAACACATGGGAAGCCCCCACTAATCATCGCACGCATGCCTGGACTGGCAGCAAGGATTAACGCGATACATGGTTTACAAAACGAATATATACGAATTTTGAAATGAATACTTTAACCAAACAACCAACTGTGAACTCGCTCAACTTTGTTGTTGATTCGTTGCTACATGCCTTGCAGGTCATTAGGTACCCATGGAGCTTGCACAGGGAGGAACGGTCGTTGTGGGACATGGCGATGTGTGCCATGCTTTAAACATTACTTTATTTCATATTAATTACTTGCTATGGGTTTTATAAGTTATGCTTCCGCTAACACTTAACTATGCTTTGGTTTTTGAACACCTTTCATATTGGTTGGTTGAATTATGTTTACTTACATGCTTGTTCAATATGATTGGTGGCTTGATCCTGGTCAGTCACGCCTCTAAGCGGTGATACTCCGCATGTGGATTTTGGGGGTGTGACAGATTGGTATCAGAGCCATTGGTTATAGAGAACTCGGTTTTAATAAGGGGGAAATGTTTTTATTAAAACCAGACTATAACCTGTACAGTGCTCTACGATCCACAACGACGCCTCGCTCCACGTGCAAGACTCAACATCCTAGGTAATATGGTATATGTTTTATTGCCTACATGCTAGATTACATAGAACTTTGCTCATGGTATGCTTAGATAAACGTAACAACTATTGCTTGAGAATACTTGTGTGCTCACTCTCTTCTGTCATCGCACTATTCGCGAACCTCTCTTACTTATGTTACCTTTGCTATCAAGATCATGAGCGGACACGTTAACCTAACTCAAGCTCAGTTGGCGGCTTCGATCACTGAACAAGTTACCGCAGCACTCGCAGCTGCCCAGGCAGGAGGTGTAACCTGCCATCACCACTTACTCTAGGATCTTTAGATCCTACTCTCGTAAACCAACACTCGTGCTCAAGTATGTTTACTCTTACGCACACGACAGGTCAGAACGCTCAGCCACCTGTGTGCACCTTCAAAACTTTCATGGACTGTCATTCTACTACATTCAGTGGCACGGAGGGAGCAATAGGACTCCTCCATTGGGTTGAAAAGCTTGAGTCAGTATTTGAGATGTGTGAATGCCCTGAGGCTCGCAGGGTGAAGTACGCCACTGGCACTCTAGAGGGCATTGCACTGACTTGGTGGAAGGCGCAAGTTCAGATGTTAGGGTTGGCAGTTGCTAACACCACACCCTGGAATGATTTCAAAGAATTGATCAAAGAGAAATACTGTAGCCGTGATGACATTCACAAGCTGGAGGTAGAGTTCTACAATTTACAGACGACGGGATCGGAAATTGAAGCTTATACGAAACGGTCAAACGAGCTGGCCATCTTGTGTCCAACTATGGTGGACCCTTCAATCAAGCATATTGAACTGTAATTCAAGGGACTAGTGCCAGAGATTCAAAGTCATGTAGCCTCAGCGAATCTTGGCACCATTCAACAGATCGTCAAGCTAGCTCATCGCCTCACTGATCAGGCAGTGGAACAGGGCGGGCTATAAATGTACTAAGTATGATCTGGGCATACATAGCATGAAATGTAAAGTAAAATAATGTACTAAGTACGCACACAATGGGCATACATAGCATGAAATGTATTGAAATCATGTACTATAAATGTACTAATGAACATAGCAAGTATATGATGTCAAAACAGGAAAGCATGAAAGTAACAAGTAGGCACATGTGTTTCACCCCAAAACAGTTTGAAAACAGTAAAAGTGGGGTTCTATGTACTCACTTGAGATTGCTCAGAAGTCCTAAGATAACCACCAAGCAATGCTAGAGATCTCGGAAATCAAACGACACCTAATATAGGTAACTATGTTAATAAACCGGACCTAAATCGGAGGATTTAGATAGTATGAGGGTTCGTAAACCAAACGAGTATGGAGACTCGTGTAATATGGTTTAACAAAGTCTGCATACTAAATGAAACCTAACCTAAGCACTTACAACCCATTACGACCCGTTTAGGTAGCTTATGCTACTTTAACGCGTCGTTCGCGTGAAACGCGTTCGGACCGCTTACCTAGTCCTATGACAAGTAATATATGCCTTAACATGTCTAATATTGTCGCCAAATCAGTTTAGATGTCAAAAGTTATGTCACATATGTTTATAATGAATTTTGGCATCAAAGGGGTATTTTGGTAATTTACCTAAGGCATATAAACTACCTATCATACAACTACTTAAACGAAGCGACCATAAGGTATAACCTCGGAAGGTTATTCCCTATATACTATGGTCACCTAATGTGTTTGGTCGGATCCTAATGATCGACCAAATGGGTCGGGTTCGAAGGTATAAGCGATTTATTAGATCGCTTACCCTTACGACCCTAGACAACGTGGTAATCAGTAGGCATAGTCACAAGGGACTATAACCATCGTGATTACGCTCACGTTGCGAAGTTCAAACGAACTTCGCATTGACCATAAACTGGTCAATGCAGAAAGTCAAACAAAGTTTGACTTTCGGACTCGAAAAGCAATAAAAGAACGAAGAATACTTACGAAGGGTCCCCGAATGCTAATCTAGATCAAAATAGCTCAGGTATGAAACAAAGGTTTCAACTTAGAGCACATTAGATCAGATTCTAGTGGGTTTTGAAGTTAAGTGGGTTGGGTATTTATAGGATTTCCCGAACCATTAGGATCGTTTCTTGGAAAACATGATTGAATCTCGTGCGTACACTTGTTGGAAAGTTGTGGTAACTAAAAATGGCCCCTAATGAGCTGAAAGGTCAAGTGTGGGTTTGTGGTTGTGAATTAAACAGCTGTAATCTGTTGACAAATCGATCTTATCTGATCTGAGACCCTGACGCGGGCCGCGTAAAGATGCATACAAACCTTACGCGGGCCGCATGGCCATGTCTGATCAGAACCAAGTTTGTTAAATGACAGTTTCAGTCCCTGTTAGTGTTTAAGGCCATTTCCGACACTTCTAAGGCCCGTAAAGCCAACTTTAAGGCCCTAAAATGATGCCTAACCATTGTGGACATGAAACATGCTCAAAAATATCTCGTATGTCGGTTCGTTTGGTCGTACGATCGCGATGTTCGCTTAATTACGACGGAATGCGCATAAGCGTGAAAAACGATCCAAATGACGCGACGAATGGATTTTTCTTATGCCAAACACTAAAATAAAATGTTTTAGTGCTTACATAAATTTTTGGATGTCCGGATGTATTCAGAACGTAAGTTATGCGCGAAAATGCAAACTTGTGCACTTTTTGACGCTTTTAGTCCCTGAAAGACCCAAAAGTTTATTTTAGCATACCGAACCCCTCAAAGCCTATTTCTAAGCTATGTGAAGGATATTTAGGGTATGTTTAACTTATGGTCATGTTCCGAAATGTCTGTTACAGTTCAGATTGGCATACTTTCGCAGTTTATCAACTTTAGTCCCTGTAAGCGATTTAACTTGATTTTGCCATACCAAAGCCTTCAAAACTTATTTCTAAGTTATGTAAAGGTTATTTAAGGTATGTTAAGCCTATTTCAGTATTCCAGAGTGTTCGTTGCATTAAACTAGTTATATTTACGAATCAGTGCGCGTATAACCTTCCAGAAAGTGATTTAGAGCTTGAAATCGAACAAGAATTGATATGTGCAAAAGATACACATATTTATACAAGTCCAGAGTATGAAATACAATATTTCATTGGTTTGGTATTTGTTTGATGGTCGCAGTGACACAGGTGTCACACAATCAATAGTTAAAAACACTAACCGGTTGGGAGAAGGACAAGATCGATCCGAACAAGAAAGCTTGGAGAGGAAAAGAGATGTGGCGGTCGGCTTCGAGAGGGGAGGAAGAGAGAGTAGGGTTTGTGTGTGTTGTGTTTTTGCAAACAATGAGGAAACAAAACCTCATAAGGGTTAGGTGTTGGTTTAAATAGGGGAGTGGGCTGAACCCTTGCATGGGCTGCCCCTTGGTTTCGATTACAAAAGGTGTGGGCCGAGAGTTGTGTGGAACCAAAGCCCAAAGGCTTGTGCGATCGGATTTTATATACATACATTACACACATTCACATAACATGTAACATTTAATCATTCATTAAAATCAGCGTATCAATTAATCACATAGAGTTCATACAAGTTACATCAAGCACAAAGATAGGTTCGGAAATGCGAGTTGTTACATCATCCCCAAGGTGAAAGAAATTTCATCCCGAAATTTAGCACGTAGTCACTGAGGAAGCTAGTTAGGTTGCGTGGTTTTCCTGGGGTGTCACATCCTTCCCCCGTTGGTTTGGAATTTCGTCCCGAAATTCCGCAGTAGCTTCAGCCTCAGTAGTGGTTGCGCTTTTCTCGAACAATTGGGGATACTTTTCTTTCATTTGGTCTTCTCATTCCCAGGTGAACTCTGGGCCACGACGGGAGTTCCAACGAACTCGAACAATTGGTATCCTGGTACGCTTGAGAACCTTAACGTCTCGGTCCGTAATTTCTACTGGTTCCTCGACGAATCGCAGTTGATCGTCGATGGTGAGTTCCTTAACAGGAACTATAAGGGTCTCATCTGACAGTCACTTCTTCAGATTTGACACATGGAATACGTTGTGAACTCCACTGAGTTCTTCACCTAGATTCAGTCTATAGGCCACCTTGAAAATTCTCTCAGAGATTTCAAAAGGTCCAACATAACGTGGATTTAGCTTGCCTCGTTTACCAAAACGAATCACACCTTTCCAAGGTGAGACTTTAAGTAGCACTCGATCCCCAACCTGGAACTCGAGTGGTTTCCTGCGCTTATCAGCATAGCTTTTCTGACGGTCACGAGCTGCCGCCATTCATTGTTGTATTTGGGCAATCTTTTCTGTCATGTCGACGGCGAGTTCTGGGCCTGTGATTTGACTGTCACCCACTTCCGCCCAGCATAAGGGTGATCGTCATTTCCGTCCATACAACACCTCGAACGGAGAAGCCTTGATGCTGGTGTGATAACTATTGTTATACGAAAACTCCACCAAAGGTAGATGCCTTTCCCAGCCGTTACCAAAGTCGATACACATGCTCGAAGCATGTCTTCAAGAGTTTGAATGGTGCATTCAGTCTGCCCATCTGTCTGTGGATGATACGCTGTGCTCATGTCTAGCCGCGAGCCAAAGGATTTGTGCATCGCTTGCTACTATTCAGAGGTAAAACATGGATCACGGTCAGAAATGATGGAGGTTGGCACCCCGTGCCTCGAGACTACTTCTTTCAGGTAGATGTCTGCTAGAGTGGAGAACTTATCCATTTCTTTAATAGCCAGGAAGTGTGCAGACTTGGTTAGTCAATCCACTATCACCCAAATGCTATCATTTCCTCGTTGAGATCTAAGTAAGCCTGTAACGAAGTCCATGGAAATTTGCTCCCATTTCCATGTGGGGATCTCTGGTTGCTGAAGTAGGCCTGATGGCTTCTGGTATTCAACCTTGACCCTAGCACAAGTCAAACATTTACTAACATAGGTCGCTATGTTAGCTTTTATGTGGGGCCACCAGTACGTAGTCTTGAGATCGTGGTACATCTTATCTGAACCAGGATGTACTGAGTAACGAGGCTTGTGTGCTTCATCCATCACAAGCTCACGTAGATTACCATAAAATGGAACCCAGATGCACCCTGCCAAGTAGTAAGCACCGTCTTTCTTTAGTTCCAACCGTTTCTCCAATCCTCACAGGGACTCGGCCCTGAAGTTTTCTTCTTTCAATGCTTCGACCTGAGCATCATGAATTTAGGCGGGAAGACTAGAGTGAATGGTAAGTTGTAACGCACGTACACGCTTAGGTTTGGTTTCTTTACGACTAAGGGCGTCAGCCACAACATTGGCTTTGCTTGGATGGTATCTAATTGCGCATTCATAGTCGTTAAGGAGTTCGACCCATCGACGCTGTCGCATGTTCAACTCCTTCTGATCGAAGATATGCTGGAGACTCTTGTGATCGGTGTAAATGGTGCACTTGATACTGTACAAGTAATGTCTCCATATCTTAAGAGCAAACACCACTGCTCCCAACTCCAAGTCATGAGTAGTGTAGTTCTTTTCGTGAACTTTAAGTTGGTGTGATGCGTAAGCAATGACTTTCTCACGTTGCACCAACACACAACCAAGTCCTTGGATTGACGTATCACAATAAACCACAAAATCATTTGTGCCTTCAGGTAACGAGAGAATAGGTGCGCTACAAAGCTTCAACTTCAGCTGCGGAAATGCGGATTCCTGAGCATCACCCCAACGGTAGGTGACACCCTTCTGAGTAAGAACAGTAAGAAGCTACGCAATCTTTGAGAAATCCTTGATAAACCTTCTGTAGTACCCCGCCAATCCCAAAAATTGGCGGATTTCAGTTGGAGTTCGAGGTGCAGGCAAATTCCTGATTGAGTCAACCTTGGATGGATCAACGTGAATCTCATCCTTATTAACCGCGTGACCTAGAAAATGGACTTCACGAAGCCAGAAGTCACATTTTGAAAACTTAGCATAAAGCTGTTCTGTTCGAAGAAGTTCCAAGATGAGTCGCAGATGACGTTCGTGTTCCTCCTGACTCTTGGAATAGATCAGGATGTCGTCGATGAACACAATAACGAACTTATCGAAGTAGGGTTTGCACACTCGGTTCATAAGATCCATGAAAACTGCAGGTGCGTTTGTCAACCCAAAAGGCATGACCAGAAACTCGTAGTGGCCGTAACGAGTCCTGAATGCTGTCTTGGAGATGTCCTCGTCCCGGACTCTCAGCTGATGATAGCCCGATCTCATATCAATCTTAGAGTAGAAGCTCGACCCTTGCAACTGGTCGAACATATCATCAATACGACGAAGAGGATAACGATTCTTCACAGTTACCTTGTTGAGTTCGCGATAGTCAATGCACATTCGAAAGGTACCGTCTTTCTTCTTCACAAACAAAACTGATGCTCCCCAAGGCGAAGAGCTAGGACGAATGAAACCCTTGTCCAAGAGCTCTTGTAGTTGTGTAGACAGTTCTTCCAGTTCTAATGGAGCTAAGCGATAAGGTGCACGAGCTATAGGTGCTGCTCCAGTAGCTAGCTCGATTTGAAACTCGACCTGACGATGAGGCGGAAGACCAGGTAATTCCTCAGGGAATACCTCAGGAAAGTCGCGTACAATCGGGATATCTTCTATCTTCTTTTCCTTTGCTGAGGTGTCAGAAACGAGAGCTAGAATAGCAGGGTGGCCCTTTCGCAAACACTTCTGGGCCTTAAGGAAAGAGATGATGCCTACGACAGCACCACTCTTGTCACCATGAATTACGAGAGGTTCCTCACCAGAACGAGGAATGCGGACGATTTTCTCCTTACAAAGGATCTCTGCTCAATGTTGGGATAACCAATCCATCCCAATGACAACGTCGAAGCTACCAAGAACGATGGCAATAAGGTCGATGGAGAAGGTCAGTCTAGCTAAAATGAGATTACAACCCTTAACTATGTGCGTGGCCTCAAGACTTTTACCGTTTGCTAGCTCTACAACATGCTTGGTGTCTAAGGGGATTGGGGTGCACTTAAGCATCTGACTAACTTTTAAGGACACATAACTAGTATCGGCACCCGAATCAAATAAAACAGAAATGAAGAAATCATACAGTAGGAACTTACCCCTCACAACGTTGGGATCGTTCCTTGCATCGCCTTGAGCAATCACAAAAGCACGTCCCCTAGCACCATTGCCTTCGTTGTTACCCCCATTGTTTCCATTTCCCTGGTTGTTGTTGTTGTTGTTCTGATTTTGGTTCAGCTGGGGGGCAGTCTCTTTTGAAATGGCCTTCAGCACCACACTGAAAGCATCCCTTGTTGTTGCTGTTGCTGGCGCTGGTTCTATGGGGGCTGCTGCTGCTGCTGTCATCTCTGATTTACAGGATATAGACTCCTACAATCTTTAGCTGCATGACCTGGTTTGTTACACCTCTGACAGTTACCCCTGCTACACGGCCCGCTATGGTGCAAGTTGCATCGATTGCACTTAGGGTGGCTTCCCCTGTACCCACCCTGACCTTGGTTACCAGAAGATTGTTGACCAGGGCTCTTGTAGTCGTCAGTCCTTCACTGCTGAGACTGAGACTGAACAGAAGCTGAACCATTGTTTGAATTTCCATCCCATTTGCGCTTATTGTCACTAGGAGCATCAGATGTAGTGGTAGCACTAATACGCTTTGGCAGCCTGTTCTGCTCAACTGCCTGATCAGTGAGACGGTGGGATAGTCGAATGACCTGCTGAATCATGAGAAGATTAGCCAAAGTCACCATACTCTGAATTTCTGGCACTAATCCCTTGATGTATAGCTCAATACGTTTGCAGGGAGGATCCACCATAGTAGGACACAAAGCAGCCAGTTCATTTGACCTCTTGGTATACGCCTCGATTTCAGACCCCGTCATCTTTAGGTTGTAAAACTCCACTTCCAGCTTGTGAATGTCATCACGATGACAATACTCTTCCTTGATCAGATCCTTAAAGTCATTCCAGGGGGTGGCATTAGCAGCTGCCAACCCTAGCATTTGAACCTGGGCGTTCCACCACGTGAGCACACTACCTTCAAGAGTTCCCGTATCAAACTTCACCCTATTAGCAACAGGGCATTCACACATTTCGAAGACAGATTCGATCTTCTCGAACCAGTGGAGGAGTCCTACCGCTCCTTCTGTACCACTAAAGGTACTAGGTCGACAGTCCATAAAGGTCTTGAATGTACATACGGGAGGTTGAGCATGCTGGCCTGTCGTGCAAGAAAGAAAAGACAAGGTTAAGCACGAGAGTTGGTTCACGAGAGTAGGATCTAAACATCCTAGGATAGGTCGAAATGGCAGGTTATACCTCCTGCTGGAGCTGCTGCGAGTGCCTCAACAACTCGTTCATTGATTAGAGCCGTCAGCTGGGCTTGAGTCAAGTTCAGGCGTCCACTCATGATCTTCACACCGAAGGAAACACAAGCGAGAATGGTGTCGCAAAAGTGCGAAAGTATGGGATGACAGAAGAGAGCAAGCACACAGGGTTTCAAGCAATAATTGTTTACACTAACTAAGCATACCATGATCAATGCACTACTTTAACTAACAGGCAGGCAATATAAAATAAACCATATCACCTATAGTGTTGAGTCTTGCACGTGGAGCAAAGTTTCGTTGTGGATTGTTGAGCACTGTATAGGTTATAGTCTGGTTTTGTCAAAAAGCTTTTCCCTTTTTAAAACCAAGTTCACTATAACCAATGGCTCTGATACCAATCTGTCACACCCCCAAATTCCACAAGCGGAGTATTGCCGCAGGAGGCGTGATATGACCAGGATCAAGCCACCAATCATATTGAATAATGTATAAACGTAAATATAAAACCAACCACAATATAATTCGTGTCCAAAAGAAATCAACCAAGTTCAAGTTATTAGCGAAAGCATAAAGTTTAAAACCAAAGCATAGGTTATAAGTTCATTAAGTTTAACATGGAACTCAACAGTCCATGTCCCACAACGACCCTGTCCTCCTGTGCAAGCTCCATCTAAGCACCTAACGACCTGCAAGGCATATAGTAACGAATCAACAACAAAGTTGAGCGAGTTCACAGTTGGGTGTTCGTTTTAAGTTGTTTCAAAATCATAGGTTTCCTTTAGCCGGCTTACTTGCCATGGGGGTTACCCCATAGTTGAAAAACATGATTAACCATTCCTTTTACTCTGGCTCCCAGCCGTGGGGGCTACCCCATGAATATCCCACTAGACCCGTTACCATATCGACTACTGACTGAGAAAGTTGGGTGCCCTAAGTCAATGTCTATCATCATTGACGTGCCCAGATCCATTAGTCCACGCCCGTCCTCTGCGGCACGGTGTGAGGCTTGTCAAACCTAATAGCGCTATTTAACTAATGCCCCGTTCGCCATTGGCCCGGCGATTAAGTCGATATAAAAATGAGGGACTTAATGATAGAGTTTTTGGTCTAGTAACAATGTTATCACCCTCCAATTAAGAGGGTGTAGGTACGAATTCTAACCAAGAGAATACGTAGGTTTCCTTTCAATCAATTACCCATTCCCAACCACCGGGAATCCCATGCCTTGTAGAAAGTGTGAACTCACCTTAGGTTAGCTCGGCAGATACACAAAAAGGTCACTTGAGCTATATGTGGTCAACCACGTCCTAACATGGTTACCATACAAGTTAGGTCTAGGTTCAAGTAGTGCACATAGGTTTACACATAAGCTAACAGGTTACGAACATGTAATGATCATGGCAAACACGTTAACACATTAACAGTAGCAGTCATGTACATATCATACCCCAACTTGTGCGACTCAAATGATTGGGCTCGCACAAGTTCAATGGCCCAACAATCTTGTGCGATTCAACAATTGAAGCCCACTATGTCACACCCTGGCTTTGCGGAAGCGTGGTTAATTTTGGTGTGACTTCTTAATACCATAGCTTAATCATAACAAAGCTATATGAAATAAAATCATGCAAGATCATCCATAGATTTAAGTTTTAAAACCAGAGTAACATAACATTGTCTTAGAGACTTACAACATCATAACATAAAATATTGTTTGAAAGACATAAACATCGACATGAAATAAACGCAGTTTAAGATTTGTGACTTGTCCAGGAAAGAGTCACATTTCCTAAACTGGGATGACCTTGGAACCCTTATGCAGCGGGAAAACATAACATACCGCGCCAGATCTTTAATTTCCTGAAATACATGTAAGTTGAAAAATCAACAATAATGTTGAGCGAGTTCATGTGTAAGTGAGTAAATAAACCTTGTATGTATAAAAATCCTGGTATGTAGCAAATAAGGAAAAAGAGATCACCAACGGTTTGCAAGGCCATTGATATGTGTGAAGTGCAAGTAGGAAGACTCAAACCTTGCGATTTTGCGTGGGGCACAAAGTCACCCCGAGGTCCGTACTGTTGGACCTGGGGTTGGGCTCGCTACACCCAGATAGATCTACCGCTTACGTCCCTCGGTCCTATAATGAGGATTAATGGCCTCCAGTTCACGCCTACCCACTCACATGATCTAAGTAATAAACCTCCTTACGCTAACCATACCATGTATAAAGTACTCGTAATTAAAGTAACATGTATATCTCACCCCCGCAGTTTAGAAAACTGAAAACAGTTAAGAGAAAAGGGGGACATGAACTCACAGTGGTGCGTCTCTACCAAGTATGCCTCCAAATCAAACAGCTGTATGACGACCTACACGTACTAACTCTATTAGACGGATGGCCGTGCCTTAGCTTTATGGTTTAAGTTTTTGGGAAATAGTTAGGCAACTATTTCGTGTTTACGTTCTGTATATACTTGGTAGTTACTCTCCTTCCCAAGGATGGGGGATTTAATACATGCGTGTTCGTATACTTTCGAATTACACTATTAAGTCTCACTTAATATATTTTATTTCTAACTCCCAAAATATAAATATTTTTCTCAAAAATATTATATTTTATTACATGTGATTTTCCCAAAATAATACTTAATATTTACGTAGTTCACAAAATAATCATAAACACTTCTACAAGTGATGTTGTGAAAAATATATACCAAATATATTTATGTATCACGTTTTATTTTGTGAAATCCCACCTCCGATATTTTGTAAATAAGTCATGGCGAAATCTATAATTTGAAAACAAGTCAAAATGTATTTCTAACACTTATAGTGAAAATATTTCTAAGTGTTAGGTTTTTGGAAAAATTTCGCCAGAGTTTCCTCTGTAACTGGAGGTGGCCACGCTTTCAAGCGTATCATTTTCTTTTATAAATCAAACCAACAATCTTCTTATTCAATCAAAACAATGTTCAAATCACAAACTAGTCAAAATATGTATATAAATCGCATAGATTTCATGAACTTGTGATTTATTCAAACTATGAAGTAAATCCCATTACTTTTAGTGGATCTTTATATAAAACAATCCGATTTTGTAAAAACCTCGTTTTTATGGAAGTTCCGGCTTTACAACTTCTCGTCATCTTTTTCAAAAATAGTTATTTTGTCGAAACTTTGTGTTACACAAGTGTTTACACACTTGTGTGTTCTAAAAACCATTCTTGTTAGTGTAAGATCAGTCTTTAGAAAAACATGATTTCTTTGACACTCGGTCCTTTGAAAATACCGCTTGTAGATACGTAGATCTACTAGTTTTAAACACTATTGTACAAACTAAAACACTTTTACACAAGTTCATGATTCTTGTGTGGTAGAGTTTCATCTTCTAACCCTTGTTATATTTAAACAATCTTTATGTCATAATCCAAGATCATGACTAAACCGGGTTAAATGATGATCCGAGCTACCACAACATAGATCGGGTCCAAATAATCACACAAATCAAATACTACAACATTTACACAACTTATAAGCTTTTAACCAACATTTTAGTGTTTTTAGTAGACTTTAAAGCATTATCTTGTAAGATTTCGAGTTTTAACCGTTACACATCGTATTAACCACTTCAAAATAGTTCGAGTAGGTGATTTAAGTAACATACCACTAGCTCGAGGCTAGGGAAGAATCTAGACGTAAATCGGGTGGATAAAAGCAAGAGAGTGAGGTCCTTCGCCTTCCGATTGCACCAAGACTCCTTATCCGTGATCCTTAACACTTGTAGAGCTTGGAACTTGCAAGATCAAAACTCGAAAATGGATGGTTGAAAGAGGGGTGTTCGGCCGAGAGTTAGTAGAGAGAGAGAGGAGTGTTTGAAGTTGAGTTGTGTAATGTGAATGATCATGTGGGTTAATGGTCTAACTTATAGACAATTAGTGTGAGTATTAACCAAAGGTCCATATGTATTCTTGATATTAAGCACAAGAGATCATGATAATCTATCAAGTACAAGGGGTGTCCCCTAGGGGGACCGAATTCGGTTAGAGGGGGGGTCCTTGGTTCGATTTCAACTAAACACCAATCACTAGTTAGTTAAGTTAAGTGTTAACTCGGTTACTAGTGTGTCGTGTGTTATGACGGGCGTTAGGGTATTCAGGGACCCTAACTGGCTCAGAAAAAGATAAATAATGAAAATAACAATATTTTCATGTTTCGGGTATAGTCCGGTTGTTCGGTTGGATAGTAATCCGTTAAAGTGCTTAACAAAGCTTTAAAGTGTCGTTAATACCCTTTTTAGTGACAACCCATTTCTGACACTTTGGAAAGTGTCTAGTAACATTTTTCTCATGTTTTGGCACTTTATTAGGTAGCTAAAAGCTGAATTATTATGTAAAGTGCTGAATTTTGTACTTAGAGTACGTTTTAGGCACATCCAGTCATTGTAACTTATCCCTAGAGACGCAGTTCTACAACCCTTATATCCCTACACTCACCACTAGTGTAGTAAAATATTTCTGGCTCATACAGGCCTTAGAGGCAGTGTCTGCCTGATGCTGGCTCTATCAGCATGTTCAATAGGTTATCCGTTTATAGTGCTACTGTGCTTTTGTGCATCATGTTTGTCACTAAGGTTCAGCATGTAAATAATGTAGTGACAGCAAGTAAAGTATGATGCAAGTAAGTACATGTATCAGTATTCAAGTAGCAGTTTATTAACAAGTTCAAGCAAGCACAGTAATTAAGCAGTAATTAATTATTAATTAAGTCATACGGATACCTGGTTTAGTGAGGGTTGTCACATTCTCCCCCCGTTAGAAAAATTTCGTCCCGAAATTTTAAGTTCTGCTTGTAGATGCAGGGTTCTTAGGAAATAGGTGGGAGTACTTCTCTTTCATCCGGTCCTCACGCTCCCAGGTGTATTCAGGACCGTGTCTGGCATTCCAATGAACTTTGACGAGCTTGACACTGCTCCGGCGGGTCTTGTTTACCTTCCAATCCGTAACCTCAACCGGTTCTTCAACGAAATGGAGCGTGTCGTCAACATGAATCTCGTCGATGGGAATGGCAATGTCATCTTGAGTTGGACTTTTCTTCAGGTTGGATACATGAAATGTATCGTGAACTGTATGGAGTTCAGCAGGCAAGTCCAGCTTGTATGCTACTAGTCCTATTCTTTCCAAAATTCTGAAAGGACCAATGTAGCGCGGATTTAACTTCCCACGCTTTCCGAAGCGTGCCACACCCTTCCAGGGTGAAACTTTCAATAACACCATTTCTCCAACTTGGAATTCCACGTGTTTTCGGTTTGGATCCGCATAGGCCTTCTGTCTGTGGCGAGCTGCTTCGATGCGTTTAAGAATCTGCGCAATCTTGTCTGTCGTCTCTTGGACGATTTCGGGACCAGCAAGCTGCCTATCACCTGCGTCAGCCCAACATAGGGGTGATCGGCACTTGCGTCCGTAAAGGGCTTCAAATGGCGCGACACCAATACTGGTGTGGTAGCTGTTGTTGTATGAAAATTCGACCAAAGGCAAATGCTTATCCCAGCTACCGCCCAAATCCATAACACACGCTCTCAGCATGTCTTCCAAAGTCTGTATCATTCGCTCGCTTTGACCGTCAGTTTGCGGGTGAAACGCAGTGCTCAGATTCAATTGCGATCCAAACGCTTCTTGGAAGGATTGCCATATCCTTGACACAAACCTTCTTTCTCTATCAGAGATGATCGAGAGAGGCACTCCATGACGTGCAACGATCTCTCTCATATAAATTTCAGCCAATTTGCTCGTATTATCCTTCTCTCTGATAGGTAAGAAGTGTGCTGACTTTGTTAGTCGATCCACTATTACCCAAATAGTGTCATGGCCTCTTGGTGTTCTTGGCAACTTCGTAATAAAATCCATTGAGATTTGTTCCCATTTCCATTTGGGAATCTCAGGTTGTTGCAGAAGTCCTGAAGGCTTCTGGTATTCGGCCTTCACCTTAGCACACGTTAAACATTTGCTCACATAAACAGCAACATCGCCTTTCATCCTAGGCCACCAATAATAATCTTTGAGATCTTGGTACATCTTATCCGCTCCTGGATGGATAGAGTACCGTGATTTGTGAGCTTCATCAAAAATAACTCTCCTTAAACCTCCAAACAAAGGAACCCAAATCCTTTTCTCAAAACATAACGTTCCTTCCTCGTTTGGTACCAGTAGCTTCTCCATCCCACGGAGGTATTCTTCTTCAAGGTTTCCTTCCTTGAGAGCTTCTTTCTGTGCGGCACGAATGCGCAAGGAAAGATCGGTTCGGATAATCATTTCCAAAGCCCTAACCCTTATAGGCTTGATCCTCTCCTTTCGACTTAGGGCATCGGCGACCACATTCGCCTTCCCTGGATGATACTTTATCTCGCAGTCGTAATCGTTCAACAACTCAACCCATCGTCTTTGCCTCATATTCAGCTCCTTCTGATTGAATATGTGTTGTAGGCTCTTGTGATCTGTAAAGATTGTACACTTTGTACCATAAAGGTAGTGTCTCCAGATCTTTAATGCAAAAACCACTGCGCCAAGTTCCAAATCATGAGTGGTATAGTTCTTTTCGTGCACTTTCAATTGACGCGATGCGTAAGCAATAACCTTTTGGCGTTGCATCAACACACAACCCAATCCTTGACGTGAGGCGTCACAGTATACCACGAAATCATCTGTACCTTCTGGTAGTGCTAAGATTGGCGCATTGCAGAGCTTATCCTTCAATATCTGGAACGCTTCTTCCTGTTTGATTCCCCAATCAAACTTCTTATCTTTCTGCGTGAGGAGTGTCAAAGGTTGAGCGATTTTTGAAAAATCCTCAATGAACCTTCGATAGTAGCCAGCCAAACCCAAGAATTGTCGAATCTCGGTTGGCGTCTTTGGAGTTTCCCAATTCTTGATCGCTTCGATCTTGGTTGGATCCATGTGGATTCCATCTCCATTCACCACGTGTCCAAGAAATTGGACTTCACGTAGCCAAAACTCGCACTTAGAGAATTTGGCATACAGCTGTTCTTTCTTTAGCAGCTCCAAAATAGCTCTTAAATGCTGTTTCATGCTCAGCCTTTGTCCTTGAATAAATCAAGATGTCGTCGATAAACACAATCACGAACTTGTCCAAGTACGGCTTGCAAACTCTATTCATCAAGTCCATAAACACTGCAGGTGCGTTTGTCAAACCAAACGGCATAACAAGGAACTCGTAGTGTCCATAACGAGTTCTGAAAGCTGTCTTCGGGATACTTCCCTCTTGTATCCTTAACTGATGGTATCCAGATCAAAGATCGATCTTTGAATAAAAGCTTGAGCCTTGCAGTTGATCAAACAGATCATCAATTCTTGGCAGAGGATACCTATTCTTGATCGTCAGCTTGTTCAACTCCCGGTAGTCGATGCACATACGAAAACTACCGTCCTTCTTCTTAACAAACAGGACCGGAGCTCCCCAAGGAGAGAAGCTTGGTCGGATAAATCCCTTGTCTAACAACTCTTGAAGTTGTGTCGACAGTTCTCACATCTCAGACGGGGCAAGTCTATAAGGTGCCTTAGCCACAGGCGCGGCGCCTGGAACTAAGTCGATGCGGAACTCTACTTGTCTCTGAGGTGGCAGTCCAGGTAAGTCTTCTGGGAAGACTTCTGGATATTCCCTCACGACAGGGATGTCTTCTATTCTCGGCTCGGCAGCCTTCTTATCCTCAATGTGTGCCAGGAAGGCAACACATCCCTTCTGCAAACACTTTCGCGCTTTCAGGCAGCTGATAATTCTTAACGATGAATCACGCTTCTCCCCGTGAACCACAATTGTTTCGCCATCTTCGGTTGGGATACGAACAACCTTTTCGTGACAAACTATCTCAGCCTTGTTACCTAATAACCAATCCATTCCTACCACCACGTCGAAGCTTCCCAACTAGACTGGTAGTAGATCCAAAGCAAACTCACGCTCTCCCAATTCGATCACACAACCTCTGATAACTTCATTGGCTTCCACTAACTTCCCATTAGCCAATTCGATTGAGTAGGGAATATCTAACTTATTAGCGGCTAAACCAAGCATATTCTTAAACTCTAACGACACGAAGCTATAATCGGCACCAGTATCAAATAAAACGGATGCATAGCGTTGGTTTACAGGGAACGTACCAGTAACGACATTGGGGTCCTGGCGCGCTTCCCTTGCTTCGATTTGGAACACTCTTCCACGGGCTTGGTTTAACTCTGGGCAGTTCTTCTTAAAATGCCCAATATCACCGCAGTTAAAGCACCCAAGTCTTTGCCCGTTTCCACCAGCTTGGTTGTTGTTTTGGTTCGCATTACCGGCCTGATCAGCATTATTGCCTCGATTCCCATTTCCTCCATTGTTCCCCTGTGGGCGATTCCCAATACCACCACGATTATTTCTATTCCCAAATCCTCCCTGGCCTCCCCGGCCAGCACTAGCCCAACAAGAATCCTTCAAGTGGCCAGTCTTTCCACAAGCTTCACATACTTTTGGCCCGCATCGGCCAGAGTGATGGCGTTGGCAAGAGTTGCACTTGGGATGTGCACCCATATATCCTTTACCTTTCCTCCTACCACCAGCTGTATCCTGAGCTGGCGCGTTTTGCTCTCCTTTCTTAACAACCACACTGGCGCCCTGCTTGAAGTTCGAGAACTTCCGTTTGTTACCTCCTGATGACTCGACGTGAGTCTCTTTCTTCTTTTGCTCAACATCACCAAACTTGTTTAGGCGGATCGCCTCCTCTGTGAGAGCTACGCTCAAATCAATTGCCTCGGTAATGGTCGCAGGCTTGGATGAGGTCACCATGCTTATGATTTGAGGAGCTAATCCCCAAATGAAACGTTCAATTCGCTTGAACTCCGGAGTGACCATGTAGGGTACCACATGCGATAAGTCATGGAACCTTTGAACGTATTCTGCGATCTTTGGACCGTCCATTTTCAAGTGCCAGAACTCGGTTTCCAATCTTTGGATTTCCGCGCGAGAGCAGTACTTCCTGTGCATAAGTTCCTTCAGTTCGGTCCAGGTTAGCGCGTAGGCAGCAGCTTCACCAAGTGTCTGTACTTGCAGGTTCCACCAAGAGAGGGCTCCATCCAAGAATAGCCCTGAGATATAGGTGACTTGCTGATCTAGTGCGCATTTGCTCATGCGAAGAACAGATTCAGTCTTCTCGGCCCAACGAACAAAGGCGACAGCACCTCCCGTGCCATCAAAGTTGACCGGTTTGCAGTCTAGAAACTGCTTGTAGGTGCACCCATGCGGTGGATTATTGTTGTTGCCAGTGTTGCCAGAGTTGCTTCCACTAGTCCCTCCTTGAGAGGCGGCGTATTGTGCGATGGCAGCAGCGATAATTTGCTGGAGTTCCGCCTCATTGGTAGGCATGCGTGTCTCACGTCTCGGAGGCATCTTCTAAAAGATGTGTTTACGTCGGTCAGGCCATAGTTATAATACATACGCTTTATGATAGTAATAGTACATAACATCTCATGTTATCATCACATCAAACACACAACATCCCATGTCACAAATATAAATCACACAACATCCCATGTCATAGAATACAAATAACCAAATCAAGCATCAGATATGGTGAGAATACTGCGATTGCCATATATTGAGACCACATAGTAAGCGTACAAGTACGTCATAGTGTCATACAACATCAGTCGACTAAGGGCTACATCACCCTAGTCCAAAAACTATATCAAATCAGTATCAATACATCAAATACACGTCAACAAAAGTCAGAATCATAATGTAGTCTCCAAAAATGTTGTGCAGTCAAAAGCATTCGTCGTCTTCTCACCAATGTCTACCTACACGGTACTGAAGAGCTCTACACGGATGGCGGTGGAGGAGGGGGAAAGTGAGTGTAAAACAAGCGGCGCAAGTGGAGCCAGTCCTCCTCCATGGCTCTCTGGGTACGCAAGAAAGAAGCAACCTGCTGCTCTAGGGCAAAAAGGCGTGCAGCATAGTCTGGTGGTACAGGTCGAGAGGGCTGCAAAGGAGAGTGGGTCTGACCCTGGCACTGACACGGCGGCGGCTGAGCTCTCTCAAGCTCCTGAATGCGCTGTATGTGTGCCTCATGCTGGGCGACAAAAGACATCAAAACGTCCTCAATAGTATACCCCATGTGGAAAGAATGGTAGGGGTCAGTCGGTGGCATAGCAGAAGGTGACGCCCAAAGAAACGGCTCACTGGTGGGGTCAAAAGGTGCCACATGAAATGGAGAAACAGGGGAAAAGTAGCAGACGGTGGTATAGCAGGGATAGATACCGGTACATGTCCAAATGGGTGAGCCGAAGAACCTTCTCCAGGTCGCGCTGGAGGTGTAAACCGAGGAAATGAAAAGGAGGTATCAATGTGACGGGTATCAGTGATGTGAGGAGGAATAGGTGGAACCTCATCATCAGCAGGAATCCATCCACACTGGGCGTGCTCATCTCGGGGGTCAATCTGTGCCTCAAAAAGCGCACGATCAAACTGAACTGGCATAGGATCGAGATGAGGTACAACAAGAGGGTCAACTGGTGCATCAGCAAAAAGTGGGGGATCAACATGATCAGCAGCAATGACATGATCGCCCTCTAACAACGGAGCATCTATAGGATGATCATCAATAGGTGGGTCAGCAATGACAGGCTCAATAATAGGTGCGTCAGCATGAACTGGGTCATGCTCAAGTACTGGGTCAGGAGAAGGGTCTAGTGGTTGCTCGGGCTCATCAAAGGCCATCTCAAAATCAAACTCGGGATCGATGGGATCAACTGGGTCTACTGGGTCGACTGGATCCTCCATAGGCTGATCCATGGGTATAAACTCTATATCCTCATCCGGGTCGAATCCTGGGGGAAAGTCAGGATCGGAATCCTCCATATCATCATGGTCGAAAGTAAAACTAGGAATAGGGGCAATAGAGGATGCATGCTCGGGATCTGATCCATGAGAAAAGTGTTGCGCACTCTGAGTGTGTGAAGGTGCGGAGGCCACAGACTCGAAAGAGTCTGGGACCGGTGAGTGAGCAGGTGACTCCTCAGCGGGAGCATCTGCGGTCAACAAAAGATCTCCAGCAGGAAGAAGGGCCTCGCCCTGAACCTCATCCTCTAAGGGCTCGTCATCAAACAGATCGACGTCGTCGTCAGCGTCGGCATCGAGAAGCAAATCGTAAGCAGGATATGAAGCAAGCGGTATGGGAGCAGGGATCTCCACTAACGGTAGGTCCCCGGCCAAAGGGCCATCAGCGAGCTCATCAGCACCATCAGGTAAAGCGAAGGGCTGAAAGTCATCCTCGTCCGTGCTAGTAACGTCAGATGTGTGGACCTCGCGCTCTGAAGACTCTAGGTCATCTGATACTATAGGTCTAGGTCCTGTGGTGTCTGAGTCACCTGTGCCGGAGGTGTCCATGGTGTCTGTAACATAAACACAAATATGCACAAACAGTCAATCGTACAATCAAATAATCACATAAGTCGCCAAGTAAGCATCAAATAATTCTCCTAGTCCCACTAGCCTCCCAGCCTCTCAGACTGCCTTTCCTAGTCCCACTAGCCAAATTCTCCCAGCCTCTCAGACTGCTCTTCCTAGTCCCACTAGCCAATTCTCCCAGCCTCTCAGACTGCTCTTCCTAGTCCCACTAGCCAATTCTCCTAGTCCCACTAACCAACTACCTCGATCTCCCAGACCGAGCCTCGGCCTCTCAGACCGAGCCTCAGCCTTTCTAGACTGAGCCTATAAATAATAAATAAAATGTGCTCAACATTTGTTTGTAAAAAGTTTTGGATCTGGACTTAAGTGGTATGCAGTAAAAATGTTTTCGTGAGAGCCCTAGTGATCATAGTCTAGACTCAAGAAAGAATCCTAGTTCGCTATGATCAGAGCTCTGATACCAAGCTGTCACACACTAGCTTTGCGGAAGCGTGGTTAATTTTGGTGTGACTTCTTAATACCATAGCTTAATCATAACAAAGCTATATGAAATAAAATCATGCAAGATCATCCGTAGATTTAAGTTTTAAAACCAGAGTAACATAACATTGTCTTAGAGACTTACAACATCATAACATAAAATATTGTTTGAAAGACATAAACATCGACATGAAATAAACGCAGTTTAAGATTTGTGACTTGTCCAGGAAAGAGTCACATTTCCTAAACTGGGATGACCTTGGAACCCTTATGCAGCAGGAAAACATAACATACCACGCCAGATCTTTAATTTCCTGAAATACATGTAAGTTGAAAAATCAACAATAATGTTGAGCGAGTTCATGTGTAAGTGAGTAAATAAACCTTGTATGTATAAAAATCCTGGTATGTAGCAAATAAGGAAAAAGAGATCACCAACGGTTTGCAAGGCCATTGATATGTGTGAAGTGCAAGTAGGAAGACTCAAACCTTGCGATTTTGCGTGGGGCACAAAGTCACCCCGAGGTCCGTACTGTTGGACCTGGGGTTGGGCTCGCTACACCCAGATAGATCTACCGCTTACGTCCCTCGGTCCTATAATGAGGATTAATGGCCTCCAGTTCACGCCTACCCACTCACATGATCTAAGTAATAAACCTCCTTACGCTAACCATACCATGTATAAAGTACTCGTAATTAAAGTAACATGTATATCTCACCCCCGCAGTTTAGAAAACTGAAAACAGTTAAGAGAAAAGGGGGACATGAACTCACAGTGGTGCGTCTCTACCAAGTATGCCTCCAAATCAAACAGCTGTATGACGACCTACACGTACTAACTCTATTAGACGGATGGCCGTGCCTTAGCTTTATGGTTTAAGTTTTTGGGAAATAGTTAGGCAACTATTTCGTGTTTACGTTCTGTATATACTTGGTAGTTACTCTCCTTCCCAAGGATGGGGGATTTAATACATGCGTGTTCGTATACTTTCGAATTACACTATTAAGTCTCACTTAATATATTTTATTTCTAACTCCCAAAATATAAATATTTTTCTCAAAAATATTATATTTTATTACATGTGATTTTCCCAAAATAATACTTAATATTTACGTAGTTCACAAAATAATCATAAACACTTATACAAGTGATGTTGTGAAAAAATATATACCAAATATATTTATGTATCACGTTTTATTTTGTGAAATCCCACCTCCGATATTTTGTAAATAAGTCGTGGCGAAATCTATAATTTGAAAACAAGTCAAAATGTATTTCTAACACTTATAGTGAAAATATTTCTAAGTGTTAGGTTTTTGGAAAAATTTCGCCAGAGTTTCCTCTGTAACTGGAGGTGGCCACGCTTTCAAGCGTATCATTTTCTTTTATAAATCAAACCAACAATCTTCTTATTCAATCAAAACAATGTTCAAATCACAAACTAGTCAAAATATGTATATAAATCGCATAGATTTCATGAACTTGTGATTTATTCAAACTATGAAGTAAATCCCATTACTTTTAGTGGATCTTTATATAAAACAATCCGATTTTGTAAAAACCTCGTTTTTATGGAAGTTCCGGCTTTACAACTTCTCGTCATCTTTTTCAAAAATAGTTATTTTGTCGAAACTTTGTGTTACACAAGTGTTTACACACTTGTGTGTTCTAAAAACCATTCTTGTTAGTGTAAGATCAGTCTTTAGAAAAACATGATTTCTTTGACACTCGGTCCTTTGAAAATACCGCTTGTAGATACGTAGATCTACTAGTTTTAAACACTATTGTACAAACTAAAACACTTTTACACAAGTTCATGATTCTTGTGTGGTAGAGTTTCATCTTCTAACCCTTGTTATATTTAAACAATCTTTATGTCATAATCCAAGATCATGACTAAACCGGGTTAAATGATGATTCGAGCTACCACAACATAGATCGGGTCCAAATAATCACACAAATCAAATACTACAACATTTACACAACTTATAAGCTTTTAACCAACATTTTAGTGTTTTTAGTAGACTTTAAAGCATTATCTTGTAAGATTTCGAGTTTTAACCGTTACACATCGTATTAACCACTTCAAAATAGTTCGAGTACGTGATTTAAGTAACATACCACTAGCTCGAGGCTAGGGAAGAATCTAGACGTAAATCGGGTGGATAAAAGCAAGAGAGTGAGGTCCTTCGCCTTCCGATTGCACCAAGACTCCTTATCCGTGATCCTTAACACTTGTAGAGCTTGGAACTTGCAAGATCAAAAATCGAAAATGGATGGTTGAAAGAGGGGTGTTCGGCCGAGAGTTAGTAGAGAGAGAGAGGAGTGTTTGAAGTTGAGTTGTGTAATGTGAATGATCATGTGGGTTAATGGTCTAACTTATAGACAATTAGTGTGAGTATTAACCAAAGGTCCATATGTCTTCTTGATATTAAGCACAAGAGATCATGATAATCTATCAAGTACAAGGGGTGTCCCCTAGGGGGACCGAATTCGGTTAGAGGGGGGGTCCTTGGTTCGATTTCAACTAAACACCAATCACTAGTTAGTTAAGTTAAGTGTTAACTCGGTTACTAGTGTGTCGTGTGTTATGACGGGAGTTAGGGTATTCAGGGACCCTAACTGGCTCAGAAAAAGATAAATAATGAAAATAACAATATTTTCATGTTTCGGGTATAGTCTGGTTGTTCGGTTGGATAGTAATCCGTTAAAGTGCTTAACAAAGCTTTAAAGTGTCGTTAATACCCTTTTTAGTGACACAACCCATTTCTGACACTTTGGAAAGTGTCTAGTAACATTTTTCTCATGTTTTGGCACTTTATTAGGTAGCTAAAAGCTGAATTATTATGTAAAGTGCTGAATTTTGTACTTAGAGTACGTTTTAGGCGCATCCAGTCATTGTAACTTATCCCTAGAGACGCAGTTCTACAACCCTTATATCCCTACACTCACCACTAGTGTAGTAAAATATTTCTGGCTCATACAGGCCTTAGAGGCAGTGTCTGCCTGATGCTGGCTCTATCAGCATGTTCAATAGATTATCCGTTTATAGTGCTACTGTGCTTTTGTGCATCATGTTTGTCACTAAGGTTCAGCATGTAAATAATGTAGTGACAGCAAGTAAAGTATGATGCAAGTAAGTACATGTATCAGTATTCAAGTAGCAGTTTATTAACAAGTTCAAGCAAGCACAGTAATTAAGCAGTAATTAATTATTAATTAAGTCATACGGATACCTGGTTTAGTGAGGGTTGTCACACACTAAACCTTCGGCCCAACCTGTTGTGCGTCCAGCACAATCTTGTGCGACTCATAACGGGTTGTGCGATCCAGAACATACCCGGCCCAATAATAAAAGAAGTCCAAAACTCATACGGCCCAAAACAAACACTTGTCTTGTGCAGTCTAATGGACTTGTGCGATCCGGAACAGCTTGTGCGACTGGATTTTGGGCTGCCCGGCCCAACAGCTTAAATAGTTATGTGGCCCAACATCTTGTGTGATCAGCACACCCTTGTGCGATTCACAAGATGTTGTGCGACTGAGCTTGAAGGGGTTGTACAGTATGCCTAACCATTTGTACCCTAACATATCTTGTGCGACTAGCCATGTACGATTAGTTTTAGGTTTCCTAAAATCATGCAATCAATTCTAACTGTTTCCTATTTCTCATCCATTCGATCAAAACAACACTAACAGTTTCCAATCATACAATAATCGATCAAACTAGGGTTTTAACATCAAACCCCTATGAACCCTAATCATATTCAAAACATAAACAACAACCATAATCATTTAAACACGTTAGCACGGCTTATGTCCTTGATTTCTAGCATGCATCCTAACATAACAACACAACCAAATCATCTGAATATAAACACATCATAGCCGATTAACCCGTGTTCGGTTCTTGACTAATATCAATATCATACTATCATCAAACACACACATGAGCCGATTTTATGAACACTAATCTCATCAATTTGCATTGTATTCAAATCATATACCATCACTGACATCATCATGTAAAAACATATAAACTACAACCTCATCATACAATCAATAGTTAAAAACACTAACCGGTTGGGAGAAGGACAAGATCGATCCGAACAAGAAAGCTTGGAGAGGAAAAGAGATGTGGCCGTCAGCTTCGAGAGGGGAGGAAGAGAGAGTAGGGTTTGTGTGTGTTGTGTTTTTTCAAACAATGAGGAAACAAAACCTCATAAGGGTTAGGTGTTGGTTTAAATAGGGGAGTGGGCCGAACCTGTAACAACTGTGCTTGTAATCACTATGAACAGTTCTATTATCAATAAAACAATGTTATTTGATCCCAATGTTTGTTTTGTTATGTTTTACATTTTTCATGTTTTGACTTTTGTTAAATTCCAAACTCTACATCACTTTCTGGAGAGTTATACGCAAACTAGTGCGTAAACGTACTCAGTTTAATGCGAGAAATACTCCGGAACATCAACATATGCTCAACATACCTTAAATAACCTTTACATAACTTAGAAATAAGTTTTGAAGGCTTTGGTATGGCAAAAACAAGTTAATTCGCTTACAGGGACTAAATATGACAAACTGCGAAAGTATGTCAATTTGAACTGTAACAAACATTCCGGAACATGACCATAAGTTAAACACACCTTAAATATCCTTTGCATAGCTTAGAAATAGGCTTTGAGGGGTTTGGTGTGCTAAAATAAACTTTTGGAACATTCAGGGACTAAAAGTGTCAAAAAGTGCACAAGTTTGCATTTTCGCGCATAACTTACGTTCTGAATACATCTGGACATCCAAAAATTTATGTAAGCATGACTACATTATATTTTAGTGGTCGCCTTAAGAAAAATCCATTCGTTGCGTCATTTGGATCGTTTTTCGCACTTGTGCGCATTTCGTCGTAATTAAGCGAACATCGCGTTCGTACGGCCAAACGAACCATCATCCGACGTATTTTTGAACATGTTTCATGTCCACAATTTTTAGGCAACATTTTAGGGCCTTAAAGTTGGCTTTACGGGCCTTAGAAGTGTCGGAAATGGCCTTAAACACGTGCAGGGACTGAAACTGTCATTTTTCAAACATATGTGCAGATCAGAAGGGCCATGCGGCCCGCATTGTCTTTGGCTGATCCTGAAGCGGGCCGCTTCCCACTATCAGACCAGATTAAGTGTATTTAACAGCTGTTTGCAGCTGTTTTGCACTCCCTAACCCCTTGCCAAGTGTTGATTCCTTATGGTGGTGAGCATTTTGAGGCACCATAACTTTCCGACAAGTGTACGGCCTTGATCGTGCCCTCTTTTCCATGAAACGATCCTAACGGTTACCCGAATACTATAAATACCCATGCCATCCAACCTCATTACTTACAAGAATCTGATCTATTTGACTCTAAGTTGGAACCATTGTTCCATACCTGAGTTATTGTGATCACGATTAGCATTCGGGGACCCTTCGTAAGTATTCTTTCGTTCTTTTCCTTATTTTTTCTGCTTTTCGAGTCAGAAAGTCAAACTTTGTTTGACTTTCAGCGTTGACCAGTGATGGTCAATGCGAAGTTCGTAAGAACTTCGCAACGTGATTGTAATCACGATGGTCATAGTCCCTTGGGACTATGCCCACTGATTACCACGTTGTCTAGGGTCGTAGGGTAGGCGATCTAATAAATCGCCTATACCTTCGAACCCGACCCAGTTTGGTCGATCATTAGGATCCGACCAAATACATTAGGTGACCATAGTAGGTAGGGAATAACCTTCCGAGGTTATACCCTATGGTCACATCGTTTAAGTAGTTGTATGATAGGTAGTTTATATGCCTTAGGTAAATTACCAGAATACCCTTTTCATGTATAATTGGTAATTTAGCATATGTAACCTAAATTTTTGTCACATAACTGATTATGTAACATGTTTAGGCATATAACACTTGTCATAGGACTAGTTAGGCGGTCCAAACGCGTTTTACGCGCACGATGCGTTAAAGTAGCATAAGCTACCTAAACGGATCGTAATGGGTCGATAAGACTTAGGTCAAGTTTCATTTAGTATGTAGGCTTTGTTAAACCATATCACATGAGTTCCTACACTCATTTGGTTTACAAACCCTAATGCTACCCAGTCTTCCGATTTAGGTCCGGTTTATTAACATAGTTACCTATATTAGGTGCCGTTTGATTCCGTGATCTATAGCATTACTCGGTGGTCATCTTTAGACAACTGAGCAATCTCAAGTGAGTACATAGACCCCTCTTTTACTGTTTTCCAAACTGTTTTGGGGTGGAACACATGTGCCTACTTGTTACTTTCATGCTTTCCTGTTTTCACATCATATACATGCTATGTTCGTTAGTACATTATAGTACATGATTTCATTACATCTTATGCTAGGTGTGCCCATTGTGTGCATTACTTAGTACATTGATTTCATTACATTTCATGCTAGGTGTGCCCATTGTGTGCATTACTTAGTACATTGTTTTACATTACATTTCATGCTAGGTGTGCCCATTGTGTGCATTACTTAGTACATTGTTTTACATGACATTTCATGCTAGGTGTGCCCATTGTGTGCATTACTTAGTACATCGTTTTACATTACATTTCATGCTAGGTGTGCCCATTGTGTGCATTACTTAGTACATCGTTTTACATTACATTTTCACGCTATGTATGTTCATTTGATTACATACTTAGTGCATCACATGCTTCCATTTTTGGTATAACATTTGGTTTGTTTAACATGGGACAATACATTCATTAACATTGATCATGCCATTCGTTAGTAGGTAGTGGTACCATAGGAATTGACAACTCCCATTCCGGACATCCCAGGGAAAGGGGACAGAAAGGAATGACCGAATTCGATATACATAACTTAGATAAATCTTTAATTTGTTTAAAGGTTTATCGCCTCAGTCTCAAGGCTTGGATGTATGCATATTAACAATACCGCATAAATGTTAGTATCAGTATAGCATGCATTTGTTACACACAACATAACTTTGATTTAAACTGTGTTTTACTTCAATACCTTGTTGTTGTGCATTTTACATATGGTTTAGTTGATACATTTCACTTACCATACATGACATTTTGATTACACATTACATGACCTACATTGAACATAAACATTTTGACATTGATATACACATTTGGTGGTTTACATTGGACATAGACATTTTGACATGGTTTACACAATAACACTTGACAATTGGTTTGTACCTGAACATTTTACATCTTGATGGTTTGGTTTGATTAAATGATTAAGTAACGATACGTGTGTAATATGATACAAACATGGTGGATACGCCGCTGGTACTTCCTATATATAAGTGTTTGTAAAATATTACATAGCGTAACGTTATTTGAATCATTTCAGTTTGATACATATAACATTTTATACAAATAACATACTTTTCATAAGACATTGTTTTACAATCAACTTATCTTATACAAACTCATTTTACATGGTTATTCATTTAACCTTACATTTACTTATACATATCAACTGATCTTATCGTTTTTCAAATGATTTACAAGACAAAGCAAATTACAAGGTTCATGACTAAACATTTTCTCAAATACAAGTCATGAATCCTATTTTCACAAACCTATGTATCTCACAGGCATTTTTATGCTGACGTACCTATTTTCACATGTGTTTTCAGGTGCTTTTCCGTAGGATGTTGATCAAAATACTAGGGCGGACCAGTGCCTTAGAGACATAAAATGGAGCTAGACTATGTTTAATTATGTTATAAACTCTTTTTTTTTCCTGTTTAAAACAATGTAATATGCTTGTTTAATAAATAAATAAAACTTTGTATGCCATGGTTATGAAACAATTAATTCTGTTACAACACTCCCCGACGTTTCCGCCACGTTTTGTATGTTACACGTGGTCGGGGTGTGACAGAACCCTTGCATGGGCTGCCCCTTGGTTTCAATTACAAAAGGTGTGGGGCGAGAGTTGTGTGGAACCAAAGCCCAAAGGCTTGTGCGATCGGATTTTATATACATACATTACACACATTCACATAACATGTAACATTTAATCATTCATTAAAATCAGCGTATCAATTAATCACATAGAGTTCATACAAGTTACATCAAGCACAAAGATAGGTTCGGAAATGCGAGTTGTCACAGGATTACCATCCGACACTTGGTACCTTGCACCGTTTAAACACGCCGCTTATCGTTTATGCTATCGTTAACTGTTCAGGCTAATCTCTCTCAGTGCTCCCTTCAATCCAAGAGAGTGTTTACTCATTAAACACAATCTGTGAGTATACTCGGTCCCTTTTGCTTTACGCACTTTTGGGTGTTACATACGTTACTTATTCTAAATCACAACGATCACACAACGCAAACACTATTTATACGCTAACCGCTATTGCATGTTATACGTGACTCGATGAATGCCTGTTTGTTATGTTTACACATTGATTGTTGTCTACCTGCCATAGCAACGATAGTACTATAGTTTGGACTCAGCGCCTGTCGAGGGCAGGGGTTGTTAAGGATATTTACTTCACGTGTTTGCAGTGGTGAACATGTGATGCGCACTCGCTACTCGCAGTCATTGGTATTGATAGGATCTTTGTTGATAACTTACATGCTTCACATTATACGTTGTACATGTTGGTTATGCGTAAACGAATTCGAACTCTACTATGCTATTAAACTTGTATGCTCACCTTTACACTATGTGTATTGACCTCTATTTTAACATATGTCACAGGTGCTTAGGATGATTGCTTGCTGTTTGATGAATCAAGCTAGGATGGAGTCTAGAAACAAACTAAATAAAATCTGAGTTGTCGGAATGGATATTTGTCTTTGAGAACAATGTCTGTAATAACTGTTTTTTATTTTATATGTTTGTGGTATGGGACATGAACCTTAATATATTATAACAAATAGTTGTTATGGATTCTCCTGGACAATCTGTTTCGCTCGGTGCCATGCCCCGATGTTTCCGTCATCGGTTGGGGTGTGACATTAGGTCTGTTGTTGACATTGATGTTGAGGAAATTGATGAACTAAGTGATCAGTTCAGTGATGAACTTGATGACATGAGTGCTGATCATGAAAACTTTGATACTAATGATGATGAGCATTCCATAGTTCTGGAAAGGGTTGCAAAGAAGGCCAGAAAAAGGAGAATAAAATACAATTTCGTTGGTGGAGACCCATCATTTAATCCTTTCTATGTTGGCCAGCTAGTTGATGGCAAGTAGAAAAACGAATAAAATGGTGAAAACTATGTTGTTAGGGCTAGAAGCCACGTGTATATTAAAAAAAAAATGAGCAAAGAAGATATAGGGTTGTCTGTTTGGGTACGAATATAACATTTCTAAGTGACTAGGGTACAAATCCAACTTTTGTAATTAGTGAGGGGCAAAAGGGGAAATTAAAGGGGCTACGTCAAAAATTAAATAAAAATATAATAACGATATAATTAGTTACCAAAATAAATTATTAATACAAAATATAATAGCCATATAAAATCTATAAATACAAATATAAACTAACCTTCTCGGTCTCTGTTTATGATCGCTTGCCTAGTTCATAGTTGTGACGTGGTTTATTCCTCTTTTTTCTCCGCAATGATCATCTGTGTCCTCTGCATTATAGCGTATGCAAAAACCGTACGACTTCACCGGAGGATGAGGAACCCCACGAAGATGAAGAAGACATTGTTTGATTTTTTTAGAGAGTTTGGGATTTTTTTGTGAGTCTGGGTGAGTATATTTTTAAAAACTGAGGGTTTGATTGGTTAGTATGATAAAGAAATTTTTCTTTATAAAATAGTTATTGTAACGACTATTTTGACCAAGAGGGCTCGTCACATTCATGGTGAGGCGATGGAAGGGAAGCGGGGGGAGGGTGTAGCCGTCCTCAACGGACCATCACGACCCAGGGACGACCCCCATACACACAAGCCTTGGACCATACGGTGTGGAGGGGACTAAAAATTAGGCGTTATTTGACACGTGTAGGACACATCAGCGCACGTCAGAAACGAAGAGTATGGGAAAGGGCATGGAAGAGTAATGTTATTCAACACTTGACACGCTTTTTTATTGTTAAATTATATTTAAAAATTATATAAAATCTATTTAATTTTTATAAAAACAATAACAGTAATTAAACTAATCACATTAAGAATTAAACATTACATAATTTAAAAATAAAAACCATTACATAATTAAAAAAACACAAAAAAAGATTACTTAAAATCAAACCTAAAAATTAAACATTACTACATAAAAAAATCTAATAATCTGCCACGCCGAAACGTGTCGGAATTCACGGTTGTGGTCGTGCCTGAATTTGATGAGAACGACTTGTATGATGTCGTCCTCCCCAGGGTCACCACCCGTGTTTTCCACCACAGTGTGCACCGTCTCAAATCTTTCGCAATCCAAACGGATAACCCTGAAACGAGAAGAAAGCGCATCCACGGTTCAGGTGGTGTCACCCTATGGACGCAAAAGTGTTGGAAAATTATCCCCAAAAACGGATCGCTCGAGCAATTACGCGGTGTGTAGTGGTTCAAGGCTTCGACCCACAACTCGCATAATGTGATATCTTCTTCTTCAGTCCAAGGAATTGTTGCCATTTTCGGTTTTTGAAGTGGAAATGGGTAGAGAGTTTATAAAATTTTGGGTGAAATGTGAGAGTTTGTAAAAAAAAGGAAGGAGTGGGTGGTTTAATAGGGGAAAGTTTTAATTTTTAAAAAGTAAAGTTTTTAAAGTTTTAGAAACTTACTGTTGGGGTCAAAAATATCCACACCAAAATAGAACATGTCATGTCAACGTGAATTTCATCTCCACGCCTGTGAAATTTTCCCCGCCGAAGAAGCCACGTCGTCCTCAACGCCGTAAACAGACCAATATACACAGTGTTGACAAGCATCAACGCTAGTGTTAAGACCATGTATAGTCATAATGTAACACCCCAATCGCGTAACACGCAGCAGAAATATCGGGGAGTCACGTTACAAATTGATCACAACAATTGGTACTAAATTGTTTCACTATTGTTAACATTGTTTAACAAATGTACACATGTAATCGTCTTTTGTTTAAAGAAGTCTAAGGCCCTAATGCAATCCTACGCGTTGCATGCTTGAATAATCAAAACCTGAAACATATGTGAAAATGAGAGTCAACAATTAAGCTGGCGAGTACATAGGTTTTGTTAGCCAAATAAATGGCAAAAAAGTGTGGTATTGCAATACTTTGACAACTACAAGAATTGTCAATTGAAAATGAAATCTTGAAGCCAAAGAATGGCAAAAAGTTTGATACTGCAATACATTATCTTGATTGTGAAAACTTGTGACAAAGAGTTTTGTATATGCCAATATGATTATTACTAGGTAATTTTTATGCCATTGAAAATTATACTTTGTAATCACATTGAAATTGTCATAAAACTTGTAAGTGTGTTATTAAAAATCAAATAAGGATTGATAATAACATTATTGAAATTTGTCATAACTTGTGTGAGTATTATTAAAAATTAAGTCAATGATTTATAATAATACTTTGGATATCCTTCTAAGAATCTAACATATGAAGATATGGAAGATTCTACAAGGATTTTGATACTTGAGCATTGAATCAATTGAACACATAAATCCTAATGTGATTCGGATAACGCTACAAGAGTAATAAAATAAGAACACTTATATATAGGAAGTACCAGCGGCTTATCCACCATGTTCTTATTTTATTACACTCGTTTCGTTATCTAAATCACAACTAACCACATAAACACATAAATCGTCAACTTGTTAACACGCATTAAAGTACACAATGAATCCAAACAACGACATCAATTGTACTTTAAACATCCCACGAGTGTCTAGCTATGAAGATAGATAGATATTACAGGGATCCGGTTTTCGTCACATCGTCTTGTCACATACGTATTAAAGTACACAATTAAATCCAAGCAAGGACTTCAATATTAGTACTTTAAGCATCCTAGAAGAATCAATCTATGAAGATAGATTGATGCTAAAAGGATTTGGTTTCGTCACATTGAATCATTGAATCATAACATCCTAAATCCTAATGGTGATTCGGGATAACGCTACGAAGGGTAATACAATAAGCACACTTATATATAGGAAGTACCAGCGGCGTATCCACCATGTCCTTATTGTATTACTCTAGTTTCGTTATCTAAATCATCAACAATCTCTTACA
Source organism: Helianthus tuberosus (assembly GCA_030545235.1). Classification (NCBI taxonomy): domain Eukaryota; kingdom Viridiplantae; phylum Streptophyta; class Magnoliopsida; order Asterales; family Asteraceae; genus Helianthus; species Helianthus tuberosus. The sequence continues at coordinate 93,198,125 of CM060394.1, read as the reverse complement.
CATAAACCATAGCCATCGTCTTGTAAAGTACTTCTTAAAAATCTCACTATGAAGATAGGAAGATCTAAGACTGTACTTCAAGTATCCTACAAGAATCTAACTATGAAGATAGATAGATCCTATAAGGATTTGGATAATCGTCGAGTTTGCATAATCGGGATAATACACATAAAAGCACTTACTAAACACATATATGCCATACATTTGAAAATAAATTGGTTACACATATGAATCACCCCAAAACATTTGAAAAGTGTAAAAGAGGGGAACTATGTACTCACTTGGGGTTATGTCTTGTTCAAATGATATAACAAAGCTCAAAGGATCAAGAGTTCAAGTGTTGAAGTGGTTCCTAGTGTATCGGATACTATGTTAGTGTTATGGGACATAAATTGAGAAATCGGATAGAATGAGGTTTATAAACCAAATGAGTGTTGGAACTCATATGAAATGGTTTACTAAACCTAACATTCTGATTTGGAATGAAACCTAAATGCTTATGACCCGTTTCGACCCGTTAAGGAAGTTTAGGCTTTAACGCGTCGTTTACGTAAATATAAGGTCGGATGGTTATATATGTCATATGTTAAGTCCTATATGCCAAACATGTTTAAAAATGTTGTTATATCGGTTTAGATGTGAAAAGTTTGATTATATATGTTAAAAATGAATTTATGCTCAAAAAGGGCATTTTGGTCATTTTTAATGGGCATATAAATAACTTAACAAACAACTAACCAAACTAAGTGACCATAAGGTATAACCTCAGTAGGTTATTCCCCATACAACTATGGTCACAATATGTGTTTGGTCGGATCCTAATGATCGACCAAACGGGTCGGATTCGAAAGTCTAAGCGGTTGTCAAGACCGCTTGACTTACGACCCTAAATAAGCACTAAACTAGAAGTGACGAGTTAAACATGTTAAAACATATTTAACTAAGTTAGAAACCTGATTCGGTATCAAAACAAAGTGTTTTGATACCCGAAAATAGTTCTGTCGCAAACTGCACATAATCGTGCATTTTGACCGAAAATTTGACTCGTCACTTCGACTAGTCAACGTGCTAATCAGTAGGTATAATCGCAAGGGACTATAACCATCGTGATTACGATCACGTTGCAAAGTTCAATTGAACTTTATCTTGACCAATTCATGGTCAAAGACGAAAGTCAAACACTGTTTGAATTTTAGCTTAAATAATAAACAAGACTAGGAAGAACACTTACAAGCGTTCTAGGGTGGAAAGAAAACTAGAAAACTCAGGTAGGAAGCATCCAACAAATGTGGTAGCCTCCACTTAGAGTGTATAAGAAAGAAGAAGTGAATGAGCAAGTTGGAAGAATGAAAATGGTTGGGTATTTATAGTGTTCAAGGATTTACAAGATCTTGCCAAGTTTTTTGTGTGGTCTCCAACGAAGGATTATGGCCTTACAAGTGTGGGGAAATGAGTAATAGCCTTGGAGAACACTTAAAATAGCCCACAAGATCAAAAACTAGGTTGGAAAACAAGTTGCAACAGCTAGGAAGCTGTTTTGAAGCTTCTGGTCTGAAGACTCTCGCCCTCCGAGAGCCAGTAGCTCAGTGGGTCGCTCCCGGTGAGCCACTTCAGACAGAAGTTTCAAAAGTTGGTAGAAATGGTCCCTGCAACTCCAAAACTTGTTTTTCGACGCGTTTAACCCCCGTTAACCCAATTTCAAGGATTTATAAGGATGCTAAAGTATAGGGGACTTGAAATATGCTTGGAAATATTCTGGATGTCGGTTCGTTCGATCGTACGGTCGCGTTTTGTGGTTAATTACGACGAAAACTCGAACAAACGCGAAAACGATCCAAATTACGATTCGTTGCGAAATTTTTCATTCTCATCAATAAACAACAAGATTTTATTGATTACAAAAATTTTTGGATGTTCGGATATGGTCAGAACGCAGAATATGCACGAAATTGCATACTTTTGTAGTTTTGACACTTTTAGTCCCTGTGACCAAATAAGCTTATTTTTCACAAACCGAATCCCTCAAAACTTATTTCTAAGTTATGCAAAGGGTATTTAAGGTATGTTTAGCTTATGTCACTGTTCCGGAGTGTACGTCGCTACGAGAATTGGCAAACTTTCGGAGTTTGTCGAAAATAGTCATTGCAATTGTATAAACATATTTTCGTCATCCCTAACCCTTCGAAGCTTATTTCTAAGTTATGTAAAGGGTATTTAGGGCACGTGTAGCTTGTGTCCTTGTCCTAGTGTGTACGTAAACGGATTATGTTTAAGCATCGGTTATCGAATTGCTTTCAAAGAAAAAGTTTTTTTTTTTTGAAAGCCCGAAATTTTGCACAAGGGTTACACATAAAGCCCCTTAGGGGGCGTTATGCGAGAAGTGGCGAAATGCGTAAGATATGGGCTTTATGAGGCTTTATATCACAAGAGGGTGTAGTGGGGTTATATATGTATGGGGCTTTATATATATATATATAGGGTCAGGATCATTTCAGAACCATAAATATTTACAGAACTCGCAGAACTCCTAACAAACAATATTTTTATTTATATATTTTTATGTTTAAGATAATTTTATCATTTATTATGTGTATTTTTACGATTACATCCATGTTAAGAGTAATTTTATCATTTTTATATGTAATTTTATAATTACACATATGTAAACTAGTTTTTTTACATATATGTAATTAGTTATGACACATATATATAATTTTGGCAATTAAACATATGTAAACTACTTTTAACATGTATGTAATCAAAGAAATACATATAATAGATGATAAAAAGATCCTAAATACAAAAACTTATATATAAAATGATTGTTTATTAGGAGTTCTGAAAGTTCTGTAGTTATTTAGAGTTCTGAAATGAACTCAACCCTATATATATATATATATAGGAGGCCGCTAGAATGAGAACCACCACGAGTTATGAGAACCGCGAGAACCGCGACCTGCGGGTGGCCGTTGACCACGAAATTTTTTTTACGACTAGATGTGTATATTTTAACACCATACGTAAAGTTTGGGTTCAAACGACGCGCCCGAGGGGGTAGTTTTTTACGCCCAAAGTTTGGGTTTTTTTATTTTTTTTAATTTTTCTTTTTTTTTAACCAAACTTTGGGCGTAAAAAACTACCCCCTCGGGCGCGCCGTTTGAACCCAAACTTTACGTATGGTGTTAAAATATACACATCTAGTCGTAAAAAAAAATTTGTGGTCAACGGCCACCCGCGGGTCGCGGTTCTCATAACTCGTGGTGGTTCTCATTCTAGCGGCTCCCTATATATATATATATATATATATATATAGGGAAAGGTTCATTGGTGAACACTAAAAAAGTGGGGAACAGCGGGGAACCGACTCAAACCAACTCTGATTGGACTCATTTCAGCGGCGTTGGAACCGGCTCGTTGAACCCTAACTAAGATCTCTTAACCCTAAATCCTAACTCCTAAACTCTAAACCCTAAAGCTAAAAAATAAGACTAAAACTTAAGCTAAACCATAAAATCTAAACTATAAACCCTATAAGCTAAACCCTAAAGGCTAAACCTAAATCTAAACCCTAAAGCTAAACCCTAAACCCAAAAGCTCAACCCTAAACCCTAAATCTAAACCCTAAAGCTAAACCCTAAAAGTCAAACCCTAATATATTTAGGGTTTAGGGTTAATAGATCCTAGTTAGGGTTCAACGAGCCGATTCCAACGCCGCTGGAATGAGTCCAATCGGAGTTCGTTAGAGTCGATTCCCCGCTGTTCCTCACTTTTTTAGTGTTCCCCAATGAACTTCACACTATATAATGTGTGTGTGAGTTAGTATATGAAATAATTGTCCACTCAATTAAGATCTCGCTAGTTACAAAAATTAAGTCCAAAACCTATGCATGTAATCCACGTTACTGAAATTCAGACATCTGTCACCTTCTCACTGCAAATCAACATCTCTTTATTACCTCCATCCACCACGTGTCTCCTTCTTCACAACCTAATCATCTCACGTTTCCCCAAAACCCCATCCCATGCTCATCCTCTCCCAAATTACCTGCTACACTTGCCTGTCTTCTTCTCCACCTTACAATCCCTGTAGCTTTCATAATCATATCAATATTCAACACCACGCAGGTACCCATTCAAAATCTTTTTTGTAAAATTTGACATGTTTTTTTGTTTACTTTATGGGCCCTCTTTGATATTAGATCAACTGTTTTTATTTTGCATTTAGAATCAAAAAAATGTTTTTCAACTGTTTTGGCAGGCTTCCATTGGATGCAAACAAGAAGCAGCAAGATCTTTTAATCATGTATAAGGTATAGTTTTTAAGCAATAAGATGGAAGATCCAGAATCAGAATGGAAGATTCAAGAATATTCATCTTCTGAAGAAGATGATGAAGATGATAAACCTACTGTGGTGAGACGGATCTTGAGCAACGGATATGTGATCGGAAAAGAGTTCGTAATCACCGGGATCTTCATCTCATCTGCACCACTAGTTGTTCCACCACTCGTAGTTGTTTCAGCGATTGGGTATGCGTTTACAGTTCCCTTTGGGGTTCTTTTTGCAAGCTATGCTTGCACTAATAAGATCATGAGCATGTTGCTACCAACCCCATCATCGCCACAGAGGCTGGAATATTATAGTGGTGAAGTTCAACAAGAAGATGAAATGATGGGCTGTAAATTAGGGTTAGGGTTTGATGATGTTGTTGAAACAAATGAAGGTGATTATGTTGCAGAAGTTGATGGTTATGTTACAGATAAAGAGGACAATGAGCTAGTGGAGGATGTGAATCAAGAGGTTCATGAGACTGAGATGGTGTTTGAGTTGGGTGATGATTCTAGACAACCAGATGATTATGGTCCAGAAGTAGAGGGTTATGTTACTGATAAAGAGGACAATGAACTAGTGGAGGATGTGAATCAAGAGATTGAGACTGAGATCGTATTCGGTTTGGGTGATGATTATAGGCAAGAAGGGGAAACTTCGATTGCGAACGTCGACGAAGATGTGGATGAAAGGGAAATGGAAATGGAAGATGATATGCTTCAAAGAGAAAATGACACTGAGGAGAAAGAAAGAGAACCGAAGGGGGAGGAGTGGTTGGTTGAGAATTGGAATGATGAAAGCGAAAGTGATACACAGGAAGTGAATGAAGATGCAATGTTAAGGGATGAAGTATGGGTTGATAATACGGTTGAAGATGATTGCATTGTTAGTGAAAGTGCTTCTGATGTAGCTTTTGGAGATGTTAAGGATGCAGGGACGACCATACCGGTTACAAGTGGAAGTGCTTCTGATGTAGTTTTTGGAGATGCTAAGGATGTAAGGGCAACCATACCGTTTACAAGTGGAAGTGCTTCCAATGTAGTTTTTGATGATGCTAAAGATGTTGAAACAACAAAATCAGTTACAAATGGAAGTGCTTCTGACGTAGTTTTTGGAGATGTTAAGGATGTTGGGTCAACCAAACCGGTTACAAGTGAAAGTACTTCCAATGTAGTTTTTGGAGATGTTAAGGATGTTGGGTCAACCAAACCGATTACAAGTGAAAGTGCTTTCAATGTAGTTTCTGGAGATGATAAAGATGTTGAAACAACCGAACCGGTTACAGTTATAGAGATCGAGTCGGAGAAACTTGTAGAAAAAGGAAGTAAGAGTGACGAGCCTGTAGGTGAGATGCGCCATGTTGTGATTTTGTCGGACGGAAATGATGAAAACAATTTTAATTCACGAGTAGTAGACGAATTGGATCTGGTGGCAAGAGAAGTGGTAGGAGATGCCAACGAATATGAAGGGAGCATCGAGTCTGATGAAAAGGTACTCAGAGAAAGTATGGGAACTCAGGAGAACAATGGTGGTGATGCATCTATGGATGGAAGTGAAGATGCCATCATGAGAACAATGGAAGAACATTTGATTCATTCAAATGCAGATGCACAGGAAATCGGGGAGAACAATAATTTGGAAGGTATTTACTCTATTGTACTTTGGATTTTTTTACTTTATGCATTCACTATGCATGAATTATTAGCTAAATGTATAGTTAATTAAAGAATGCTGTGAGCTTTTGAAGTATAACTATATATATTGCCTATTTGATTGGAGTTTACTGATTGTAGTTGGTAATGAAGTGAAGGAAAATGCTGCTGATGACAGTGTAAAATATACGGACAAGGAAAATGCTGATGATGACAATGGTAATGAAGTGAAGGAAAATGTTGCTGATGACAATGTGGAGGGCGTACCTTCAAAACACAACTCGGACAATGCAAAGGGCATGTATAAGAAAATGCCATCCAGAGAGGTGAGTACCACATTTCTCTTTAACTCATGTGATATGTGACTCATGATTCAATGGTTGCAGGATAATTTGGATGATGAGAAGATTTGGGAAAAAATTGGGGCATTGAGGACAATAGTGGGATACCAAACCCCTAGTCAGCCAACGTGTATAGGGGAACTAAAGGCTCTTTATGTGTTTACGGGTGTTGAGCCACCAGCCTCATTCGATGGTGATTCAGATCTGGATGCTAAGCTCAAGTTCCTCATGGCGATCGTGGGCGTCAAGTAACTAGTGCCTGTCGAGTGCCGGAATGTGTACCTTGTTCTATTCTTGTTGCTTGGTTTTAGAACTCTCCATAAATTGGACTGTTGGTTTGTCTACATAATGTTCGTTACTTTGATCAGTTATGTGTTTGAATCTTTCAGTTATATGTTTGAACTTCTTGTGGGTGATTAAATTTTATAATATATATGGTATGGGGTTTTATCATATTTTACCAAGACAAATAATGCCATCATAGGTAACACAAGAAGTGTGTAAAAAGTTGTTCAGGTTTGTCCAGCCTATCTAGAAAAACTCAAGTAAAAGCAAGGCTATAATGAAAGATTATAAGAAAATGTGTAGTGGAAGACACAAATAATGCCCCCATCTTTGGGTGTTTTGCGGCATGTGGCATTTTTATAAAATAGGTGTAGTGGTGATGTGGGCATTGTGAGGCATTATATTAAAAGGGGTATAATAGAATAAATAAAAAACCATCAAAAAAAAGGTATTGGCCAAACAAAAAGAAGAATACATGCCATTGGCCAAAAATATTGAACCAAGGCGTGGAAAAAAGAACGCTTTGTGCATTTCTTTTAAAAAAAAAAAAAAAACGCTTAGGGGGCGGGTGTGGGGCGTGGAGTGGCGTTTTTTTTGGGGAAAAAACGTCCAAAAACCCTCACCACAAGTGGTCTAAGTAAGATGTTATCGGATATCATCGTTAAATGCTTGTGCCTTTTGAAGAGAGTTATTAGGGTGGATTGGTCGTACATGGGTTCACTGACGGGTTGGAGTCACAACTGCCTTCTTCTAGCTGAATATATAGCTCTGGGTTAAAGGGGTCGCAACTGCCTTCATCTAGCATTCTAGCTAGATGGCATCATCATCCGGTTAATGAACCAGCGCTGGATGAGAAGAAAGTGGGTGTTGATTTTCTGAGGAGGCGTAGAGCTAGAACACGTTCGCAAGTGGTACAGGTTTGTTTGAGTTCATGCAGGTTGAGATGAGATGGCACCCTATCATTAGTTGGTGGTGAGGGTTCACAAGGTTGAGCTTTGAATGCCATGTCCCCCTTTGAAAAATGTATAATTATTATTAAAATAATGTTAAATTATATGATATGCTATAAGGTTTCTAAAAACGAATCTGATAGGATGTAGATAATTTAACGACCAAAATAATTAGAAAAACATATCAAAAGAAATCTATTTCAATCTATTCTAATAAATTAGAATCTGTCACTCACTTTGACCTACTCTTAAAATTTCTATAGAACCGGGGGTCGAAAACGTATATACCCAAAAATTTCTATACGAAAACTACATATATAACACTACTGGCCGAAAAGTTCGGGGGGTCGGGCGCCCCTCCCGGCCCCTTCAAAGCATCGCCCTTGGCCGCGCGGTGAGTAGCGACCCCGCGCGGGCACACCAACGCCGGCCCTCCCTTTGGTTCGGTGAAGTCATGATTTCGTTGAATACTCACCGAATTGGATTTCTGAACGTTATAAAGTATCTTTTGCACATTTGAACGTTAATAACGGTTTTAAATAAAAAAAATTACAATTTTCTTATTTAAACCACACTATTTCTCACTTCACTCGCAATCCAAACTTCTATCAACCAAAATATTTCTTTCACAATCCAAAAACCTCGCCCTATTTTTTAAAATGGCAGATGACATACTGCTATTCATTCCATATGACATCAGTGAAGACGATGATTCTTCCTCAAGCAATAGTAGCTTATTTTTTTTTAAATCTCATCGAGCAAGCCGAAATAGAAGACACGGGCATGTCTAGTAAAAAAAGAGTTGTCTGTTGTGATAGAGAGAAAGGCCATGAAACCCTTATGGCAGATTATTTTGTCGAAGAGCCCAAATACAATGATGAATTTTTTCGTCATAGATTTCGTATGTTAAAAATGTTGTTTTTAAAAATTGTGAGTGACGTGCAAGCGAATAACCCGTGGTTTCAAGAGGGCGTGGATGGGAGAATGAAGAAGAGTTTTACATCGTTGCAAAAAGATTACATCGGCAATTAAACAACTTTCAACCGGTAACCCTCCAGACGAGAACGACGAGTATTTATATATGGCCGAAAGGACTTCCCATGACTGTCTATAATATTTTTTTTCCAAATGGTATATAATTTATACACTTCCAAGTTCTTACGTAGACCAACAAGCTACGACATTGCGCTTTATACCAAGCTTATGAGGAGAAAGATCACCTTCCTGGGATGTTGGATAGCCTTGATTGTACGCATTTTGTTTGTAATGTATGTAGTGATAGTTGTGGGTAGATTTCATATTTTATGTTTTGGCCTTTGGGTATAAACAACCTCCTTGTAAACCTAATTACATACGATTAATACAAACAATTTACCCGAAATTCTCTTGTTTCAACTAGAAATCATACTCAGAAATTGTAAATTAGTATCCTATTACATTTCATAATTTTGAAAATAGAACTTTACATACCACGCCGATGAAAAAAAGAAATATCTATAAAACATTTGGTCCAGCTTTGCTAATCACGAAAGAAATAGGTGTTGGACAAGAAAGAAAAAGCATGTCAGGTAATACATATGTGTGTGTACACAACTGCATACACAATATTATTCAGAAGAGTCCAAACACTAAACAATACATTTTACACGACTACCTACATAGAATGTTTTCAATTTTGTTTTTAGCATCCCCTAGTCCCTACCTATGACTTAGTTATGATTAAGCTTTATATATGCTTTAAAATGAAAAAAAAACATAAATGTACAACATGAAAAGCCTGTTGTACAACACTCAGCTGCACAAAACAAACCATGTACAAAAGGCACGCGCCTCACCTACGCCTCAGGTCAATTTTTACGATAAAAAACGCACTTCACCTGCGCCTTAGGTCATATAAGGCGCAAAGGTTTGCCGCCTTGGGTCGCCTCGCGCCTAGGCGCACTTTTTTAAACCAAGCCCCCGACCCGAACAATTACTCCACCCACCCATTTACCACCTCTACTGCCATGATTCAACACCCCTTGATGTTATCATAATAAGGAAGTCTATAACTCATGAAGAGGTTACACATTATAGGAAACACTATGGGTATATTCAGTAATCTATAAGTATAAAACACTGTGATTAATTCATTTCTGTATCATAAATTACATCTCGATGTCATCGAGGTCCGGAAGGGGAAAACGAAGTATTGCAGCGACTCCAGTCAGTTGTGCCAGTTCTGTAATTAAGCAAAAAAATAAACATGTCAGCAGGCATGGGGAAGTTGGGTACTTGGGTTAGGTAACGTTTCAAGGGTTTAGGTCAAAACAAGTGAATGTTTTAAAGCACTTTTCAACCATAATTTCTCAGTTTTTTTTTAAATAATTAGCGTGTCAAAATGACTACTCATGTTCAACCATCCTATTTTTTTATAAACAGATTTTCTGCATTTAACATAAAATAAAATGGTGTAAAATGAGAAGTGTGCTTACGCTCCCCTGAGACATGCATTGAAGAAAATATATGAACCGAGCCCCCTGAGTCCTTTACTGTGTTGACCAAATTTACATATCTTTGCCTTGTAGCTACATCAGAGCTCCTGTAGGAAATATACAAAACTTTAAATAAATAAATACATTATTCATATTATACTAAAAATGCTTATGTTATGTATTATATTGTGCCTGTTTGCAAAAAAAAAAACGAACAAGGAATTAAAAACCTGAAAAGATCATCTGTGAGAAGTAATGTCTGAACAGCCATTCGTTCATGCGCAACCTCAACATGCTTTGGTCCATAACATGCACGATGTGGATCCTAACGGTGTTCAAAAATATCAAATGAAACCGTAAACTAACTGTTCATTTTCAGCATTAATATACAACCAAAAACATATATTGATCGGCAATCGATGTTGTATAATGTTATCTTGTCAATCTTAGCATGTTAAACAATTATATATGTAAATTAATTTCAATGTTATATAAAAATATACTTTCTAAAAGGAATTAGATAATGATCCAACGAGATGATCAAAGATGGAACCTGACGTTTGAAAGCATGGTGTAGAAATCCTTAAGCGCTCGGACCTAGAGAGACAGAGAGAGAGAGAGAGAGAGGTTAATGACTGTTCCTAAAAGAACTGAAAAAAGCAAGTAAAGCTCTGAAAGAGAACTGAAATTGAAATGCTTATAGCAATTGGGCTTGTGGACTACCTCTTGGGCTGCTTTTGTATCTTTGATCATATTCATCACATTCGGAGCATCGAGAACTTCTCTCAAACTATGTCTGCATAAACATACAAGCAAAAGTATAAAATTTACTGCATAAAGATGAAATATTTTACAAGACATTATAGTTGCAGCAATAGATATACTTGTATCCTGAAGTCGAATGCACAAGAATGATGCGTGATTTGTTCTCAATTATGTTCCTTAGATCTCTTCTTTCTGCTTCCAACATTAAATGGCGATGAAATTGATCCTAAAGTACATATAAAAACAATAAGATACAGAATATGTTTAAAACACAGTACTTTATCACACACAAAACATCATTTTGCCACACAAATTAGTTTCAATATACAATTTAGATGTGACAATTTCCACCCATTTACTTACGAATGACGATTTAGGCTGTATTTTTCCCTTGGTTTTAAAAAGCGAGAGGCGCACAAAAGCGACGAGGTCTAAAATTGAGGCGCAAAGCGCAAAAGCGGTGGGCTTTTTGTACCCGAGGCGCAAGATGTTCATATAATTTTTTTTATATATCCCATACATATCCCATAGGCTTTTAGCTTCCTTTAACCAAAATATAGCTATAAGTAAGGCTTTTATACCATTTTAATTACATGTACAAGTCAAAAAACCCAAGGTACAACATTTTTATGCAGTAAAACGCCTAACTTACATGAGGCGCGCGCCTCAGGCCAAAAAGCCCAAAAAAACATCAAAAAATGCGCCTTTTGGTCGCTTCCTGTAATTACACAAGGCGAGAAGCAAAAAAGCCCCAGGCCCTGCGCCTTGTTGCGCCTAGGCGCGCTTTTTAAAACTAAGATTTTTCCTCAAACAGGTCTAATAAAAAAGTGTTCACAAGATGAGCAGGTCAAACAGGTTTAAGTCACCAAATGATGTTTCTAAATCAAACTAACACATTATATGTTTATGAAAAAAGATTAATAACTGGCTAAGAAAGTGTTTTTACGATCAACACGAATCGATCTTGACCCATCCATTTTTTCACTCTTTAAACACACGTCCAATTTTAAGATCACCATGTAATGATCTAGTAATATCAGCTGGAAATACCGACCTTTGTGAATCCTGGACTTGCAATAACAGCACACCGAACAACCTTGAAGTCAATATGCTTCACAAACGCCTGGAGAAATTATTAAAAAAAAAAGTTTAATGATTTCCATTTTCCACATGTGTGCATGATAGTGAAACATGCAATTACAGAAATACAATAATAAGCAGAATATGAACTCACCTGTAAAACATTCTCATAGAATTTATTCAAAGCCTGTAATCCAAATTAACATACATAAATTTAAAATCAGGCACCCGCATATGTAAAATCCATATTAAAATCAACAATAAAGATTTGAATTCAAAGAAGTTCATTTTGGAACATACTTTGTCATAACCAGCAACAGAAGGTCCATGCTTGCGAGGAATTGAGGCTTCTATCCGAGAAGGTGTAGTAGTCAAACTGATGAAAAATTGACCAATTAGCATTGTGCAACTCACATCGACAAAAAAGTATTGTTAATAATATAAGTGACTTCTTAAATGACAGCCCCTGCCCCATAACTTTTAGAGTGTTTGGATTTGCGTTTTGGAATTAGAGATCTGATTGCACCTTAAGTCTCAATAGCCTGTTTAAAGTTTGGGTATAAAAGAAACTGCTTCTGGTAACCAAATAATAAGTTTCATATCATCTAAAACGAAACTGGTAATCTAAACTCTAAAGTTAAAATAATGTTAATTATTCACCTTTTCTTTAAGCTAATGTGACACTTTTACTACATTTTTACAAACCATCTATTTTGTTCAGATAAATGTCCTTATTGGTCGTCTTACCTATTTCTTTTAAAATAATCAGATTATGTAACATACTAACATTCAAAATCTGGTTAACTGAATCTTACATCCACAAATAGATGAAGAATATGTTCTACAATTTTTGTATAATCACTATCAAAGTGCACCCTTTATAAGCACATTCAGGGTCCTTTTATATAGACATGACTTTAAATATCGATCAAAACTTGAAATATTGTAAAATCCATGATTACAGCCATAAACAACAAACCACTACGGAACTATATCCACATGAAGGAAAAAAGAGGATTAAGAAAAAATAAAACGATGTAATTGTACATTATGATTAGGTTACCTTTTACCAACAAGGAGAATATGTGCCAACCCTTCTTGCATTAGCACCACTGCCAGATCAGCACTGGCAGAAGGATCTAAATCAAGAAACAGAGAGAACCATCAGAGTGAAAAAAAAAAGTAATTATTGAGACGTTTCATGCCTGTAAAATTACCAAAATATACCTGAGGCTTGTTTAAGTGCTTCTATTGCTAGTGTATCCCATAACACCTGCAATGTAACCAGTAACCCACTTCAGCAACCACTACTAGTTATAAAATAAATAAATAAATAAAAGAAAGATGAAATTTAAGTATACCTTTCTTAACACAAAAGCCCTTTTTAATTCAAGTTCAAGTGTATGAAATTGCCCTATCTGCAAGCAAAAAAAAAAACATACTGTAACCAAATTGTTCAAGAATGTTCCTTTGGGAAGAACCGATCAAATAAATTTTTTATATCCCTACAAAGCTTCTATCATCCTGTAAGGTTTGTTAGTCATGTTTAGTTTCTTGGATTCTGTTTACTTGTATTCTTTGATCACAAAATTTGTATATGCTTGAATAAAATGGGCACCTACTTTTACATGCTCATTTTCCAGGATATTTTTCCCACGAACTCTTAGAACCGCACCTTCTTTGTCATAATCAACATTCTGCAAACAATTTCACAACATATAACAATGCAAACATGTAGCTACTGATGCTCAGACATAACTACCAAGTGTTCCACTAAAGTCATTTTGTTTATCTAAAGTCACTCAACTTTCATTAGGTGGTGTTCGAATCATGTGTAATTTTTTATTAATGTTTAAAAAAGTTACAAAAGCGATGCAAATGAAACATATATGAATATTGCTTACTATTTAGTGAATTTATTTTCTTGACTATAACCTCCTACTTCAAGTTAACCGGAAAATATCTATCGTTTATTAGTGTAACACTTAGGAGGCTTAGTTATTGTAGTACTAACAACAAACTCACCTTACCTCAACTTTGATTTCAAGTTTCAATTTCACCCGTTCTGCTTCTCTTGATCCAGAAGCTGCTTCTCTAAGAACTTTTCTACTCAGCACACAAATAAAGAAAAATATTAATAATTCCAGCACCAGAACTCTATAAGTGAAAATACAAAGTTATTAGGGCAATAAAACACAAATTAAGATGCTAAAAAAATATGTAATTAACTAATAAAGTGAGACTTATTTAGCAAAAAAAACAGAAAAATTCTAGATTCAAATCGAATTATAAAATCAAGAGCTAGATGAAATTATAAAATCATGTTGAATTGAATTGAATTGAATTACCTGATGGTAACAGCCATGACAGTATCACCTGGAACAATTAGGTTATAAGCGAGCCACAAATCATCTGCTTCATCAGGAATCATCTGTTTCCGAAACGAAACGAAAGAGAATCAATAATCGAAAGATGAATGTTATCGGTGAGGGAGATAGGATTACCTTAACGCTTCCGGGGCCGTCGGGAACGAAATCTCTCCGAACGATCTTCATGGCAACAACAATTGTGCGTTTTCGAGTTTTCTAGGTTTAAACCCTTTGCTCAGCAATTAACCTATGTGGCACAAACGATGCCCTGTTTTTTCTAAAGGGAAATTGCTATGAGCAAAATAATAGTAACTAGCCATTTTTCCCCGTGTTTTGCGACGGGAACTCATTTGGTATATGTTTGGTTCGTTACGTTACTGACACTAACTATATGAATCGAAAGAGAAAACCTTACATCGATCGAAAACAATAATAAAGAATATCAATACCGGTACCAATGTAGTTCTATTGATATCTCTTCGGTTGGTTTGCATTATGTTTATTTGTTTAAGCATTTCCATATAAACTTTATTGAAAACAACTATTGTGTCGCTATCGTATGAATCCAAACCAAAATTAACTGAATAACATTTGTGTTATGGGTCATTTTCTAAACATACATATCTTGACCAATATCCTGCTTTTTATTGTTTATTTGTGACCAGGATGCTGGACGAGGATATTGTTAACATCTTGGACGATATCCTGAGGTTGATCGAATTAATCACGTGCATGTTAAAGACTGGGACTTGCCAACGGTCAAATGGACTTCATCTCCTCAAGACTCGGGCGTATTTGTTATGGGAGAGACGTTGAACCCGAAAAACTAGGTCTACAACGTTCGACTGAGGAATATTCGCTGGATCCCGGTTATTTAGGATAGTTTGTTACATTTGTTTTACTATAAATAGATGGGGGCGGATCAGATTAAGGCACAACGAAACTTTCACACACTCTCGAACACTTTTGCTCTCTAGCTTTCAGCAGTCACTACACACAAACACTTGTAATCGAATTACATTGTAACACCTAGTTGATCCGCACCACATCCTGCACTGTATCCTGATATTTGAAGCAATAGAAGAACAAGGCAGCTGCGATTGTCAGCTCCCGAGGTTTTGTGCCGGCGATCTAGATTGATCAAGGGCTTTCCTCGTACATCACGTGTCAACCTTTACTTTTCTGCTCATTGTTTGATCATAGATACAGCTCTATATCTTGAGCCGTATCCTGAAACTGTTTTTATAACTAACTTGGTTAACATATTTTTCACACATAATTTTAGCACACTACCTCACTTAACTAATTTGATCACTAAATTGCCTCGGTAATTTTTGACCAAAACAATTTGTATCGGTAGCGATATTTATTTTTATTGTTTTTGTTTTAGATAAAATAAGATACTATCTCTACCATATCGTACCAAACTGAACATCGGTAGCGGTATATATTAATTTTTTTAGTTTTGTTGACAATTTGAACCAATCAATACCGTTCGAACAACATTGGTGTTGGTATCGATGTCTGTTTTCGGTCGATGTAAAACACGTGTTGATTTCTAAACCGAGTGCATGAATTCTACCGATATTATAACGAACCGAATCGATACCGATACAATGCCCACGATAACGTATCGTCACAATGCACGAACAAATAACTTGGAATGTTAAAAAAATATAGACACAAATTTAGAATATTTTTTAAAGTTAACGAACGTAAGTTTATATAAAAAATCAAAATGAATACTAAATAAAATACTACTAATAAAAATACGAAAACAAATACCTAAGAATGATCAATTACCATTTATTATTAAAAGATCAAATTAATAATAGATAAATTATTAAAAAAAAGTAATCACTATTCATCGGCAATTTCTATTCATATGTATAATAATTATAACTAGTCTTAAAAGAGAAATTACTATTAGCAAAATAGGGTGGAGATACAATAGGAAGTTTATTTGGCTAAGAAGGCTAGGAAGTGATCTTGACCATCCATTTAGTTAATCAATGGTTAAGATTAAATGATGGAAATTGAAGGGAAGAAAAGAGGCGCGTGAGTTTGTTTAGGGGTATTCTAGTCAATGCAAGGCAATAGTTTCTCTATCCTCCAATTCCCCTCCCCCCCCCCCCCATTTTTTAAACGTTAATAACTCTTTCATACGACATTATTTTTTTAAAAAAATTACACCAAAAAAACGAGCGTTTTTTTATCTTTAAAACGAGTATACTATTGCTATATTTTCAAAAAAAATTAAAAACACAATAGAAAAACCCTCAGTTGCGTAAAACGCAATGAAAAAAAAAACCTAAAAAATGACATTTTTCTAAATCGCAATGCACAAAAAACACAAAGAAATGTCTTATTTGTAAAACGCAATGGCCAGAAAACACAAAGAAATGTCTTATTTCTAAAACGCAATAGCCTAAAAACTCAAAAGAAAATGTACTTTCTAAAATGCAATGGACTAAAAACACATAAAAATGTGTTTTACCTAAAACGCAATGCACCAAAAACACATACAAATGTCTTATTTCTAGAACGCAATGGTCAGAAAACACTTAAAATGTCTGTTTTCTAAAACGCAATGGACTGAAACACATAAAAAAGTGTTTTACCTAAAACGCAATGCACCAAAAACACAAAAAAAATGTCTTATTTGTAAAACGCAATGGCCAGAAAACACTTAAAAATGACTCATTCTAAAACGCAATTGCCTAAAAAAAAAGAAAGTGTTCTCTGTAAAACGCAATGGACTGAAAACACCTAAAAAGTGTTTTACCTAAAACGCAATGCACAAAAAACACAGGATATCCCGCAATGCACAAAAAACACAGGGAGCTCCAGAAATTGAAGGACATGATAGATATCCAGTGTACCTGGATTGGTCCAGCCAATTCCGGAAGTATCCCAAGACAGCCACAGGATATCCCGCTTTGCGTATCCCATCTGTGATGCTGAAATCCCAAAAAGATTTCAGACTCCCAACATGAAACTGTATGACGGGACTACGGATCCTGAAGAGCATATTGCCCAGTATAGGGAAAGAATGGAGATTAACCCTATCCCTCCGGAGCTCAAGGAAGCATGCTTGTGCAAGGGTTTTGGATCTACCCTGACAGGATCAGCCTTAAAATGGCTATTAAATGTTCCTCCTCACTCAATTACTTCGTTTGCTCATTTGGTTAATTTATTTAATAGTCAGTTTTCTTGCAGCCGGAGTTTTGAGAAACTAACCAGTGATCTTTACATGATAACTCAAGGGCCTCAGGAATCCTTGAGGGATTATGTGAACAAGTTTAGTCGGGAATCCTTGGATATCCCACATCTTGATGTTGCAACAGCTGTGCAGGCTTTTAAGATGGGGTTACAAAAGGATTCTCAATTTTATCAGGATCTCGTAATGAATCCCTGCAGGAATCTCGACGAAGCTCGTAACAGGGCTTTGAGATATATCCGTTTGGAAGATGACAAGAAGATGCAAGAGAGGATGAATTCTACCTCAACCTACGAATCAACCAACAGGAAATTAGAATCCTCGTATAAGCCATATCGCTCCAAGCCATATGGCAGAAATGATAACAAGAAAGTGAATGCTGTTGAAGACGAGGATCCTGAAGAATATCCTGACTTATTTGAATACTGCTTTTCTGTTAATATACCTGGGTTAATGTATGCTATGCAGGGTTTAGGGGACAAAGCTAGGTGGCCTCGAAAGAACCAGCAGAAAACTGATTGGAAGGATAAATCCAAATGGTGTGCCTTCCATGAAGACTTCGGACATATGACCGAGGATTGCATTGCTTTAAGGAAAGAAATAAGTTACCTGTTAAGCAAAGGGTATCTGAAGGACTTGCTGGGAAGAAAGAAGAATAAAGGGCAGGATCCCGAGAAGGATCCTGAACGAGCAGCGTCACCCCCAGCAGATGCCAAGATAATTAACTTTATTTCAGGAGGATCCGACATTTGTGGGACTTCGTATTCGGCGGCTAAGAGACATGCAAAGGAAGCTAAGAGTGAAAGGGGAGACAAACCAGTCAGGATGACTACCCTCACAACTGATAAAGTGATCACTTTCGATAGTGATGACAGGGATACTGTTCAGGATCCTCACCATGATGCTTTGGTAATAACATTATATGTGGCTAACCATTTTGTACGCAGGATATTGGTGGACAATGGTAGTTCTGTCAATATAATTCAGCTGGAAATATTGAAAAGGATGAATGTATCTCCGATGGACATTACTTCGAAGTCCACTGTGCTCGTTGGTTTCAGTGGAGAAGCTAGAAATACTGTAGGGGAGATAAAGTTACCAGTATATGTTGAAGGGGTCAACTCGATACAACGCTTCTGTGTGATGGACTCCTTATCCTGCTATAACATCATACTAGGCAGGCCGTGGATCCATGACATGAAGGCTGTGCCTTCAACTTATCACCAATGCATCAAGATTCCAACCCCTTGGGGGGTCGTCAAAGTTGATAGTGATCAGCAGGAGGCAAAGGAATGCTACACATCCTCGATGAAATCCTCGACCAAGCCTAATCCAGCATAGCAATTAAAGATGCGGGCCCGGGATACCTTGGAAGCTTCGGAGCAGGATGTGAAGAAAGTTATCCTGGATCAGGATAATCCTGATATCTCGGTGCTCGTCGGAACCAGTATCCCTCGGGATATTGAAGAACAATTAACTAACTTTTTGAAGTGCAGGATGTCAACGTTTGCATGGAAGCATGAGGATATGACAGGTATATCCAAAGACATTATTACTCACAAGCTTGGAATTGACAGGTCGTTCAAGCCTGTTCAGCAAAAAAGAAGGAAGTTTGCTCCTGAGCGAAATATAATCATCCAAGAGGAAGTAAGATTGTTAAAGTCCAAAATGATCAGAGAAGTCAAGTTCCCAAGATGGTTGGCGAATGTGGTCGTAGTGCAGAAGAAAAATGGGAAATGGAGAGTCTGTGTAGATTACACAGACTTGAATAAGGCTTGTCCTAAAGACCCATTCCCCCTTCCTCATATCGATGCAATGGTGGATGCTACTGCTGGGCATGAGATGTTAACGTTCATGGACGCATCCTCAGGATTTCAGCAGATTCAAATGGAGCCTTCGGACCAGGAGGATACTGCTTTCATGACACCAACAGGTATTTATTGCTATACTGCTATGCCTTTCGGTTTGAAAAATGCAGGTGCAACATACCAGAGATTGGTGAACATGATGTTCAAAGATAAGCTGGGGGACACCATGGAGGTATATATTGACAATATGGTGGTGAAATCTAAAAAGGCTGAGGATCACCTCCAGGATATCAAGGGAGCATTCGATATCCTGGATCAGTATAACATGAAGCTGAATCCTGCTAAGTGCCATTTCGGAGTGGGGGCAGGAAAGTTTCTAGGATATATGGTGACGAAAAGGGGGATAGAGGCAAGCCCGGAGCAGATTAAAGCTATCCTGGATATAAAATCACCCTCGAATATGAAGGATGTTCAACGGTTAACAGGCCGAGTAGCAGCATTGAACAGATTTATTTCAAGGTCATCGGAAAAATGCAAGGAATTCTATGATATCCTCAAGAAGAATAAGAAGTTCGAATGGGGAGCAAAGCATGAAGCAGCCTTGCAGGATTTGAAGCGATATCTCTCGACTGCACCTCTATTGATGAAGCCTGAAAATGGTGAACCACTATCCCTATTGTTAGGGGTCATTTTCTTAACATACGTATCCTGATCAATATCCTGCCTTTGTTTGTTTATATGTGACCAGGATGCTGGAAGAGGATATTGCTAACATCTCGGGCGATATCCTGAGGCTTATTGAATTAACCACGTGCAGGTTGAAGGCTGAGACTTGCTAACGGTCAAGAGGACTTCTTCTCCTCAAGACTCGGACGAATTCATTGAGGGAGAGACGTTGAGCCCGAAAGACCAGGTCTACAACGTTCGAAGAAGGAATATTCGGTGTATCCCGCAAGTTTAGGGTAGTTTGTTATTTTATCTTTACTATAAATAGATGTGGGCGAATCAGCTTAAAACACACAATTTTTCACTAACACTCTCGTACACTTTCACTCTCTAGCTCATCGCAAACACTACACTTGTATTCAAGTTTCATTGTAACACTTAGTCGATCCGTACCACATCCTGCACTGTATCCTGATTTGTGAAGCAATAGAAGAACAAGGCAGCTGCGATTGTCAGCTCCCGAGGTTTTATGCCGGCGATCTAGATTGATCAAGGGCTTTCCTCGTACATCCCGTGTCGTTTACTTTACTTTTGCTCATTGTTTGATCATAGATACAGCTCTATATCCTGAGCCGTATCCTGAAACTGTTTTTACAATTAACTTGATTAACATATTTTCGACACTCATTTCTAGCACACTACCTCACTTAACTAATTTGATCACTTAATTACTTCGGTAATTTTTGACCAAAACAATTTGGCGCCCATCGTGGGGCAAGTGGTGCTCTCTTTACTAAAATTTTTTGTCAAATCGCTAATCGGTTTTCTATTTTCAAAACTTTTTGCCACATTGTCCATAATGGCCTCGAGATCAAACATGAGTTCCTCTACTGTGTCTGCTATGACTTCTGCTACTACCGGTTCGGTGCTTCCACCACCTCCTCCAAGGATGCCAGCCTCTACACAATCTCAAGATGTTATCCCTACTCGGAGTGTCCAGGGATCTGCTCCCGTTTTAGCTTCTAATGATGAAATTTTAACCTTATTTGGAAGTGTGCAGGAACAAATGAGGCAGCAACAGGAAACAAACCAAATGCTTTTAAGGGAAATACAACTCCTGAAGTCTGGCTCGAGCAGATCTGCTGAGGACAATGTCACTCCATTACACCCCAGAGCGTTGAACTTTAGTTCAGCTGTGTATACCGAGGATAACAGGGGGAATATCGTGCCCAGTCTTCCTCAGAATCATACTCCTGAAATACCCTCCTCAGTCAGGATGTCAACCATGAGGAGCTCAGGATATGCTTCAGGATATGGGCAAAATCCTCCAATGGGTAACGTGTCGAATAATAATAATACTCATGCTACTAACAGTGGTGGATCTTTGCAGGATACAGGTGTAACATCAGCACTTACCAGGGAACTTCAGAAGTTGAAGGACATGATATCTAGTGTACCTGGGGTGGTCCAGCCGATCCCGGAAGTGTCTCAAGACAGCCACAAGATATCTCGTTTTGCATATCCTATCTGTGATGCTGAGATCCCAAAGAGATTCCAAACTCCCAACATGAAGCTTTATGATGGGAGTACGGATCCTGAGGAGCATATTGCTCAATATAGGGAAAGAATGGAGATTAACCCTATCCCTCCGGAGCTCAAGGAAGCGTGCTTGTGCAAGGGATTTGGTTCTACTCTAACAGGATCAGCCTTAAAATGGCTGTTAAACGTTCCTCCTCACTCAATTACTTCGTTTGCTCATTTGGTTAATTTATTTAACAGTCAATTTTCTTGTAGTCGGAGTTTTGAGAAACTAACCAGTGATCTTTACAGGATAACTCAAGGGCCTCAGGAATCCTTGAGGGATTATGTGAACAAATTCAGTCGAGAATCCTTAGATATCCCACATCTTGATGTTGCAACGGCTGTGCAAGCTTTTAAGATGGGATTACAAAAGGATTCTCAGTTTTATCAGGATCTTGTAATGAATCCCTGCAGGAATCTCGATGAAGCTCGTAACAGGGCTTTGAGATATATCCGTCTGGAAGATGACAGGAAGATGCAAGAAAGGATGAACTCATCCAACACTTATGAGCCAACTAATAGGAAGTCAGAATCCTCGTTCAAGTCATATCGGCCTAAGCCGTATAGTAGAAATGAAAACAAAAGAGTGAATGCTGTCGAGGATGAGGATCCTGAAGAGTATCCTGAGTTGTCCGAATATTGCTTTTCTGTTAATATTCCTGAATTGATGTATGCTATGCAGGGTCTAGGAGACAAGGCTAGATGGCCTCGAAAGAACCAACAAAAGGCTGACTGGAAAGATAAGTCAAAATGGTGCGCTTACCACGAAGATTTCGGACATGTGACTGAGGATTGCATTGCTCTGAGGAAAGAAATAAGCTATCTTCTAAGCAAGGGATATCTGAAAGATCTCTTAGGAAAAAAGAAGAATAAGGGTCAGGATACTGAGAAGGATCCTGAGCGAGCAGCATCACCTCCCGCGGATGCCAAAATAATCAACTTCATTTCGGGAGGATCCGACATTTGTGGAACTTCGTATTCGGCCGCAAAGAGACATGCAAAGGAAGCCAAGGCCGAAAGGGGAGACAAACCTGTCAGGATGACTACCCTCACAACTGACAAAGTGATCACTTTTGATGCTGACGACAGGGATACTGTCCAAGATCCTCACCATGATGCTCTGGTAATAACGTTATATGTGGCTAACCATTTTGTACGCAGGATACTAGTTGATAATGGCAGCTCCATCAACATAATCCAACTAGAAACTCTGAAGAGAATGAATGTATCTCCAATGGATATCACTTCAAAATCTACCGTGCTTGTTGGGTTCAGTGGAGAGGCTAGGAACACAGTGGGAGAGATAAAGTTACCAGTATACGTTGAAGGAGTCAACTCGATACAACGTTTCTGTGTGATGGATTCTCTATCCTGCTATAACATCATATTGGGAAGACCGTGGATTCACGATATGAAGGCCGTGCCATCAACATATCACCAATGCGTCAAGATACCTACCCCTTGGGGAGTTGTCAAAGTTGATAGTGATCAGCAGGAGGCGAAGGAATGCTACTCATCCTCGATGAAATCCTCAACCAAACCTAGTGCAGCATAGCAATTAAAGACGCGGGCCCAGGATATCGTGGAGGATCCGGAGCAGGATGTGAAGAAAATTTTCCTAGACCAGGATAATCCCGATATTTCGGTGCTCGTGGGAACCAATATCCCTCAGGATATTGAAGAGCAATTAATTAACTTTTTAAAATGCAGGATGTCAACGTTTGCATGGAAGCATGAGGATATGACAGGCATATCCAAAGATATTATCACTCACAAGCTTGGAATTGATAAATCATTAAAGCCTGTGCAACAAAAAAGAAGGAAGTTTGCTCCTGAGCGGAACACGATTATCCAGGAGGAAGTTGAAAGATGATTAAAGTCCAGAATGATCAGAGAGGTTAAGTTCCCAAGGTGGCTAGCAAACGTGGTTGTAGTACAGAAGAAGAATGGGAAATGGAGAGTTTGTGTAGACTACACAGATTTGAACAAAGCTTGTCCTAAAGACCCATTTCCTCTTCCCCATATTGATGCAATGGTAGATGCCACTGCCGGGCATGAAATGCTGACCTTCATGGACGCATCCTCAGGATTTCAACAGATCCAAATGGAGCCTTCTGACCAGGAGGATACCGCCTTCATGACACCAACAGGTATTTATTGTTATACAGCTATGCCTTTTGGTTTGAAAAATGCAGGTGCAACATACCAAAGATTGGTAAACATGATGTTCAAAGACAAACTGGGGGACACCATGGAGGTATACATTGATGATATGGTGGTGAAATCTAAAAAGGCCGAGGATCACCTCCAGGATATCAAGGGAGCATTTGATATCCTGGATCAATACAACATGAAGCT
Source organism: Helianthus tuberosus (assembly GCA_030545235.1). NCBI lineage: Eukaryota > Viridiplantae > Streptophyta > Magnoliopsida > Asterales > Asteraceae > Helianthus > Helianthus tuberosus. The sequence continues at coordinate 93,174,248 of CM060394.1, read as the reverse complement.
GAATCCTGCTAAATGCCATTTCGGAGTGGGGGCAGGAAAGTTTCTTGGATATATGGTGACAAAGAGGGGGATAGAAGCGAGCCCAGAGCAGATCAAAGCTATCCTGGATATAAAATCACCCTCAAACATGAAGGACGTACAAAGATTAACAGGCCGAGTAGCAGCTTTAAACAGGTTTATCTCAAGATCCTCAGAGAAATGCAAAGACTTCTATGATATCCTGAAGAAGAACAAAAGATTCGAATGGGGAGAAAAGCATGAAGCAGCCCTGCAGGATTTGAAACGATATCTCTCAACCGCACCTCTATTGATGAAGCCTGAAAATGGTGAACCACTATCCCTATACCTTGCTGTATCAGGGAATGCTGTAAGTGTCGTTCTTATAAAAGACCATGAAGGTCAGGAATATCCTGTTTATTATGTTAGTAAAAGTTTGCTAGATGCTGAAACTAGGTATTCTCATTTAGAAAAATTGATACTAGCATTAGTCATGGCATCAACGAAACTTAGGCATTATTTCGAGACATATAGGATACATGTTAAAACGAATTATCCTGTCAAAAATGTGCTTAGGAAACCAGAGATGTCAGGCAGAATGGCCAAGTGGTCAGTAAAGTTGAGTGCTTATGATTTGGTATACGAACCTAGAAATGCCATAAAATCTCAGGCTTTAGCTGACTTTGTGGCTGACTTTAGTAGTGACATTCAGGACGAGGTAGACCTAGAAGTTCAGCAGTTAGGAGAATCCTCAGGATCCTGGACATTATATACTGATGGTGCATCTAATGTAAGAGGAGTAGGATTAGGAATACTACTTGTTATGGGTGAAATTCTGAGCCCATATCCTGACAATATATCTTGATTTATTGTTGGCTGTTTATGATCAGGATACCGGACCAGGATATTGGTAACATCCTGGGGCAGTATCGATCAGGATATCAGACCAGGATATTGGTAACATCCTGATGCAGTATCCTGGCAGTTATTAACGATTTTCTTTTGTAGCAAGGTACCAACGTTAAAAGACTTGATCTACCTGAAGATTCGCTCAAGGTGGTTGAAAAATGGACGTTGATGGTGGAAGAATGGGTCTTGTAACGGTCAGAAAGGCATATTCCGCGAGAATATCGGATGTTGGTTAATGTTGTTGACATTGTATGTGACAACTCGAAATTCCGACATCCTTTATTTGCATTTAATGCACGTTGACTTTGACTTGTTTGACTGGTTTGACTTATAACTGTACACTGATTGTAATTTGAGATGATTGTTGGATATGCTACGTGCTGATATGATAATACTTATTGTGATGGTTGCATGAATATGTGTTTAATGATTTAATGGGAACCTGTTGTAAACACTCAGACTATTAAGCCCTATGTAAACTCGACGAAACACATGTGCCATTCGTCATATACCACCCGACGAAACAGGTGTTTCGCCATCAACATCTCGACGAATCAAATGTGATTCGCCGGCCCGTCAGTTTCGCCAAGCCCAGTAAGGGCCCAAAACACTTAGACGCGTATAAGTTATACGGAACCGCTCAATTCGTCATTTTAGCAAAACAGAAAGACCCTAGAGCTCCCACTGCCTGGCGACGGCAGATTAGAGTTCTCGAAGCCTCGTTAAGAGATTAAACCTTCGTACTATCGACCTCGGTTAGTCATATGTTTGTTTAATCGATTTCATGACTCTTGATTTCTGAATACACATTAGTATCTTGATAGGGATCGATGATATGATGTTGTATGTTAATCTATATGTTGTACACATAAACTAGGGTTCATGCTAGACAATGATTCTTGGATGATTGAGTTACGATGATTCTGTGCTGAATGATTACTGTATGTTTGAGGATTTGCTGTTTTACGGCTGTTAGGGTTTTTTTTGGGGATGTTTCTGCAACTGATGTTCGACGTAACTGAACTGTTCGACGAAACAGAACTCTCGGCGAAACAGAATGTGTTTCGCCAAGGACAATCGACGAATTAGAATTCTGATTCGCCAACTAAGACCACGACGAAACAGAACTTGTTTCGCCAAATGTGTGTTTCGCCAACTTATGTGTTTCGTCAATATCTGTGTTTCGCCAACATGTGTGTTTCGCCGAATAGCTGATCTGTGCAGGAACTTGGGTTAATTCTGTTAAGCATTAACTGGAATATTTAACTGCTGTTAAGTGTAACCATCTTGTATATGATTGTGATTACGTGCTACATGTTTATACGTGAACAAATTGAACACAAACTGATTTCACATACGTGCCTACTTTAGGACGCGATTGATTACTTGTGAGCATACACTTAGCATACCGAGCAAACCAAGGTGAGTTCACACCCTTACTAAGGCATGGGATTCCCAGGGTTTGGGGAATGGGATGGAAGGAATAAGGTTGAATAGATTCGTACATACACTGATACTAGACTACCATACCATTGTCCTCGGTTGTGAAGGATACTCACGTAAAACCTACGTGAACTTATACTCAATACTATCCTCGGTTGTGAAGGATACTCACGTAAAACCTACGTGAACTTATACTCAATACTATCCTCGGTTGTGAAGGATACTCACGTAAAACCTACGTGAACTTATACTCAATACTATCCTCGGTTGTGAAGGATACTCACGTAAAACCTACGTGAACTTATACTCAATACTATCCTCGGTTGTGAAGGATACTCACGTAAAACCTACGTGAACTTATACTCAATACTGTCCTCGGTTGTGAAGGACACTTACGTAAAGCCTACGTAAACTATGTACGTACTACTGTTCTCGGTTGTGAAGAACACTTATGGTTACAAATAGTCTAGTGTATATGCAACATGGGAAGCCCCCACTAATAGAACATACGATCGGCCTAGTAGCGCCACATGTTACGAAACAAACTTACTATTACGAACTTATTTACTGTGAACTCGCTCAACTAGTTGTTGATTCTCTGTTACATGCCTTGCAGGACCTTAGGTACATATGGAGCTTGCACAGGAAGGAGCAGGTCGTTGTGGGATACGGATCGTAGACGATATTTGAACTTATAACTTATTTTGGGTTTTCATTATTATGCTTCCGCTACTTAAACAATGTTTGGTTATGAACATCAGTCATGTCAAGATGAATTACCTTTTCCTACTTTTACACTTAAATACTATGTTTGATATGATTGGTGGCTTGATCCTGGTCATGTCACGCCTCCAAGCGGTGGTACTCCGCGGGTGGATTTTGGGGGTGTGACAGATTGGTATCAGAGCCATTGGTTATAGAGAACTCGGTTTTAATAAGGGGAAAACGATTTTTGTTAAAACCAGACTATAACCAGAACAGTGCTCTCAACGATCCACAACGACGCTTCGCTCCACGTGCAAGGCTCAACATCATAGGTACTACTATTCATGTTACCTTACCTACTTGCTAGAATTACATAGAACTTTGCTCGCGGTATGCCTAGATTACAGAACTTACTATACGTTATTGCTTGAGAATACTTGTGTGCTCACTCTCTTCGCACTATTTGCGAACCTCTCACCCACATGTTCTCCCTGATGTCAAGATCATGTGTGGACGCGCTAACCTAACTCAAGCCCAGTTGGCGGCTTCGATCACTGAACAAGTTACTGCAGCACTCGCAGCTGCCCAAGCAGGAGGTGTAACCTGCCATCACCACTTACTCTAGGATCTTTAGATCCTACTCTCGTAACTCAACACTTGTGCTTAATTTTGATTACTCTTACGCACACGACAAGTCAACACGCTCAGCCACCTGTGTGCACATACAAGACTTTTATGGACTGTCGTCCTACTACTTTCAGCGACACTGAAGGAGCTGTTGGACTCCTCCATTAGTTCGAGGAACTCGAATCGGTCTTCGAGTGTGTGAATGACCCGAGGCTCGTAAGGTGAAATATGCCACTGATATTCTCGAAGGCACTGCGCAAACTTGGTGGAGCGCGCAAGTTACGACACTGGGGCTGGCGGCTGCTAATGCCACCCCATGGAATGATTTTAAGGAACCTATCAAACGTGAATACAGTAGTTATGATGCCATCCACAAGTTGGAAGTGGAGTTCTTTAACATGAAGATGACGGGATCAGAGATAGAAGCGTGCAAGATTACGATCCAACAAACTGGCAATTTTGTGTCCAACTATGGTGGATCCTCCCATAAAGAGCTTTGAGCTGTACCTCAAAGGCTTAGTACCAGAAATTCAAAGTCATGTGACGACTGCTAATCTTGCTACTATTCAAGATGTTACTCATCTTGCTCATCGTCTCACAGACCAGGCAGTGGAACAGAACAAGCTGTCTAGACGTATTGGTGCTACTGCTACTACTTCTGCTATTCCCAGTGACAATAAATGAAAGTGGGATGGAACCTCTAGCAAGGGTTCGACTACGATTCTGTCCCAGGCACAGCAGTGAAAGGTCGATGACAACTAAAGTCCTGATCAGCAACATTTAGTATTCAAGGGCAGGGTGGATACAAGGGAAACCACCCTAAGCGCAAACGATGTAACCTGCACCACAGCGGGCAGGGCAAACGCAATCATTGTCAATAATGCAACAAACTTGGTCATGGAACCAAAGATGGTAGAAACTCATGTCCTGCAAACCAGAACCAACAACAACAGATACAAGATCTATAGAATCGGCAGCAACAGCAGGGTAACAAGGGATGTTATCAGTGTGGTGCTGAAAGTCACTTCAAGAGACACTGCCCACGGTTGAACCAGAACCAGAATTAGAACCACAACCAAGGAAACGGGAACTAGGGAAGACAACAACGGGGGTAATAACGACGACAATGGTGCCAGGGGTCGAGTGTTCGTGATTGGTCAGGGTGATACTAGGAATGACCCCAAAGTTGTGATGGTTTCGACATCGACATTGGTATGGATTGGTTACCTCAACACCGAGCAGAGACTCTTTGCAAAGGAAAGATCATTCGTATTCCCCGTTCTGGTAAAGAACCTCTCGAAGTTCAAGGCGACAAGAGTGGTGTCGTGAGTGGCATCATTTCTTTCTTGAAGGCTCAGAAGTGTTTACGAAAGGGCCACGCAGCTGTTTTAGCACTCGCTACGAATACATCGAAGAAAGAGAAAAAGATTGAGGATATTCCTGTAGTACGCGATTTTTCCTCAAGTGTTTCCTGAAGAGTTACCTGGGTTACCGCCTCATCGTCAGGTCGAATTTCAGATCGAGCTAGCTCCAGGAGCAGCACCTATAGCTCGCGCACCGTATCGCTTAGCTCCAAATGAACTGGAAGAACTGTCTAAGCCATTGCAAGAACTCTTGGAAAAGGGTTTCATACGTCCTAACTCTTCGCCCTGGGGAGCTTCAGTAGTATTTGTGAAGAAGAAAGACGGCACTTTCCGCATGTGCATAGATTACCGCGAACTAAACAAGGTGACCGTGAAGAATCGCTATCCACTCCCACGCATCGACGACTTATTCGACCAGTTACAAGGGTCGAGCTATTACTCAAAGATTGATCTAAGGTCAGGTTACCATCAACTGAGAGTCCGGGATGAGGACGTCTCTAAAACAGCATTCAGAACTCGCTACGGTCATTATGAGTTTTTGGTCATGCCATTCGGGCTAACGAACGCGCCTGCGGTTTTCATGGATCTTATGAACAGGGTGTGCAAACCTTATCTTGACAAGTTTGTTATTGTTTTTATTGATGACATCCTAATTTATTCGAAGAATCGGGAGGAACACGAACAGCATTTACGACTTATTTTGGAACTCCTTCGAACGGAACAACTGTACGCTAAGTTTTCAAAATGCGACTTCTGGCTTCGTGAAGTCCACTTTCTAGGCCACGTGGTAAACAAGGATGGGATACATGTTGATCCATCCAAGGTAGATTCGATCAAGAACTGGCCTGCACCTCGCACACCGACAGAAATACGCCAATTCTTGGGATTGGCGGGTTATTACAGACGGTTTATCAAAGACTTCTCAAAGATTGCACAGCCGCTCACAGTACTGACACAGAAAGGTGTTGTTTACCGTTGGGGTAATACACAGGAAACAGCGTTTCAGCACTTAAAGGATAGACTTTGTAGCGCACCTATCCTCTCATTGCCTGAAGGCACGGACGATTTTGTAGTTTACTGCGACGCATCCATCCAAGGTCTTGGATGTATGTTGATGCAACGGGATAAAGTTATTGCTTATGCTTCGCGCCAACTTAAGATTCACGAACGGAATTACACTACACACGATTTAGAACTGGGAGCGGTTGTTTTTGCACTTAAGATATGGCGACACTACTTGTACGGTACCAAATGTGCTATCTACACTGACCACAGAAGCCTCGAACATATATTCAAACAGAAGGAACTGAATATGCGACAGCGACGATGGGTCGAACTGTTGAATGACTATGAATGCTCAATCAGGTACCACCCAGGCAAAGCCAATGTTGTGGCTGACGCCCTCAGTCGAAAGGACACCGCGCCTAAGCGCGTGCGAGCTTTACAACTCACTATACAGTTTAGTCTACCTTCTCAGATACGAAATGCCCAGGTAGAAGCATTGAAACCAGGCAACGTCAAGGCTGAAGCCCTACGCGGCTCAAGGCAACGCTTAGAACAGAAGGAAGATGGTGCTTACTACGTCACAGGACGCATCTGGATCCCACACTATGATGACTTACGCGAGCTGGTAATGGATGAAGCTCATAAGTCTCGCTACTCGGTACATCCAGGTTCGGATAAAATGTACCACGATATCAAAACTATATACTGGTGGCCTAGCATGAAGGCCCACATAGCCACATACGTTAGCAAATGCTTGACTTGTGCGAGAGTCAAGGCAGAATATCAGAAACCGTCAGGTCCACTTCAACAACCTGAGATACCTCAATGGAAATGGGAACAAATTTCCATGGATTTTGTTACTGGCTTACCTAGATCTCAGCGCGGAGACGATACTATTTGGGTGATCGTGGATCGACTCACAAAGTCTGCACACTTCCTGGCTACCAAAGAAACAGACATCTACTTGAAAGAAGTGGTCTCAAGGCACGGGGTGCCAACCTCTATTATCTCTGATCGGGACGCACGATTTACTTCAGAACTATGGCAAGCGATGCACAAATCTTTTAGCTCTCGTTTAGACATGAGCACAGCTTACCACCCTCAGACGGATGGGCAGTCTGAGCGCACCATTCCAACTCTAGAAGACATGCTTCGAGCATGCGAAATCGACTTTGGCAATGGTTGGGAAAAACATCTGCCACTTGTGGAATTTTCATACAACAACAGCTACCACACCAGCATTAAAGCTGAACCATTCGAGGCATTGTACGGGCGTAAGTGCCGGTCACCTCTCTGTTGGGCAGAGGTGGGAGATATTCAGATCACGGGTCCAGAAATGGTAGTCGATACTACAGAAAAGATTGCACAAATACGACAACGCATGGCGGCAGCTCGCGACCGCCAGAAAGCATACGCAGATAAAGACAGAAAACTACTCGAATTCCAAGTTGGGGATCGAGCGCTACTCAAAGTTTCACCCTGGAAGAGTGTTGTTCGTTTTGACAAACGCGGCAAACTTAATCCACGATACGTCGGACCTTTAGAAGTTATTGAGAAGATAGGCAGGGTAGCCTACCGATTGAACTTACCAGCTGAACTCAGTGCAGTTCACAACGTTTTTCACGTGTCGAATCTGAAGAAGTGTCTGTCAGATGAGACCCACATAGTTCCTTTTAAGGAACTCACTATCGACGAGCGGTTGCAGTTCGTCGAGGAACCAGTTGAGATCACGGACCAGGATGTTAAGGTCCTCAAGAACACGAGAATCCCTCTTGTACGAGTTCGTTGGAACTCCCGCCGCGGCCCAGAGTTCACCTGGGAGCGTGAAGATCATATGGAACTCAAATATCCCCAGTTATTCGGAACCAATGCAACTACCACTGAGGCTGAAGCTATCAATACAGAATTTCGAGACGAAATTCCAAATCAACGGGGGGATAATGTGACACCCCAAGAAAACCAGTAATCTTCGCATACATGCTCGGGGAGCCGCGATACGAAACAGGTAAACAACGTCACACTATTAGCTTCCTCAGTAACCGCATGCTAAATTTCGGGACGAAATTTCTTTCAAGTTGGGGATAATGTGACAACTCGAAATTCCGACATCCTTTATTTGCATTTAATGCACGTTGACTTTGACTTGTTTGACTGGTTTGACTTATAACTGTACACTGATTGTAATTTGAGATGATTGTTGGATATGCTACGTGCTGATATGATAATACTTATTGTGATGGTTGCATGAATATGTGTTTAATGATTTAATGGGAACCTGTTGTAAACACTCAGACTATTAAGCCCTATGTAAACTCGACGAAACACATGTGCCATTCGTCATATACCACCCGACGAAACAGGTGTTTCGCCATCAACATCTCGACGAATCAAATGTGATTCGCCGGCCCGTCAGTTTCGCCAAGCCCAGTAAGGGCCCAAAACACTTAGACGCGTATAAGTTATACGGAACCGCTCAATTCGTCATTTTAGCAAAACAGAAAGACCCTAGAGCTCCCACTGCCTGGCGACGGCAGATTAGAGTTCTCGAAGCCTCGTTAAGAGATTAAACCTTCGTACTATCGACCTCGGTTAGTCATATGTTTGTTTAATCGATTTCATGACTCTTGATTTCTGAATACACATTAGTATCTTGATAGGGATCGATGATATGATGTATGTTAATCTATATGTTGTACACATAAACTAGGGTTCATGCTAGACAATGATTCTTGGATGATTGAGTTACGATGATTCTGTGCTGAATGATTACTGTATGTTTGAGGATTTGCTGTTTTACGGCTGTTAGGGTTTTTTTTTGGGATGTTTCTGCAACTGATGTTCGACGTAACTGAACTGTTCGACGAAACAGAACTCTCGGCGAAACAGAATGTGTTTCGCCAAGGACAATCGACGAATTAGAATTCTGATTCGCCAACTAAGACCACGACGAAACAGAACTTGTTTCGCCAAATGTGTGTTTCGCCAACTTATGTGTTTCGTCAATATCTGTGTTTCGCCAACATGTGTGTTTCGCCGAATAGCTGATCTGTGCAGGAACTTGGGTTAATTCTGTTAAGCATTAACTGGAATATTTAACTGCTGTTAAGTGTAACCATCTTGTATATGATTGTGATTACGTGCTACATGTTTATACGTGAACAAATTGAACACAAACTGATTTCACATACGTGCCTACTTTAGGACGCGATTGATTACTTGTGAGCATACACTTAGCATACCGAGCAAACCAAGGTGAGTTCACACCCTTACTAAGGCATGGGATTCCCAGGGTTTGGGGAATGGGATGGAAGGAATAAGGTTGAATAGATTCGTACATACACTGATACTAGACTACCATACCATTGTCCTCGGTTGTGAAGGATACTCACGTAAAACCTACGTGAACTTATACTCAATACTATCCTCGGTTGTGAAGGATACTCACGTAAAACCTACGTGAACTTATACTCAATACTATCCTCGGTTGTGAAGGATACTCACGTAAAACCTACGTGAACTTATACTCAATACTATCCTCGGTTGTGAAGGATACTCACGTAAAACCTACGTGAACTTATACTCAATACTATCCTCGGTTGTGAAGGATACTCACGTAAAACCTACGTGAACTTATACTCAATACTGTCCTCGGTTGTGAAGGACACTTACGTAAAGCCTACGTAAACTATGTACGTACTACTGTTCTCGGCTGTGAAGAACACTTATGGTTACAAATAGTCTAGTGTATATGCAACATGGGAAGCCCCCACTAATAGAACATACGATCGGCCTAGTAGCGCCACATGTTACGAAACAAACTTACTATTACGAACTTATTTACTGTGAACTCGCTCAACTAGTTGTTGATTCTCTGTTACATGCCTTGCAGGACCTTAGGTACATATGGAGCTTGCACAGGAAGGAGCAGGTCGTTGTGGGATACGGATCGTAGACGATATTTGAACTTATAACTTATTTTGGGTTTTCATTATTATGCTTCCGCTACTTAAACAATGTTTGGTTATGAACATCAGTCATGTCAAGATGAATTACCTTTTCCTACTTTTACACTTAAATACTATGTTTGATATGATTGGTGGCTTGATCCTGGTCATGTCACGCCTCCAAGCGGTGGTACTCCGCGGGTGGATTTTGGGGGTGTGACATTGTAACGGTTATATGAGCTGAAGACCCGGTTTTGTAGTCAATAAGCACGTGGAAAACGAGTAGAAGCAGCCTCCAACGTTCAGAATGGAATATTCCCAGCATCTCGGAATAATAGGAGAGTTAGTTTGTTATCTGTAACTATAAATAGGAGGCCAGATCAATAGGAACACACACTTCACTCTCTACACTCGAACTCACACTTCTTTTTTCTTTCTATTACGCACAAATACTCAACACTTTCAATCGTTGTACCACTTAGCATTGATCTGAGCCATATCCTGCACTGTATCCTGTTATTCAAGCAATAAGAAGAACAAGGCAGCCGACGATTGTCAGCTCCCGAGGTTTTATGCCGGAGATCTAGATTGATCAAGGGCTTTCCTCGTATATCTCGTGTCAACCTTTACTTTTTTGCTCATTGTTTGATCATAGATACAGCTCTATATCCTGAGCCGTATCCTGAAACTGTTTTCATATCTAATTTTGTTAACACATTCTTCACACATAATTTTAGCACACTACCTCACTTAACTAATATGATCACTTAATTGCTTCGGTAATTTTTGACCAAAACAATTTGGCGCCCACCGTGGGGCAAGTGGTGCTCTCTTTACTAAAATTTTTTGTGAAATCGTTAATCGGTTTTTTGTTTTCAAAACTTTTTGCCACATCATTTACAATGGCCTCTAGATCAAACATGAGCTCTTCCACCGTGTCGGCTACAACTTCCGCAACTATTGGCTCGGTGCTTCCACCACCCCCTCCAAGGATTCCAGCTTCTTCATTTACTCAAGATGTTATCCCTACTCGGAGTGTTCAGGAATCTGCTCCCATTTTAGTTTCTAATGATGAAATTCTAACCTTGTTTGGAAGTGTGCAGGAACAAATGAGGCAGCAACAGGAAACAAACCAAATGCTGTTGAAGGAAATACAACTCCTGAAGTCTGGCTCGAGCAGATCTGCTGAGGATATCGTCACTCCCTTACAACCCAGAACTTTGAACTTCAGTTCGGTTGTGTATACTGAAGATAATAGGGGAAATATTGTGCCTAACCATTCCCAGAATCATACTCCTGAAATACCCTCCTCGATCAGGATGTCAACTGTGAGGAGCTCAGGATATGCTTCAGGATATGGCCAGAATCCTCAGACGGGTAACATGTCAAATAATAATATTCATGCTACTAATAATGGTGGATCTTTGTAGGATGCAGGTATGACGTCAACATTTACTAGGGAGCTTCAGAAATTGAAGGACATGATATCTAGTGTACATGGAGTGGTCCAGCCAATTCCGGAAGTGTCCCAAGACAACCACAGGATATGTCGTTTCGCACATCCTATCTGTGATGCTGAGATCCCGAAGAGATTTCAAACCCCTAACATGAGGCTGTGTGATGGGACGACGGATCCTGAGGAGCATATTGCCCAGTATAGGGAGACTCTACAGCCCGGGATGCTGAACTTTAGTTCAGCAACATTTACCGAGGATAATCAAGGCAACATGATACCAAGTCAGTCCCGGAGCGACATGCTGGAGATACCATCGTCCGCCAGGATATCGACCGTGAGGGATCCGGGATAAGATCAAGGATATGGTCCAGGATATGGCCCAGGATATGGCAAAAGTCAACAGGCTGGTAACATGTTTGCCAATATCAGTATCCCTGCTACTAATAATTAAGATTCTTTGCAGGATATAGGTGTAACACCAGCATTGACCAGGGAACTTCAAAAATTGAAGGATATGATATCAAGCGTTCCTAGAGTAGTGCAGCCTATACCGGAAGTATCTCAGGATAGTCACAGGATATCCTGATTTGCTCATCCAATTTGTGATGCTGAAATTCCAAAATGATTCCAGACTCCCAGCATGAAGTTGTATGATAGGATGACAGATCCTGAGGAGCATATTGCCCAAAATAGGGATAGTATGGAAATAAATCCAATCCTACCAGAACTTAAGAAAGCATGCTTATACAAAGGCTTCGGTTCAACTTTAACAGGATCGGCCTTAAAATGGCTTTTAAATGTTCCACCTTATTCAATTACATCATTTTCTCATTTAGTTAATTTCTTTACCAGTCAATTTTCTTGTAGCAAGGGCTTTGAGATACTAACAAGTGATCTTTACAGGATAACACAAGGATCACAAAAATCCCTAAGGGATTATGTTAACAAATTTAGTAGAGAATCCCTGGATATCCCGAACCTTGATATTGCTACGGCAGTACAAGCGTTCAAAATGGGGTTACGGAAGGATTGTCAATTTTATCAGGATCTTGTAATGAATCCTTGCAGGAATTTAGATGAAGCTCGGAATAGGGCCTTGAGATACATAAGGCTTGAAGATGATAAGAAAATGCATGAGAGGATGAACACATCTTCAACATATGAATTGACGAATAGGAAGTCGGAATCTTCCTACAAACAGTACTGTTCAAAGCCATATGCTAAGAACGATAATAAGAAAGTGAATGCTGTTGAAGACGAGGATCCCGAAGAATATCCTGAAATCCCAGAGTATTGTTTTTCTGTAAATGTTCCTGAGTTAATGTATGCTATGCAGGGACTGGGGGACAAAGCTAGGTGGCCGAAAAAGAATCCAAGGAATACAGGTTGGAAGGATAAATCTAAATGATGTGCCTTCCATGAAGACTTCGGGCATATAACAGATGATTCCATTGCCCTGAAGAAAGAAATAAGCTATCTGCTGAGCAAAGGATATCTGAAGGATCTCCTGGGAAGAAAGAAGAATAAGGGTCAGGATACTGGGAAGGATCCTGAACGAGCAGCATCACCTCCTGCAGATACCAAGATAATTAACTTTATTTCAGGAGGATCCGATATCTGTGGGACCTCTTATTCTGCAGCAAAAAAGACATGCAAAAGAGGCTAAGGCAGAAAGGGGAGATAAGCCAACCAGGATGTCAACCCTTACAACTGATAAAGTGATCACGTTCGACAGTGATGACAGGGATACTGTCCAGGATCCTCACCATGATGCTTTGGTAATAACTTTATATGTTGCTAATGATTTTGTGCGCAGGATACTGGTGGATAATGGCAGCTCCGTCAACATAATTCAGCTGGAAACACTGAGGAGGATAAATGTATCCCCGATGGATATTACTTCGAAATCCACTATGCTTATTGGGTTCAGTGGAGAAGCCAGGAGTACCGTGGGAGAAATAAAGTTGCATGTGTATGTTGAAGGGGTCAACTCAATGCAACGCTTCTGTGTCATGGACTCCTTATCCCGCTACAATATTATATTGGGTAGGCCATGGATCCATGACATGAAAGCTGTGCCATCGACTTATCATCAGTGCATCAAGATCCCTACCCCTTGGGGGGTTGTCAAAGTTGATAGTGATCAGCAGGAGGCGAAGGAGTGTTACTCATCCTCGATGAAATCCTCAACCAAGCCCAATGCAGCATAGCAATTAAAGATACGAGCCCAGGATATCACGGAGTGTTCAGAGCAGGATGTTGAGAAAATTATCCTGGACCAGGATAATCCAGATATCTTGGTGGAACCAATATCCCTCAGAATATTGAGGAACAACTTACTAACTTTTTGAAATGCAGGATATCCACGTTTGCTTGAAAACACGAAGACATGACAGGATTCCAGCATATCCAAATGGAACCTTCAGGCCAGGAGGATGCTGCTTTCATGACACCAACAGGTATTTATTGTTATACTGCTATGCCTTTTTGGTTTAAAAAATGCAGGTGCAACATACCAGAGATCAGTAAACACGATGTTCAAAGATAAGCTGGGGGACACCATGGAGGTATATATTGACGATATGGTGGTAAAATCTAAGAAGGCTGAGGATCACCTCCAGGATATCAAGGGAGCATTTGATATCCTGGATCAGTATAACATGAAGCTGAGTCCTGCCAAATGCCATTTTGGAATGGGGACAGAAAAGTTTCTAGGATATATGGTGACTAAAAGAGGGATAGAAGCAAGCCCAGAACAGATCAAAGCCATCTTGGACGTCAAATCACCTTCCAACATGAAAGATATACAAAGATTGATAGGCCGAGTGGCAGCATTGAACATATTCATCTCAAGATCCTCCGAGAAATGCAAAGAATTTTATGATATCCTGAAGAAAAACAAGAAGTTCGAATGGGGAGAGAAGCATGAAGCAACCCTGCAGGATTTGAAGCAGTATCTTTCGACTGCACCTCTATTGATGAAGCTTGAGAATGGTGAACCACTGTCCCTATACCTCGCAGTATCGGGGAACGCTGTAAGTGTCGTCCTTATAAAGGATCATGAAGGTCAGCAATATCCTGTCTATTATGTTAGCAAAAGTTTATTAGATGCTGAAACTAGATATTCTCATTAGCCTTAGTGATGGCATCGACAAAGCTTAGACATTACTTTGAAACACATAGGATTCATGTTAAAACCAATTATCCTGTTAAAAATGTGCTTAGGAAACCTGAGATGTCGGGTAGAATGGCTAAATGATCAGTAAACTTAAGTGCATATGATCTAATATATGAACCTAGAAATGCCATAAAATCACAGGCTCTAGCTGACTTTGTGGCTGATTTCAGTAGTGACATTCAGGATGAGGTAGATCTAGAAGTACAACAATTAGGAGAATCCTCAGGATCCTGGACATTATATACTTATGGTGCATCTAATGTGAGAGGTGTAGGATTAGGTATACTACTAAAATCGCCACAGGGGGACATACTACCCCAGGCTATTAAATGTGAATTTTTTTTGCTACCAATAATGAAGCTGAGTATGAAGCTCTGATAGCAGGATTAGAATTGGCTAGAAATATGAATATTAGATGTTTACAAGTGTATGTTGATTCCCTGTTGATTACTAACCACTTCAATGGATCTTATGCAGTAAAAGGTGAAAGGTTAACTGAATATCTTGAAATTGTTGAAAAATTAGCAGGATATTTCGAAATTTTTACACTTGAACAGGTACCAAGAGAAAAGAATGCTGGAGCTGATGCTCTAGCAAACTTAGGATCTATTGTCAGGATACCATAGGGAACTCAGATACCAATAGTGCACATCTTGTATCCTGCAATAGAACATTTTAAATCTCAAGATAAAGAAGTAGCATGTATCCAGGATCCTGGTGATGGATATCCTGAGAAGGATCCTGAATCCTGGATGAATCAAATTGTGAAGTATCTTCAAGAAGGAGATATCCCAAAGAAAGCAAATCCTAAGACTTTTAGGATGAAGGTATCTCGTTTTACTATTATAAATAATATTTTGTATAAGAAATCCCTTGCAGGTCCGTACCTAATGTGCTTGGAAGATCCTGAAACCAAGGAAGTACTTCAGGATATACACGAAGGAGACTGTGGCAACCATACTGGGGGCAGATCTCTGTTCTCGAAGGTGTTGAGAACAGGATATTACTGGACGACCATGAGAAAGGATGATGCAGAATATGCTCGAAGATGTGATGCATGTCAAAGACACGGCAACATCCTGCATCAGCCGGGGGAACCATTATATCCTATCGTATCCCCTTGGCTGTTTATAAAATGGGGTATGGATATAGTGGGAAAGCTTCCAAAGGCTCCAGGAGGAAAGGTTTTCATGTTAGCAATGACGGAATATTTCTCCAAGTGGATTGAGGCAGAAGCGTTTGTTCAAGTTAGGGACCAAGAAGTAGTATCTTTCATAAAGAGGAATATCCTGACCAGATTCGGAATACCAGTTGAAATTATTTGCGACAATGGATCTCAGTTTATAAGCAAAAGGACTACTGACTTTTGCAAGAGTTGGGGAGTCAAAATGATCACGTCTACTCCGGTACATCCTCAAGCAAATGGACAAGCTGAATCCTCAAACAAGATAATTGTCAATAACTTGAAGAAGAGATTAGGGGCCAAGAAAGGAAGATGGACAGAAGAACTACCCTTTGTTTTGTGGGCTGATAGAACAACGGTAAAGAATGCAACTGGCCAAACCCCGTTTTCCTTAGTATTTGGAGCAGAAGCAGTGATTCCAACGGAAATGGTGATACCTACCGCGAGATCTATCCTCCGATATCCTGAGCAGAATTCTGAAGCTTTATGTCAGGATTTAGACACTATAGATGAAGCAAGAGATGCAGCAAGGTTGAGGATGGCAGCATATCAACAAAGGATATCCAGAGCATATAACAAGAATATAAAGACGAGAAAGTTCCAAGTCGGAGATTGGGTATTGAGAAAGGCTTTTGAGAATACTACTAACCCTGCTGATGGAAAGTTAGCTCCAAAGTGGGAAGGACCTTATGAGATTGAATCAGAATCAGGGAAAGGAGCATACCGACTCAAGAATATGGAGGGGATATACTACCAAGATCCTGGAATGCTATACATCTCAAAGCCTATTTCAAGTGAGTTTAGAATTTAATTTCTAACTCAGAATGGTATGAATTCTATCTCTTTCAATATATTTGATATTATTTATTCTTTTGAACCCAATACTGACTTAAGCATCGGAGGAGTGTTAGCCAGGCTAACACCCACCTTAGTTTATAGTTGTTTTGCAGAATATGCTCCAGGATACACACTCAGGATACTTCGAAAGATTAGAGGATTGGCCCCCTCTCTCACGTTTAAGGGATCCTGATCCCTTCACAGGTTTAAAGGTATTCACCTTTCTCCCTAATTGGGTTTAAACACCCCGCCTGGAGCGCAAGTTATCCAGGGATAGTTCAAGGTGGCGGGACCAGTTCATGTAAAAGTGGCTGACAATTTCGTTACTGTTGGCTATACCCAGGATCCTAAAGGTATATGAGGATTGATCACCCTCTCTCACGAAAGGGTATTTTCATACTCTCTAAGGTTTAAAGGTTTTCACCTTTCTAAGTCTTGGAGTTTATACACTCCCGCCTGTAGCGCATGAAAATTTGGGATTTTCCCTAGGATTAAAGGTTTTCACTTTTCTAAGTTTTGGGGTTTCCACACCCTCGCCTGTAGCGCACGAAACATGGGTAAAATCCCCAGTAAAACTCAAAGACTTAAAGGTTTTCACCTTTTCAAGTCTTGAGGTTCTTATACTCCGGCTTAAATGCCTGGAAAATGGGTTTAGTCCCAATAAAATACAAAGTTTTTGGATAATCCCAAAGTATATTTTCAAAAAACATAATCATTTACAAGTCTACATAAATTTTTGAAAAAAGATTGCTAAGTTTAAACAACTGGTTGAAGAATTGCTAAAGGATCATATCCTGGTACAACATACTGGTCCTGCACAGACAGGGGACATCCGTGATAGAACATGACGTATGCTGATATTATATCCTACTGGGGACATTTATGCTGGAGTAAGAAGGAAACCTATGCCAACACTATATCCCACTAAGGCATTGTGAGGAACTCAAAGGATCAAGTTTGGGCTTGATTCGCCAAGTATCCTGGACTGGGGACACCTTCGTTGGAAAAGTTGCAAGAGGATTGAAGTTTGAGAATAGGGTTACACTCTATTCCTGGTATGATCTTTCCTTTGTAAACGATATTTAAATAACTTGAGTTTTTGAAACTATGTTTGACCAAAGCTTAAGCATCCTGATTAGGATATATTCTCGGGATATATTCTCAAAATGTATTTTCAAAATATATTTCAGGATATTTGATTGGAATATTTGGGACATGATGCTTGGGTTAAAAACTGAAACTGTGTTCTAGTCAAATAAGTGTTCTCAAAACCAACTTTGTAAAATAAAAATGAATTGTCCTCTTTCTCTGAAAACTTTATCTGAATTGTTTGAGTTATAAAAACCCTATTTGACGGAAGTCTTAATAGGATATTTGCGAGTATACTGATCAAGAGATTTTCATAAAAAGTGATAATTGCACTAAGTTTGGAACATTGGAATTCAGACTAAGCAATGCATAACACATAACAACATGTAAGGCTAAAAGGCTAGTTTATTATTAATTGTATTCTTGGTTTCATCTCAAAAAGAGACACATCCACCAAGAACACAATTAAGTTTTTAAAGCATATTTACATAAACAGTTGAAGGCTTCGTCCTAAAAACACGAGAACCCATTCGCCTTCAACTGTTATATTGTTCAAAATAAACCATACTGATTGATGACCAAAGGCTTCATCCTGAAGCTCAGGACCCATCCACCTTTGGCCATCGTATTGTCTTAAGTGCAGGAAATATAAATTGTTCTAAGTACAGGACGACCAGATGATTCGGACCCTACAAAGGAAAATGCAGGTATCATTAGAGACAAACTAACCAGGATACAGGTTCAGTATATGTGTACGGGATACCGGATTTGGATATTTACCTTATTAAGGAAGGAGTTCATGGGCTCGATGGATTCCATGAAGCCAAGGTCATGATAGCAGAAACATTCAGCAGCAACATCGAAGGGTTTAGAGCTGGTGCCAACAGATGGTTCCTTTTTTACCAAGACAGACTTGGGGTAACTGTCAAGCTCCTCAAGATCGAAGACAACAGGGACCTTAGCAGAGTCTACAAAAAAGGGAGTAGTTTCAATCTTATCATATTATGTGCTGACTAACCAAACATATGCAGGAATGTTCAAAACAGATATCCTTACCGGACGTATTGGAATGACTGAAAAATATATCTGTTGGAATTAGGATATCCAACAGTTATATTTTTGGGGACAATTGTTATGGGTGAAATTCTGAGCCCATATCCTGACAATATATCTTGATTTATTGTTGGCTGTTTATGATCAGGATACCGGACCAGGATATTGGTAACATCCTAGGGCAGTATCGATCAGGATATCAGACCAGGATATTGGTAACATCCTGATGCAGTATCCTGGCAGTTATTAACGATTTTCATTTGTAGCAAGGTACCAACGTTAAAAGACTTGATCTACCTGAAGATTCGCTCAAGGTGGTTGAAAAATGGACGTTGATGGTGGAAGAATGGGTCTTGTAACGGTCAGAAAGGCATATTCCGCGAGAATATCGGATGTTGGTTAATGTTGTTGACATTGTAACGGTTATATGAGCTGAAGACCCGGTTTTGTAGTCAATAAGCACGTGGAAAACGAGTAGAAGCAGCCCCCAACGTTCAGAATGGAATATTCCCAGCATCTCGGAATAATAGGAGAGTTAGTTTGTTATCTGTAACTATAAATAGGAGGCCAGATCAATAGGAACACACACTTCACTCTCTACACTCGAACTCACACTTCTTTTTTCTTTCTATTACGCACAAATACTCAACACTTTCAATCGTTGTACCACTTAGCATTGATCTGAGCCATATCCTGCACTGTATCCTGTTATTCAAGCAATAAGAAGAACAAGGCAGCCGACGATTGTCAGCTCCCGAGGTTTTATGCCGGAGATCTAGATTGATCAAGGGCTTTCCTCGTATATCTCGTGTCAACCTTTACTTTTTTGCTCATTGGTTGATCATAGATACAGCTCTATATCCTGAGCCGTATCCTGAAACTGTTTTCATATCTAATTTTGTTAACACATTCTTCACACATAATTTTAGCACACTACCTCACTTAACTAATTTGATCACTTAATTGCTTCGGTAATTTTTGACCAAAACACTACTAAAATCGCCACAGGGGGACATATTACCCCAGGCTATTAGGTGTGAATTTCCTGCTACTAATAATGAAGCAGAGTATGAGGCCTTAATTGCAGGATTAGAGTTGGCTAAGAGCATGAGTATCAAAAATTTGCAAGTATATGTTGATTCTTTGTTAATTACTAACCATTTTAATGGATCCTATGCAGTTAAGGGTGAGAAACTAATCGAATATCTCGATATTCTCAAAAAATTAGCAGGATATTTCGATGTTTTTATACTTGGACATGTACCAAGAGAGGATAATGCTGAAGCGGATGCCTTAGCAAATTTGGGATCATCAATCAAGATACCTGAAGGGACGCAAATACCAATATTACATGTCCTATATCCTGCAACGAATCCTCAGGATAAAGAAGTAGCTGGTATTCAGGATCCTGGAGTAGAACATCCTGAAAAGGATCCTAAATCCTGGACGGCTCCAATCATGAGATATCTCAAAGAAGGACACATCCCTGGAAACGAAAATCCTAAGGCATTTAGGATGAAGGTATCATGATTCACTATTATAAATAATATTTTATACAAGAAATCCCTTGCAGGACCGTATTTGAGGTGCTTGGAGGATCCTGAAGCCAAGGAAGTACTTCAGGATATTCATGAAGGGGATTGTGGTAACCATGCTGGGGGCAGGTCGTTATTCTCAAAAGTATTAAGGACAGGATATTATTGGCCAACGATGAGAAAAGATGCCGCAGAATATGTTCGAAGATGTGACGCATGTCAAAGACATAGTAATATACTGCATCAGCCGGCTGAACCATTATATCCTATTGTTTCCCCTTGGCCATTTATGAAGTGGGGTATGGACATAGTGGGAAAGCTACCAAAAGCTCCGGGAGGAAAAGTCTTTATGCTAGCAATGACGGATTATTTCTCTAAGTGGGTTGAAGCAGAAGCATTTGTTCAAGTTAGAGATCAAGAAGTAGTATCCTTCATTAAGAGGAATATCATGACCAGATTCGGAGTACCAGCTGAGATAATCTGTGACAATGGTTCTCAGTTCATAAGTAAGAGGACTACTGACTTTTGCAAGAGTTGGGGAATCAAAATGATCACATCTACTCCGGTACATCCTCAAGCAAATGGACAAGCAGAATCCTCAAACAAGATAATCGTCAATAACTTAAAGAAAAGGCTTGGAGCTAAAAAAGGAAGATGGGCAGAAGAATTACCCTTTGTTTTATGGGCTGATAGGACAACGGTAAAGAATGCAACAGGCCAAACCCCATTTTCCTTGGTGTTTGGAGCAGAAGCAATGATTCCAACAGAAATGACAATACCTACTGCAAGATCTGTCTTAAGTGATCCTGAGAAGAATCCTGAAGCCTTGAGTCAGGATTTAGACACTATAGATGAAAAGAGAGATGCGGCAAGGCTAAGGATGGCAGCATATCAACAGAGAATATCTAGGGCATATAACAAGAATATTAGAACCAGAAGATTTAAGGTTGGAGATTGGGTGTTAAGAAAGGCTTTTCAAAATACTACCAATCCTGCCGATGGTAAGTTAGCTCCAAAATGGGAAGGACCATATGAAGTTGAATCAGAAGCAGGGAAAGGAGCATATAGACTCAAGAATATGGAGGGGGATATGCTACCGAGATCTTGGAATGCTATACACCTTAAGCTCTATTTCAAGTGAGTTTAGAATTCAATTTCTAACTCAGAATGGTATGAATTCTATCTTTTTTAAATATGTTTTGGTTTAATTTATTCTTTGAAACTCAATACTGACTTAAGCATCGGAGGGGTGTTAGCCAAGCTAACACCCACCTTAGTTTACAATTGTTTTGCAAGATATGTTTCAGGATATAGCTCCAGGATATGCACTCAGGATAACTCAGAAGATTAAAGGATTGGCCCCCTCTCTCACGTTTAAGGGATACTGATCCCTTCACAGGTTTAAAGGTATTCACCTTTCTTCCGAATTGGGTTTAAACACCCCGCCTGGAGCGCAAGTTATTCAGGGATAGTTCAAGGTGGCGGGACCAGTCCATGTAAAAGTGGCTGACAATTTCGTTACTGTTGGCTATATCCTGAATCCTAAAGGTATATGAGGATTGATCACCCTCTCTCACGAAAGGGTATTTTCATACTCTCTAAGGTTAAAAGGTTTTCACCTTTCTAAGTCTTGGAGTTTATACACTCCCGCCTGTAGCGCATGAAAAGTTGGGATTTTCCCCAGGATACAAGGGATTTATCTCCAGTACATCCTTGGGTTTTACCCTTGGGACGTAAAAAATTTTCTTATGCAATGGAAACGGACATTAAGTAGATTTCTAAGATACTTGAAGACATTGTATACAGGGGACATTCCCACCAAGGTGGTGGTGTAAAGCTAAAAGGATGAAGTTTGCAACTAATGCACTAAGTACCTTGCACAGGGGACATCTTCATTGGAATAGTTGCAAAGGGATTGAAGTTTGGTAATAGGTTTATACCCTATTTCTGGTATGATCTTTCCTTTGTAAACATCATTTAAGTTTTTAAGTAACATTATGATAAGTATCCTGATATATATCCTCAAAGTCCTTTTAAGGATATTTGATTAGGGTGGTTGAAACTAGTATTGGTTTGGAACTTTGATCGTTTATCAAAACTTGGTTTTGAAAAGATAGACTGTTTTTCACACTCTAAAGAAATTTTTACAAAGATGAAGGAACGTTTGGAAGTTCTAATAAAAGGCTTTTTCAGTACGTTGCTAAGCATACTGATCAGGATATTTTATAAGATAACGATACAGAATTTTTGCAAAGGTAAGACTCACACTAAGTAATGCAAGATGACAGAAAATAAGTCAAAAGATAGTTATATTATTAACAAGTCAAAAGTTGTGCTTTTGGTTTCACCTTAAACTAAGGCCCATCCGCCAAAAGCACGATTAGGTTTTACCATACTTGTGTAACGGTTGCAGGATCTATCTCAAAACAGGACCCGTCAACCTACAACCGTTACTACGTTCAAAACAAGTTATACTAATCGATGACCAAGGGCTTCATCCTAAAACCTAGGACCCATCCACCTTTGGTCATCATATTGTTCTAATGCAGGAAATATAAAATTGTTCGAAGACAGGAAAAGTAAATTGTTTGAACAACCACAACCACGAAATTTAAAAATGGGCTCCGGCCTTGGCACGTATATCCATCATCGCCCATTTCGCCGCCTAAGACGCTGCACCTCCTTGATCAGCAACCTCCTTGTCAGCATTCGCCCCAGCATCGGCCTCAGGATTCTTCTTGGCATCATCATCAGCATTGGCCACCTCCTCTGCCGCCTTCGAAGGCTCTTCACCAGCATGTTTTGCAGAATGAGCAACGGGATGACCTCCAAGATCCTTTAGTTTCGCCTCCCAAGTCTTTACGTTCCAGGAGGGGCATTCGAAACCCAAATCCATGGCCTCATAAGCCATCTTTATCCTGGCTTGGAGAAGGGAGACGACCACGGATGCTTTGAGGCTATCCCGGTATGAGCTCATATTCTGCTGATATTGAAGAAGGGCGACATCTAGCTTGGCTTGAGCGTCCTCATTAGCTTTGTGGAGGGCAGCTTGATGTTCCTAGGTCATTGCCTTGTATTTGTCTTCATAGTGCTGGGATTTGGCAGCCGCAATGGTTCCTTGGTCAGCTATGGTGGCTTGAGCTTTCTCCAGCTGAATCTGCAACATCTTGTTAAGCCCGCAAGCGTCTTCGTATAAGTGCATAAGACGATCCAGACCCTATCGATAAAGACACAGGTATTAATGTGAAAAATAAGCAGGATAAAGACTAACATACTTGTACAGGATATCGAAAAGAAAATTCTACCTGTTTGAGGAATGAGGTGGCTTCATTGAACCCATGATTCTCAAGAGAGAATGTTTCAGAAGCAGCTGGGGAGTCAGTCTCCTTTCTCTTCCGAGAGCTGGATGTGGTAACCATACTGGGGGCAGGTCATTATTCTCAAAAGTATTAAGGACAGGATATTATTGGCCGACAATGAGAAAAGATGCCGCAGAATATGCTCGAAGATGTGATGCATGTCAAAGACATAGTAACATACTGCATCAGCCTGCTGAACCATTATATCCTATTGTTTCCCCTTGGCCATTTATGAAGTGGGGTATGGATATAGTGGGAAAGCTTCCAAAGGCTCCAGGAGGGAAGGTTTTTATGTTGGCAATGACAAATTATTTCTCCAAATGGGTTGAAGCCGAGGCATTTGTCCAAGTCAGGGATCAAGAAGTGGTATCCTTCATAAAGAGAAATATCCTGACCAGATTCGGAGTACCAGCCGAGATAATCTGTGACAATGGTTCTTAGTTTATAAGTAAGAGGACTACTGACTTTTGCAAGAGTTGGGGAATCAAAATGATTACGTCTACTCCGGTATATCCTCGAGCAAATGGACAAGCTGAATCCTCAAACAAGATAATTGTCAACAACTTGAAGAAAAGATTAGGGGCCAAGAAAGGAAGATGGGAAGAAGAATTACCCTTTGTTTTGTGGGCTGATAGAACCACGATAAAAAATGCAACTGGTCAAACCCCATTTTCCTTAGTATTCGGAGCAGAGGCAGTGATCCTGACAGAAATGGTGATACCTACAACAAGATCCAACCTCGGGAATCCTGAGCAGAATCCTGAAGTCCTATGCCAGGAATTGGATACTATTGATGAAACAAGAGATGCAGCAAGGCTGAGGATGGCATCATATCAACAAAGAATATCCAGAGCATATAACAAGAATATTAGGACCAGAAGATTTAAGGTTGGAGATTGGGTGTTAAGAAAGGCTTTTCAGAATACTACTAATCCTGCTGACGGAAAGTTAGCTCCAAAATGGGAAGGACCATATGAGGTTGAATCAGAATCAGGAAGAGGTGCATACCGACTCAAGAATATGGAGGGGGATATGCTACCGAGATCTTGGAATGCTATACACCTCAAGCTTTATTTCAAGTGAGTTTGGGATTAAATTCCTAATTCAGGATGGTATGAATTCTATCTTTTTTAATATGTTTGATTTGATTTGTTCTTTGAAACCCAATACTAACTTAAGCATCAGAGGGGTGTTAGCCAAGCTAACACCCACTTTAGTTTAAAGGTGTTTTGCAGAATATGCTTCGGGATATAGCTCCAGGATACACGCTCAGGATACTTCGAAGGATTAGAGGATTGGCCCCCTCTCTCACGTATAAGGGATCCTGATCCCTTCACAGGTTTAAAGATATTCACCTTTCTTCCAAATTGGGTTTAAACACCCCGCCTGGAGCGCAAGTTATTCGGGAATAGTTCAAGGTGGCGGGACCAGTCCATGTAAAAGTGGCTGACAATTTCGTTACTATTGGCTATATCCTGAATCCTAAAGGTATATGAGGATTGATCACCCTCTCTCACGAAAGGGTATTTTCATACTCTCTAAGGTTTAAAGGTTTTCACCTTTCTAAGTCTTGGAGTTTATACACTCCCGCCTGTAGCGCACGAAAATTTGGGATTTCCCCTAGAATTCAAGGGATTTATCTCCAGTACATTCTTGGGTTTTACCCATGTAACATGAAAAATTGTCTATACAATGGGAACTGATATCCAGAAGATTTCTAAGTGTTTGAAGACATTGTACACAGGGGACATTCCTACTAAGGCAATGGTGTAAAGCTCAAAGGATAAAGCTCGGAACTAATGCACTAAGTGTCTCAGACAGGGGACATCTTCATTGGAAGAGTTGCAAAGGGATTGAGGTTTGATAATAGGGTTATACCCTATTCCTGGTATGATCTTTCCTTTGTAAACATCGTTTAAGTTTTTGACAATACTATGTTTGGTAAAAGGTTAAACATCCTGATTAGGATAAATTCTCGGGATATATTCTCAAAATATATTTTCAAAATACTTTTCAGGATATTTGATTAAGATATATGAAACTGGTACTAGTTTGAAACTTTAATTAAGCAAGTATCGTCATAATAGGTTTTAAAATGGACTATCTTTTAACTTTCTCTAAAGGTGATTGAATTTTTAGAAATTCTGTTTAATAAAAGTTTTGGTAATATATCACTGAGTATATTGATCAGGATATTTTCAAAAGATAACAGTACAAAATTTTTACAAAGCTAAGAATTACATTAAGTAACGCATGGCAAAAACTTAAAAAGCGATAACAAATAAGTCAAGAGATAGTTATGTTATTAACATGTCAAAAGTGGTGCTTTTGGTTTCACCTCAAACCGAGGCCCATCCGCCAAAAGCACGATTAGTTTTTATCATACCTACTTAACGGTTGAAGGTTTTATCTCAAAGCGAAACCTATCTACCTTCAACCGTTACGACGTTCAAAACAGATTATACTAACCGATGACCAAGGGCTTCATCCTGAAACCCAGGACCCATCCACCTTTGGTCATCATATTGTTCTAATGCAGGAAATATAAATTGTTCAAAGACAGGAAATGTAAATTGTTTTACAGACCATAACCATGAAATTTTAAAAAAGTGGGCTCCAGCCTCAGCACATATATCCATCATCACCCACATCGCTGCATTTAAGGGTCAGCTCCCTCCTTCATCGTGACATCTCCACCAGTATCCTTTCCAGCATTCTTCTTAGCATCATCAGCAGCATCCTCTCCATCAGCATTTGCTCCAGAGTCACCACCAGCATCCTTTGAAGCCCCAGCATCATCCACCTTCTCAGTTACCTTGGTGGGTTCCTCTGCGACAAGTTTTGAAGGGGGCTCCACAGGATTGCCGCCAAGATCTTTCAATTTCATCTCCCAGGCTTTGATGTTCCATGAGGGGCATTCGACGCCCAGAGCCCTAGCCTCGTAAGCCATTTTCAGTCTGGCCTGGAGGAGGGAGATGATGACTGAATTCTTAAGGCTCTCCCGGTATGAAGCCATATCTTGTTCATGCTGAACCTGGGCCGCGTCAGACTTAGCTTGAGCCTCTTGGGTGATCTTTTGGATGGCAGCCTGGTGATCTTGAGCCATGGCTTTATACTTAGCTTCGTAGTGTTCAGACTTGGCGGTGGCGATTGCTGCTTGATCCGTGATGGTAGCTTCAGCCTTCTTTAGTTTGCTTTCTAGCATGACATTTAGGCCACATGTGTCCTCATAAAGGAATACCAGGCGTTCAAGGCCCTGCAAGGTAAAGAAACAGGTGTTGTTCTAAATGTATATTTCTACTTAGCATATGGTGCAGGATACGAGTCAGGATACTAACCTAGTTAAGGAAGCCGGTCATGAATTTGTTGGATTCCATAAACCCGTGGTTCTGGAATGGGAACACGTGAGGTGTAGCGGGAGGTTCAACTTCTCTTCTCTTTCGGGAACTAGAGGCCCGGGTCCGGGATGCCGGAGGAGCTTTGGGAGCGGTGGTGGTCTTCGAGCTGGTAGGCTTCGGTGTGACGGATGACTTTGGATTGGATTCTTGCTTGGTAGGCGCGAGGCTAGAGTAGCTATCCAACTCGTCGAGTTGGAAGCCTTCGAGGTTAATAACTGGCACTGCATAAGGGAAGATGTTTTAGACTTGTTGTATCTCTATACAATAAAATAAAAAAAATAATTCCTGAAAATATGCTTACCAGACATGTTGGAACTTGATCTTTGACTTGAGCTTGTGAGTAGCAGGTTAAAGGTTCTTTCACCCTCTGGAAGCTTGAAGATCTCTTTTATTCTTCCTTCCGATTCAGCACTAGGGGGAGCTAGTTCTTTAAAGTTTGCTGCAAGAAAAGAAATAAACACATCAGGATGTTGGTTCAGGATGGAGGTTCGGGATATGATTGGTGATATTCCTAAAACCCTAAATCCTACCGGAAGTCAACCATCTTTTAGGAAGGTCAAAACCCTTATCAATGGAGTCTCTTTTCACAAAAAAGAATTTTCTTGTCCACTTATCCTCATTCTTGGTAGCCTTGAGGATGAGAGGGTCTTTGGAAATAGAGAATAGAAGGAATCGGCTGGAACCATGAGATCTTAAACGATAAGCCATCGGCAAATCCTCGATGCACAGGTCGGGCATGTGACGAGCCTTAATTCCTTCCAAGGTGACTAATACGCGCCAAACCATGGGCATGATTTGGGCAAAGCTAAGGCCGGTAAGTTCGAAAAAACGAGAAATAAAAGGTGAAAACGGGTATTGGAGTCCTATGGAGAAAGGATAGGCAAAAAAGCAGACCCATTCGTCGGAACAAAAATCCGATCGGACCTCTCGGTCGAATGGACGGAAGATTGTCCCGGCGGGAAAGGCACCGGAAGCTCGTAGGGCCGCGATGTCGGAATTATCGAAAGAACACACCTCTTTTGAAGGTTTCTTAAGCAAATTTTGTTTATGGAAGGGGGAAACAGAGTCCGCCATTTGCGATCTGGTGCGGGTCGCCATGAAGGATCACAATCGGAGAAAAGGAGATGTAAACAAGGAAAATAGAAAAGAGAGAGAGAAAAGTACCTGATATTCGGTTGCAGATAAAGATAATCATAATGAGAAGTCCCTCGGTTGATATAGGCTGAATATACGGGGGTAAAGAGTAAATAACGCTTTGGAAGTTGCACCACTGTCATTTCAAGGGTCTCGTCGTATTGATTGCCTTAAGTTATGAGATAAAACTTTTAAAATATATCCGTTGGATTGGTATACCAACCGATATATTTGGGGACAATTGTTATGGGTCATTTTCTAAACATACATATCTTGACCAATATCCTGCTTTTTATTGTTTATTTGTTACCAGGATGCTGGACGAGGATATTGCTAACATCTTGGGCGATATCCTGAGGTTGATCGAATTAATCACGTGCAGGTTAAAGACTGGGACTTGCCAACGGTCAAATGGACTTCATCTCCTCAAGACTCGGGCGTATTTGTTATGGGAGAGACGTTGAACCCGAAAAACTAGGTCTACAACGTTCGACTGAGGAATATTCGCTGGATCCCGGTTATTTAGGATAGTTTGTTACATTTGTTTTACTATAAATAGATGGGGGCGGATCAGATTAAGGCACAACGAAACTTTCACACACTCTCGAACACTTTTGCTCTCTAGCTTTCAGCAGTCACTACACACAAACACTTGTAATCGAATTACATTGTAACACCTAGTTGATCCGCACCACATCCTGCACTGTATCCTGATATTTGAAGCAATAGAAGAACAAGGCAGCTGCGATTGTCAGCTCCCGAGGTTTTGTGCCGGCGATCTATATTGATCAAGGGCTTTCCTCGTACATCACGTGTCAACCTTTACTTTTCTGCTCATTGTTTGATCATAGATACAGCTCTATATCTTGAGCCGTATCCTGAAACTGTTTTTATAACTAACTTGGTTAACATATTTTTCACACATAATTTTAGCACACTACCTCACTTAACTAATTTGATCACTAAATTGCCTCGGTAATTTTTGACCAAAACAATTTGTATCGGTAGCGATATTTATTTTTATTGTTTTTGTTTTAGATAAAATAAGATACTATCTCTACCATATCGTACCAAACTGAACATCGGTAGCGGTATATATTAATTTTTTTAGTTTTGTTGACAATTTGAACCAATCAATACCGTTCGAACAACATTGGTGTTGGTATCGATGTCTATTTTCGGTCGATGTAAAACACGTGTTGATTTCTAAACCGAGTGCATGAATTCTACCGATACTATAACGAACCGAATCGATACCAATACAATGCCCACGATAACGTATCGTCACAATGCACGAACAAATAACTTGGAATGTTAAAAAAATATAGACACAAATTTAGAATATTTTTTAAAGTTAACGAACGTAAGTTTATATAAAAAATCAAAATGAATACTAAATAAAATACTACTAATAAAAAATACGAAAACAAATACCTAAGAATGATCAATTACCATTTATTATTAAAAGATCAAATTAATAATAGATAAATTATTAAAAAAAGTAATCACTATTCATCGGCAATTTCTATTCATATGTATAATAATTATAACTAGTCTTAAAAGAGAAATTACTATTAGCAAAATAGGGTGGAGATACAATAGTAAGTTTATTTGGCTAAGAAGGCTAGGAAGTGATCTTGACCATCCATTTAGTTAATCAATGGCTAAGATTAAATGATGGAAATTGAAGGGAAGAAAAGAGGCGCGTGAGTTTGTTTAGGGGTATTCTAGTCAATGCAAGGCAATAGTTTCTCTATCCTCCAATTCCCCCCCCCCCCATTTTTTAAACGTAACTCTTTCATACGACATTATTTTTTTTTATAAAAATTACACCAAAAAACGAGCGTTTTTTTATCTTTAAAACGAGTATACTATTGCTATATTTTCAAAAAAAAAATTAAAAACCCAGTTGCGTAAAACACAATAGAAAAACCCTCAGTTGCGTAAAACGCAATGAAAAAAAAACCTAAAAAATGACATTTTTCTAAAACGCAATGCACAAAAACAAAAAGAAATGTCTTATTTCTAAAACGCAATGGCCAGAAAACTCAAAAGAAAATGTACTTTCTAAAACGCAATGGACTAAAAACACATAAAAATGTGTTTTACCTAAAACGCAATGCACCAAAAACACGTACTAATGTCTTTTTTCTAGAACGCAATGGTCAGAAAACACTTAAAATGTCTGTTTTCTAAAACGCAATGGACTGAAAACACATAAAAAGTGTTTTACCTAAAACGCAATGCACCAAAAACACAAAAAAATGTCTTATTTGTAAAACGCAATGGCCAGAAAACACTTAAAAATGACTCATTCTAAAACGCAATTGCCTAAAAAACAAAAGAAAGTGTTCTTTGTAAAACGCAATGGACTGAAAACACCTAAAAAAGTGTTTTACCTAAAACGCAATGCACAAAAAAATGTCTTATTTGTAAAACGCAATGGCCATAAAACACTTAAAAATGACTCATTCTAAAACGCAATTGCCTAAAAAACAAAAGAAAGTGTTCTCTGTAAAACGCAATGGACTGAAAACACCTAAAAAGATGTTTTACCTAAAACGCAATGCACCAAAAATACTTCAAGAATGTGTTTTTCTAAAATGCAATGGCCAGAAAACACAAAAAAATGTTTTAGTTTTAAAACGCAATTGCCTAAAAACACCAAAGAAAGTGTTCTCTCTAAAACGCATTGCAGCTCAACCCCAGCCAGGGGCTCTGCCCCT
The DNA here is from genome assembly GCA_030545235.1 of Helianthus tuberosus. NCBI lineage: Eukaryota > Viridiplantae > Streptophyta > Magnoliopsida > Asterales > Asteraceae > Helianthus > Helianthus tuberosus. The sequence continues at coordinate 93,143,306 of CM060394.1, read as the reverse complement.
TGGACCCCGCCGGGGGCTGCCGCCCCTGGGACCCCGCAACCAGGGGCGCTGCCCCCGAACCCCCGCCAAGATCGTAAAACGCAATGACTAAATCAAAAACCCAGATCGTAAAAATGAAATTAAAGAATTTCTTACATGGATCGAAGTGATTTCTTCAACAATTGACGAATTTTGAATGATTGAAACACTTATCAGCGCTCGAATCGAACGGATCGAGTGATTATCTTCAAAATCACCGGAAAAAAACGAGATTTTGTATGAAATTAAACTGGGTTTTCTTCAAAAAAGCTGAAGAACACGTTGATCGGGTGTTTGAATCATTGATTGTTGATGAAAATCGCACTATAATTTAGTGATTATTGAGATAGAAAGTGAAGAAATGGTTGAAGATTGTGGGTTTTGAAAATGGTGGGTTTTAAAGTTACTGAGTTTTGAAAAGGAAGAAGAAAGGGTTGGATTGACTAAAATACTTTTTTTCTTTATTTTAAATGTTGCCACATGCCCTAATCCTATTACTTCCTACACTTCCTAGCCAAAATAAACTTCATATTTGATCATTTCCCTAGCAAAATAATCTAATCTAATCTTCTAAATATTAATAAAAGACTCCATTTAATACCACATGACATTCTCTCCTTCAACCTCACATTTTTTATTTTTTAATTATACAAACAATTTATCTTTGTTTTTAATTGTAACTCCTATAAAATCTCAACAAATCTAAAAAGATAAATACACATCTAAAACAAAATTGATGTAAATAAAAATAAATAGAGCTTATATTAACTATATAATTGTGCGTTTTCGAGTTTGAGTTTTCTAGGTTTAGTGTTGCTGCAAACCCTTTGCTTTGTTCCTTTTTTAATAAAAAATTATAATCATAATAACAACTATGTAATAATACAAATACAAAACAATAATTACAACTAAACGTGAAAAGGCTTTCTTACTTTTAGTTACTTTATAAATATTTTTCTCAAATTGTTTGATACATTATTATATTAATCGTTTTATAACTAATAATATTAAAATAATAATATTTTTATAGTAATATTTGTATTGTTCTCGCTATAAAATAATACTAAATAATAATATTTTTTATACATATTATTAAAATAGTAAAAAAAAAGAGAAGAACCAGAGTATAAAAATATCAACAATTTGATTCAAGCATACCAACTTAATAACATAGAATATATTATTTGGATAAAAACAGTATATAACAACTAATATTATCATATAACATGTATAAAAACTTATAATTTTATTGATAGTATAATTTAAGATACTAAAATTACTAGCAGATTGTATAAATAAAGTATCAAATTATATTTGTAGTATTATTTAATACTCACATTGGTGAAATAACCATGTGTATTTAACTCGAACAATACACTGGTAAAACATAACATTTTTTTTGTTATTAAGTACCGAACATTATATTTACTTAAGCTGTGTAGTGTAATACACGAGATACTAACATTGTGTGTGTGTATATATATATATATATATATTTCATTCAATTTAAAAAAAACATACAAACAATGGTTGTTGACTGCTAAAACTTATGAGAAAGTTGACGAGGAAGTTTCTTTAATCAATGAATTAAATACTTCTATATTTATAAACTTGATAAACATTACACATATTGATCACACACATCACATATTGATCATACACGACACAAAAATTATTTTGGCATTTGAAAAAACGTCTAAAATTATCGTCTTATAATTTAAATATTCATTACTAATAATAATAATAATAATAACTAGTCTTAATTTCCCGCGTTGCGGGGCGAAGACGTAAAACTATGCTACCAGCGTTGCGGGGTTAGAGGTGTAAAAACCGTGCTAAGTAGCAATCGAATGACAACCAAAATAGAGAAAAAACGTAATGTAAAACCATATATTTTTAACACCAAGTGACTCACATTATGTAAAAAAGTAGATGAATTCGAATTACCGACACGTTTAGAAAGTCGAGGGGGTAAAAAAACCCCGAGGGACCAAGTGTGACCACCAAACACCCTACTAAGTAGCAACTGAACGAACGATGACCAAATCCAGAAAAAAAACATAAAATAAAAACTAATAAAAAACTACACTTGTTTAACTTTTGTAGCAAAATGGTAAAAAAAAAATAAAAACCAAAGTTTTGTTAAAAAAACAAAAAGTTGAAAAAAAGGCACAGAAGATAAAAAAAGATGATACTATTCATTATCATGTTATAAATATAAAAAATTAATATATATATATATAGAGAGTAGGAGTTGGGTGGAAAGTCTATTTTTCCTAGAAAGTCTAGGAAGGAATAAGAATTGGACATGTGTCATTGAGGGATTTTAAGTAGAAGGGCTATCATGTAATTTCACATTTTAATTTTATTTTTGGAATGTATCTTCATTAACTAAAATTCCATGATTTTCGGAATTTTTATTATTTTCGAATTCAAATCTGGAAGTCAGTGTGTTCATTAACTAAAATTCCATGTCACATTACATCGCATATTCCATTGTTCAGAAGATTACTGGAATTTATCAGCATGTTCTTGGTGCTGTGTTTTAACAGTTTACAGGGCTAAAGTCAATTTTTTTTATAGATCCCACAATATAAAGATGGTAAAACACAGGGTATGAATCCGATTGCTGTTAAAACACAACTGTATGAATCTGAATGCTAAAACACAAATGTATGAATCTGATTGCTGTTAAAACACAACTGTATGAATCTGAATGCTAAAACACAACTGTATGAATCTGATTGCTGTTAAAACATAACTGTATCAATCTGAATGCTAAAACACAAGTGTATGAATCAGCTTGCTGTTAAAACACAACTGTATGAATCTGTTTGATGTTAAAACACAACTGTATGAATCTGAATGCTAAAACACAACTGTATGAATCTGCTTGCTGTTAAAACACATCTGTATGATTCTGCTTGCTGTTAAAACACATCTGTATGAATCTGCTTGTTGTTAAAACACATCTGTATGAATATGCTTGCTGTTAAAACACATCTGTATGAATCTGGATGTTAAAACACACCTGTATGAATCTGCTTGCTGTTAAAACACAACTGTATGAATCTGCTTGCTGTTAAAACACATCTGTATGAATCTGGATGTTAAAACACATCTGTATGAATCTGCTTGTTGTTAAAACACATTTGTATGAATATGCTTGCTGTTAAAACACATCTGTATGAATCTGAATGCTAAAACACAACTGTATGAATCTGCTGTAACACCTCGAAAATTCACGTCCTATAATGTGTAGACACGTGTCAAATGTTTAAACGTGCGGAAGAAATATTATAGAAGGACTAAAGTTGACAAACATGAAAAGTGTGTGATTATACGTATTCTAAGTGTCAACTGTGAATAAATATAATGTACATTAACCCTACATGGTGCTCATACCTTCAAACGAATAAATCATGGATCATACGAAGCTAAAAGTGAGAGATTTCAAACTACAGGGGCTAAAGGTGTCAACATGTTTAAATTATACCTCTGAGTGACCTTTTGACAAACCCGAAGCTTTGTAACGGTAAATTATACTCACTAGAATGCACGACTTAAATTTCATAAAATTTCATTATCGTATGAGCAAGTTGTGATCAAATTCGTGTGCGAGGGGTTAAAGCGTCAACATTGAAAATTAGGCCTTTTCGGGTAACAATAAAGTTAACCGAGGACTAATCAAAGTAGGTAAATGTCTTGAAGCCCTTATACGTCAATTACGAGGGCTCAAATTGCAAGAAACAAGTGTCTTTACAAAGTTTGAAGAGCCAGGGACTAAAATTGCAATTAATAAAAATTTGTGTTTTCTGGCCTTACACGCTCGCGTAGCGCGAGCTCGAAGACTCAGGCAGTCGCGCTACGTGACTGCCCTACCTGATCAGCCAGCTCCGAAATTCTTGGGTACTTGTCTGCCTTTGCGTTTGTGAACGATTCTAACTCGATTCTCCACATCACTTGACCCCTAAAACACCCCCTAAACACTAGTAACAAGTGTTGATCAGTTGTGGGCACTAGTAGACTTGTTTGTCAATCAATTGTGGTGCCTAAATCCACTATAAAAAGGCCTTCAAGTTCACAACATTCTCACACCAATTCCTTCAACATTCTGATCTTTCCTGGAGCTCCAACCTGCTTTCAAGTGTTCTCTAATCAAGCTTAGGACCTTTGTAAGTTGCCTAACCTTCTCTAATTACTTTTAGCTTAGTTAATTAGCTAAAAGTCAAACCGTCGTAATTACGGTTTGACTTCGAGATTAGTCAATAATGGCTCAGTCATATCTCGAATTAAAAGTAGTTATATGTTGGTATTTATGTGGGTAATAAAACCTCAAAAGGGTTTCCCCTGATCACCACTCTAACCAGGTCAAAAGTCGGGTCAAACTTATATTTAAAAAGTCAACAGGAAGTCTAAAATGCCATTTATGCATAATTAACATTGTAGATCATATACAACCTGTTGGATCATTGTTATAAATTAGTAATAAGTGTAAGAACATGTCTAAACATGTTCAACCCGACAATTTCCTGTTTAGACCCGGTTCGGAACCGAAAGTCACATAGTTTGACTTTCACTTTGACTTTCAGTTCTGACCCGTTTAAGCATGTTTTAGAAATGCCTCAGAGCTTTAATTGGATTAGGTTACATGTTAGAACAACCCTCTGTGATTATACACCTTGGTTCATTAGTTATCCAATTAATATGCATGTTTCCGTTAATTGCTCATATATTGACCGTTATGCCCTTATTAACTTAAAACGTGATTTTTGGAAAAGTAAAAGAGTAGAAACCTTATATTATGATATATAAACTTGTATGCAAAATTTGACATCAGTTTGACGTGTAGATTAAGAGTTATGCTCATTATCGCAAAATTAATGTTTTATGTTAATAAAATGGCGTAATTAGCGTATAGCCTACTTAAACATACTTTTTGATATCAAATATTTTACCCACTGATGTAATATATTATTTTGGGATTTTTAAATATTTTTAATAAATTTTAGGCTGAGCATAACTCATAGTCGTAGGCTTAATCCGGTAATTGTCGGTTTTGCCCTTACGGGCCATAAAATGAGTTTTACACATCTAAACGACCCCAAACCTTTTGCCACTGATTAGTTATGATAAATAAATTATTTTAGACCTTCTGGAATAATAAAAATATCAGCTTTAGGTATTGAACCCGTAAACGGCTCCTAATCGCCTTATTTAGCGTTTTTAGCGCATAGTATGTACTAATACTATTTTTAAACATACAAGGGTGATACCTACTGATGTTTTAGTCAAATTATAACATTTTAACAGTAAGCAAAAGTTGGTCATCTCAGACTTCAGCTTTGAGCTTTTCGGCTTATGTGAAATTACCAAAATACCCCTACTGGGCATAGTTTGGTTATAGTTGATAAATTTCACATATCTAAAATACCTTACTGTTATAAATCAGTAAACTAAGTATTTTTGTTGATTGTATCAGACCTGTAACTCAGTTAAACATTTAAACTCTTTTATAAACATTTAAATGACCAAACTACCCCTACGGGGCCTAGTTTGTGTTTAAACACGTTTCGGGCATAACGAAAGACATCTTACTGATGTCACAACATATTTGAGGCATAATTAACTTAGGAAACCTGTATATAGCTTTCATGAATACCCGTCACGCTTATTACGCGTACGGTTCGGTTTATGTAACAAGTTTACATAAATTAGCCGAAACGGGTCAAACCTTAACGGTTTTATCTCAAAATCCAGAATGTGAATAATAAACCCATACTAAACAAGTCTCTGAACTTGTCGGGTCTAAATCACATTCTATCCGGTCTTCGCTTAATCGTGCGTACGAACCGTATCTTTGAAACTAGCCGGTCTAAGCTTAAGCTTAATTAAAGGCCCGTTAGGATTCTAATAGGTTATTATAAAACCTTCGTTCCAGATTAGGAGGACCAGTAAAAGCTACATGCATTTTGCTTATTGTGATTTATACATTACTCAGGTAAATACTTTTAACTTATTTTCCCTATACGGGCTTGGGTTACGGTATATAGCATACCGCTTGATCGAGCATCAAATCTCCACAGTTGAGTGGGTAGTTGAATAATTTGATCGGCTCGTTTAAACAGTCTTGATTACTTAAATCCTTTGGGGGGTTAATGACCATGTCCCGGATATCCTAGGCATCATCTTACGAGATGGCCACGACCTGAGCACGGGGTGTAGGCGTACACCTGTCAGTGTATAACTCTATGATGTGGTGTGTCTATTGATCTTTAACCCGGACAAGATCCGGGCTACTGAACGCACAAGTAACATGTAATTCGTTCACAAGATTATAATATTAAATAATTCTCCCAAGTTAAATAAAATGCTTTATGCCACGTGCATCCAAACTAATTTTCAATCATTTTCCAAAATGAGTCAGTTGAATGTATTTACCAGTGTAAACTGACGTATTTTCCCAAAAAAAAGACTGAATGCAGGTACTAAACGAAATTGGCTGGATTGTCTCCTTAGTATCAATAAAAGTCTCGCAAGCTTAGGATGCCTGAAGTCTGTTGAACTATTATTTCTATTTTATTTCGATCCGTTCTGTGGATAAACATCCGAACATTGTGATACTTGATATTACAATAATTAAATTCGGTTGTATTATATTTTAAATTTGCTTCCGCTGTGCATATTAAATATTGTGTTGTTTGACTATTACGTTGCCAACCACGTCACAATATTCCCCCACCGGGCCCACCGGTGACACGTGGAAATCGGGGTGTGACAGGTTGGTATCAGAGCCAACACTGAGTGAATTAAACACTAGCCTTTTGTGTTTAATCTCAGTTACACAATTGCACAATTCTAAACCTTCGAGTCTAGACTTATAACATAGGACAAATTCCACCTTATTCGGTTTATTGTTTTGTCTTTTAAAATTTTATATTTTGTTATTGTTATCTTATGCTATTTTGACAGGCTTAACAAAGATGCCTCCAAGATTTTTCCGTAGAAGAGGACGAGGAAAGGGGCCGATCACCGCCCCCAATGACAATGAGGCGGGACCTTCAAATGTTCGAGCTCCGTCTAACACGGAGAGTGACGATCCACGCCAGAACAGAAGAAACCTATTTGAGCCGGCTAGACGGTCGGTTTCTCATAGCTCGACACCTCCGGTCCAAAACCCTTATGGACCACAGCCAGATTATGAGCCCAACAATCCGCAGCCCTCCTACATACCACTTCAGCGATCTTTATCGCATCATTCGTATGGTGACCCCACACCCATCTTCCGAGGCCAATTTAATCCGGCCAATTACTTACCAGAACCCGTGGGTTTTAACCCACTGGGGCCAGACGATCACTTCTCCGGTGATAACGCGGACGACATGGACGAGGATACGGACCCCGTCGAACCCGCAAGTGGCACACCAAACCATCCGATCGAAATCTCCGACGGATCTTCATTCCACGGATCACCTTATGTTGGTCCGGACAGCTTTCAGGCGATGTTCACCAGGCACGAGTGGTACTATACACCTCCTCACCACTCGTCGCCTCATGAGCAGCAGCAGCCGCAGCAGCAGCATCATCAAGATTCCTCTGAGGATCACCGATTTGTGGCAGTTACGCCACCACCTCCACCGCCACCAGTTCAGCCGGCACCTCCTCAACCGCCAAGGCGTAGGAGAACCGGTGCCCGAATGTCGTCACGAGCAGGGGACTTCCATTTCAGTTCCCCACGTCAGTCCAGTGGCAGCCATTATCCGCCACATCAGGAGGACCCACAAATGGGTGGACCTTCACAGCCAGCTGTTCCACAGCCACCGCCGATGGGTTTTGACAACCCAATTCCAGCGTATACGGGTTCTATGGCATACAACCCGTTTGAACCGCCAAATCACCACAATTATGGTTACGCGGAGGCCGACCCTTACATGGTCGCGGCAAACTACAACACCCAAGGACCCTATGGAGATCCATGGGGAGTAGGGTACCCAACACATGGGTACCAGATACCTCCCAGGCCTATTTCGGACTCATTCGCAGCCGCCTAGGTTCTCTCCACCTGAGCATGAAGAACTCCTTCAGAGGTTGAATCAAGTTGAACGGGTAGTTCACGAGGACCGCAGGGAGAGACAGACTTTCTTCCAAGGATTAGTAGGATTGATCAAAGGGAAGAACAAGAAGGATCATTGAACCCTTCCATTTTCTGTATAAGCCCCTGCGTGGGTGTATTTGGTTGTTAAGCCCTATGTGGGTATGTGTGTTTGTATGTTTGCTTTGAGCCCCTGCGTGGGCCTATCTTTCCATAAACCCCTACGTGGGTATGTATCTGTGATGATTTGACCCCTGCGTGGGTCTATTTTCCGTTAACCCCTACGTGGGTATGATGTTTAGTTGTTAAGGTCCCTGCGTGGACTAGTTTGTTTGTTTAAAGCCCCTGCGTGGGCAAGTACTTGTTTAAAACCCTTGCGTGGGTAAGTTGTTATTTGAAAAGACCCGTTTAGGGCAGCGTGTAATATTTTGAATAAATTAATGGAATGTTTGTTTATGAATTTCATGTTTGCCATTTTGTGCATAAATAATTTATAAATGAAATAAATAAATTAAAATCATTCCTTTTGAAATAATCTGCCTATATAATTATTAATTAAGAATCTTAGAGTGTGAAACCTAGCCTAGGGTCAATTATAAGACCGGGCCAAGATGATAAGACCTGTTTAAAAGATTCAAATCCCTGTTAACATCTTAAAACATGTTAACACTCCTGGCAGATGTGATTCGTTAAAATCACATGTCATTTTTATATGAATAAGGATTCTTTAGAAGATTCCTAACCCAATTTAATGATCTCTGAATCATGGGTTAAGATCATCAATTAAGATGATCATATTTTACCATACGTGGGTAATATAATGCCTACGGGCCTTGCTCATTTCTACATGAGCCAAAAGACAGTTGTAGTTATGACTCCCTGTCTGAAAAAGGTAATAGACTTTAGTCAAACCTTAAAAGCCTTGATTCTCTTAAATCACAGCTTATAATTTATATTGTCCTTGTGACTAGGCCTTTTGTGCCATAAATAAAACTGTTAATGTTTTATAATTAGGATAATTATTATAGAAATCCTAAATAAATGTGACTAATAAATTAACCAAATATGGTCTCTGTTTACCATGGTTAATGAATTTCCCTAAGGGGCAATTCTATATTAAACTCCCAAATAAACTATTGTCCTTGTTTTCTGCAACAGTTCAATTAATATGGCTAACTCGGACGAGGGTAATAGTCATCCAGCGGAGGTTAATAATGACGCCCGAATTAATCTAACGGGTGCGGAATTAAAAGCGATCATAGACGGCGCTGTTACACAGGCTTTACAAAGGCAGTATAAAGAGTACAGTGGGACTCGTAGTAGGACCCAATCTACACAGCCTTCAAAGCCACCGTCCAATAATGAGGACCCGAAGAAAAACAATGATCGACGCTCCTCGAACCACAGTGCTCCATCTCAGCAGGTTATACGTAATCAAGGGCCCCGTGACAAGGGTTGCTCGTATAAATATTTTGTTTCTTGCAAGCCCCGGGATTTCACTGGGGAGAAGGGAGCCATTGACTGTATGACATGGCTGGATGAGATGGATACGGTTGTAGACATCAGCGGATGTGCTGAGAGAGACGTGGTCAAGTTTGTGTCGCAGTCTTTCAAGGGTGAAGCGTTAGCATGGTGGAGATCTCTGATTGAGGCCACCGAAAAAATCCCATTGTATAATATGTCATGGGATCAATTTGTTGCCCTTATCAAGGAAAATTTCTGCCCTCAGCATGAGGTGGAGAAGATAGAGTCCGATTTTCTATCCTTGGTGATGACAAACCTCGACTGTCAAGCTTACCTAACGAGCTTCAACACTATGTCTCGGTTGGTTCCATACCTGGTAACCCCGGAACCAAAACGGATAGCTCGTTTTATCGGTGGTTTAGCCCCCGAGATCAAGGCAAGCGTGAAAGCTTCTCGGCCAGCGACTTTTAGATCAGTAGCTGACATTTCCTTATCCCTCACTCTGGATGCGGTCAGGCAGAGATCGCTGAGGAATAAGGAGGCTGAGAAGAGGAAGCGTGAAGATGACGGTTCACGAAAGTCGAGCAAGAAACACCGTGGGAACGGTGACAACAAGAAAGGATCTGACTCAAGGAGAGAGGGGCATAATTCTGGTGAGAAGCCCAAATGCAAAATTTGCAAGAAGCAGCACTATGGAAAGTGCAGACTTGAGTCAAACTCACAGACTCAGTCAAAATCTTATGCTTGTGGCATTTGCAAGTCCACGGATCACAAAACCTTGGATTGCAAGAAGATAAAAGATGCAACGTGCTACCGTTGCAATGAAAAGGGCCACATTAAAACCAACTGCCCTAAGTACAACAAGAAGCCTGAAGAGGCTAAGAAGACTAATGCTAGAGTCTTCAGAATGGACCCGAAAGAGGCTGTGCAAGACGATAATGTCATAACAGGTACCTTCCTTGTAAATGATGTCTTTGCAAGAGTACTTTTTGATTCAGGCGCAGATAAGTCCTTTGTAGATCATAAGTTTAGTAAATTGTTGAATTTACCTGTCAAAACCTTAAGCGTAAACTATGAGGTAGAGTTAGCAGATGGTACCATAGAAACCGTCTCAACTGTGTTAGATGGATGTGTTATATCCATTAAGAACCATTCCTTTCCTCTGTCTCTACTTCCGTTTAAGTTGGCCGGTTTTGACATAGTTCTGGGTATGGACTGGTTATCTCATAACCAGGCCCAAATTGTCTGTAACATGAAGCAAGTAGTGATAAAGACTCCGTCTGGTGAATCACTTACCATTCGGGGAGATACCCAGTATGGGCTACCTGAGCAAGCGACTATTCTCAAGGCTTCAAAATGTTTAAAGAGGGGTTGTGTCATCTACATGGCACAAGTGATTATTGATGAGCCCAAACCAAAGATAGCAGACATCCCTGTCATTTCTGAATTCCCTGAAGTTTTTCCGGAAGATCTACCTGGTTTGCCACCAGATAGGCAAGTGGAATTCAGGATTGATATCATCCCCGGAGCGGCACCAGTTGCTAGAGCACCTTATAGGTTGGCGCCCACAGAGATGAAAGAATTAAGGACACAGCTAGACGAATTGCTAGCCAAGGGTTTCATTAAACCTAGTTCATCTCCTTGGGGAGCGCCAGTCCTGTTTGTAAAGAAGAAGGATGGATCGATGCGTCTGTGCATCGACTATCGTGAGCTTAATAAGGTCACGATCAAGAATAGGTATCCTTTACCTAGGATCGACGATTTGTTCGATCAACTACAAGGAGCAAGTTATTTCTCGAAGATTGACTTGAGGTCAGGCTACCATCAACTGAAGGTTAGAGATGAAGACGTGCATAAAACTGCATTTAGGACTCGTTATGGTCATTACGAGTTCCTAGTGATGCCTTTTGGGCTTACTAATGCACCGGCTGCGTTCATGGATCTCATGAATCGCGTTTGCAAGCCATACTTGGATAAATTCGTTATCGTCTTCATCGATGACATCCTTATTTATTCGAAGAATCAAGCTGACCATGAGAAACACCTTCGATGTATTCTCAAACTCCTGCATCAGGAGAAGCTCTATGCCAAATTCTCCAAATGTGAATTTTGGCTTCGAGAGGTCCAATTTCTTGGACATGTGGTCAGTGAGCGTGGTATCCAAGTGGATCCCGCTAAAGTTGAAGCTGTTATGAATTGGCAAGAGCCAAAGACGCCTACGGAGATTCGTAGCTTCCTGGGATTGGCAGGATATTACAGACGTTTCATTGAAAACTTTTCAAGGATTGCTGCACCCCTAACTTCCTTAACCAAGAAGAAAGTAAAGTTCGTTTGGGGCCGTAAGCAGCAAGAAGCTTTTGATATTCTCAAGCAGAAGTTGAGCAATGCTCCTGTATTGACATTGCCTGATGGAATCGAAGAATTTGTCGTTTATTGTGATGCATCACACACCGGGATGGGGTGTGTGCTTATGCAGAAAGGCAAGGTTATTGCCTATGCATCACGACAGTTAAAGGTGCACGAAAAGAATTACACCACCCACAACTTGGAGTTGGGTGCCGTTGTATTCGCACTAAAACTGTGGAGGCATTATCTTTATGGAATCAAGTTTGTGATATATTCTGATCACAAGAGCCTCCAGCATCTGTTTAATCAGAAAGAGTTAAACATGAGGCAACGCCGTTGGATGGAGACCTTGAATGACTATGATTGTGAAATCAAGTACCATCCCGGCAAGGCGAATGTAGTCGCTGATGCCTTGAATCGAAAGGAAAGGATGAAACCCATACGAATCAATGCCAAGCGCATGGAGATAAAGAATAATTTGATGGAAAGGTTGTTAGCTGCACAGAAGGAAGCTGTGTTGGAAGCTAACTATCCTAATGAAAAGTTAGGAGTAACTTAGGAGCAGTTAACTCTTAGCAAGGACGGAATTTTAAGATTGAATGGACGAATATGGGTTCCAATATATGGGGGACTTCGTGATGTTATCCTCCAGGAAGCCCACAGTTCCAAATACTCCGTTCATCCTGGAGCTGATAAAATGTACCAGGATCTAAAGGCAAATTATTGGTGGATAGGCTTGAAAAAGTCTGTGGCCACCCATGTAGCTAAATGCTTGACATGTGCGCAAGTCAAAGCCGAGCATCAAAAACCGTCAGGTTTGCTACAACAGCCTGAACTTCCTACTTGGAAGTGGGAAATGGTAACTATGGATTTTATTACCAAGTTACCCAAGACGAGGAAAGGAAATGATACAATATGGGTTATAGTTGATAGACTGACTAAGTCAGCACATTTCTTACCCATCAAGGAGACTTATAGCTCCGACATGTTAGCCCAGCTGTACGTTGATAAGATTGTAGCCTTACATGGCATACCTGTGTCTATTATCTCTGACCGAGATACTAGGTACACGTCACATTTTTGGAAGAGTTTCCAACAATCTTTGGGCACACGTTTGAATTTTAGTACGGCTTACCATCCTCAGACTGACGGTCAGAGTGAGCGTACTATTCAAACATTGGAAGACATGCTACGTGCATGTACGATCGATTTGGGTGGTAGTTGGGATAAGAACTTACCACTAATCGAATTCTCCTACAACAATAACTACCACACCAGCATAAAGGCTGCGCCTTTCGAGGCTTTATATGGTAGAAAGTGTAGATCGCCCGTGTGTTGGGCGGAAGTTGGAGATGTCCAATTATCTGGACCAGAGATCGTGTTCGAAACGACGGACAAGATTGTCCAGATTCGTGACCGTCTCAAAGCTGCCCGGGATAGGCAGAAGAGTTACACTGATCCACAGCGTAAGGATTTTCACTTCGAGGTAGGTGACAAAGTCCTACTTAAAGTGTCACCCTGGAAGGGGGTGATGCGATTTGGTAAGAAAGGCAAGCTAAGCCCGAGATACATAGGACCTTTCGAGGTTATCGAACGTGTCGGGTCAGTTGCCTATAAGTTAAACTTACCGGAAGAGCTCAGTGGAATTCACAATGTGTTCCACATCTGCAATCTGAAGAAGTGCTTCGCTGATGAATCACTGGTTATACCACATACAGATGTGCATATTGACGAGAGCTTGAAATTTGTTGAAAACCCTTTGTCGATTGCAGATCGACAGGTAAAGAAGCTTCGAAGGAAGCATGTACCTATTGTAAAGGTCAAATGGGATGCCCGTAGAGGTCCCGAATACACGTGGGAGGTTGAATCCACGATGAAAGAAAAGTACCCTTACTTATTTCAGTAAATCTCGGGTCGAGATTTATTTTAAGGGGGTGAGGATGTAACACCTCGAAAATTCACGTCCTATAATGTGTAGACACGTGTCAAATGTTTAAACGTGCGGAAGAAATATTATAGAAGGACTAAAGTTGACAAACATGAAAAGTGTGTGATTATACGTATTCTAAGTGTCAACTGTGAATAAATATAATGTACATTAACCCTACATGGTGCTCATACCTTCAAACGAATAAATCATGGATCATACGAAGCTAAAAGTGAGAGATTTCAAACTACAGGGGCTAAAGGTGTCAACATGTTTAAATTATACCTCTGAGTGACCTTTTGACAAACCCAAAGCTTTGTAACGGTAAATTATACTCACTAGAATGCACGACTTAAATTTCATAAAATTTCATTATCGTATGAGCAAGTTGTGATCAAATTCGTGTGCGAGGGGTTAAAGCGTCAACATTGAAAATTAGGCCTTTTCGGGAAACAATAAAGTTAACCGAGGACTAATCAAAGTAGGTAAATGTCTTGAAGCCCTTATACGTCAATTACGAGGGCTCAAATTGCAAGAAACAAGTGTCTTTACAAAGTTTGAAGAGCCAGGGACTAAAATTGCAATTAATAAAAATTTGTGTTTTCTGGCCTTACACGCTCGCGTAGCGCGAGCTCGAAGACTCAGGCAGTTGCGCTACGCGACTGCCCTACCTGATCAGCCAGCTCTGAAATTCTTGGGTACTTGTCTGCCTTTGCGTTTGTGAACGATTCTAACTCGATTCTCCACATCACTTGACCCCTAAAACACCCCCTAAACACTAGTAACAAGTGTTGATCAGTTGTGGGCACTAGTAGACTTGTTTGTCAATCAATTGTGGTGCCTAAATCCACTATAAAAAGGCCTTCAAGTTCACAACATTCTCACACCAATTCCTTTAACATTCTGATCTTCCCTGGAGCTCCAACCTGCTTTCAAGTGTTCTCTAATCAAGCTTAGGACCTTTGTAAGTTGCCTAACCTTCTCTAATTACTTTTAGCTTAGTTAATTAGCTAAAAGTCAAACCGTCGTAATTACGGTTTGACTTCGAGATTAGTCAATAATGGCTCAGTCATATCTCGAATTAAAAGTAGTTATATGTTGGTATTTATGTGGGTAATAAAACCTCAAAAGGGTTTCCCCTGATCACCACTCTAACCAGGTCAAAAGTCGGGTCAAACTTATATTTAAAAAGTCAACAAGAAGTCTAAAATGCCATTTATGCATAATTAACATTGTAGATCATATACAACCTGTTGGATCATTGTTATAACTTAGTAATAAGTGTAAGAACATGTCTAAACATGTTCAACCCGACAATTTCCTGTTTAGACCCGGTTCGGAACCGAAAGTCACATAGTTTGACTTTCACTTTGACTTTCAGTTCTGACCCGTTTAAGCATGTTTTAGAAATGCCTCAGAGCTTTAATTGGATTAGGTTACATGTTAGAACAACCCTCTGTGATTATACACCTTGGTTCATTAGTTATCCAATTAATATGCATGTTTCCGTTAATTGCTCATATATTGACCGTTATGCCCTTATTAACTTAAAACATGATTTTTGGAAAAGTAAAAGAGTAGAAACCTTATATTCTGATATATAAACTTGTATGCAAAATTTGACATCAGTTTGACGTGTAGATTAAGAGTTATGCTCATTATCGCAAAATTAATGCTTTATGTTAATAAAATGGCGTAATTAGCGTATAGCCTACTTAAACATACTTTTTGATATCAAATATTTTACCCACTGATGTAATATATTATTTTGGGATTTTTAAAGATTTTTAATAAATTTTAGGCTGAGCATAACTCATAGTCGTAGGCTTAATCCGGTAATTGTCGGTTTTGCCCTTACGGGCCATAAAATGAGTTTTACACATCTAAACGACCCCAAACCTTTTGCCACTGATTAGTTATGATAAATAAATTATTTTAGACCTTCTGGAATAATAAAAATATCAGCTTTAGGTATTGAACCCGTAAACGGCTCCTAATCGCCTTATTTAGCGTTTTTAGCGCATAGTATGTACTAATACTATTTTTAAACATACAAGGGTGATACCTACTGATGTTTTAGTCAAATTATAACATTTTAACAGTAAGCAAAAGTTGGTCATCTCAGACTTCAGTTTTGAGCTTTTCGGCTTATGTGAAATTACCAAAATACCCCTACGGGGCATAGTTTGGTTATAGTTGATAAATTTCACATATCTAAAATACCTTACTGTTATAAATCAGTAAACTAAGTATTTTTGTTGATTATATCAGACCTGTAACTCAGTTAAACATTTAAACTCTTTTATAAACATTTAAATGACCAAACTACCCCTACGGGGCCTAGTTTGTGTTTAAACACGTTTCGGGCATAACGAAAGACATCTTACTGATGTCACAACATATTTGAGGCATAATTAACTTAGGAAACCTGTATATAGCTTTCATGAATACCCGTCACGCTTATTACGCGTACGGTTCGGTTTATGTAACAAGTTTACATAAATTAGCCGAAACGGGTCAAACCTTAACGGTTTTATCTCAAAATCCAGAATGTGAATAATAAACCCATACTAAACAAGTCTCTGAACTTGTCGGGTCTAAATCACATTCTATCCGGTCTTCGCTTAATCGTGCGTACGAACCGTATCTTTGAAACTAGCCGGTTTAAGCTTAAGCTTAATTAAAGGCCCGTTAGGATTCTAATAGGTTATTATAAAACCTTCGTTCCAGATTAGGAGGACCAGTAAAAGCTACGTGCATTTTGCTTATTGTGATTTATACATTACTCAGGTAAATACTTTTAACTTATTTTCCCTATACGGGCTTGGGTTACGGTATATAGCATACCGCTTGATCGAGCATCAAATCTCCACAGTTGAGTGGGTAGTTGAATAATTTGATCGGCTCGTTTAAACAGTCTTGATTACTTAAATCCTTTGGGGGGTTAATGACCATGTCCCGGATATCCTAGGCATCATCTTACGAGATGGCCACGACCTGAGCACGGGGTGTAGGCGTACACCTGTCAGTGTATAACTCTATGATGTGGTGTGTCTATTGATCTTTAACCCGGACAAGATCCGGGCTACTGAACGCACAAGTAACATGTAATTCGTTCACAAGATTATAATATTAAATAATTCTCCCAAGTTAAATAAAATGCTTTATGCCACGTGCATCCAAACTAATTTTCAATCATTTTCCAAAATGAGTCAGTTGAATGTATTTACCAGTGTAAACTGACGTATTTTCCCAAAAAAAGACTGAATGCAGGTACTAAACGAAATTGGCTGGATTGTCTCCTTAGCATCAATAAAAGTCTCGCAAGCTTAGGATGCCTGAAGTCTGTTGAACTATTATTTCTATTTTATTTCGATCCGTTCTGTGGATAAACATCCGAACATTGTGATACTTGATATTACAATAATTAAATTCGGTTGTATTATATTTTAAATTTGCTTCCGCTGTGCATATTAAATATTGTGTTGTTTGACTATTACGTTGCCAACCACGTCACGATATTCCCCCACCGGGCCCACCGGTGACACGTGGAAATCGGGGTGTGACATCTGCTTGCTGTTAAAACACATATGTATGAATCTGGATGCTAAACCATAAATGTATGAATCTGCTTGCTGCTAAAACACAACTGTATTAATTTGCTTGCTGTTAAAACACATCGTCAAGAAAACGGAGATGATAAGAACAATATTTGAATGGTGATGATGAACTCGGAGATGGTTGAGATGGAGAAGTGTTTTAATTTGATTCGGTGCTCTCCATCGTTTCTAGAGTTATCTTCTTCCATGATTGTAGTTATTTTTGGTAGGGATTGGGGTTTCCAAGATGGGTTTGGAGAGAGAGAGAGAGGGAAAATCGCTTGAATTTAGGAACTGGGCGGTTATCTAATTGATTTAAAACACGGCCATTAACAAAATTGCCCCTACTCATTTAAAACAATCAATTAATTAAACTCAAATATTACAAGATTGCAATTGATTTAATCTCAACCCTTAAACACACCAATCGGATGGACCAGATCGCTTCCTAGACTTTCTAGGAAAAACACACTTTCCGTGCGAACCCTCTAAACAACAACAACAACAATAATAATAATAATAATAATAATAATAATAATAATAATCTAGCTGTTGTATTAAAAGAATACACCTTTGCCACATTGTCACACCCCAACCGATTGCGGAAACATCGCGGTGCGAGCACTAAGCGTTCAGATTGCTCATGAGATTCCATAACACTAGATATTTCAACAGTAATTAAATTGATTTCATGCCATAATTGTCTAACACATTCAAAAATCCAAAATAATCAACAAGTGACAAGCGATACATCAAGTCTTCAATCATAGTTCACAACTTATTTAATTAACTAGGTGAGTTTCTAAGCTTCATCCTAGCTTGATTTCCATGATATCAACATCCTATCAGCCTGCAACATGCATTAGAATAGAGTCAGTACAAAAATGTACCGGCGAGTATAAAAGTTTGAATATAGGATAATAGATTAAACAACTCATATCCACAATGTAAGCAAATAAAATAGTTTCAGCCGTGCTAGTGTCACAGTCCACGCAGTGATAGGCCAAGTATCCCGATGCTTTAGTGTTTACCCAAGACTCAAGGTAAACTAGAATCCTCCTAACAATACCCCCGAGAATAGTGGGGAGGTGCATCTCCTATAGAGCTACTATTGTTAAGGCGGAACTACACACCCTGAATTAAACGTCACATAGCACAAATAGAATGCTAGAATACACAAGTTTCACATACACGTAGGATAGAGTTTAGCTTGCAAAATTTCAAGTTTCGTAGTTTATAGAATACATTTTACATCCCAAAGTTTAAAGCGAAAAGGGGATCGAGTATACTCACAGTGATTGCTTAACAGTATAGACAGTGATTGGATCGAAGGGAGCTCTTTTAGAATTAGCTTGATTAGATTACAACAGATAAGAGTCGGGCAAAATAATGAGATTGCGCGAAGTGACGGATCAGTCACTGGATCGGATGGCTGTCTGATCGGATGGTCATCCGATCGGATTGCCAGTCGAGTGAAGTGACAATGTGAAAGGGGACGGATGGTTGTCCGATCGGATGGCCATCCGATCGGATTACCACTCGATTTAGTGTTAAGCTTCAGATTTGTTGTTTAAGTGCTTTGGTTACTTCGATCGGATGGCTGTCCGATCGGATGGCTGTCCGATCGGATGGCTGTCCGATCGGATGGCTATCTGATCGGGTTGCCACTCGATCGAGGTTCCCAAAGTTTCAAGTTTCTGAAAAGTTTCTAAGTGTTGGAAGATTTTGATGCACAAGCTTCACCTGATCGAGTGGTTGCCCGATCGGGTGGCTATCCGATCGGGTCGCCGCTCGATCGAGTGGTCCTTGCTCCATCCATTATTTTGTAAAATTTCTAAGTTTCTAGATTAACGACGACGGCACGGCACGTATTGAGACAATGGTAAACTTATCAATATACAGCCGTTCTGATCGGATGGGGATCACCCTTGTCCGATCAATTGTCTGTTTATACCAAGTTTATGTCAAAATCCGTATTCCGACCATCTTCTCCAGCTACAATCCGTTTCCAAACCAACTCCAGACTATCCATCAAGTCTACAGTCCGTCTAGACTCCGATTCCACAGTTTAAAGTGAAAGATTGAAGAAAAGATGAAGATAGCTTAAGTTTTATTATGAACATCCTAGTTCTAGCTTAGATTTGGTGCAAAAACACATGGAATTCCTTATATCCGAGCTAGATCTCACCAGGAATGACATCATATAGCAGTTTGTACAAACCACCATGGTGACATCATCCTCAGGAACTCAGATCTAGGAGACTTCACGGTGAAAAGTGAGATTTCAAAGGAGAATCTCGTAAGAAATGATGTGTAGATCAAGAAAGTACAAGGATCTAGTGTAAAACGTACCGAAATCGCCGAGAAATCGAAGAAAAGTGGTGCGCGTGCGTCTGTTCGAGTGAGGCTGTCACATCAGTGAGAATGGTGATGTGACAAGCCTATTTATAGTGTGAGAGGAGATTAAGGCGGTGTGCACTTGGATCGGATGGCGGGTCGATCGAGTGGCCATCCGATCGGGTGGTCATCCGATCGAATGGTCATCCGATCGGATTGCCACTTGGTCGATCCATCCTTTCCGCGTTCCCGTCTTTGATTCGTTTTGCGAGTTAGATCAAGCGTTGCGTTGCGTATTATTTGGTAAAAGTATCGCATAACTAAATTACATCATAAACACCAAATTTCCCAAGATAAATAGATTCCGCCAGTGACAAGACTCCAGTCTCTCGTTCAACCAAGAATCAAGTTTCACGAGTCTCAAGAGTCGAGCACCAAATAAGTATCAAGAGTCTAGATTTCCAAGCATCAAGAATCAAGTATCTAGATTTAAATGTCAAGCCTCATAGTATTAAACATCAAGATTCAAGTATCATAGCGTTCAAGTCTCAAAAGTAACAAAGCATCACACATCACATAATACAGGGACTAAAACTGACAAGTAGACAAAGTATAGGGGCTAAATCTGCCAAAAGCCTAAAGTTTAGGGACGCAAGTTGTTACACACATGACATCTTCTTAGCCAACCATTTTGATGATGTGGACATCCTCTTAATCAAGAGAATACAAGTTTCGGCAGCAAACCTTTTCTCTCATGTGTTCTCTACAATCTTTCTAAATCCCATTTCCTTAACTATGAAACCCTAATTCCATTCCTTGATCTACGCCTCTTTTTCTCTCTGGTTCTCTCTACGTATCTCAGAATTCTTCAAATCCTAGGTTCTTCATCTAAGGCTGATTGACGACGCAGATGTTCGTCCTCCGTATCAAGCGAATGGAATCCATCTCTAATAACTTGGCAATGCTCATTAGCCTAATAATTATGTTTTGAGTGGGAATTGTATAGAGCCTTTATTTAGCTTCCTTTCTCACCCGTTCTTATTTCCTCTTAGCAGCCGTGTGTATCACAAACCCTAATTCTTAAGGAGGCGATTATAAGGCTCTTTGATGATACACATCTTAATTTTCTTAACGAGTATCTCACGATCCTGATTCATGTTTCCCTTTTCACTTTTAAAACCCTAGATCTTAATCTAAAGCAAATGAGCAAAAGGTATGTTTTCTTCTCGATGTTTACTGTTATGAACCGAATTTCCTTGATGATTCCACTGATTGGATTCTATATAACATTTGGCTTCTAATTATTTCAATTTTTATGATTTTTCTTCAGTGGTAGCATATCTCTGTTAATTTTCAAGTTATGGTTTTTGCTCAGGTAAATGTTCTATTGATTTTTTGGATTATATAATATTTTATTATTTTCTTTTTTTGTTAATCATATGTATATGTTATTGATTTGATTGGAATTAGATTTATATGATATTGTTTGAAACATATGACTGCATTGTGATTTTTTGGGTAAATTTTGGTTACATTCACCAAGTGTAGATTGGATTTTGGAGTTTGTAAATTGTTAAATTGCTTGAAGATGTTGCTCTATTTATGTTTCCTCATTTTAAGTAATTTAGCTCCAGCATGCTATTCATATATATCAGTTGGAATTTAGACGCACTTTTCGTCTCTTTATCTGTGTGTTTGTTATCGATAGTTTGTTTAGATAGTTTTCTAACCCATTCAGTTCAAAGCTTCGCCCTATGGATGCTTATGGTTTCTTTGATTCTAAAAAATATACAAACTCTTTTGTTGCTAATGTAGGCGACCTGTTTAGACTGGGTGTCAATGAACTTGAGGTGGAGAAACTAAATAATTACACAAAACAAAATGAAGATTTTGCTATTATTTTGTTGCTTTATAACATGTTATCCTTTAGTTTTTTTCTTTTTACCTCAAACTCTGATGGATTTTTTTTATGATTTAATATTTTAACAGGAGACTAAGGTTTAGATTGTTGGCAATATAGCTTAAGGGATTGGGTTATTGTGGCAGGTACTATGCATGTTTATAAAGAAATGGGTAAATTACACTTTTCGTCCTTTATGTTTGTACCGGATTGCAACGGATAGCCTTTAACTTCAATAATTACAGTCACAATCCTTTATTTGCAAAACCCGTTACACTCTACGTCCTTTAGCACTAACCAGATTAAAATTTTCAGTTAAGTTTATTCATTAAAGGTATTTTGGTCAATTCATGCTTTTATTTAAATGTTTAATAGATAAAACAAAAAAAATTGCATACACTATTCATCTTCCCCAATTTTCTAACCCTAAAACCCTAATCACCACTTCATCCTGCCACCACACAGATCTTATAAAACTTCAACATCGATCATGATAACATTACTACACACAGATCAAGTCAAACGATCATTAATAGTGTCTAAGCATACATGTTCAACATTTCCACAAATTTAAATGCCTCATTAACAAATCCTCACTTTACAAATCGATATCACACAGATCTTCCAAAAATTCAACATCGATCAAAATAAAACAAACAAATACACATTTACATCTACCAACTGTTGACTCCAAAAGTCAAACCAGCAAAAATCCCCAAATTTACCGATCATCACACAACTCAAAATCCATACATAAACACAAAACAAAACCAGATTTATATACTGACTAAAAAATGCAACCAAACAGATCAAACATCACAAACAAATTCTAAAGTAAAACGAACAACCATACCCAGACGATTGTCTATCAAATTACGATTGAATAATCATAAACATCTACAATTATATAGTTAACAAATAGATCGGTTCAAAAATGAGAACAAATGAGAACAAATGTGTTGCTGAGGGAGACGAGCCACGGTATGGCGGTCTTCTGCGGGACAGAGGGGAACAAGTTTTTGTTCAAAAATGAGAACAAATGTGTGGCTAAGGGAGACGAGCCACGGAGATGAAGCACAATGGTTGAGGAAGACGATGTTGATGTGTCTACGGCCTGATTTTCTATTTGAATATTTCACGTTGTGGTAGAACCCTAATTTAGAATTGGGGGTTAAAAAGAGGGGTTTTATAGGCTGGGTGATATAGTAGGTTGATGGACATAAATGCCCTCATGTGATAATCACATGATCAGAGTTAACTTAAAATTTTAACTTAGTTAGTACTAAAGGACGAAATGTGTAATAAGTTTTCTAAATAAAGGATTGTGATTGTAATTATTGAAGTTAAAGGCTATCCATTGCAATTCGATACAAACATAAAGGACGAAAAATGTAATTTACCCTAAAGAAATCCATTTACCTATATTTTGAATGGTATGGATGTTCATGGTTCGGTTTAAAACTATGAAACCGCCAAAACCGGTCATTGGTTTGGTTTTTTTCTAAACTTTTGGTTGGTTTGTTTCAACATTTTAAACCGCAATGAACGCTTTGGTTTATGGTCTTAAGGTTTTCAATCCATATCAAACCGGACCGGACCATATGTAATGAACGCTTTGGTTTACGATCTTAAGGTTTTACCGGACCATAAGATTTAAACATTTTTAAAAAAAATTCTAAATATTTCATATAACATATATTTGATTATTTACATTTTCTATTAGGTTAAATAAAAAAAAAAGTTAAACTGAGATAACTCTATTAGTTTACCGAGCAACCCAAAATCTAAGTGGGTGCCTCCTTAGTTAACTGACTTCTAATGAGCCTATATTTTTACCAACTGATTTTTTATTACAAGTTAAACTATAAGTTTTTTGATGTTTCTTCTTGCTTATGTTTTTATAATTTCAATCTTTTAATTGTCAGTTACATCAAAATAAACCCAAATAGCTTATTGTTTCAGTATTTTCTATAAACTAATACAAATACGGGTCAACATACAAATACAAAGATTAATTTTTATAGTCATCATTTTTTCTCATGACTTCTATTGCATTTCAACATGTTGCTTATATGGAACAGTTACTACACGAAAATAAGAACCTAACTACTAAAAACCTTCATGATAGTGGTATGAGAATTATATGTATTTCTAATTCACACTACCTTCTTCTTGATATGGTATTTTGAATAGTACTATTTATTAAAGGTAGAAAATGGGTCGTCGGGTAATGGTTAAGCAAGTTTGGATTGAAACAGTCGTTTTTAGTATGTAAAAGAAAGCAATAAAAAGTGTTTTTTGGTCTGTTCCTTTTGACCCGTATAAAAAGTACCCATTTGATCCGTTATCATATTATTTAGGTTTTCATGTTTACAAATTGTTAAAAGTTTAAATTGGTTGCTTACGGTTTGGTAAGTTGAAGCATTTATATCAATGTGTGAATCTGTGAGTTGTTTAATTTCGAATTGGAATTAAATTATTGTTTTCTTGGAGGTGTGGATAACTCTATTAGTTTACAGAGCAACCCAAAATCTACGTGGGTGCCTCCTTAGTTAACTGACTTCTAATGAGCCTATATTTTTACCAATTGATTTTTTGTTACAAGTTAAACTATAAGTTTTTCCATGTTTCTTCGTGCTTATGTTTTTATAATTTCAATCTTTTAATTGTCAGTTACATCAAAATAAACCCAAATAGCTTATTGTTTCAGTATTTTCTATAAACTAATATAAATACAGGTCAACATACAACTACAAAGATTAATTTTTATGGTCATCATTTTTTCTCATGACTTTTATTGCATTTCAGCATGCTGCTTATATGGAACAATTACTACACAAAAATAAGAACCTAACTACTAAAAACCTTTATGATAGTGGTATGATGATTATATGTATTTCTGATTCACACTAGCTTGATCTTAGTAAGGTATTTTGAACAGTTATGTATTAAAGGTAGAAAATGGGCCGTCGAGTAAGGGTTAAGCAAGTTCGATTGAAAACAGTCATTTTTAGTATGTAAAAGAAAGCAATAAAAAGTGTTTGTTGGTCTGTTCCTTTTGACCCGTATCATATTATTTAAGTTTTCATGTTTACAAATTGTTAAAGGGTTAAATTGGTTGCTTACGGTTTGGAAAGTTGAAGCATTTATATCAATGTGTGAATCTGTGAGTTGTTTAATTTCGAATTGGAATTAAATTATTGTTTTCTTGGAGGTATGGAATTACTTTTTTTAACCGATTTTAGGTATACACTGGTCCAGAGTCTCTAATTCACCTCAAGATTTTTGGAAGCCGATATGAGGGAGCAATTCTCTGCCAGAAAGGGTAATTTACCAACATCACTTATATTTGTTGTTTTATGATTGTCACTCATTGCTTTATCTACATGTTTGTTCTGATCACACTATCACGAATAACTTAATAATAGAAGTAGATGTGTGGTGTCTTCGAGAATATACTTCAGAACTCAATTACGATCGACACAGAGCAAACTTATTTATTTGTTAAACATAAAAGTTAAAACTTAGAACCATAATATTAAACTTTTGATATTTGCGTTGTCTGGTAGGGTTCCTCATTCTAGCGATCGATCTCTATAGCTATGCTACATTAACCATATGAAACGCTCATTTCGACGTATTCGATTGACCTCAATGTAACCTATATAAGCATTGTGATGGATCAAAACCTAAAGTAAATCGAGTTTATATCGTACAACCATAACGTATTATATGTGACCAGACTCATACATAGAAAACATAACAGGTATAAAGGAAAACTAACACGTGTAATCAAAAGAGATTAATTAGAGCTTTTGAAAAAAAGAAGAAAAAAAACCACAATTTGACTCCACTCGGTTCGAAACAAAATTTACGAAACATCCATAAAATAAGCACAAAAGCATATGATATTTGACCTAACTCGTTTCCCAAAAAAGTTTACGTCCAATCGTTGATCAACTCGAATTCATCCCAAAAAAGTTTCCCAAAACGTACTATGCACGTAAAAATGTTTATATAAATGAAAATATATAATATATTTGACTTGACTCGTTTCCAGAAAAAGTTTACGTCGAAACTTAAAGGAAATCGAATTTATATCGACACGTACATAAATATATGCACGTAAAAAATAGTTTTTTAAGTAAAGGAAGGGTAGGGGTAAACTCGAAACAAGCTATTAGTAAAAAAAACTTAATACGTTAGAAACGTTCGTAAAACTGTGCCAAGTTGCACCAATGTCACACCACGCGACCACCAACAAAGCAAAATCTTCTAAAATAAAATAAATAAAAAAATAAAAAAATAAAATCGAATGAAAAGCAGACGTAAAATTGTTGAACGACTCACACATGTTGCGATGTGTTACGAAAATTAAAAACGTAAAAAAGAACAATTAAGTTGATCTAGGACCCGCGCGTTGCAACAAATCTGTTAAACGGGAAAAATAGACGCGTTGCGACAGGTCTATCAAACAGGTAAAATTGACTAGAAAACTTTGAACCCCACACGCACGTTGTGACGTGTTAACTCGCAAAATTCAAAGTGAAACGTAAAACGAAAAACTTACGAAAGATGAATATAAAAAAGTGTCGGGATTAAATTGAATAAGATGAAAAGCTTTGGATTAAAAGTAAAAAACAAATCAATGGGTTAAAATACAAAAGATGAAAACCTTTGGGTTAGAAGTGAAAATCATTTTTTTAGAAAATTCCCCGTGCATGGGGTACAACACCACATAACATCAAAATGTTACTAATTTATAGTATGAAAATTTTAAAGGTGATTGTAAGTGGATGAGAGAGAAAATATAACAATATAGGTATAAAAGATATTATTTAATTGAAAAGCAGAAAGAAAAAGTAGTTATTTTTAGTGTAATTATATAGATATGTATAAAGAATCAAATGTGAATGCTCTAATATATATATACAGGATTTAGGGACAACGGTGAAAAGTGTGAGAACAGTGAGAACGCTTATGGATCGTCAGATCAAAACAATCTATGGACTAGATTGGCCCGATGGCGTTTTCGTAAATAACATCAATTTTATTACGTGGACGCGCTTCATTAAGGGTAAAAAGGTTTTTAGACTTCTCTACACAAAACGCCAAACTCATGAATAAAACGTCATTAAATTCCCCGTCCTAAAATACAATGCACACATCATCCTAATCTAAACGCCATTAGATATAAAACACCAAACTTTGTATTTAAACGATAAAGCAGAACAAACAGTAACTGAAACGACGAAACTTAATTACTAGCATTTATTATAATAAAATCCCGCCTAAAATACGCGCCAAAAAATCCTATACAAACAACATCTCAGACCTTCCATTAAACACACCAAACCCAAAACGTCATATTTTACTATATACCATTCATCTTAGAAACGTCAAAAAACCTAAACATCAAATATTCCAATCGACGTTTCTTTTAGATATTCAACATCTCAATAAAACGCCAAAAAGTTAAAAAATCAAAAATGGCAAACATCGTTTCTTGGATATTCAATATTGTTCTACGCGAAGTTTCGCCGAATGGATTGTTAGTTGAGGGGTGTAACTCAATAACATTTTGCTGCATGAGATGGACAAATCTTCAAGAAAGAGAGACTGATAACAGACAAATGTCATTTTCTGTGGTTTGTTCTTCATGAATATTTGAATGGCATGAAGAGACGGATGACACTGAAGAGTGGGTTGAAGATAAAGATGAAGATAAAGATGGACTTCAAACAAAAAAACTCATGTCATTTTGTGTCTCCAAATATCCACAAAAAAGTTATTTCAACAACAAAAAAACAAATGAATCGTACCAAAGTAAAAAACGCCATATATTGGTAACGGTTCCTGTAGTTTCAAAGAAGAAAGAGACCAGTGACAGTGAAGATTTGGAAGATGAATTGTTTTTATTTTTTTAATTTTCTTTTTCTGTTGTTTGTTATGTAATTTTCAGCTAAGAACAAATACATTATTTCTCAAAAAAAAATATAATAAAACGCCACACATATTTGCTTGTGACATGCCATCATGCCATAAAACGCCCCAAAACTCCCAAATAATAATGAAATTACTAGGGACAAATATTATTAAAAACTCAAAAAAAAAGTATAAAACAAGGTACAAGAGAATAGAACAAAGTTCAATCTTTATCTAAACCCCATTAAAAAAATACAAAACGCCAAAATCTTGAAAAGGTAACTACAAATAGTAAATTGAAACGATAAACAGATGAAGCTGAACAAACAGTAACTACAAAACAGTTAACTGATATTACTAACATTTATTATATTAAAAGCCACTCCATGGGAAATTGAATTTATTTATCTTTTCAAAACGCCATAATTACCTGTTGAATTTATTTATCTTTTCAAAACGTCATAATTACCTGTCACTTTATAGACTGCATCCTATATGCGCGGGAAAAACTCATTATAAAAGTAGAACATGTAAAAACAATTTAAACACTCTACACATTATCTAAAACGCCACGTATTGTCCAAAATGCCATAAAACTTAAACAAATGGCCAAGGTTATTGCATGGAGGTTTGAAAGGTCGGAGAGACGTTTCATCCTAAAGCTTTCGGATAGGAGATGGGTGAAGGTCAGGACAATCAAAATCATACTTAGTATGGATGAAGGAGTTCAGATGGATATTCTGGCCCTTGGGGTTCCAATGGGCAACGACTGTGAAAGAACTCGAACGGTAATAAGAAGATTTGAGAGAAAATTTCCAGCAGAAGATGATAATGATAATGATGAAACTGACGATACTCCTCTACCAACAGTTAGCAGTTGGGTGGTGTATGAAGAAGCAGGAACGGTTGAAGTGACTTATCGACACGGGGTGAAATATTCATTGACGATGGAGGAAATGTTGAAGACAGAGAGACTATATCTTTTTGAACAACTCTGTGATTTAGCACATTTGAACGATGCAAGATCCAGGGGTGCAATGATATTTAAGTATAGGTTGCGGCAAAGAAGAGACGAGATGATGGCGTTATACGCCAATCTAAAATATGATGATGATGAATCTGAAGAAAGTGAGGAACAAAGCGATGGGTACAACTCTGATGTAATCCCATACACAGAGACTATTAGTTTATTTTGATTTCGTCTTATTTTAATCTTATGAAATATTAATGAATGGTAATGAATTATTAACAACGCCACGAACGCCAAAAAATTGATCTGGGAAACGCCATAACGCCAAAAAAATTATATATGTGACACAAAAACAATTAATTCAACGAGACAAATAAAAAAACAGTAAAACGCCAAGTAGTCAATGAATCTAATTAACGCCAAAATAATCTTAGACGCTAAAAATGAAGTAGCATGTGACACACGAAGTTGGGAAAAAAGAAAAAAAGACTAAAAAGCCCTTCGCACCCTGATTATATCCAGCGCCACGTGTTCCATCAGGATGCGTTCTCACCGTTCTCACACTTTAGGGCGTTTTCTCCTGATCCCGTTTCTATATATATATAGGGGATGGTTCAAATGAAAACCACTTTTATCGCGAAAACTCGAAAACTAACTAAAAAATCCTAAAAAACACACAAATTTTTTTTTTTCAATTTTTTTTATTAAAATCGCTAGTTTTTTTATATAAAAAAACTTTTTTTCAAAAAAAAAAAAAATTGTAGTGCACATGTGTAATAATTCACATGTGTAGTACACATACACATGTGTAACACATGTTCACTACAAATTTTTTTTTTTTTTTGAAAAAAAGTTTTTTTTATATAATTTAAATATCGAAAATTGGTATGCAAAAAAAAAATTGGTATGTTTTTTAGGCTTTTTAGTTAGTTTTCGAGTTTTAGCGATAACTAGTGGTTTTCATTTAAACATTCCTCTATATATATATATATATATATATATAATATTAGTAGAAAGGCTCGCGCGTTGCAACGGGTACGTTTGTTTTGTCGCCTTTTGTTGTTGTTGGGGTTTGTGGTGTTTGTATGACGTTTGTGGGCTATTCGTTACGATGACATTTTTATGGAAATAAAAGGTGAAATACAATATTAATCTTCTATCACTATCAAGCACTAATAAATCCATCGCTATGTTATAGTATCAAATTTAGTATAAGGCTTAACCCATGTGTAGACAATCAAACATATAATTGTTGAGCTTTTTCTTAAAATTTTTCAATATTTTTTTTTTCTCAAAATAGCTAGATACCTACATTTCTGCCATCCAAACACATGTTTGATACAAAGATAGATTTATTATTTAGTGGTGATTAATGATGCACTGATGTTTTTGTTTTGGTGTTTCTTTAGTATCATGTAGTCTGCCATCTTAAATATGGATAAATACCTAAAATATAATTTTAATATTCATCTTATAATTTGCATGCAACATTACAAAAACATATATATACATTCTTCCCCAATGAAAGTACCTTATGCAAAATATAAAATAAGATTCTAAATCCTTAAATACAATTAATGGATATTACAGGTTTCTATATGCTCATCTGATGACTAACTGCTAGGTAACTTTTTGACACAAAACAAAGACATATTGTTTGGAGATTACCTTCATACGTGAATTTTAGAGAGCAAAGGGAAGAAATGGAAGAAGATAACAAAAATATGTGAATTTGTTGTAAATTTGTTCTTGACCTTTGGTATGACATCTAACAAATTTGTGCAAATTACCATAAGGGTAGAAAACCTAGTTTCTTTAATAATAATTTTTTTTTTTCAAAATAGCTATATACCTACATTTCTGCCATCCAAACACATATTTGATACAATAAAGATAGATTTATTATTTAGTAGTGATTAATGATGTAGTGATGCTTTTGTTTTGGTGTTTCTTTGGTGTCATGTAGTCATCTTAAATATGGATAAATACTTAAAATATAATTTTAATATTCATCTTATAATTTGTATGCAGCATTACAAAAACATATATACATTCTTCTCAAATGAAAGTACCTTATTCAAAATATAAAATAAGATTCTAAATCCTTAAATACAATTAATGGATATTACAGATTTCTATATGCTCATCTGATAACTAACTGCTAGGTAACTTTTTGACACAAAACAAAGACATATTGTTTGGAGATTACCTTCATACGTGAATTTTAGAGAGCAAATGGTAGAAATGGAAGAACATAACAAAAATATGTGAATTTGATGTAGATTTATTATTGACCTTTGGTATGACATCTTACAAATTTGTGCAAATTACCATAAGGTCTTTGGGTATACGTTAATCTATCTTAACTCCACCTAAGTGACACATCAACTTTTTTTTCCTCATTTCACTTTGTCTCACTCTAAGGAAATGGTTTAATCTCATTAACTTCATGTAACCCTATCTTTTAGTGGTTTTAGTCTAAAAAAGAAAATAATAATTAATTCAATCTCTTAACATTAGGTTAACATGTTAACGCATAACTCATTTAATGCACTTTAACACAATGAGGTGGTTTGCAATGTTAGTTAACATGCCATGTCATTGTTAACACTCTAGATGTTAGAGTACACCCCATGGCCTAAGGGTAGAAAACCTAGTTTCTTTAATAAGGTAACATATATTAACAAAATAGTAGACATGTATCAATAATTAATAATTAATATTAGTAATAATTATTTATAAATTAAATGAGAGAATGACATGTGCCATTAATTGAAATTCTTTATTATAAGTTAGATTAGATTATAATATGGTTGTATATGTATATAAATAACCAACTGGGGTAGCCCAGTTGGCCACCGACACTCACCTATTCCCAGAGGTACCGGGTTCAAGTCTTGGGAGTGGCATATGTCGCCCAGGGTAAGAACTTGGCATGGGGAAGTCACCGCGGAGCTAGCTTGGTCGGGTAGCGGCTCCCGGAGTGAGATCACTCCGGCGGTTGGGAGGACCGTGCACTACCCCCCTGTATATGTATATAAATTAATTCTTAATTAATAGATAATAAAGTAGGTCAGCTCGAGTTCACGCATGCTCAGCTCATTTACACCCCTAGATTACAAATAGGGCAAAACCATGTTCAATATCCATCAGACATCGAGTATACCTTCGGCATCTGGTATACTCGTTAGTTTGTTAGAAAGAAATACTCATTAGGATTTCCAAATGTATATGTTATCATTTTTTATATGGTATATTATCCAATAAAATTAGAAATGTCAAAAACTAAAAATTAGTGACTTAGAAGATTATTGTATTACCCAAGGATAGAAAAATGAATAAAATATTTATAACTATGGTTTGGATAAAACGGATGTACATGTTACTTCAATCAACAACAATAGTCGATTACGATTAACTGAGCTATTGTTAAATCAAGAAAAGTGATGCAATCAGAAGACTAGAATGTGAAATTTTAATAATGATATCTAACCTTTGTTCGCTGCTTCTTCTAAGGTGATGTTTGTTTTTTAAACAAGCTGACGTTGCCCGCGCGTTGCAGCGGGATGTTGATTATAAATATTTGGCATCGCTATATTAGATGCGATAATTCATAAGCTTATGAATTGACGTGGTATTTTATATGAACCAGCATATACCTTATTTTTATATGATGCTTGGCATCAAATCAACATGTCGCTTGAATCGACATGATGGGTCGCATGGCGGCTACATGTTCAAAATAAATTGTAGTGAAATGACTTTTTGCAAGAGGTCTAATGGTTCGGGTGAACACGCAATATTCAAAGGGAAGATAAATATAAATCTATACCCCACCCTTTTTAATGTATATTGGTATTTTTTTAACCTAAGTATTTGATTGGTGACAATACGACATATAAAATATAATTGGTTAAATTAAGTTGTGCATAGATAAACTTAAAAGACTATTTACATGCATGCTTGTATGGTTATAAATCCAAGGAAATTTTTTGAAAATGTCCCTATTAGACCGTGTTTCAAGAGAATGTGTCTTTGACTTTTTGTTGCCACAAATGTACCATCAAATATGGGTTGTGACATCAAGCCATGTTTCAAAAAAGACGGTATATTTATAAAAATTGGTGTCTCTGATGGTGTTTCCGTCGTCGATATCAAAGGTGCTGCCTCCAGTCTTACACACTTATCACAGGTCTACCAACGTTTGTTTTTAAACTAAACACCACAAAGCAAACATGTGAAGACGTATAATTGTTTAATTACCAAATTTTTCATCCATTGATAATAAGATATGAATCCCTGGGAAAACTTTAAAGTTGCTACCAAAGCAAACCCAAAGCATCATGTTTTCAAATGAATTTTATTGAGCATCCACATTACAGAAATCTTAACTTCAACCGTAAGATTATTGTTCAATCTTACATCACTTGATGAATTAATGGAGTCTACCGTCACATATATATGAAGCCTAGACATCAACATTAAAATAGCCAGCAAAGCAACCAAAAGCACCATGTTTTCGTAAAAGGTATTTGGTGGTTCGAACGATGATCATGAATTTTTCAACATCCCTCGACAACAAAACCTCAAAAAAAAAAGTACGTCAACGTAAAACTACACACAAATTAACCGAGTGGGGAGTTCCTTTTTCCAATTTCTTAACAATATTACCGGATTTCACACGGTGATTCAACGTAAAAACCTCCAAGAATACCGACTAAATTCCAAAAGCAAAAAGCAAATAATTTAGTTTCAAAATTCTTTAATTTCTTGATTTATCGTTTCAATTAATAATTGCTGAACTTCAATTACTTCCACATGGTGCCCTTTTTACATGCCTTGTTTTCAAGAAAGAACCAAATTAATTGAACAATTTGCAGAGTGTAGAAATTCAACATAGTATCACACCAAAGTATTGTCATTGATCTTCGATTTAAACAAAAAACATCACAATAAAAACTTCTGATAACAAACGAAGAACATAGTGGTAAAACTTACAATAACATCTTCCCTACGACGCCATTCCTTAACTTATTCGATAAAGTCCCAGAAAACAGATGAGGCCCTGCGAGTTGCTGACTTGAGGCACATTTTTTCAATTCGTCTTCACTTACGTTTCTGTTGCGGCTCACACAACAAAATCCGCATCACATCTGTCAATTATCGTTTACATTGGCCGCTAAATTCCGCTTCCGTTTTCAAATATTTGGTGATGGAGGTTTTACTATCTAATGGTGCAAGCAAATATTGAATTTTTCATTAAGTTTGAACGAAATTTGGAAGATTTGAGGAATCCTAATTTCATATATGGGATGGAGAGGGTGGATGAAGGCCGTTTTTGGATCGTGGTGATGATGTATTGAGGATTATAATGGTATAAAATGGTAGCCAAGGGGTAAACGACGGTGACATTTGGAGGACAGCGATTGAGTTGAGTTTGAGACGGTTATCATTTTATTTAAAATTTAAAAGCAATTAATTTAACTGAACGGCGTGATGAGTATTAATTTAATTAATTCAACAGCCTATATCTGAACGACGTGATGAGTAGAGGCACGGCTGTACGCAAGCCGGTGGTGGCCGAAGTTAGTTTTTGTATGGTTAGATAATGTCTACAGTCTGCGGACCTATCTACAGACATCTGTAGCAGAAAAGGTGGACCAAACCTCTGCAGTCTACAAGAAAAAGACTATTTGCTTTCTAACTTCTGCGCTTCGGGAAGAAGTCTACGGCGGCGGGTCTAGGGGAGGAAGCTGATGGCGGCGGGGCTGGGGGAGGAGGCTGACGGCGATGCTGGGGAGGATGCTGACGGGGGCGGCACTTGGGGAGGAGGTTGACGACGACGGGGCTGGGGAAGGGGATAATGATGGCACGGTGGGGGAAGAGAGGTGGAGGAGATGTGCTAGGGTTTTGGATTAAGTGTTTGTGTTTTGTGAGATATTAGGGCAAGAAGAAGGAAGAAGAGGTTAGAAAAGGCTATCCCACATCTGCATAAAAAAAAGGGAACGCGCAGGGGTTTTTTAGTGACGTAGACCCAAACTTCTGCGCGTAGTCTACGTGACGCAGGCATAAGAGGACAAGAAGTGCTTTTCAGAAAAAACAAACAAACAAACAACACCTAATTCATGTTGTTTAAATTAGAGGATATGAGGCTCAGCATTATCTATGTTTGGCTAATTTTACATAGAATCGTGGTGCTTGACTGTCGAATCAATTTCATAAACAGATTAGTTAGAGAAAGAAATGATGATAAACATCGCCATGAACGACAAATCTCACTGTTCACATGGCTCAATTCAACATCTCTCACCGTAAACAACTAAACACCATATGTTCAATTCCGGGCTTCAGATAAACTTTAGTTAGAGCTCACGAGGTCATACAGGCAACCAACCGGCACTCCCAGGCATTTTGGCCCATGTAAGGTGTTAGAGCAGACTTAAATCACCTGAATAAGCAAAATATACATGCGCACTTACGACTATAAATCATACTTCCAGAATGAATAATTTCTACACTAAAATGAGCAAACTTATAACCAAAAAACCTATATAAAACGTTTGTAATGCCACTAAAAGTCTAAAATACTCCACAACAGATTAATTATTGTGTTTGAATGCGAATTGCAATGTAACTTCAAAAGACTACAAAAATCCAGTAACTACTATATCAGTTTTGTCTAACTGCCAGACTTACCTCAAAAAAACAAACAAAGCTTTTCCAAGTCCAAAAAGATGATGGTATGAAATAAGAAGTGTCGACGTGAAACAAAGTATCTGGTTGGTTAACGCTTGACCCATTGGTAGCTCTTTCTTGCTTTCGCCTTACCAGGTTTCTTCCTTTCCACAATTCTTGAGTCTCTTGTCAAGAAACCAGCTGCCAAACACACACAAATTACATCACTCAAATAATAAAACTCTTTAATAACAGTAAAGACAACAACAACAACAATATTGCCAACACCTTTACTTATTCCGGTGGTCATTGGTCTACATAGATAGGATTTTCAGTTTCCGTTCGGTCCGTTCGAACCTGGCCACCCAGATTAATTAATTGTAAACCTAATAAAATGTGTTTAATTTGAGACACGGAACCCACCCGCTGGGGAATTTGTAGAAGCAGAACTGCCCTAGTTCATTGGACGTCATTAAACAGTTAAACATTGGTTTCTTTGGTAATCTTCTGATATTAACATTACTTAATTTTTCTACTCAGACCAGCAGCAATTTGCAGCCCTTGTTGCTTAAGAACAAAGTCTTGAGGTAGTTGACTGCTGTTTCAAGGTTTGTTCTGTAAAGCATGGCTTCACCTTTCTTAATGTATATGGTCTATCAAGTAACACCTTTAAGAATCTCTGTCTCATTCCAATCCAAAAAGAAAACCGATCAATCAGAATCAGGGATGCCGGAACCGAACAAGGCAAACAGGTCCAGTTTTCTACCCCGTGTCCGTGTGCAACCCAAACAGGGAAGGCAGATAGATGGAAGATCTATGATTCCTAATTTCTTCAAAACTAGCCCTCACTCGTATATCATTAAATAAGTTTGACTAGCAAGAAGAAAGGGTACGAACATTTTCTTCAATCAAAAGCTGCTTCCACATTTAAAAAGTAAACAACTAACTAACTAAGATATCTGAGTTGACAAATTTTAATATTTAATATTCATTTATAATACTCTTCAACAAAAAGCCAAAAATAGAATAAAGGAATCCTCTGGACTCAAATCAATTAATCAAAAACTTTGGAATTTCGCAAAAATGAAAGTAACAGCCGTTGCTTCATTTATATATGCAACATTAATTATTACACAAAATATATTAAGTTTACAGGCCTAATTTACTTTTTCATCAGATAGAAAATAATAAACTTTACTACAATTTAGTAACACTGCCTTCTGTCTACAAGTTTTCTTTATTTGTTGATCCTTATTTTTTATACATTTCATTATAGGCTAAAATATTTAATTGAATCACGTGTCAGATCAATATATATATAAACCAGACATATAACTAAAAAAACTTCCACAAAAGAAGATTAAACAATTGCAAAAAATTAAATAAATATATGATCGGTATTTACCTTCTTTCAGCGGAGGACGGAACTGATCTGGTGCCCAGTTTTGCAAGGCCCTGCTCATACCAAGACGAATTGCACCAATTTGACCTGATTCATGCAAATATTATTTATTATGAAAAACTGAAAATTTACATGAACTGTAGCAGGGGCTAAGAGGGGGGGGGGGGGGGGTGGTAATCACCTGAAATACCACCTCCTTTAACAGTACAATTAACATCAAGAAGACCCAATGTTTTAGTCTCTGATAGAGGGCGAAGAAGTGCAGCTCGTTGATCAAGCATTGGGAAATAGACATCAAACTGTTTGTCATTAATGACAAATTTACCCTCACCGGGTTCAATCCAAACACGTGCGATACTACATTTCCTTTTTCCAGTGCCATACGCCCTACCCTGACCATCAACTTGCCTAACCCGTGATTTGGCTATTTCCTCTTGTTTTTGTCTCTCAATGTCAGCCCTAGTTAACTTGTGTGTGTTCTTTTCATAACGCATCTCTTCAATCATATTCAGTGGGGGCAGTCCTGGAACTCCGTCTAGGTCCTTTAGTGCCATCAAACTGTCCAGCATCTCATCTGTGATACCGGATGCACTAATTAAATC
Source organism: Helianthus tuberosus (assembly GCA_030545235.1). NCBI lineage: Eukaryota > Viridiplantae > Streptophyta > Magnoliopsida > Asterales > Asteraceae > Helianthus > Helianthus tuberosus. Next base: position 93,106,049 of record CM060394.1, on the reverse strand, counting down.
CCCAAATGCATGATCTCCACCTGTCGTCATAAAATATTTCACATGAGATACAAGTAAAGATTAAATTACCCTTCACACAAGAATTTTGTTAGATTTCCAGTTACTTAAAAAAATGGTACATTAAGCCAATTGTCAATACTTCTTAGGAGTTCAAAGTACTATAAGTTAATAAATATGATTGCAAAGTGATAGTTAACTGCACAAAATTTCTAGCTCCCAGCAAAAAGGGAGATGCTGTTTCAATAGATTTGTTATGTAGAACTGGCATACATTAATTCACTTTTCATTATCAAGAGTTGGGACAAAATGTGGTTTGTTTTTGACTTCCTAGAAACTCCGTAAAAGACTGGCATTCTCTATTCAACACCTTACATATGTGAAGCAAGTTTAATCGGCACCATTGGTTTTAAAAAGCGTGAGGTGCACGGTGCACCACGGACACAACGTGAAAGATATTTATATAATACTTTTTATTTATTTATAATAGGTTTCTATCACCATGACATCACGTACCTAAATTATGATACAAATAACCACTATGATGCAGGGTGGTTATCGTTTGAATGGAAGTTTATTTTTATTATTTAATATTTACATTTCTAAGTTTATATCTTTGTTTCCTAAATTGAATTATGTTTCCTACTCTATAAATTAAGGTCTAGGGTTTATTGTTTAGTTTAGTTTTTGATTATTATAAAAAGAACTTTATTCTTGGAACCTTTGGTTCGATTTATCGTCTTTGATTATCAATAGTTTCTTGAGCCATTTGATCGCACGCGAAACTGCATCACACTATATATGATTTAATATGTAAATAACCTTTGTGTGCAACCTCCACAAAAACTTCCACCTTGGTTGTAAATTGCGTGATGCGCTCCGATGCGTTTGGTCCAAAAATCTGATGCGCGATGCGCTCTTATTAAAAATATACAAAAAAATATTTATACATAACTTATAAAAAAATACTTAAACTAAAACAATTGTCATAATAAGAAGATGAGAGTTGTGCTTTTGGTTCAAATCAAGCATACTAAAATGTTTCTAGAACCACAAAAAGTGTTTAGGAACTATAACGGTTCAAATCAAGCATACTAAAATATTAGTTATTGAAAAACCCCAACCCATTTCATAAAATCTGGAAAAAGAAACATAACAAACAATGTTGCGTGCATCAGAGCGCATTATGCGATGAGCACATTATGCGAAATCAGCGCATTATTCTCACATCACGTAAACGTCACGCATCAGCTGTGGCGATGCGCTCTCATCAGCGCATCCGGTGTATCACGCATAATGCGCGCATTTTAAAACCAAGCCTGCCACACAAGAGAAGCACCTCATGTGTGCACCTCAAGTACGCATGTCGCCTCACACGAGGCGATGCTTCTCTTGCCTGAGTGCGCTCCATGCCTATGCGCACCTCTTGGTTTTAAAATGCGCGCATAATGCGTGATGCGCCCGATGCACTAATGAGAGCGCATCGCAACAGCTGATGCGATGCGTTTACGTGATGCGAGAATATTGTGCGCATTTCGCATAATGCGCTCATCGCATAATGCGCTCTGATGCACGCAACATTGTTTCTTATGCTTTTTTTCCAGATTTTATGAACTATGTTGATTTGAACAAAAAAACACAACTCTTATCTTCTAATTACGTCAGTTGTTTTACTTTAAGTATGTTTTTATAAGTTTTTATGTATAAATAATTTTTAACTATTTTTTTTATAAAGAACGCATCACATACGTGATGCGCTTTCATCGCGCATCACGCATCACGCATCAGATTTTTGGACTAAACGCATCGGAGCGCATCACGCAATTTAAAACCAAGGCGCACCTCATGTGCTTTTTTCTAAATGAAGTCTACACTGTGTTAAATTGTTGTGTCAATTAATCAACAAACCATTTACACGTGGTACATGAATTTTAATGTTTGTACAGTAAGTATCTAATGCCTAAATTGTCAATCTCATGATAAACTTGGCAGCATAAACATCAACTCTAGCAAAGTTTATAATTTATATGAATTCGGATACTTTTCAATTTAGACAACAAAGTCTGAGACTAATCAATCTCAAATCATATTCTATGTTAAACAACAAGTAACAACAATCAATTAAAATGTGTAGCATATACCTTTGAGCACCTCTAACAGATCTTTCTCCTCAATCTCCAACTTTCTATCTTCTTCTTTCTTCAAAGTTTCTGCTTTTTCATCTAAAATGTGTAGGTTTCCATCAATCCCAGCCAATTCTGAAAGCCCTGCTGCATCTCCACTATCAAAAATCTCATATCCATCTTTCTCATCTCCACCTACAATTTTCCACTCATTAAACCCTTCCAATCTGCCCTCACTCTCTGTCACTCCAAGAACATCATGTTCTTCATCCTTCTCCTTCGACTCGATACTGAAAAAAGACCTCTCGATGTCTTCTCCGTCGATGCTTTCCGACGAAATGTTCCAGGAATCGGAGGTTTTGACACCGTTTTTGTGGTTGTTGTTTCCATGATTGGTGGAGAAATGGCAGGTGTTGAGTGAGAATAAAGTGGAGAAGGAGGTAGGGTTTTGGATGAGTGGAGGATTGTAGTGAGAATGAGAGGATGAAATTAGGGTTATGAAACGGAGAGTTGAGGGTTTAGAGAGTACACGAGAGAGCATTCTGCCGGTGTGTGGTTGGTCTGAGTTAGGGTTTGATCGGAGGGGTGAAGATGAAGATGGAGGTCGAAGGGGAGAGGCGGATCAAGGGGGAGGAGATGGAACTATGGAATGGTTTGAGGTGGGGTTTAGTAAAGGGCAATTACGTCATTTCATCTTCTTATGAATGAAGAGTGGAGAGTGTGTGTGTGTGGGTTCCACGACTTCATTAGACTTCAACTTCAAGTATTTGTTGTACCAGCAAGCAAACACTCAATTTCGATCACATCTCACCGATTTTTCATCAGGTAATAGCAATTACCAACTATCTACTGTCAGTCAATCTCAATTCGTTGAAGAACAACGCTCACTTTGCTTTAGGTTTAACTTTATTCACCTGTTAACAGATCGGAAACACTCGATTTCAATGGCTGTTCCTGTTGAAGAAGCAATTGCTGCTCTCTCTACATTTTCATTGGATGTATGTCGGTAAACGATTGCATTGTAGCTACAAGTATTTGTGGAACTAACAGATTTGTTAATTTAAATCTAGTCAACTTACTGCTGATATTGTATAGTTCAATTAGGTTATGATGAAAGCCCTAATTTAATTTCTGTTTGTGAATTATGATATTGAGCACAGTGTTTCTTCTTAGCATTTGGTTATTATGTTAATGGATTTATGCAGTTGGAATAATCATCTGTTTTAGAGTTTACAGTTTATTCCATATGGAGAAAATTAAGAAAGAAGGTTTAATAGATTAGTTGTTTTGTTTTTAATTGGTTTCAGCTTGCATAGCAACGAATAAAGTACCTTAAGGTTATGCTCACTTATGCAGTTATGCTGATACCGAACTCAAAATCTGCCAGCCTAACCCTGTTTCATATTTTACATGCAAATCATACGAGTTTTGTAGAAAAGAAGATAAAATAAAAGTAGGAATGTAAGGTTTTTTGATATAATTGTTGTTCGCTGATATTACTGATAATGATAATCATAAGATATATTACAATTGTTTGTTTGTTCTTATTGTTATTGATCGTTTGATCTTACCATTATAGTTATCGTTGTTGATATTACTACCGTTACTACTACTACTACCGGTTTGCTTTTTTTACTTTCAGTAGTTAAAGTTTAATGAACGTAGATTTATGAAACTTAAAAGTGTTTTTTGATCGGAATATATATGCCATTGTGTTTATATATTCAACATGTAAACTGTAAAGTTGGTTTTATTTTCGTTGACTTTCATGGAAATCTAAACAAATGGTTTTATCATGTATCTGCACTCCATCACTCTGAGTCTGCTTTACTGGTGTATTGATAAATATGTACAACTGTACTTGGCATAGATTATTTGAAACAAGAAAAATGATTTAAATTTCCTTCATGAAGCAAGTGGGTTATATTTATTACCAATAAACTTATGTTTATTACCGTCACTACTTTTGTAGGATGATCAACCAGAGGTCCAGGGCCCAGCATTGTGGGTTTCATCAGAAAGAGGTGCAACAAGTAGTCCAATTGGTATGTAATTACTTCTTGTAAATTGTAATCGATTTTTATGTGGCCTGTACTATTAAGCAGATTTTGTCTTATAGCAAGTATCTGTAGTTTTCTTAATTATATATACTTGGAATGGAATATATTGACAAGTTACATTACTATTCACTATTCTAGAATACTGCATGTCAGCTCAGTGCTCATGTCTAGTATACATTGAAATTCTTATTTGCTAAAAGTTGATTTCATATATATTTCCCTTCCTCTTTGAGATGCATATTCAGAGTGTTTAGAATTGCTAAAAAACAACGAAAGTAAGTAAGCATTCTGTCTCTTTCATAATCAGTTATTTCACTCATTACTCCTTTTTGCAGAGTATAGTGACGTGCATGCATATCGGCTATCTTTATCAGAGGACACAAAAGCACTAAATCAGCTGGTATCTTGCTCTTATATCATTTTATTTTGTATCTTTGAATTGCCGAGCATATGCTCATTAACAATATCCCAAACAGTACTTTTGTACATGTTAAGTTATTTCTTATATATGTCTTTTGTAGAATACTCTTATACAAGAAGGCAAGGAAATGGTATCAGTACTTTATGCATATAGAAGTTGTGTCAAAGCACTTCCTCAGGTTTCTTGAAGAAAATTTTCTGAATTTATTTTCTTATTTATATAATGGCACGATGTAATAATGTCTATATAAGCTGAATCTATAAGTAATGGCCAGCTTCCAGATTCTATGAAGCAAAGTCAAGCTGATTTGTATCTAGAAACTTATCAAGTGCTAGACTTGGAAATGAGTCGGCTTCGTGAGATACAAAGATGGCAAGCATCAGCTGCATCTAAAGTATGCTATGCTCCATAGTTTAATCTTTTTACAAACCGACATTAAAGTGTCCTTACAATTTGACATCTAACCACTTTTTTTGATTATGTAGTTAGCAGCCGATATGCAACGATTTTCAAGGCCCGAGAGACGCATCAATGGTCCCACTGTAACTCATCTTTGGTCCATGTTGAAATTACTTGATGTTTTGGTTCAACTTGATCATCTAAAAAATGCAAAAGCCAGTATACCTAATGATTTCTCTTGGTATAAAAGGTAAAACAAAGATATTGCGGCATTACTAATTTTACATAGCTAAATTTCTAATGAGCTAAAAAGATCTCAGTGTATATATAAAACATGTAAGTAGAAACACGTAAACTGAATTTGCTTCATGCTTATCAGGACATTTACTCAAGTCAGTATTCAGTGGCAAGATACGGATTCAATGAGAGAGGAGCTAGACGATCTACAGGTTTTCATGACTACCAATTAACACTCGAGAACTTTTTCAAATTGATTAATATGTCACTTCATAAAGTAACTATTGCATTGCTTGCAGATTTTCTTGAGCACAAGGTGGGCCATTTTGTTGAACTTGCATGTTGAAATGTTTCGTGTAAACAAGTATCCTACAAAGCTGTGTTATCATTGTACCAAAAATGTGCTTTATTGTTATTACTATCAACCACTTGTTAGTTTAGGTTTAGTGATACATTTTTTTTTGAGTTCCTTGACCAATGATAGTGTGGAAGACATTCTTCAGGTTCTGATTGTGTATGCAGCTGAGTGCCTAGAATTGGATTTTGCACTTCTTTTTCCTGAAAGACATGTTCTTCTTCGTGTTCTTCCTGTTCTTGTTGTCTTAGCAACATCATCGGAAAAAGACAGCGAGTCACTCAACAAGCGGGTCAAGATGAACAGACTCATCAGTATTTTCAAGGTATACATACTATTCTTTTTCTGACTCTAGCATATATATAATACAACTTATATGAGACAAATAACAATATATTTTTACTATATTTGCTGCTTACATAGATTAATATATATTTGTTGTAGAATGATCCAGTGATTCCTGCATTCCCTGATCTTCATCTTTCACCAGCTGCAATATTGAAGGAGCTTTCTATGTACTTCCCTAAATTCTCCGCACAAACCCGCTTGCTAAGTCTTCCAGCTCCTCATGAACTCCCACCCCGTGAAGTGCATGAATATCCTCCATATACTGTCTTTTTAATTTATACTACAGATATATTGATATTAATACTGATATGAATATAAGATAATGTTGTCCTAAAAGATTGGTTTTTCAGGCTTTGTTTCTCTATGACACTGTTTTAAAAACACATTGAATGTGGATTTTGTTATGCTAATTTTGCATTAGTTGCCTTGACATGATTCACTTATCAGCGACATTATTTGATAATAAATCACATTGGAGCAATTCGTGCTGAGCATGACGACTTTACTATCCGTTTTGCTTCTGCTATGAATCAGGTGTTTATTTCTTTGGATTACTTTTTGTATATGCATGTGAACGTCTTATTATATATTTTATGTTTCTTGACATGATAATCTGTTTATTAAAGTGTTAACATATGTATGTGAGTGTGTTAATAATTATTTTCTTTACCATTTTTTTCTTTTTGCAGCTAGCGCTATTGAAGACGATTGAAAATGCAGATATTGAGTGGTCAAAGGAAGTCAAAGGGTGTATGTATGATATGGTTGTTGAAGGTTTTCAGCTTTTAAGCCGATGGAGTTGTCGCATTTGGGAGCAATGTGCATGGAAATTCTCACGCCCCTGCAAGGACTTTGTCGAGTCAGCTGAAATGACATCAGTTTCTGATTATGAAAAGGTTTTTATTTAATTTCTTGCTATATTAAAAATCTGAAGAAATTATAAATAGAAAATGATAGGACCCAAGGAATAGTGTTTCAGTTTTTGGATCCTAAATTCAACAATTTTCAGTTTAGCCAGTGCACTTTGATATCTCAACTCTTTCTTTTTTGTTTTATACTTTTATAATGGATTTAGATTTTAGACGTTGCAAGAGTTTCTTTCTGTAGGTGGGGTTTTGATTCACATTTGAAACTGATTCACAGTAATAATTTTTTGATATTCGGTTAAGGCTGATTTTTGATTAGATGAATTTTAGGGGTCAAATACTCAGCACTGTATCAAATCTCATCATCTAAGAACAAAGTGAAATTACTTAATACCCATTCATTTAGTCTAATATGAATCATTTTATTCTAATTCGCAAACCATCTCTACTTTTCATCACTAAACGCCATTTATGATACTTTTAATTCTCAGTATCTTAAACAATCCAAATTTGTTGGTTATCTGAAATTCTGAATATTCTACTTCAAAACAACAAAAGCACATCCGATACTATTATTTGCAACCTGTTTATTACAGCTGATTATCTGATTATGATTATTCAATGTCACATAATCACATCCAAACAACCCTTTAGTTGATACTTTGAAGAACTATGCTACTTGTAGATGGTGTTATCATCGGTTCTCTCTTTTACTTCTGTCGTATAAAAGTCATATTTTGTATTCTGTCACAGGTGGTACGGTTTAATTACACCGGTGATGAAAGGAAAGCTTTAGTTGAACTTGTGAGCTACATAAAAAGCATTGGATCAATGATGCAGAGGTGTGACACATTAGTAGCAGATGCCTTGTGGGAAACTGTTCATGCTGAAGTTCAAGATTTTGTGCAAAACACATTAGCAGCCATGTTACGCACAACATTCAGAAAGAAAAAGGATCTTTGCAGGTCCGCATAAACTGTTTTAGCTCGTAGCTGTATTAATAATGTAACTATAAAACTATTTTTTTGTTTTGTTTTTGTGATAAATCTACATGATATTTTTTTGATCTTTTTCAGGATACTGTCTGATATGCGAACCCTTTCCGCAGATTGGATGGCTAACACTAGCAAGCCTGAATCGGATTTGCAAACATCACAACATGGAGGTGAAGAAAATAAAGGAAACTTCTTTTTTCCAAGGGCAGTTGCACCAACTGCTGCACAGGTGAACTTTTGAATTTGCATCAACCGCATTTGTTTGTGTACGCACATTGGTTACATAAATGGGCCAGTTTGAGTATAATGTATCTCTAACGGGTTAAGCAGGTAAAATGGGAAAAACGTAATTAAAAAAGAAACGGGTTAAATGGTCTAATTTAGGCAAAAGTGTATTTATTAATGTATAAAACCTTCTAAATCTTCTTTGAAATATAATATTATTGAAGTAATTTAACTTTTGTAATCATACTTGACACAATTTTTTTTTCAAAAAAATTCCGGGCAAAATTTGTTTCAGGTCAATCTAACAATTATCAGTAATACATGGTTAGAAACTTGGACCCAAACCCATTTTGATCCATTATCAGAGTAGCCCATTTTGCCACATCTAGTGCTACTCTTGTCTCTTATAATAAGCATGAACAATCTGTCACCCTATTTTCCATTTTTTCAGGTTCATTGCTTGCAGTTTTTGATATATGAGGTGGTATCTGGTGGTAACATGAGGAAGCCAGGTGGGCTATTTGGGAATAGTAGCTCTGACATTCCTGTAAATGATTTGAAACAACTGGAAACCTTTTTCTACAAGCTTAGTTTTTTCCTACATATTCTAGACTATTCAGGTTCGTGCCATACCCTTTAACTTGTTGACTTTATAGTAGATACTACTTTCTTATATTCTGATGTTTGACTTATGGAAAGAAAAGATTTAGTTTGAGGTTTTGAATCTCTATATGTATAGTGGAAAGTGAATATACCTGCAAAAAGTCATCATTTCTCTATCAAGTCATTGTGCTTTCAGTCATTGGTGATGGCTGCACTAACTTTTGTTTATTAATTTATTTTTTATTTTATAATATTTCAGTGACTGTTGCAACGTTAACGGATCTTGGTTTCTTATGGTTTAGAGAATTTTATTTGGAATCTTCACGTGTCATTCAGGTAATACTGATAATTCACTAGTATAACATCACTGTGTAAGAAATTTCAACAATTGTATGTAACCATCTGAAAAAAGATGTGAAAAAATGAGTGAGTTAGGTGACGGATCATAACGGGTTTGGGTCACAAGTCGGTAATATTTGAAGTTTTTGTATATTACTTATTGTTGCAGTTTCCCATTGATTGCTCTCTTCCTTGGATGTTGGTGGATCACGTATTGGAGTCACAAAATGGTGGTCTTCTTGAAAGTGTTTTGATGCCATTTGACATATACAATGATTCTGCTCAGCATGCCCTTGTTGTGCTCAAGCAACGGTTTCTCTATGATGAGATTGAAGCTGAGGTAATTTACTAAATGGGTTTGTTGATCAGATTACCTTGTGTTTGACTTTCTGTATTTTTATTAACCGGTGCATTTATAATCTTTATTATATGCAGGTGGATAACTGTTTTGATATCTTTGTGTCAAGATTGTGTGAGGCTATATTTACACATTACAAAAGTTGGGCTGCTAGGTATTCTCATCCCTTTGCATTTTTTGTTTTGTAACTCATCATCATCGTCATCGTCATCGTCATACTCAGTAAATCCCATCAATAGCAAAGCTTAGGTAGGGTCTGAGGAGGGTAAGATGTAGACAACCTTACCTCTACCCCGTAGGAATAGAGAGGCTGCTTCCAGTGACCCCCGGCTCGATAGTAGTTTTGCATCAAGCCTTGGACATAAGGCACAACACTCAGCAACTGAGACAAAGGCCGATTAGTGCATGTACCCCCTTGTCTTTCGGCTATCAACACCACCACATGATGCATGATTATGCATCCCCCTCTTTTAACGTTATTTTCACGAAATTAGTAAAATAACGTTAAAATTAGTGCACTTTCACTTTTGCCCCCCCCCCCCCCCCCCCCCCCCCCAGCGCCCACACATATAAACATTATATGCGCATACCGCAAGAGGAGCTACAAGTTTTTACAAATTTGCTACCATTTTTTTTGTAACTACGTTGTAGAAATATAATTTTTACAAATTTGCTACCATTTTTTTCAGCGAGCTCCTTGATCCTTCATTCCTCTTCACATTGGATAATGGAGAAAAGTTTTCTGTTCGTCCAATGAGATTCACTGCCCTACTAAACATGAAAAGGGTCAAGGTAAGAATATTATATCATCTTCTTTTATTGTTTACTCTTTTTATTTCATGAAGTGGGCATCTTGTAAGGCCTTTTTGTGATGTAAACTTGATGCCATACGCAGTGTTGACACAAGAGCTTTGAAAGTAAAGTAAAAAATTTAAAAAATAGAAGATGTGTATATGTAGTCTATAGAGCAATGCTGCTACCTGTTTATTAATCTGACACATTATCACATATCTAATTTATGATTTACAGTTACTTGGAAGGACGATCAACTTGAGGAGTTTGATTGCTGAGAGGATGAACAAAATATTTAGAGACAACCTTGAGTTTTTGTTTGATCGTTTTGAATCACAGGACTTGTGTGCTATAGTTGTAAGTAACTCTTTATTTTTTGTCGTTGTTTTAAATCTTTGTAACGGGTACTTAATACTTTGTATATTTTTGTTGTGATTTTATGTGTTTTGTTTTACTTCCATGCAGGAGCTAGAAAAACTATTGGAAATCTTACAAATGACTCACGGATTCTTGTCACGGGATCTCACTATAGATTCTTTCAGTATCATGTTAAGTGAGATGATGGAAAATGTCTCTCTTGTTTCCTACTCAAGTCGACTTGCTTCTCAGGTTTAAAAACAATATTTTCCTACCTCCATTGTTTTATCTTTATATCACTTTCAGATATGGATGTCAGGTACTTTCTTGTTAATATTAATATTAATGTTAATGTAACTACATTAATGAAATGCCATGCTGTTACATATTTCACTTATCTTTCTCTTTGTTGAAGTCGGTAGCTGATAATTAGTTCCTCTAGACCTTTCTTAGTGTTGAGTACCTTATGCTATATATGTAACTTTAACCCAATGTTAGAAGGGTAATTTTGACTTTCTGTAACATTATGTTTGCTTTATCCTAGATTTGGACGGAGATGCAAAATGATTTTTTACCAAACTTCATCCTATGTAATACAACTCAACGCTTTGTTCGATCATCCAAAGTACCATCTGCTCCTGTTCAGAAACCATCAGTTCCATATGCCAAGCCAAACTTCTATTGTGGAACTCCAGTAAGAATTTACTACATAAAATCATAACCGTCTTGATCTTTTTTCCATTTTACTTATCTTATTACTTTGTGGGATTTTAGGAGTTAAACTCAGCACACCAAAGCTTTGCTCGATTGCATAGTGGGTTCTTTGGGTTACCTCACATGTTCTCTATTGTACGGCTTCTGGGTACTAGATCACTGCCATGGCTCATTCGAGCATTACTGGATCATATTTCAACCAAGGTATCTACATAATTGTAGTAATATTTCCATTAGTTTGGAGTAATATGGATTTCGTAAAAGTAAAAGCATTATGAGATGGTCTTAGTGTGCATCTATCTTATGTATTATATTTACGGATAATGAAATACTTGTTTCTTCTGTTCGTTTGATTTTACTTTTATGGTCCTACAACTGATTCAGATAACAACCCTTGAACCAATGATAACTGGATTGCAAGAAGCACTGCCAAAGTCTATCGGTTTGCTTCCGTTTGATGGCGGTGTAACAGGTGTATAAACGATCCATGCTTTAAATATGATAAAAGAAAATGTTGAAGTTTTTATAGTGGGACCCAGCTGAAGTATTCTTTGTTTAGGGTGTATGAGGCTTGTGAAAGAACTTCTTAAGTGGCAATCCAAAGCCGAACTTAAAACAGAGATTTTACATGGGATTAAGGAAGTTGGAAGTGCTTTATATTGGATGGGGCTGCTTGATATCGTCTTGGTGAGTTGTCATTTACTTAATAGCCGAGGCACGTGCATCACGTATGCGAGGAGTTGCTTTATGTACAACCAAACAAACTTTATTTACAACCAGAAGCCGTGTCTCTCATCTGTTTTACATGTCGATCTTTTTATCAAGTAAACCTTTCATAATTTCTTCATCCCTTGGTTTTTTTACATATCTGCCTCCTACAAACCCTAGTTTTTGACTAGTTTTGCCTCCTACAAGCCCTTGATGCATTTCCCATATGGCCTTGCCCATTGTTAAAAACAAGATTCAGTTACATATTTCTAAATAGATAAATATCTGATTCTTGTTCTTCCAATACTGATGTTGAACAGAGAGAAGCTGACACAACTCAGTTCATGCAAGTAGCCTCATGGTTAGGGTTAATACCTGGTACAGACGGTCAAATACTACAATCGCAAGAAGATGGAAATAGCCCTATTGTCACTCTCTTCAAGTCAGCCACTGCTGCTAGTGTTTCAATCAACCATGTAAATCCTGCACCGTTTTACACAATGTCAAAACAGGCGGAAGCTGCTGGTATGCTAACAATAGACACTCCTATGATAATTTGTTGGTTTGTTTTTGTAAATCCAACAATCTTGGATTGTTTTAGCGTGTCAACTGTTTGTTTGTTGCAGATTTATTGTACAAGGCTAACTTAAATACTGGAAGTGTGCTTGAGTACGCCCTTGCTTTCACAAGTGCTGCACTTGATAAATATTGCACTAAATGGAGTGCTGCACCAAAGACTGGCTTCATTGACATTACCACATCAAAGGATTTTTATCGTATTTTTAGTGGTCTCCAGATAGTAAGTGACCATCACTGTTTTAGTACTTCAACGGATCAGACAGGTTGGGTAATGGGTTGAAATGGATGGGTTACTTTTTGTTTAATAAATAATCAGCATATAGTGTTTATTTTAAAAATTATTTTTTTGCTGCATTTGTAACTTATATTTAACTAGTATTAAGCACCCCCGCGTTGCGGTGGGGGCGTATACCAGTGCCACACTACTGTCAGCGACCACCAACACTGAAGTTGTGGCGTGTTAGTGTGAAGAAACTAAACCGAAACGTAAAACATGTAAAAGAATAATTAAGTCGATCTAGGACCTGCTCGTTACGATGAACTTGTCAAACGGGAAAAAATAGACGACGTAAAAATGTTTAACCACACACACGTTGCGCCGTGTTAACTCGCAAAATTTAGAATGGAACGTAAAACAAAAATTTTGCGAAATTGAAAAGTATAGAGAACGAAAGTTGAAAGAAAAAGTTGTGAGGTTAAATTGCAACAGATGAAAAGTTTTGGGGTCAAAAGTTAAAAAGTCAAATAGTTTAGGGTTACAAGTAAAGATGAAAAGTTTTGGGGTCAAAAATAGTTTTGAGTTAAAAGTAAAGAATCAAATAGTTATGGGTGAAAAGTAAAAAATTCAAACTTTTTTTTGACAAACCCCCAAAGCATAAGTTGCAACACCTTTATGCCTAAACATGTTAAAAATTATTGGGTAATTGCAGGAGTACCTGGAAGATTGTATGCAGGCACCCCCAAACAACCATGAATTGTTGGGGGATTCTGTGGCATGGGGCGGTTGCACAATAATCTACTTACTTGGTCAACAGCTCCATTTTGAACTCTTTGACTTTTCCTATCAAGTCTTGAATATTGCGGAAGTTGACAGTGCTGCAACTGGATCATCAAATAAGACTCCTCACTTATCTCAGGTTCTGATAACCTATTTGTTCATTATTTGTAAATTTGTGGGAATGCAATCGATAAAATGCTATCTGTTGGTCTACAAGATGCACAAAACAGAAAAAGATTAACCGATAAAAATCGTGGTTTTAAAAAGCGCGCGACGCTCCAAGGGGTTAAGGTCCCGAAACCCAAGGCGAGAGCTTTACTTAAGTGAGACATTGCTCTATATAACTGAATATGCTTTATATGCAACCAAAAGCCGCATCTGTCTCATCTTTTTTACATATCAGCCTTTTTATCAAGCGAACCATTCCCTTGGTTGTTTTTATATATCACCCTCATACATACCCCGGTTTTGACTCAGATGCCTCAAGGACCTGAGGTGCTTTCCTAATGCCATCGTCCGCTTCGCGCCTCAGAGACGATTTTTAAAACCAATATAATAAGGATTTTCTATTCCTTTTTTTGGGCATTAAATTTATAACTCTTATATCTACAGGGATGGGAAGTGCTACTAGAAGCTATGAAGAAAGCGAGACGTTTGAACAATCACGTATTTTCAATGTTGAAGGCTCGGTGCCCTCTGGAAGACAAGCAAGCATGTGCCATCAAGCAAAGTGGGGCACCTCTTCACCGTATCAAATTTGAAAACACCGTATCTGCCTTTGAAACACTTCCACAAAAATGTTAGTGATCCCCAAACCAAAATGTGTTGCTCTGCACTTGAAGACAATCAACTCATGCTTTTAGATATGAATGTAGGAATGCATCTATATGTATATGTGGTTAATATTCAGTTTGTGGTTAGTTTTTTTACTGGAGGATGTTGGAAGTTGCTGACTTTTGGTAAGCTGCGTGGCTTTTGTTGTAATTGTTGAACGTACACTATAACAATTTAGTTAAATGTACACACTTTATACACGTTTTTTTTTGGTTAAACAGGTGGAAACTTCGCACCTGAAGTGTGAAGTTCTTCATTCATCTACGGTCAAAAGTAAAACATATAAATTCCGTTGATAGTATGTGATGTTAAGACATTTTTATTCATAACCTCTCTTGTTGTAAATAGTGTAAGATCTGTCTAAGGTGTCGTAACAATTTGTGGGTGTGAATTTCTGACACAATACGGAACTAACACAAAAATTGTGGGTTTGAGTTAGTTTCAAGATGAATTAACGAACACGTTCAGCTAAACTGTCGGACTCGGGTCAACCTAGCAGGGTTGTGGGTTTATTTGTTTAATTCGCTTGCTTCTATGATTTTTTATGAAGTGTATTTTGCAGCAACATAAACTCGTTGATTATGTCACACCCTCAAATTTCCACATGCGGAGTACTATCGCGAGACGTGTGACTGACTAGGATTAAGCCACCAATCATATTGAACAATTATAATAATAGTAAAATAGTTCCACCAAACCAATATGACTAGTGACAATTAAAGTTTTAAGTCTCAAGTTTTTAAGTTCCAGACATCATTTTAAGGGAACAGCGGAAGCATAGGTAAAACGGTTCCAACATAAGTTCACAGTTTATAATTATTAAAAGAACCCTACACGGGTTAAGGCGACCACTACACTTCCCCAAGCTGCAAGCTCCGAAGTTACTTTGTATCTGCAAAACATGCAGTAGGGTATTAACATAAAGTTGGCGAGTTTCACGAGTTGTCCAGTTTTAGTTCAAAAACGTAAGTTGTTTAGATAAAGTATTTATAATCACGTTATGGGGAGCTACCCCATCTGTAAGCTCACTAACCTGTAGATACCGAAACTGGTGACGTTGAGTTGTTGTGCCCCAAGTCAATGTCTAGCATCATTGACCAAGTTGCAAGGCCTACTAGTTCACGCCCGATCCCCCCGGTCACGGTGTGAGGTTTGTCAAACCTAATAGTGCTATCAACTAATATCCCGTTCGCCCCCGGCGATTAATTGGTATTGTAAGTGGGGTCTTTCCATGATAGAGTTTCGTTTAGTTTGCTAGTCATGATTTATAAATAGTATCCAAACATGTTCCCCCCGGGAATAGTAGTTTAGAGTGTTCAGTCGTATTCCCCCCGGGAATAGTAGTTTAAAAGTATCCTTTTCAAGAATCGTAGTTCGTCCGTGTCCCACCGGGACACATGCTTTTAGTGTGTGCGCACTCCCCTTGGTTTGCTCGGCAGGTAGCTTACTTGTTTAAACAGTTGGTAAATCCCGTCCTATTATGGTTACCATTTTTATTAGGTTTGTGTACAAATTATCCACGTATATCCTATACGTATCTAACACATAGCTTGCAAGTTAAACTATTGCATAACATGTAAAGTATGTGGGCTATAGTTATAACTAAGCCCAAATGCGTGAACAGTGAACAATGCTCGGCCCAAGTGCTTGTACGTTGCAAGAGGGGCCTTAGTCGTAACCATGAGATCTCGACTGTATATCAACAGATCTGGGGTCGCAACAAAAGGATCTCGAGTCGAAACCATGAGGTTTCAAGTTGCAAAATTTCAGTCGAAACCTTGGGGTTTCGAGTTAGGCTTTGAGTCGAAATCAAAGGGATCTCGACTCGCAACCAAACCGGTCTCAAGTCCCCTGATGGGTGATGTCTCGTTTCGAGTTGTAACCAAAATGATCCCAAGTCGCAACTGTACAGGTTTCGACTCGCAATCTCAGTCGGAACTTCTAAAACCCTATCTGATTCAGCATAAACCAATCAAAATCCATTAACACGTATTTTATTCCATACGAGTCCTAAATCAGATCAAAGGCACCAATTTTTAATTGTTCTTAGATTGTTCAACCAGTTCATCACTGTTTCATCATGACATTATCCTCTAACACAATATCATCCAACACTGTTTCATTAAAACATACCAACACATTTATTGTCGCATCTAAGCATAATCTTGTTATCATTGTAACGCCTGCGTCCCTAGACTTTTAGCTAAATGTCACTTTTAGCCCCTATACTATGTGATACTTGATACTTTTGATACTTGGTGAATCTTACGCTATGATACTTGATTCTTAATGCTATGATTCTTGATACTTGATACTTGGAAACTATGATTCTTGATACTTGATACTTGGAAACTATGATTCTTGATACCTGATACTTGGAAACTATGATTCTTGATACTTGGAAACTATGATTCTTGATACTTGGAAGCTATGATTCTTGATTCTTGGAATCTAGATTCTTAACTCTTGATACTTTGGTGCTTGACTCTTGAGGCTCGTGAAACTTGAGACTTGGTTGAACGAGGGACTGGAGTCTTGTCACTGGCAAAAACTATGGAAGCTATGGAAACTTCTGTGTTAATGATATAATCTAGTTATGTGATACTATTACCCAATAATACGCCACACAACGCTTAATCTAACTCGCAAAACGAATCAAAGACGGGAACGCGGAAAGGATGGGATTGGCCGAATGGCAATCCGATCGGATGACCAACCGATCGGATGGCCATTCGACCGAGCTGCCATCCGATCCGTGCACGCCGCCTCAATCTCTCCCTCTGACACTATAAATAGGTCTGTCACATCATTCTCACTGATGTGACAGCCTCACTCGACCAAGACGCACGTACTCCTACTTTTCTTCCATTTCTCGGTGATTTCGGTACGTTTTACACTAGATTCTTGTACATCTTTGATCTACACGTTATTTTCTACATGATTCTCCTTTGAAATCTCACTTTTCACCGTGAAATCTCTAAGATTTGAGCTCTTGAGGGTGACGTCATCATGGTGGTTTGTACAAACTATGGTGTGATGTCATTCCTGCCAAGATCTAACTCAGATCTAAGGAATTTCATGTGTTTTACATTGAATCTTAACTAAATCTAGACTTTTTCAGCTAAAACTTATGTTTTTCTTCATCTTTTCTTAACTTTTCACTTAAAACGGTGGAATCCGGATCTGAACGGACTAAGACTTGATGATTAGTCTTGAGTCAGCTTGGAAATGGATTGTTGCCGGAGAAGATGACCGGAGTACGGATTCCGACATAAGCATCGCCAAGAGCAGACGGCTGGACGGACTAGGGTGATTCCCATCCGATCAGAACGACTGTATATTGGTGTTATTACCATTGTCTCAATACGTACCAAGCCGTCACGTTAAACTCAGAAACTTTACAAGGTTAACAATGGGACAAGGACAACTCGATCGAATGGCCATCCGATCGAACCACCATCCGATCAAGTGGCACTTGCCTCGTAACCTTAAATACTTTGAAAACTTGAATCCTTGATCGTCGAAAGGCAATCCGATCGGATAGCCATCCGATCGAACTGCCATCTGATCGAGGTAACAATGTGTTTTTGGAACCCTTCAACACTTGGAAACTTTTCAGAAACTTGGTAATCAATTTGAAATCTCAACACTTGGATCGAATGACCATTCGATCGAATGGCCATCCGTACGGATGACCATCCGATCGGATGGCATTCCGTCCCCCACACAATAGTCATCCCAATCGAATGGCAATCCGATCGGATAGTCATCCGATCGAACAACCATCCGATCAAGATGACTGATCCGACACTTGGTTTGAATCTCGTTATTCTGCCCGACTCTTATCTGTTGTAATCTAATCAGGCTAACTCTAAAGAGCTCCCTTTGATCCAATCACAATTAATATGTTAATTAATCACTGTGAGTATACTCGATCCCTTTTTGTTTTAAACTTTGGGATGCAACATGTATTCTATTAAACTATGATACTTGAAAATTTTGGAATCTAAACTCTATCCTATGTGTATGTGAAACTTGTGATTCTTGATTCTAGACTCTTTGTGCTCTATGGACGTTTAATCCAGAGTGTGTAGTTTCGCCTTAACAATAGTAGCGCTATAGGAGATGCACCTCCCCATTATTCTCGGGGGTATTGTTAGGAGGATTCTAGTTTCCTTGAGACTTGGGAAAACACTAAAGCATCGGGATACTTGGGCTATCACTTGTTGGACTGCGAACACTAGCATGGCTGAAACTATTTTTGTATCATTTACACGATGGATATGAGTTGTTTTAATCTATTATGCTATTACTCAAACCTGTATACTCGCCAGTGCATTTTGTACTGACTTTATTTTAATACATGTTGCAGGCTGACATGATGCTAGGAACCGTGAAACAAGCTAGGATGGAACTTAGATACTCCACGTAGCTAAAACTAGAAACTTTGAAACAAGGATTATGCTTGTTTTAGTTTGATACTATGTTTTGGTGGTTGATGTTGTTTTAGACAATTGCCTGAAGTGAATCTAATTTATATTGAAACTATTTAGTGTTATGGATTCTCATGAGCAATCTGAACGCTTAGTGCTCGCACCCCGATGTTTCCGTCATCGGTTGGGGTGTGACAGATTGGTATCAAAGCCATAACTATAGGGAATTAGGATAAGCAGGAATACTTGCCCTAGTCTATAGTTCTAGGAATCTCTATTCTTATCTGTTGTTTAAGACTTATGCATTCTACCGTCTCTGCTTCATAGCAGCACATTCTTCCTGTTAAACTTACATGCCATTCCTAAGGCTGACACAATATGCACTTGATACTTTGAAAAACATTGTTAATCAGTGTTTGTATTTTGCACGAAATTTTCCCTCAAGTCAGGAGTGACATCCGAACCTTGATGGAAAATTTCCTTATTATATTCTGGTAGGTCTTGTCTGCGGATAAGTACCGACGCTATTAGGGTACGATGTTGTCAAGTTAGAGGTGAGACTCAGACCTTGATAACTAGTCCCACTCCTTGATGTTTTTATGTCGCGCCAAAGTCTCGAAACTTCCAATCAATTGGGAATGTGGAATGACCAAAAGGACGAATATCGTAGGCCTAACATCGATGACGTATTTGTCTAAGTAGGTCAAGACACGTTGCCTCAATTCGAAAGGGGTTCGAATCACTTTGGTTAATCACCGTTCCTCTACCCGGAACAATCCTATGTTTTATGAGCCTATCTTTTATGTATCTCAATTTTACATGTGGTTTTAAACTTGATTCTTTGTTTATTTTGATTCTTCGTTTATTTTGAGACTCTTACATAAAACGCACGTATGTCCGCAATCTAAAACATTAACTCTAATCTCAAGATCAACTAAATTTATAAGGCTTTATTCTATGATAATCTATGTGGGAATCTTGATCGACTGTGATACTATGTGAATCTATCTAATGAATCTATGTGTTATTATGGTGGTAAGACACTAAACGTAACATGGCATATGTTGGGATTGAACCCTACCAGAGGAACAGATAATGTAAAGCCAAAACCAGGTCACAACAGAGGATTCACAATAAGCAGCAGTTTACACTTTGCTCTCCCCTTGAAAGTGATTTATAACAACTGATGGTCTTTATCCGCTGTTCAGATACAACTACTGCTGGTCCTTCAACTGCTGATTAAAACCCTGAAGTATCCAACACTGCTGGTCCTATCTACTGATGATAAAGCACTGCCCAGTCAAGGACTGATCAACCTTGAGTAAAGCACTGACATAAAGGGAGAGCAGCTGTTTAGTGAATTGTTTGTTTTATGTATAGTCAGTGGTTAGGTTAGCAGTGTTTGTGTAAGGACAGTAGATACAGGTTGTTAGGCTGTTAGACGTCGCTTTCATGGTGACGTCAGCTGAGATACCTCAGTGGTTTGGTTTGCCTATAAATGTAACAGTACCCTGTACTGTTACATTTGATTGACTGAGCGGGTTCTTCTCCTCATGTCTAATCCTTTCATCTTGTGTGCCACCAACCTTGGGGCATCAGGCTGAGGGGGAGTTTAGTTTGTAAGCATATCTGTAATCTTTTGCTTTGATTTGTAAATCCTTTGACTCTATGAGAAGCAATTGTTTATCAAACTATTTTCTCCTTTGATTGTGTTTACAAAGTTTGTTTTCATTTCCGCTGCACTTTACATGTTTTCATATTCACAAATTGTTCAAAACATACAAACAAACATAATCATGAGAGAGCCTCCGATCCTAACAATTGGTATCAGAGCTTGGACAGTCAATTTCGATTTAACAGTCAAATTGACATAACAGTTCGGCTCAAAATTCGTTGATACTAAGGTTGGTTGTATTTAGTTGAAAAAACAGAGTATCGATTAAATCATGTTCAAAATGGTTATTCAAAAACTCTGTAAATCAACCAAGATGTCATATGACACACAAATTTCACACAACAAGTGAATTCATGCACAAGTCACTCATAGTTTTCAGATCTGAAAACATATCTGTTAAACTATGGGATTATTTCATGTTTTCAAAATTGATTTCAATTGCTGTTATGAAAATTGTGATGTCACCTTATTAAAATACTAAAGTATGAACCTCAGATTAACAAAAACCTATGTTCATAAAACATTAGCGTTCTTGTTAACTTAAAAAGAGGGGAATTAAAACTTTAGTCATTCAAATCTTATGTGTTGAAAACAGGTTGAGTTCCTCAAAAGGACAAAATCAACTATGTTAAAATACATTGAGGAAATTCACAAAAACTCAGAAGTGTGTCTATCTCAAAACTTTTGAAGTCAAAAGAAAAGAGTATAAACATAAAACACTTATGAGTCAAAGTTTAGGGTAATAATGGTCATTAAGCAATTATGTGCATTCATCTGTTCAGGAAAAGGTTTTGATTCCAATGAATGAACTCCAAAGAGGACTAGACAAAAGTTCAAAAATTTATCCATGTGTCCTCATGTTTGCAATCAACTGACAAAGAAAATGGTACCAAACAGTGGTCAAAATGTATCCAAAAGTTTCCTACCACTGTTGTCAAACCACTGACCATTTTCAAAAACTTGTGAATGATGTGATTATATACTCTATTGAAATTATACCAGATCCTTTTTGATACTATTCTCAGAAAATCCTTTAACCATTTTTTTTTGTGTTCAAAGGATTTTCTCGAATAACCAGGATATATTATTCATTTTTTTTGGAATAATATATTTGGAACTGTTGCTTGTTTTTGTTGGCAACAGTTTCAGCTCCTGTCAGGATGTAATACCTTATTTTTGGTGGTATTATTGTCCTCATAAATGGGTCAAAAGGAAATGGTACATATGCCAAGATCATGTCATACTCAGTTTTGCCCCCAAATTTTTTTTAATCAAAGGTTGATTGCAAACTATGCTTGAATTACTAGGGTACTCATGTTTTAATTGAATATTAAACGAAAATGAGTTGCCTTAGCAAAAAGTTCTCATCATCTGGGGTACTAAACCACTGTCTTTCAAAATTGACATGTGGCAAAACCTTGAATGAAAATTTTCAAAACTATTGCTGAAACACCTGTCCTTCAGATCTGTACCATTTACCCTAACCACTGTTTTGTTCCAACGTCTGATCTCTAAACACTGTCCACTGCTGAAAGTTAACCACTGATCCCTCATTTTCTTGAAAAGCACTGATGTTCAAAATCAGTGTCTTATCCACTGATATGCTATCCATTGATAGTAAAAATCATCCACTGCCCACAATTTTTACCGATGTAACCACTGATGCTTGATACGTCAGTGGCTCTTAAAATAACTGTTCTCCATACTTTATCCGTTTCATCAGTGTTTGACACGTGGTCAGTTTTTAGCCCTCAGATCGTAATAACCGCTGCCACATCAGCGATCATTTTTTTTTTCTTAAATAAAACCCTGCCCTAAACCCCAAACAGGGTTTTACACTGTCGAATTGAATTCCAAAATTCTCTTCTCATAGCAGTTTCCAACCCTTCTTCTCAAAAACTTCAAAATCATTCTTCATTCTTCTCTGCAAAAATGACAAAATCAAAGTCAAAATCAAAATCACAACCAAAACCAAAATCACCACCATCTTCAAAAGAGGTCGCTCAAACGGCCGAAGAACCCATCGAAATACCATACAAACAATCTCACAACTATCTGGGTTTACTCACAAAACCTACTGATAATCACACCTTTGACACCATCATTGATACATTATCTGCATCAAAGTACAAAACTTTGTTAACAGCAAATGCTCCCATCTATCTGCAAACCCAGAGAGAGTTTTGGAAAAAGGCGACGCTTGAAAAACAAGACGATAAAGTCATAGCCATTAACTCCTCGTTACAGGGTAAAGTGATTCAAATCACACCACAATCAATCTCCGAAGTCTTTAATCTTGACGATCAGGAAGGTAAAATCTCTTTTGATAAAGCCGAGATGAAAACTGATTTCGTAAAAAAGGGATATGCAGAAGAATCAAAGGTAGATACCTTACAAAAAGGTTATTTCCCTTCTGCACCTAGGTTTTTATTTCACACACTTCTGATGTGTGTTTCGAATAAAACAACATCGTTCAACGAAATACCATTAAAGATTCAATGCCTGGGATATGCTATTCTAAACAACAAAAACTACAACTACTCCCAGGAGATCTTTAATGACTTGATAAAAAATGTTGATAGCAAAGGATTTTTACTTTTTCCAAGATTTTTGAGTTATTATTTTGAACAAAAATTTGAAAAGGAAAATGCAAATTTGCTCAAACAAGGTGTTCATTGTCAAATAAAAAGCTTAACAAAAGAAACATTTTCAAGGATGATGGCACCTATAAAAACAAAAGCAGAGGTGCCTGAGCAGAATTTAGCAGTTACAACTGCTCCTCAGACATCTGCTGCTGAGCCCACTGCTCCAGGTGATCAAAGCAGCACAACCACTGCTTTGAAACCCACACCTGACATCACCAAAAAGACCAAAAGAAAAACATCCAGAAAACCCACAAAACCCAAAACAAAGGCAACTCTGGAAGATGAGATCCCAGAGGAAATGCCTGTGACAACACAAAAGTCACCACAAACCACTACTGCTACTTCCTCACAGCAGTTGGAAGAAAGATCTCAACCCATGCCTAAAACTCCTCCTGCATCCTCACAAAAGGATCAGGTTGTAAGCACAGGGACACCACAATATGAAGCTCTGAATCCACTTGGATCCATCTTCCTCAGTCCTGATCCCAAGGACATGTCTCTTTCAACTCCCATCCCCTCACCAATAATAATGCCACAATCCATGCTACCTTTGTTGCATGCAGCTGCTATAGCTCAGACACAAACCAGTTCCTCTCTATCACCTGTCACTGAGAGTATACCCCCACAGGTGACTGGGTCTGATGCTACTACTCCTGCTATCCCAGCAACAAATGAGGAGGTTACACCCCCTGAGTTACAAGTAACTCTTGGTGGTAGTTCAAGTGGAGCAGCAACTACAACTGGTGGATCAACAGATCCTCAGTTGGACAGTTGTTTCATAAGTAAGACTCCCTTGAAGGCAATTTCTTCCATGGCAACTTCGGTAACCACCAGTGAGTTGGATCTAACCACTGGTACCATCAAAGGTTTATCGAATGCTGAAGAAAGAAGTCCCCAGTACCAAGAACAAGGGGCATCAATGGGTGATTTTTGGGACTCTGTTCCTAAGTCACACATTGATATAACCACTGCTGGTGGGGATTCAGATGATCCCAGTAAAATGGGTGATGATTCAAGATATCAGGAATTGACGGGCAGAGTGGAAAAACTTGAAGAATCAGTTTCTGAAATAAAGGAGATGGTGCAAGAGATTTTAAAAGCTCAGAAAGCACAATCCAATGTTGTTCCTGCTCAAGCACCTGCTCCACAACAAGCACCTGCTGCAAATGAGCTTTGGAATATTTTCCAGCCCATGCTTGAAAAACAGCAACAAATGGCTGATCAAAAGCATGCTATTCAAGTACAAATGCTGACCAACATGGTGGAATCAAGGTTCAAGGACACTCAAGCAGATATCAAAGCTATAAAGGCTAGCATACAAGAGACTGCCCATGGTGGAAAAGTTCCCTCTTCCATTCTCTTCATGGATACACCCCTTGCAGATAATGCCAAAAAGGGGGAGAAAATCAAGTTGAGAAAGAAAGGAATAGAAGACGGGCTCTATATTGAACCTGAAAAAGAAAAAGAAAAAGAAAAGCAGGTCTCAAAACCTGTTAGCCAAACAGCTGCCATGTCATCAACACACACATCTTCAACACACACCACTCTACCACACACCACTACAACTACTGCTCCACCATCATCATCTACAATCATACCATCACCACTGCTTCCTGTCATAAAACAGAAGACAACAGATGTTACAACATCTGTTGTAATGACAGCAGCGGTTGAAGCACCAGTTGTTTCAACAGTTGTTTGTCAGACACTCCCCATCATTCAAACCACTGATTCACCCAAAACATCATCTGCCCCTTCTTCATTAAAAAGGAGAAGGAATTTCATATCAGATGTTGATTCACCACCACCATCACCACCATCAAAAATTACCTCACCACTTCCATCCCCTGCTCAAAAGCAGAAGACAACTGCTGACATATCAGCAGTTGTAATGACAACAGATGTTGAGACACCAGTTGTTTCAACAGCTGTTAGTCAGTCATCCACCATTGCTCTCACCCTTTCTACATCACAACCAAAGCTCTTCAACAGAAAAAGAAAGCCAATCCCTGCCGATGAGGGTATACATGATCCTAATGCTGCACAACATCCACTGGAACTTGAAGCTATCAAAAAATGAGATGAGGCAATTCTATACAGAAGAAGATCCTTCAAAAAGAAGATTCTCCTCACTCATAGGCTACATGCCACCAGATGATATGGATGACTACCTCAAAATCAAGGCAAGGCAAGGCAAGGCAAGCTAAACTAAGAGCTAAATTTGAAAGTGAACGTGACCGTTTAAGCGAAGATGGCATTGCTAAAAGATTGGAGTTCTACTTCACAAAAGTAAAGCAGATAGAAGAATTTGCACAAGACCTAAACAAAGAAAAGGCTGAACAAAAGAAAAAGTTAAGAAAACAATATCTAGCCTACATCATGAAAGAGAAATTCTATCCTGCTGAAGAACAACAGTTCAAGGAATGGCCAATAGTCGCTCTAAAGCATGAAGCAGAAAGGATTGAGAAAATTAAGAATGATCCTACAAAGAAGAAGAATGCTCCAAACTGGAGAAAATACAAAAAGCTCATTGCTGACCTAACTGCTGAGTATAAAAGAAAGAAAAAGGAGCTGGTGGATGCGAAAATGGATACTGCTGAAGCCATATCAAAATGGTCAAAACAGCAGACCGATGAAGCCTATGAAAGGCTAAAGAAAAGAAAGATAA
Source organism: Helianthus tuberosus (assembly GCA_030545235.1). Classification (NCBI taxonomy): domain Eukaryota; kingdom Viridiplantae; phylum Streptophyta; class Magnoliopsida; order Asterales; family Asteraceae; genus Helianthus; species Helianthus tuberosus. The sequence continues at coordinate 93,080,321 of CM060394.1, read as the reverse complement.
CTGTTTCAAGCACCTCAAAGAAGCGAGAACATATGATGAAGCTTGAACAGAAAATTGAAAACCTTATGACAATGTTAAAATCAGCAGACAGTTCTACTCTTGTGTCAAACCAAGTTGAAGGCAAACAGCTGACTGAAGAAGAGGTAATAGAAAAAGAAGCAGAGTATCTCAAGGGCGCCATCTTAAAAATGGGTCTGAATGAAGACAGCTCATCAAAGCTTCAAAACCTTTTTAAGAAGGTATTAAACAAACCTGCGTCTCCAAACACTGCAAAAGACAAGACATAAGTTGAAAGACAAGAACTTATTGAACAAGAAACTGCAGAAGATATAGCTGCAGCAGACAAAGTCATTGAAGAAGCTTTCAAAAGAATATCTGAAAGTCTACAGATGTTTTCAAGGCCATCATCCCTCAACTCATCAGCAAATAAGTCTCTCCCAAGAAACCCACTTGGCTTAAAAATACTAAAGTGGATGTCTGATCAAAAGACTCACGTATTGACCCTGGTCAGAGCCAATGGCGAAGTGAAGTACATATCAAGGAAAGAAGCACTAGGCCTTAGTGTTGAAGATTTGCAGGATCTCCTTGAACTTTCACTGTGTAGGGATGAGGATGACCAGAGTGCAAAGGAATTTGAAGCTGAATTCAAAGAACAAGCTAAGGCACTCTTGATGAGTAATAAAGGTCCTGAATAATGAAGCGTTTTGGCATTATCTGTTCCAGGGGGAGATTGTTGGGATTGAACCCTACCAGAGGAACATATAATGTAAAGCCAAAACCAGGTCACAATAGAGGATTCACAATAAGCAGCAGTTTACACTTTGCTCTCCCCTTGAAAGTGATTTATAACAACTGATGGTCTTTATCCGCTGTTCAGATACAACTACTGCTGGTCCTTCAACTGCTGATCAAAACCCTGAAGTATCCAACACTGCTGGTCCTATCTACTGATGATAAAGCACTGCCCAGTCAAGGACTGATCAACCTTGAGTAAAGCACTGACATAAAGGGAGAGCAGCTGTTTAGTGAATTGTTTGTTTTATGTATAGTCAGTGGTTAGGTTAGCAGTGTTTGTGTAAGGACAGTAGATACAGGTTGTTAGGCTGTTAGACGTCGCTTTCATGGTGACGTCAGCTGAGATACCTCAGTGGTTTGGTTTGCCTATAAATGTAACAGTACCCTGTACTGTTACATTTGATTGACTGAGCGGGTTCTTCTCCTCATGTCTAATCCTTTCATCTTGTGTGCCACCAACCTTGGGGCATCAGGCTGAGGGGGAGTTTAGTTTGTAAGCATATCTGTAATCTTTTGCTTTGATTTGTAAATCCTTTGACTCTATGAGAAGCAATTGTTTATCAAACTATTTTCTCCTTTGATTGTGTTTACAAAGTTTGTTTTCATTTCCGCTGCACTTTACATGTTTTCATATTCACAAATTGTTCAAAACATACAAACAAACATAATCATGAGAGAGCCTCCGATCCTAACAGCATAGAAATATGAGGGAAAACTGACGTGTATGAAACATGGTGGATACGCCGCTGGTACTTCCTATATATAAGTGTTTCAGGCATGTTACCAACTTTCGTACCAAGTGCCATGCGAAACTTAGTGTTTTGCAGGCCAGTGATGAGGTTGTTGAATTCTAAAACTATGGGAAACTACATGTGTAATCTAAGTGAAATCTGAGCGTGATCTATGTGTAATCTATGTGTACTCTAGCATAATCTACGTGTAATCTAAGTATGTGTTGTTTGAGAAACAAAATACGAAACGTAGCCTAGCGCCGAAGACGAGGCGGACGTGGCATGTCCGAAACATGCTGGATACGCCGCTGGTACTTCCTATATATAAGTGTTTCTTGCATGTTACCAAACCTTCGTACCACGCGCTAAGCAAAGTTCGTAGTTTTATAGGCTCGGGATTGAAGTTGTGGAATCTATTTGGTTAATCTATGTGGTTGAATCTATTTGGTTAATCTGCGTTGAGAGAAGTGGTGAAATCTAATGTTGTGGTTAACGAAGCATGACACCGATGACGAGACGAACGAGGCATGATTGAAGCATGGTGAATACGCCGCTGGTACTTCCTATATATAAGTGCTTCCGTCATGTTGCCAAACTTTCGTAGCACGTGCCATGCATGATTTCGTTGTTTGTGGACTGTTAACACTAATCTATGTGAATCTTTTGGAATCTATTGGAATCTATGTGAATCTAATGAAATCTACTGGAATCTATTGGAAACTATGCGAATCTATTTGGTTAATCTATATGAAACTATCGGGTTAATCTACGTATGTATGATGATGATGATGAGTGTGTCTTGCGACACGTAACATGACACTGAGTGCGAGGCAGAAGCGATGTGTCCGAAGCATGGTGGATACGCCGCTGGTATTTCCTATATATAAGCGTTTCTGACATGTTGCCAAACTTCGTACAACGTGCCATGCGAAGGTCGTGGGTTGCGGTGTTGAGCCTATTGGAATCTATGTGAAACTTGAATCTTTAACCTATGTGAATCTTCTTGAATCTTGAGTCTTAATCTATCGTGTGTGAATCTATGTTGTGAGGCTTGTGAATCTAAACTTATACGATCCTTTTGTTGGATCTTTAGATGTCTTCTCGAAAGCTATCCGGCACTCTCAAAAGATCCAGGGAAAAGTCTCAGAAAAAGATGATGTCCTTCATGGCCGACCAGATTGCTCGAGTCGTGCCAAAGAACGTCTCTGAGATCCAAGGATCAAACACTCCTTCATGCTCTGTGGACTTGAAGGCCGAGAAGCTAAATCCTACAAAGTTCAACTACAAACATTTCATCTCTTGCAACCCTAAGCCTTTCACGGGCAATGATGGGGTGACTGCTATGCTCGAGTGGTTTGACAGTATCGAGGTTACCTTCATTAACAGTGAATGCCCAGATCATCTAAAGACTAGGAGTGCGACTGGAATGTTTCAAGGCAGAGCATTAGAGTGGTGGTCAAATGAGAGAAACATCCGTTCTAATGAAGAGGCCTATGCTCTTCCATGGGCCGAGGTGCGTGTTCTAATGATGCTTGAGTTCTGTCCTCCCCATGAACAATTGAAGCTTGAAGAAGAGTTCTGGCACTTGAAGCAGATTGGTGATGATAATCTGGCTTATACTACCCGTTTCAAGCAGCTCAGCTTGATCGTTCCTCACTTGGTTTCTACTCCTAAACGCATGATAACCAAGTACATCAATGGTCTACCTACTGCTATGCGTGATTCTATTGAAGCAGCTCAACTTGAAACTATTGAGGAAGTCTACCGTCTTGCAGCTAGTCTCAACAACCGTGTTCGAGATAAGCAGTTTGCTAACCTTGCTCCTTCTAAGTCTGCACATCAGGTTACCCAGCAGCCTAGTGGCAGCAAGAACAAGAAAAGGAAGTCTCAGGGCTCAGGATGCAATGCTATTGTTCCTGCTGCAAACCCTGCTGCTAAACCTGCTCCTGCTCCTGCTGTCCAGAACCCTGCTGCTCCTGAAATCAAGAGGCAGTACACTGGATCTTACCCCAAGTGTACCACTTGCAACTTTCATCATCCTGCAAATGCTGCGTGTTGTTTGTGTACCAACTGCAATCGCTATGGTCACACGACTCCCTATTGTCGTCACGCTAACCCTGCCCCACCAGCTCAGCAAGCCCCAGCTCAGGCAGCCCTACCAGCTCTTCCAGCTCCTCAGCAGAATCCTAGGCCAGTCAACGCTGTACGTGCATGCTACAAATGTGGAGATACTACTCATCTTCGTAATGAGTGTCCTCAGCTCAACCAGGATCAGCAGCCAGCCGCTCGTGGACGAGCATTCAATCTCAATGCTAACCAGGATCGTAACGACAATGACGTCGTTAATGGTACGTTTCTCTTGAATAACCTTTACGCTTCGATTCTATTTGATACTGGTGCCGATAGAAGTTTTGTGTCCGTGGAATTTGAATCTTTGTTAAACTGTGCACGCTCTATGTTACCTAAGTCGTTTTCGGTGGATATTGCCGATGGGAAGTCTATTCTAATTGATTCTTTTCTCTGTGATTATTCCTTGACTCTTAACGACCACGTGTTTGCTATTGATCTAATACCCATGCAATTGGGTAGTTTTGATGTCATTATCGGCATGGATTGGTTGCGTAAGAACCATGCCGAGATTGCTTATCACGAGAAATTTGTTCGTTTACAACTTCCATCCGGTGATATTTTACATGTCTATGGAGACCGACCTTCGAAAGGACTAAGGCTGATGTCATGCACTCAAGCGAACAGATGCTTACGTAAGCAGAACTTTGCCTTCTTGGCCCATGTGGTGGAACAAAAGGGCAAGGGGAAGAACACAAGCGACGTTCCAGTAGTGTGTGATTTCCCTGATTTCTTTCCTGAAGATCTTCCTGGTCTTCCTCCTCCTAGATCCGTCGACTTTCGTATTGATCTCATACCTGGTGCGACTCCTGTCGCCAAGGCCCCGTATCGTCTTGCACCTTCCGAGACGCAAGAACTATCTAGCCAACTGCAAGAACTACTCGACAAGGGATTTATTCGTCCAAGTACCTCTTCGTGGGGTGCTCCTGTACTGTTCGTCAAGAAGAAAGATGGTTCGTTTCGTATGTGTATCGACTACCGTGAACTTAATAAGCTTACCGTTAAGAATCGTTATCCTCTCCCTATTATCGATGATTTATTCGACCAACTACAAGGCGCGTCCTGTTTCTCAAAAATCGATCTTCGTTCTGGCTATCATCAGCTTCGTGTACTCGAGGATGATGTACCCAAAACCGCATTTCGTACCCGTTATGGACACTACGAGTTCGTGGTCATGCCTTTTGGATTGACCAACGCACCCGCTGTGTTCATGGATCTCATGAACCGTGTGTGTAAACCTTATCTTGATCGTTTTATGATAGTCTTTATTGATGATATTCTCATTTATTCTAAATCTAAAGCTGATCATGCTCGCCATTTACGCTTGATGCTTGAACTCTTACGTGGTGAACGCCTGTACGCTAAATTTTCTAAGTGTGAATTTTGGATTGATGAAGTGCAATTTCTTGGTCATGTCGTTAGTAAGCAAGGTATTCATGTTGACCCATCTAAAATCGAAGCTGTGAAGAATTGGAGTACGCCAAAATCTGCATCTGAGATTAGTTCCTTTCTAGGATTGGCGGGTTATTACCGTCGATTCATCTCGGACTTTTCTAAGATCGTTGTTCCTCTCACTTCGTTGACTCAAAAGGAGAGACCTTTTTCTTGGGGTCCCGAGCAAGATGAATCTTTTCAGACTCTTAAGACCCTTTTGTGTAACGCTCGTGTTCTTACTCTACCCGATGGGAATGACGACTTCGTGGTATACTGTGATGCCTCGAACCGTGGCTTGGGCTGTGTACTCATGCAGTGGGACAAGGTTATTGCATATGCCTCTCGTCAACTCAAGGTACACGAGAAAAACTATACTACTCACGATCTGGAGCTTGGTGCGATTGTGTTTGCGCTAAAGGTCTGGCGACACTACCTGTATGGTACTAAGTGTGTGGTTTTCACCGACCATAAGAGCCTTCAACATATCTTTGACCAAAAGGAAATGAACATGCGATAGAGACATTGGGTGGAACTACTTAATGACTACGACTGCGAAATTCTCTATCATCCTGGCAAGGCGAATGTAGTGGCCGACGCTCTTAGTCGTAAAACTCATGTCAAGGCTATTCGTATCGCTAGTGACCTACATACTTGTATTCGTGAAGCTTAGTATTCGTCAGCTAATAAAGGTAGTCTATCTGTTGAAATTCATGGTGCTAATGTGGATCAACTCGAAACTAAATCTGATGGTCTTCAATACTATCTCAATCGCATCTGGGAGCCGGATCGCGATAATCTTCGTGAACTCATCATGAATGAGGCACACAAATCTCGTTACTCTATTCATCCAGGTGCCGATAAGATGTACCATGATCTGCGTATGACTTATTGGTGGCCTGGTATGAAGAAGGACATTGTTGTATATGTTTCTAAATGCCTTATTTGCTCGAAGGTTAAGGCCGAACATCAGCGTCCTTCTGGACTCTTAGAACAACCTGAAATCCCAGTTTAGAAATGGGATAGCATTGCTATGGACTTTATTACTAAACTGCCCCGTACACCGTTTGGTCACGATAGTATCTGGGTGATTGTTGATCATTTGACCAAATCAGCCCACTTTCTTCCTATTCGTGAAGATTATAAAGTGGAGAAACTTGCTCGAATCTATACCGATGAGATCATATGTCGTCATGGCATACCTCTTGACATAATCTCAGACCGTGATAGTCTCTTTACTTCACATCTCTGGCAAACATTTCAATCCGCTATGGGTTCTCATTTGAATCTCAGCACGACCTTTCATCCTCAAACGGATGGACATACCGAGCGTACTATTCAGACCCTAGAGGATATGCTCCGTTCTTGTGTCATCGACTTTGGTGGTAACTGGGATGTACATTTACCATTGATTGAGTTCTTGTACAACAACAACTATCATTCCAGTATTCAGATGGCTCCTTTCGAAGCTTTGTATGGCCGCAAGTGCCGATCTCCTCTCAGCTGGCATGAGGTTGGTGACAAGCAATTTACTGGCCCTGAAATCATTCAAGAGACAACGGATAAGATTCTTCAGATCCATGATAACTTGATCAGGGCTAGGAGCAGACAAAAGAGCTACGCTGATAAAAGGCGCAAGCCTCTGGAATTTGATGTTGGTGACCGAGTTCTTCTCAAGGTATCTCCCTGGAAGGGAGTGGTTCGTTTTGGCAGGAAGGGAAAGCTCGCTCCTCGCTATGTGGGTCCATTTATTGTCGCATCTAAGCATAATCTTGTTATCATTGTAACGCCTGCGTCCCTAGACTTTTAGCTAATTGTCACTTTTAGCCCCTATACTATGTGATACTTCATACTTTTGATACTTGGTGAATCTTACGCTATGATACTTGATTCTTAATGCTATGATTCTTGATACTTGATACTTGGAAGCTATGATTCTTGATACTTGGAAACTATGATTCTTGATACTTGATACTTGGAAACTATGATTCTTGATACTTGATACTTGGAAGCTATGATTCTTGATACTTGGAATCTAGATTCTTGACTCTTGATACTTTGGTTCTTGACTCTTGAGGCTCTTGAAAGTTGAGACTTGGTTGAATGAGGGACTGGAGTCTTGTCACTAGCGGAAACTATGGAAGCTATGGAAACTTTTGTGTTAATGATATAATCTAGTTATGTGATACTATTACCCAATAATACGCCATGCAACAAATCTAACTCGCAAAACGAATCAAAGACAGGAACGCGGAAAGGATGGGATTGGCCGAATGGCAATCCGATCGGATGACCAACCGATCGGATGGCCATTCGACCAAGCTGCCATTCGATCCATGCACGTTGCCTCACTCTCTCCCTCTGACACTATAAATAGGCCTGTCACATCATTCTCACTGATGTGATAGCCTCACTCGACCAAGACGCACGCACTCCTACTTTTCTTCCATTTCTCGGTGATTTCGGTACGTTTTACACTAGATTCTTGTACATCTTTGATCTACACGTTATTCTCTACATGATTCTCCTTTCAAATCTCACTTTTCACCATGAAATCTCTAAGATTTGAGCTCTTGAGGGTGACGTCATCATGGTGGTTTGTACAAACTATGGTGTGATGTCATTCCTGCCAAGATCTAACTCAGATCTAAGGAATTTCATGTGTTTTACATTGAATCTTAACTAAATCTAGACTTTTTCAGCTAAAACTTATGTTTATCTTCATCGTTTCTTAACATTTCACTTAAAACGGTGGAATCTGGATCTGAATGGACTAAAGACTTAATGATTAGTCTTGAGTCAGCTTGGAAATGGATTGTTACCGGAGAAGATGACCGGAGTACGGATTCCGACATAAGCATCGCCAAGAGCAGACGGCTGGACAGACTGTGGTGATTCCTATTTGATCAGAATGGCTGTATATTGGTGTGATTACCATTGTCTCAATATGTACCAAGCTGTCACGTTAAACTCAGAAACTTTACAAGGTTAACAACGGGACAAGGACAACTCGATCGAATGGCAATCCGATCGGACAGCCATCCGATCGAACCGCCATCCGATCAAGTGGCACTTGCCTCATAACCTTAAATAATTTGAAAACTTGAATCCTTGATCGTCGAAAAGCAATCTGATCGGATAGCCATCCGATCGAACTGCCATCCGATCGAGGTAACAATGTGTTTTTGGGACCCTTCAACACTTGGAAACTTTTTAGAAACTTGGTAATCAATTTGAAATCTCAACACTTGGATCGAATGACCATTCGATCGAATGGCCATCCGTACGGATGACCATCTGATCGGATGGCATTCCGTCCCCCACACAATAGTTATCCCAATCGAATGGCAATCCGATTGAACAACCATCCGATCAAGATGACTGATCCGACACTTGGTTTGAATCTCGTTATTCTGCCCAACTCTTATCTGTTGTAAACTAATCTGGCTAACTCTAAAGAGCTCCCTTTGATCCAATAATAGTTAATCTGTTAAGTAATCACTGTGAGTATACTTGATCCCTTTTTGTTTTAAACTTTGGAAACATGTATTCTATTAAACTATGATACTTGAAACTTTTGGAATCTAAACTCTATCCTATGTGTATGTGAAACTTGATTCTAGACTCTTTGTGCTATGTGGACGTTTAATCCACAGTGTGTAGTTTCGCCTTAACAATAGTAGCGCTATAGGAGATGCACCTCCCCATTATTTTCGGGGGTATTGTTAAGAGGATTCTAGTTTTCCTTGAGACTTAGGAAAACACTAAAGCATCGGGATACTTGGGCTATCACTTATTGGACAGCGAACACTAGCATGGCTGAAACTATTTTTGTATCATTTACACGATGGATATGAGTTGTTTTAATCTATTATGCTATTTCTCAAACATGTATACTCGCCAGTGCATTTTGTACTGACTTTATTTTAATACATGTTGCAGGCTGACAGGATGCTAGGAAACGTGAAACAAGCTAGGATGGAACTTAGATACTCCACGTAGCTAAAACTAGAAACTTTGAAACAAGGATTATGTTTGTTTTAGTTTGATACTATGTTTTGGTGGTTGATGCTGTTTCAGACAATTTCCTGAAGTGAATCTAATTTATATTGAAACTATTAAGTGTTATGGATTCTCATGAGTCTGAACGCTTCGTGCTCGCACCCCGATGTTTCCGCCATCGGTTGGGGTGTGACAATCATAACCATACACAACAACACACAAAATTACTCAAAACAGATCTAAATCATTTTCAAAGCATCATGCTGTTTAGTACAAGAATCACCGTATTCAATCGAGAACAAGTTCATATTTTTAACAATTCATGTTATTCAAACATCATGGAAAAATATACACAGTCATTTCATGGAAACATCATCAAACAACATCATGCTTCCCTAAATCTTCACACAAGCAACAAGACATCAAACAGATTATTTTATCTATATCATTTAACACTCAAGTCATTCATCAAGTTTACATCTTTATCATTTATTTTTAACTAACATAGAGATGGGGTACTAACCGGTTGATCCGAGAGTGAAGATGTGTAAAATAGGGGTAGATGAAGCTCCTAATCAACAGTCACTAGCAGCCATTGGATGTTGTGTTTGCTGCCGTCGAACAAAGAGAGGAAGGGCGAGATTGAGTGTTCTTTTATGGTTTTCTAGAGAGAGAAAGTGGATAAGGAGAGAGAGAGAATGTTTTGGGATTGATGATGAATGATTGCTGCCCCAAATATTCAGGATGTCGGCTGAAAAGGAGGGTTTTATACCCTTCCTAAGATACTGCACTAGGGTGGCGAGTGGGCTCAGGGTGTTGGGCCGGGTTATTGTATGCACAATCCATTAGTCCAACTGTGAGGGGTGTTCGGCACCAGAAGTCCCGACCCGAAAGCATGAGGTCTCGAGTCGAAACCAAGGGGTCTCGACTTCACTATATACATACACATTTCACATATTTATTATATCACACGTTTTCACATAACTACCATATAATCAATCAGTTAATTATCAAATAATCCTTGTTTATTAAATCCTACAGTTACAATCATAAAAGAAACATGCAGGAAAACCCGAAATGTCACAAATTATTTTATGACAAATCTAACAGTAAAGCGATGGTTTTATGGTTTAAGCATAAACATTTTTGCCATAGCTTTTGGTTTGTGTTGTGCTTGGGTTTGTATAAAATTTAAGCTTTATGTTAAGTTGGACATACCAATCCACGAAAAAAAAAGGACTGCTCAGCACCATCTTAGGGTATATTGAAAAATACCCGGTTCCGGCCGTATTTCTATCTATGTATGTGATACATATATTCGCAAAGCGAAGAAAATAATTTTATATACTTTGCTTGTGAGAGAGGCTTGCGTACAAGAGATGAATCTTGTATAAAGTATGCGGGAGAAGGAGAGCCGTTGTTTCCCAAGATTAAGGTCTCAAAATCAAGCGGTGACATTTCGGTAAATATTGGTTAAAAAACAGATAAAGAAATGGTATTTTGGTCTTTTCTCACCTGAACTTCTTCCCTCTTGATTTTCAAACAGCTATAACTTTTTCCTAAGCTAATATTTTTTTAGAATTACACCGTATTAACGAGCATTTCGATCTCTTTAATTCGAGCAGACTGTTGCTATAGTTTTCTAAAGTTTTTTTTGACATGATACATGATTACACATTTGATATAAATAAGGCGATTTGGAAATAAATAATCCCACCTAACTCAATTTGGCCGATGATAATCACAAGTCAGTTATTGGCCGATAATAATCCAAACTGGTCAATTTTTTTTGTAAAATAGTCCGCCGTTAAAATAGCTTAACAGAGTTAACTTTTTTTTTTCCGAATTACAAACCGATGTTTTAGGGCTTTTGATCAAAACGAGGATACGAGTCGATTGATGTAAAACTTACCTCGGAATTGTGTGCTTGAAATGACTTGATTTTTGTTAATTGGAAGTTTAAACACCCGAATTGAAGCACCGTTTTCGTGGGTTGGGGTAGTATTTCGAGGTAAGTTTTACATCAATCGACTCCTATCCTCGTTTTGATAAAAAACATCGGTTTCTAATTCAGAAAAAAACTTAACTCCGTTAAGCTATTTTAACGGCGGACAATTTTACGAAAAAAAGTGACCAGTTCGGATTATTATCGGCCAATAACTGACTTGGGATTATTATCGGCCAAATTGAGTTAGGTGAGATTATTTATTTCCAATTTTCCTATAAATAATTATGTCATTACACATTCAACATAAGTCATTGCATGATTAAACATTCAATATAAATCAACTACGTGATTAGACATTCAATATGATTTGTTATAATTACGTACTGGAACATAATCAATGAATACCTAAATCGCGTATCATATGTGAAAAACGGTAACAAATTACGTGACTACGTGATTTTGAATACCTATTACGTGATTACGTTATTTCATTATAGTATTTTATGTGAAACCCCGTTGAGTGATTACGTAATTACGTAACAATAGTTGACTATATATTATTACGTGATTTTTGAATACTCATTACGTGATTTCATTATAGTATTTATATGAACCCCACTAAGCGATTACGCAATTACGTACAAACAATAACTCTAATAAAAAACAAAACATGTAATACATAATATTTCATGATATTTCAGGTCTAATCACGGATTAAGTATAAATGTAATGCAAAAGATTAGCCAATCAACAGTATATTAGAGATTTCATCATGTAATAAAGAATAAATAATTAAGTTCTTGTTATTGAATGTATAATCACGTAATAAACATAATTGTAATAACATCAATTATAACAAATCATATTGAATGTGTAATCACGTAATGTTTTATACTGAATGTGTAATCACGTATCCTTTAAAAAATATTTAAGAAAACTATAGCAATAGTCTGCTCGAATTGATGAGAATGAAATGTTTGTTAATACGGTGTATTTTTTTTAAATATTAACCTATAAAAAGTTATAGCCGTTTGAAAATCAAGGGGGGAGTAGTTCACTTGAGAAAAAGAGCGTATTACCCTTCCTGCCTTAAATTAGAAATGACACTTGTCATTCCATGAATCTCGTGTACACTCCGTACGAAATTTTGTTATTGTACATGATCTCTTATCATTTGCTTATATTTTATTTTTCCAAATGTATGTTAGTTGTGTAGTGTTACGTTATCATTTGTTGCGAGTATTTGCGATGGCTGTTTTGTTAAATTAAGCGGATTCAACTGATCTCCATTTAATCTTAATCGTCATTTTTTTATTTTAAGATTTCTACTATTTTGTATCTCTATCAGAATCTCTAGCTTCAAAATTTAGAGCTTTTATAGATAATGATTCTCCATATATACAAATCTACTAGTTATCATTTCTATAAATGTTTGAGACTATCAAGAAAGAGAGAAATAATATAATGAGTGTGAGTAAATGAGAGATACAGACGAAAAAAATTGGGTGGGTTTCACAAAACCTAGACTAAGTTAGTAAAATACGATATTTAGTTGACTTGTATAGACTGTTAATTACTATGTTGCAAAAATAGCAAATAAACATAACCGAATAGGGCAACACAACTTACGGCAGGGATCGCCTAAACCGGTTGACTGAATAGGGTATCGACCTAGGGGGGTTATCTTCTTAATCTCTTCTTTTGACCAAAATAGCTGGAATCCTCTTGTGATAATCTACAAAACAATAACACCGTTACTCGTTAAGAGGAGAAGGGGAGTTCTTCTCTTAACTAGACTCCAACGTGAGAATAAGTTTCTTTCTTAGAGAAAAAGGAAGTAAGTGAGTGTTTAGAGTGAGAGAGTAAAAGTTGGATCCTTAAACCTTTGGTGAAGGCATGTATTTATAGCCAGAGGGTTGAGAATAATATGGGCTCATGGGCTTATGGCCATATGTCGCTCTTAGGAAATATCCATTTGGTCCCATCTGACACGGCAGGTAGTGCGCATAGAGGTGGGAGTATGGTCGCGCATCGTGATTAGCTACACATCGCTTTCCAGATGTTAGTTGAGATTGAACAAAGGTGAAATGGTGCATGCTGATTGGCCACATGTCACTGTTGTTTTGGTCAAAAATTACCGAAGCAATTTAGTGATCAAATTAGTTTTGTGAGGTAGTGTGCTAGCAGTGTTTGTAAAAAATATGCTGATTTGGTTGTTTGTAAAAACAGTCTCCAGGATATAGCTCAGGATATCAAGCCAACAATCAAACAATGAGCAGAAATGTAAAGGTTGACAAGAGATGTACGAGGAAAGCCCTTGATCAATCGAGATCTCCGGCATAAAACCTCAGGAGCTGACAATCGCAGCTACCTTGTTCTTCTTATTACTTCAAAACTCAGGATACAGTGTAGGATAATGCCCAGATCATTGCTAAGTGTTACAATGTTTGCTAGAAGTGTGTGATTGCGAGAGAAAGTGTAAGAATTCGAGAGAAGTGAGTGTGAATGATGTGACCTATCGATCTGGTTATCCACATATTTATAGTTACAAAGAAAACAAATTCTCCTAAAATGGTGGGATGCCTTGGAATATTCCTTTGTGAACGTTATTGACCAGGTCTTGCGGCTTCATAGTCTTTCTTCTAACCATTTAAACTGAGTCTTCAGGAGAACAAGTCTTGGTGAACGTCACCATCATGCACTCGAGACCTGCAAGCAGATTGTTAGTCAACACCAGGATACAGCATCAGGATGTTACCAATATCCTGATCCAGCATCTTGGTTATGAACATCTATTATGTAATCAAGATATAACCCAAGATATTATCCAGGATATGGGCTCAGAATTTCACCCATAACAATTGTCCCAAAAAATGTTACCGTTGAGGATCCTGAGTCCTAATGGTTACATTTTTATGAATTCTAAGGTAATTAAGAGATAGGACTCTGATGCGACAACTTGTAGCCGCCCAGGCTATAAACACTCATCACCCCCTATATCTTCTCATTTTTGTCGCCATTTATCTTCATCAAGAAATAAAAAAGGTAAAACATTTCTCCCTTTCTTCATACCTTTTCTTCTTCTTCTTATTCTCAAGTTCCGACGAAGATATGGCAAGACAGACAAGATCAAGCTCCGGTGATTCAGCTCCCTCCTTTTTTCCACAGAATATCCTTCAAGACCTGGAAAAGGAAATATGCTCCTTTTATAGTGCTCATCTGTCGGCCCTCAAGACTTCCGGTATCTTCCTGGAAGGGACGGTGTTCCAGCCATATGATCGAAAAATCCGGTCAGACATGGCATCCAATGAGTGGCTCTGTTTTAACGCCTTTCCATTTACCTTGGGTCTCCGATTCCCTTTCCCCGATTTCATCACTGAATTTTTTCATATTACCAAACTCAGTTTCAGCCAGACTATGCCGATACTCTGGCGAGTGTTGCTCGTTCTTGATCGAATCAAGAATGCTCACATTCCCGGGCTCTCCGTCCATGACCTTCCATTAGCATATCGGCTTAGATCCCATGGGTCTTGCAGATTCTTGTTTTACTCTACTTCCAACAATCCTCTGATACTCCGAGCCACCAGAAACGAAGAGGAATGGAAATCCAAATTCTTCTTTGTAAAAAGAAGTTCGATCCCTGGTGGAGCGGATTATCCGGTGAAGTGGTTGAGAAAGGGTAGGATTTAGGGTTTTAGGATGATCCTCTGTTATATCCTATCCTGTATCCTGAACTGATCTATCTTTTTGTTTTATGCAGCTGACTTCAGGAAACTAGCACCTCCTCTTGCTGAATCTGAAAAAAGAATTCAAGCCATCAGACTTCTTCCCGAAATCGAAAGAAGCTTCATTCCGTACCCAGCATCCTCAAGCCAACACTCCAGTTCAAACATGTCTGGTAAGGATCCTGTCTAATATCCTGCACATATTTTGTTATTTGATGTTGTAATATAGTAGGGTTTTAAAATTACTCCCTGTATGTAGATGCCAAAGTTCCAATTCTCCTAGACCTTGAGGAACTCGACAGCTATCCTACTCCTGTCCAAGTAAAAAAGGAAACCCCTGTCACTACCAGCTCCAAACCAGCCGCAGTTCCTAAGCCTAACCCAAAAAGTCGTGCCTCCACTTCCAAGAAGAGAAAAGGTTCAGAGACCACCCCTCCAGCTTCTGAAGGGTTCTCCTATGAGGAGCTCAGTTTCACCGAGTCCTTGGAGCCCATGACCTCCTTCCTCAACAAGGTAATATCCTGGTTCTAGATCCTGTGCACATATACTGGCTGAGTATCTTGGTTAGTAAACATTAATCCGTATCTGTATTTTGCTCTGTAGGGTCTCCAGCATCTGCTACACCTCTACACTGATTCCTGTGGGACAATGAAGCTTCAAGAGGCCAGGATCAAGCAACTTGAGACCACTGTAGCTGACCAGGGTACAATCGCTGAAGCCAAGACCCGACACTACAAGGATAAGCTGAAGAAGGTTACTCAGGATGTCGAAGTGAAGCTGGAAGCCGCCCATGTCAAGCACGAACTGGCCATGATCTCCTTCCTAGAGGTAATAAAAAACTCTGCCGTTGTCTCCCTCCTACAAGATCGAATCAAGATGACTTACGAAGCTAAGGAGACAGGTCTTGAGTGTCCATCCTGGTCGGTTGACTCCTGGGTGGCGAAACTCAAGGAGCTTGGAGGCAATGCCGTATCTTGCTAAAGCTGGGGCTGGAGAGACTTCAAAGGTAGCTGAGGTGGTGGACGAGGCTGGGGAAAAGAAGGATGCTGGTGGCGATGCTGGTGAGGATGCTGATGCTGAGGAGGTGAAGAAGGATGGTGGTGATGCCGCTGTGTGAGGGCATTCAAGTGGGCAATGATGAATATTATTGCTTAAGCCGGAGCCCACTTTTTAAAATTCGAATAGCCTGTAACTCCAAACAATTTACTTTTCCTGCATTTACTTTTCCTGCACTTTGATACAATATGATGGCCAAAGGTGGAGGGATCCTGAGTTTCAGGACGAAAGCCTTAGTCATCAACTTTAATATGCCTTTTGAACAATCAACAGTTGAAGGTGGAGAGATCCTGTGTTTTCAGGACGAAGCCTTCAACTGTTTATGTAAATATGCTTTTTGGACAAGTTGTACTTTTGGTGGATGGGTCTCATTCTAAGATGAAGCCAAGAGTACAACCTTTTGGTCTGTTAATAATAAATAACTAACCTTTTAGCATTATCTTTGTGGTTGTGTTTTTCTTTTATTTTTGAAAAATATTTTCTGAATATCCTGATCAAATATCCTGGTCAGGATACTGATGTTATGCTCAAAATTCTTTGTTGATGCATACGTCTGTCGACTTCGTCTTCGTTCGAGTCTTAGATTAGTATTGAAAGATCAAGGCACAAAGTACGAGAAAATTGTCAAAATTAGATTAAAAGTTAATTTCGCACGAAATTACTAACTGGTAATTTCGCACGAAATTACTGGTTAATTTCGCATGAAATGGTAATTTCGTGTGAGTGTAATTTCGCTTGAACATGTTCATGCGAAATTACCTTGCCTATAAATAGGAGTCTTGTAATTTCGTTTGAGGGGGTCTTGATTGGGTATTCCGGAGCCGAAGTGTCTCTGTGCTGTAAATCTTTGTCAGATTAATAAACTAGACAGTTAAAAGTGAATATCAAGCTATTACAAAGTCTAATCAATGAATTCCGCCTCTGATTAGACTGAGAACTCTTCTGAACGACTCATTTTGGTCGTGCAAACGATCCTACATGTGGTATCAGAGCTCAGGAGGAAGAGTTCTTACCTTTTAGCTTGTTTTCGCTGGAAAATTCTGATTTCTACACCTTCTGTTCAAAATTAATCAAGTTTTCACGGTTAAAATGGACTGATTTTCACATATAACGTGCGGAACATAGTTTTAACAAAGCCTTGAGAGAATTGGACCTAAAATCGAGCTAAAACTTGATCAATTTGACAAAAGTTTGACCGAAATGATGACATCAGCATAATTTCGTTTGAAATTTCACCTAATTTCGCACGGAATTATAATTTCGCTTGAGATATTCCATACGAAATTACAATTTCGTTTCAAAGTTGTAATTTCGTTTGAATTTGTTTGTAATTTCGTACGAAATTAAATTTCGTTTGGTCGTTTCAAACGAAATCCGAATTTCGTTTGAAGATACTTATTTCGCTTGTGTTGTTATTTTGTGTGAAGCTGGTATTTCGTTTGAACAGGTAATTCCGTGTGAAGAGGTATTTCGTTTGAGAGTGCTATTTTGCTCCAAAGGGTTATTTCGTTTGAAAAGAAATTCAGGTTATGCGTTCTGTGTAAAATTCACATCAGGTTGTTTTGAAGTATGATGAAAATGTTTGATGAGATGGAAAATCATGATATTGAAGGATTAAATAATTGGTATCGAGGATATTTGGATAGTAGTTATAGAGATGTGAAAGAGAAAGGTTGGACTACAAGATTTGAATATTTTTTGTGTATGAAAAATGAAAAGTTGGAGAAGTTAGCAAAACGATATGAAATCTTAATTGACCATTTAAAGAGTCACGAGATAAGAATGTCAGATGATGAACAAATATCAAAGTTTGCAGATGCCTTACCTGCAGAATGGGATGAATTTTTGATTGAATTGAAAAAGGATTCTAAATTCTTAAAATTTTCTCTAAGAGAATTCATTAGTAAATTGAAAACACACGAGTATGAAAACGATAAGAAAAAGAAAGAGTTGATGAATGGAATAGAAAAAGACTTGGAAAAATTAAGTTTGAATGTGATTTTTGAAATAAAAAGGAGAGTCCATATGTGTCTTGTAGCAAAAGATGTTTTGAATTACGATATTAAGAGAGGTTGTTATATCGATGATAATACGAATCCTCTTGATTTTGTAAAAATATTTTGTGCAGGTACATACAAGACAGAGATAAAAGAAATTCCAAAGAAAGAAGAATCTGAGAAACTTGTATCTTCGAATTCTGAACCAGTATCAAAGAAAGAGATTGAAGCAAATGCACCTATCTTTGATCATTCATCAGATGAAGAGAGTGATGATGAAAGTGTTCAAGTTGAGAAGAAACAGATTGGAAAAATTCCAGCTTTGAAGGTTGAAAAGAAAGCTGATGATAAACAGATTCTTGAGATGTGCTCAAATTGTGAAAAATTAAAATCTGAAAATGTCAAACTGTTGAATGACGTGGACAGTTTGACATTGGAAAACAAAATTTTAAAAGAAAATGAAAAAGATTTTCAAAATAAAATAAAAATTTTAGAAAATGAAAAATTGAAAATTGAAAAAGAATTTCAAAGTCAAATAAAGATTTTAGAAGATGAGAAATCTATTTTTGGTAAAAATAATATTGAAAAGCAAATTGCAATAAATTCTCATCTTCAGAAAATCATTCGTCTTGAAAATGAAGCTGAAAAAGCTCAGAATAAAATTGATGGGCTTGAAGAGAAATTGAAAGGTTTTGTGACCTCGTCAGAATTTCTGAATCATCCTTGTCCAAAACCGATCAATGCAATTCCAATAAGTGACAATGTCACAAATTTTGAGTCAAAATTGAAGATTGTGATGATAAAACTGATGATGAAAATAAGAAAAAGAAAATATTTTTGAAACTAAAAGAGAAGTTTCAAGAAACTGTTTTTCAATCTACAGAAAAAGGTGAATGTTCAACACAGAAACCTTTGAAGAAGATTGCAGAACAAAAACAAAGTGTTAAAAATTCAAAAAATTTTCAAAAAGAAAATAAATGGTCATCACTTCAATCATCCAATCGTGATAAAAAATCACAAAAAATTGAAAACCAAAACTCAAAAACAGTTAGTAATAAGTGGTGCAGATTTGACCACAGTGCTCAAATGCCAAATTCAACTTTCAAGAGGAGTGATGATTACCACAAAGCCAATCAATGTTATGATCTGAGTATGTGGTTTGATAGTGGTAAATGGTATGATAACAGAGTGTGTTACACCTGTGGTTGTCAAGGACACATTGCTGTTAACTGCCAAAGTTGGAGTTTTGAGACAAGAAGATGCTTTGAATGTCATATCAAAGGCCATATTGCAAGATATTACCCAATGAGATCAAAGGGAAGATCGAGGGCTGAATCTCATAAAATGGCAAAGAAACCAGTCAAAGTCGAAGAAAAGCCCAAAGAACAGAAAGTTCTAGAAAAGAAAGTTAAGCTTTCACAAGGGCAGAAAGACAGACTGAGGAAGAAAAGGAAGAAAGCGAGAGAGTATCTTGAAAGGATTTTGTCCTCGGATACAACCGGAAAAACAGATAACAGTTCTGATAAATCGTTTTGCTCTTCAAAGACTGATCAGCCAAGTAAAACAGATTCATCAGATACAAATCTGAGGACGAAAGGGATATTAAAGAAAGAAAAAGCGGCTAATCAAGTGATTAACAAATCAAAGAAAGTGAAATTTTCACTTTCTGGCGATGAGTTTGTTTCTTCGGAAACAAAGGAGCAACATTTTGGCAATGAATATGACTTATCAAAGTCAGACAAGCTACGTTCGGGCAATGAATCTGGTTTGTCAAAGCCAGAGGAGCCATTTGTTGAGGTAAAAGGTGAAAATTCCGTTAAGACAATGGATGATGCAAGTTTTCCATCATTGTCAAACGGAAATTTAAAACAGAAAATTGAAAAGAAATTGAGTGATGATAACTCAAAAACACCCAAGGTTCGTCAGGCTTGGGTGGATCTGTTTAAATGAAAAACCTGACTTGCCGGAGCTTCCAGGTTGGTAAGTGTGGAGCAGGAATCGGCATCTTTCTTGAGAAATTCACGTTTGTGATAATTCGGCTTACTTGTGGTTAATCAGGGACATTAATTTGTACTTGATTTCCTACACGTGATTATGTTGAAAAATCAGGAAATGTTAAATTCCTACATGTGGATGAAGAAAACAAGATGATGACCAAATCCCCATGTTTGTGAAATGACATACAAAACTAATTTTTCTGGAAAAACCATTTTGATTAAAACAAACTTAAGTGTTTTGAAATCACTATGGGAAAATGTTTTGTTGTCAGGGGGAGTTCTGATTGTTTAAGCCAAGTGAATGGAGAATTGAAGTAATTCTCATCATGTTGTCACTTTACTTTGTACAGTTTGTTTTCAAATTTTCCTAGAAAATCAAAATTGAGACATATTATGATTTTAGGGGGAGCATAAATTTTATAAAAATTAGAAAATTTGAAAATGTCAAAAACATTGAAAAAGCAAAAATGAGTTTTTGTTGTGAAAAAGAGGAAGTGATAGTAGATCAGTTAGACTGTCACAGCATGCTAAAGAAATGGAAAGATAAAATGTAATAAACGGTCTCACTAAAGATGTGACGATAGGCTCAACTAGACTAGTAGATTTGCGACAACGATACAAATTTAAATGAAAAAGCCTAGTTCTAGTGGGAAACATGATTGAAAGCACAGTACTTAGTTTTGTCCTTCTTGATTGTGTGCCTACTCAGTAATCGCTGAATGCAAAGAGCGTAAAAACTGGTTAAATTTGTGAACTTTCACAATTTTGCTGAAAAATCACTGTGATTGTGCATTTTATTTTGCAAAGATTTAAACTTGTTTTATTTCTTTATTTTGTTTAAGCATTGGACATCCTCTGCGTATACGTGAGTATCGACCTGGATGTTATTGCCTAAACGTTCTGCTTTATTTTCTTTGGTGTTTCGTTTAAGCTTTGGATCACATCTGCGTATACGGAAGTATCGACCTGGTGGTTAAAGCCTAAACAACTTCAACTTATTTTTATTTTCTTATTTTGTTTAAACATTGGACTTTCTCTGCGTATACGGAAGTATCGACCTGATTGTTAATTTTTAAACATTCTGCTTTGTTTTCGCACAAATCACAGTTGATAAAAGTTTAAAAGCATTACTTGAGCTAGTGTATTGCATGATGAGGGGATATGCTGAGATCGTGGGGCTCATAAGAACTTAGTGCAAAATTAATATACCTTAACATATCGGTAAGCATTTCGAAAGTTTTAGATTGAGTTTAAGAGGACAACTATATCATCAATCAACGTGAATCGTTTAGAACTTAAAATGTTTAAAGCTTAACGGTGCTTCTGATGTGTCTCAATAACTTATATGATCCTCTTGCACAAACTCACAAAAAATATTGTTTGTATATATTTCTTTACTGCTTTCGTTTAAAATAAAAAATTCAAAAAGATTTTAAGTGTGTTTTAGCATAAATTTTGAAAAATACAAAAATATTTTCGACAACTGATGTTGAAGAACTGATTTTCAAAATTCCAAGTGCTAAACATGATGAAAAAATGGTTTGGGAAAGTTTGATTGAAATAAAATTTGAGTTTGAAATGTTTAGTTGGTTCATTAATTTGAATCAAAATATTGAGTGTTAAAATTTCAAGAGGAAGAGTAGAGCTTATTAGCGTCAAATATGTTTTTCTTATAAATGGTTGAGAATTATGCAGGTTAAAGTCAGGTTCCTGATTCTGAGTGATTCCAGAAAGCCAGGCTACGATCTAGAAACCTGTGAAAGCTTAAAAGCAGAGTTTGAGCCGGGATGCAATCTCAAAGCGATAGCTAATTCCAGACAGCGATCCCAGCTTGATGAAAGGGGGAGTCTGACGAGGTTAGAGCTAGAGAAAGATCCTGGAGCAACATTCAAAGAGGAGTGTGGATGCTGAAGAAGAAAATATAGAGTTTGAAGGATTCTTACAATGGAGAATATTTTGGAAAGACAGAGAAGACCGATCAAGACAAAAGACGTGATATGACAAAGACTCGATACTTCAGACTCGTCAACATCCGAGGGGGAGTCTGTTGATGCATACGTCTGTCGACTTCGTCTTCGTTCGAGTCTTTAATTAGTATTGAAAGATCAAGGCACAAAGTACGAGAAAATTGTCAAAATTAGATTAAAAGTTAATTTCGCACGGAATTACTGGTTAATTTCGCATGAAATGGTAATTTCGTGTGAGTGTAATTTCGCTTGAACATGTTCATGCGAAATTACCCTTGCTTATAAATAGGAGTCTTGTAATTTCGTTTGAGGGGGTCTTGATTGGGTATTTCGGAGCCGAAGTGCTGCCGAAGTGTCTCTGTGCTGTAAATCTTTGTCAGATTAATAAACCAGACAGTTAAAAGTGAATATCAAGCTGTTACAAAGTCTAATCAATGAATTCCGCTTCTGATTAGACTGAGAACTCTTCTGAACGACTCATTTTGGTCGTGCAAATGATCCTACATGCTTGTAGGATCATCATAGCATTCATCATTGTCAATGCATCTTCTCTTTCTGAGTTTGTCTTTTGTAGACCAATTACCGTTCTGTTCAACACATCGTATGATTCTTTCACATAGTTGAGATTGAACAATAAATTTTCTTTCATCTTGTCTTGCTCACTCAACTTCTCATATTTCTCTTCACACTGCTTACATGACTCCAAACACTTTAGACAAGGTTTGATAATTTCAACAATCTTTTCAACTTCGACTATCTTCTCGACTTCAATAATTTTCTCAACTTCAATCACTTTGTCAGCTTCAAACACCTTTTCAGCTTCAACCACTATATCAACAACTTTAACTTCTTCACTTTGTTTCTTTTCTTTTGCTGCACGTTTCTCCTTTAGCTTCTTCAATCTATCTGCAAAATAAAATTCAAAACTTTCAGGAGATAAATGAGTTTTTTCAATATTAATATGCATTTCTTCCTCATCATCACTATCATCAGATGATGATTGATCAAAGACTGGCTCTTGAATAATTTGTGCAGTGAGAGCTGCCATTTTGGAATTAGGTGGAATATATTTATCCCAGCTAAAACCTTCTGCAACTTTTTCATCATCTTGATCAAGTATGCCAAAATAAACTTTTTTATTTTCTTCTACGATCATTTTAGCATGTGCAGTTTGTGGTTCTTTTTGTTGATAAGGTTGATGAGCAACTTGTTGATAAATGGCTTTCCGATAGTAATCATCTTTTCCAAACGGATTCTGTGCTTCACTTGCTTCTCGATTTTTACATTCTCTCTTGAGCTGCCGCGATTTGTTGTTTTACGCGGTCGGGGTGTGACAGAAAAGTTGGTATCAGAGCTCATGGTTATAGGGAATTAGGTTATTAGTAATGCTTTGACCTAGTCTATAACCTTCCTAGGACCCTAACGCGAGTTTACTTGCGTTTAGCCTAAAACAATACCGTCACCTATCCTTAGGCGACAACCACAACAAGAGCACAAATTTCGAATCTGCTTTGAAAACCAATCATCTATTCTAGGATGATTTATTGTAAGGTTTTGAACCCTTTAAGTTTTCAAAGTCTGGTCAAAGTTTGGGTCTTATAATGTGAACACATGCAAACTGGAACGGTGAATGCCTGTACTCTGAGTTTTCTGTCTAAGGCAAGAGTGTTCGTACAAATCCGCACTATCAGACCAGTCACTCTTACCTGGGAACTCTTGGGGTGCGTGTTCACTTATAGGCGAGCATGTCTTCAGCGATACATTAATATGACCCGTTTACTTTGATTAATCACCGTCTCATTTGTTTGCCTTGGGTAACAAACAAATGATCACAATTTCTATGCGTTGTCGTTCTGTTTTAATTATCCGATAACATTTCATTTGTTTTCTCCTATGTCTTTCATTTCCTCTAGAATATCTCTTCATCGCAACGACACTCAAATGTCCGAGCAAACTTCCAAATTCGCCCATCAAATAGGCGAAGTAATCCTGAAGACTGTGGATTTAGGTATCGCCATGTCTCGTCTCAATAATGAAGCCACCCAAGAAGCATCGAAAGAAGCAGAAGCCGAGCCTTTGAAAAAGTCAAAGAAGCGTAAAGCTCCAAAGGATCCCATAGCCGTTACACCAAATCAAGCAAAACCTAGCCAGGTGGCAGCACCACCAGCCAAGAAGCCGTACTTAGGAACTGCTCCTTTGTGCAATCAGTGTAACCTCCACCACTATGCCAGTGTCAAATGTCAGAAATGTTTCAACTGTGGACTCATTGGTCATTTGGCACGAGACTGTCGTTCAATCACTGTGCTAAACCAAGCTTTTCAGAACCCCGTTCATTTTCAAGCAGATCCAGCACAGGCTCGTTTTCCTCCTGGAACTTGCTACACCTATGGCGAGACGGGTTATGTCAGGGACAGATACCCAAAGATTTTCAATGCAAATCCGACCCACGGATGAGCATTTGGCCGATTAGAAGAAGTTGCTGCTTTGAATAATCCGAATCTTATGTTTATGTTTCTAGTGTTTTCCTTTGAACTCGGAAACAATCGATTTTGTTTATAAATAAATCTTTATTTGCAATTCTGATGTACAAATATAGTTGCATGTGTGTATGGCATACCCTATGATACCTACACCAAAAGAACCGTATTTGTAGTTCTCTCGTTCATATGATCGCTCATGATTTCCTCGAAGATGCTAAGTGCTCGTTTCATTCTAAGAAACGAAATGGCAATTTGAGTAATCATCTTTTTCCTTTTGACCTCACACCGATGCAACTTGGAAGTTTCGACATTGTCATAGGATGGATTGGTTAACCAAATATCATGCTGAGGTGATTTGTTTCGATAAGATTGTTCGCATTCCTCTTTCGTCTGGCGATGTTTTGGAAGTTCGTGGCGAGAAATCTTCTAGTGGATTGAAGCTCATGTTGTGTACGAAGGCCCAAAGTTATTTACGAAAAGGATATGTTGCTTTTCTGGCACATGTCACCGAGGAGAAAGGCAAGAGCAAGAGTATTCAGGATATTCCGATTGTTCGGGATTATCCAGAGGTGTTTCCTGATGAACTGCCTTGTTTGCGTCCAGTTCGTCAAGTCGAGTTTCATTTTGACCTTGTACCCAGTGCCAACCCAATTGCGAAAGCACCTTATCGTCTTGCACCATCTGAGATGCAAGAATTATCAAAACAGCTTCAAGAGTTATCTGATAAAGGATTCATCCGATCAAATTATTCACCATAGGGGAGCTCCTGTCCTCTTTGTGAAGAAGAAAGATGGATCTTTTTGAATGTGTATCGATTATCGTAAGCTTGATAAGCTTACCATCAAGGATCGATATCCCCTACCTCGAATCGATGATCTCTTTGATCAGCTGCAAGGTGCTACCTGTTTTTTTTTCAAGATCGATCTGTGTTCTGGGTATCATCAACTTCGTGTTCTCGAAGAAGATATTCCCAAAACTGCTTTCCACACGAGATATGGGCATTACGAGTTTACAGTCATGCCTTTTGGTTTGACAAAAGCCCCAACTATCTTTATGGACTTAATGAATAGGGTCTGCAAACCTTATTTAGACAAGTTCATTATCGTGTTCATCGACGATATTCTCATTTATTCGAAGTCTCGAGCCGAGCACGAGCAACACCTTCGCTTAACATTGGAACTCCTGAAGAAGGAACAACTTTTTGCTAAATTCTCCAAGTGTGAATTTTGGCTTGAAGAAGTTCAATTCTTGGGTCATATAGTCAATGAGCAGGGTATTCACGTGGATCCATCCAAGGTTGCTGCTATTAAGGATTGGAATACACCAATGACACCTACAGAAATTCGTTCTTTTCTTGGTCTCGCTAGTTATTTTCGTCGTTTTATTTCAAATTTCTCGAAGATTGCAGTTCCACTCACTGCTTTGAGTGAGAAGAATAAGCCTTTTGAGTGGGGACCTAGTCAAGAAGAAACGTTCCAAACGCTGAAACGGAAGCTATGTGATGCTCCTGTTTTGTCCTTGCTCAATGGAAACGATGATTTCGTTGTCTTTTATGACGCGTCGAATCTAGGCCATGGTTATGTTCTTATGCAATGAGGTAAAGTCATAACATTACGTCAAGACAGTTGAAAGTTCACGAAAAGAACTACACAACTCATGATCTTGAGTTAGGTGTTGTGGCATTTGCTCTCAAAATCTGGAGACACTACCTCTATGGAACGAAGTGTGTGGTTTATACAAGACCACAAAAGTCTCCAGCACATTTTTAATCAGAAGGAGCTGAACATGAGGCAGCGACAATGGGTTGAGCTCTGGAACGATTACGATTTCGAGATTCGCTACCTTCCTGGTAAGGCGAATGTCGTAGCCGATGCGCTTGGTCGAAAGGAGCGAGTCAAGCTTCATTCTGTTCAAACTCTATCTGATATTCAATCTCGAGTCCTTCAAGCACAACGATCTTGTGTAAACGAAGGCTTATTGAAATATGAGCTACCACTTCAACTCAAGCTTAAACTCGAAACGAAAGGGCGATGGGTTGCTCTATTTTAAGGATCCTTGTGGATGATTATCGCCCAAATCGGAGCCCTGATTGGATTCCCTATACACCTTAATATGTACATTACGATTCAATAAGGACAAACCGAATTCCTATTAAGATCTTCCTATCTTCATAGTTAGATTCTTGAAAATATTTAAAGTGCCAAATGAAATCCACGGATTGGATTCCTGGTATGCTCTAAATACCCGTGTCCAAAGATAACAAATTAAAGGTCAAATTAAACAATTATGCGATTATGTGATTATGTGTTTATGTGTTCTCCTTTATGTTTTGTGTGAGCCGATTTTCGTTATTCAAATCCTCACAGAATCTTCCATATCTTCGTATGAAGGATTCATAGTAGGATATTCAAAAGGTACTACCTTAAATCCTTGATGGGCTTCTACGTGGTAGTTAAGACCCTTGGGTTATATAGTACCATTCCATGATTCGAAGGAGACCCCTTGAGTGGTCTAGTTAAAAGATTGATTCAGAATCTGGTTAAGAATGACATGTGATGATATAGCTGAAAGGACCCTATGGTGGTCCAGTCACACTCATCACAGGTTCATTCATTTGGTTTTCCCCTACACATTATCAAATGCATTGTGTGGACTATGCAAGGAATTACATAATTATGGACGCGTACATAATTATGAAATTCAATGCACAAGAACCCCAGTAAGATTTATTATGTGTAAGAACCAATAGTGACAACAATAACGAAACGTGAACAATGTAATGGAGGTACGATGGACGCACCAATGGCGCCTCATATACTTGTATATAGGTGTCCCTCTTATATTGCAAGCATAATGTTATTTAAAGTTACTAAAAGTTTAGAACCCTAACCAGTGTTGCTCTATCTTTTCGACTTCATGTTTCGAGTACTCACAAGTTTCCTCTAATTAAATTTCGGGATGAAATTTCCTGAAGTAGGGGAGACTGTGACATCTGTGCCTCCACGGCCATTGAACAAATACCAAATCAACGAAATATTGTATTTCATACTTGGGATTTGTATAAATTTGTGTATCATTCATATCAATCCTCGTTCGATTTCGAGCTCTAAATCGCTTTCTGGAAAGTTATACGCGAACTGGTGCGTAAACGTAATTAGTTTAACGCGACAAACACTCCAGAATAGTGACATAGGCTTAACATACCTTAAATAACCTTTACATAACTTAGAAATAAGTTTTGGAAGGTTTGGTGTGTCGAAATCAAGTTTATTCGCTTACAAGGACTAATTTCGACAAACTGCGAAAGTATGCCGATTTGTACTGTAATGAACATTCCAGAACATGACCATAAGTTAAACATACCCTAAATATCCTTTACATAGCTTAGAAATAGGCTTTGAGGGGTTCGGTGTGCTAAAATAAACATTTTGGTCATTCAGGGACTAAAAGCGTCAAAAGTGCATAAGTTTGCATTTTCGCGCATATCTTACGTTCTGAATACATCCGGACATCCAAAACTTTATGTAATCATTAAAATATTTTATTTTAGTGATTGGCATGATAAAATTCCATTCGTCGCGTAATTTGGATCGTTTTTGCGTTCGTTACGACTTCAGTCGTAATTAACCGAACAACGCAACCGTACGACCAAAGGAACCGTCATCCGAGATATTTTTGAGCATGTTTTGAGTTCCCTATACTTTAACTTCATTTTATAGCCTTGAAATGAGGTTAACGGGGCTTAAACGTGTCAAAAACGAGCCGAAATGCAAGATTCTGAAGTTCAGGGACCAAAATTGTCATTCTGCCATAGTTATCTTAGGAAGGGACCAAAATGAAAAATCTAAATTCCAGCTTGTTCCAGCTGTTCCCCTCATTTGCACATGGTTTTAATGAAACTATGGGCTCCCATGGTTTCACAAAACCGTGGGCACATGTGTACGGATGAGATCGAAGCTCGTTTTACGATTAACGATCCTAACAGTTCTAGTTTTCCTATATATACCCATCTCCTTTCACTTGAAAAACCCACAATGATCTGATTTTGGCTCTCTAAGTTGAAGTTTATGCTTCATACCTGAGAGTAAATCGGATCATAGCTTGCGGGGACCTTTTGTAAGTATTCTTTCGTTCTTTTATCGCTTTTTGAGTCTAAAAGTCAAACTGCGTTTGACTTTCTG
This sequence comes from Helianthus tuberosus, assembly GCA_030545235.1. NCBI lineage: Eukaryota > Viridiplantae > Streptophyta > Magnoliopsida > Asterales > Asteraceae > Helianthus > Helianthus tuberosus. The sequence goes on along the minus strand of CM060394.1, from coordinate 93,051,884 downwards.
CCTTGACCAGTTTATGGTCAATGCGAAGTTCGTTTGAACTTCATAACGTGAGCGTAATCACGATGGTTGTAGTCCCTAGTGACTATACCTATTGATTACCACATTATCTAGGTGTAGTGACGAGTCGTAGTTTCGGCCAAAATGCGTATTCTTGCGTATTTTGTAACCAAACTACTTTTGGGTATCAAAACCGTTTGTTTTGATACCAAACCTGTTTTCTAACTTAACTAAACATGTTTTAGCATGTTTAGCTCGTCACTTTTAGTTTAGTGCTTGTGTAGAGTCGTAAGTCAAAGCGGACTAAACACCCGCTTAGACTTTCGAACTAGACCCGTTTGGTCGATCATTAGGATCCGACCAAGCATGTTTAGTGACCATAGTTGCATAGGGAATAACCTTCCGAGGTTATACCTTATGGTCACTTAGGTTTAATTAGTTGTATGATAGGTAGTTTATATGCCTTAGGTAAATGACAAAAATGCCCTTTTCATGCATAATTGGTAATTAAGCATATGTAACATAAAATTTTGTCACTTAATGGATTATGCAACATGTTTAGGCATATAATACTTGTCATAGGACTAGTTAGACTGTAACACCTGTGCCTCCACGGCCATCAAACAAATACCAAACCAATGAAATATTATATTTCATACTTGGGATTTGTAAAAATATGTGTATCATTTGCACATATCAATTCGTGTTCAATTTCAAACTCTAAATCGTTTTCTGGAAGGTTATACGCGCACCGATGCGTAAATATAACCAGTTTAATGCAACAAACACTCCGGAATAGTGACATAGGCTTAACATACCTTAAATAACCTTTACATAACTTAGAAATAAGATTTGAAGGCTTTGGTATGGCAAAATCAAGTTAAATCGCTTACAGGGACTAAAGTTGACAAACTGCGAAAGTATGCCAATTTGAACTGTAACAGACATTCCGGAACATGACCATAAGTTAAACATACGATAAATATCCTTTACATAGCTTAGAAATAAGCTTTGAGGTGTTCGGTGTGCTAAAATAAACTTTTGGGTCATTCAGGGACTAAAAGTGTCAAAAAGTGCACAAGTTTGCACTTTCGCGCATAACTTACGTTCAGAATACATCCGGACATCCAAAAATTTATGTAAGCATGACTATATTATGCTTTAGTGTTTGGCTTAAGAAAAATCCATTCGTCGCGTCATTTGGATCGTTTTTCGCACTTATGCGCATTCCGTCGTAATTAGCCGAACAACGCAACTGTACGGCTAAACGAACCGACATCCGAGATATTTTTGAGAACATTTTAAGTTCCCTTTACTTTAACTTCATTTTAGAGCTTTGAAATGGGGTTAACGGGCCTTAAACGCGTCGGAAAAGGCCTTATTACACTACAGGGACCAAATCTGCCATTTTTGAAACTTTCTGTTTAGAAACTTTGAATCTGGTCCAAATTCAATTTTGCACATGTTTTAACAATACTATGGGCTGGTTTTGATGGCACATGGTATTACAATACCATGTGTGCTAAGTGTATGGCCAAGATCGCATCACGTTTTCCTAGAAACGATCCTAACGGTTCGGGTATTCCTATAAATACCCATTCACCCCCATTGCTAAAATCACTAGAATCTTGATCTTAGGAACTCTAAGTTGAAACCATTGTTTCATACCTGAGATTCTTGGATCGAGATTAGCATTCGGGGACCCTTCGTAAGTATTCTTTCGTTCTTTTATTGCTTTTCGAGTCTTTCGAGTCTTTCGAGTCTGAAAGTCAAACTTTGTTTGACTTTCTACATTGACCAGTTATGGTCAATGCGAAGTTCGTTTGAACTTCGCAACGTGAGTGTAATCACGTTGGTTATAGTCCCTTGGGACTATGCCTACTGATTACCACGTTGTCTAGGGTCGTAGGGTAAGCGATCTAATAAATCGCTTATACCTCGAACCCGACCCATTTGGTCGATCATTAGGATCCGACCAAATACATTAGGTGACCATAGTAGGTAGGGAATAACCTTCCGAGGTTATACCCTATGGTCGCTTCGTTTAAGTAGTTGTATGATAGGTAGTTTATATGCCTTAGGTAAATTACCAGAATACCCTTTTCATGTATAATTGGTAATTAAGCATATGTAACCTAAACTTTTGTCACATAACTAATTATGTAACATGTTTAGGCATATAACACTTGTCATAGGACTAGTTAGACGGTCCGAACGCGTTTCACGCGCACGACGCGTTAAAGTAGCATAAGTTACCTTAATGGGTCGCGATGGGTCGAAAGCACTTAGGTTAGTCTCAATGTAGTATGTAGGCCTTGTTAAACCATATCATATGAGTTCCAATACTCATTTGGTTTACCAAGCCTCATCCTATCCGATCTCCCGATTTAAGTCCGGTTTATTTATATAGTTTTAGATTGCCAACTGATTCCGTGCTCTCTCTAGCTTTGTTTGGTTGTTGTTCAAGACCTCCAAGCATTCTCAGGCGAGTACATTATTCCCCTATTTTACTGCTTTCAATTGTTTTGGGGTGACTCATATGTGCTAAATGTTTTCGATGTTATAACGATGGTTTCAAAAACAATTAAGACGATTTATACAAAACTAATAACGATTTCAATAAAGTGAACAAACTTGTTGGTTGTAGTTACATAACAAATGACATTCATTAGCAATGATCAAGCCGACCAGTATTAGGTTATGGTACCATAGGATCTGACAAGTCCCGTTATTTACTACACCCGTAGTTATGTGTGGGTGTTGTGGGTAGCGACTGAATCTGAAATTTTTAATTTACTCTTTGGTAAGGGTTTATTAGTGCGAGATGTTAATCTATCCTTTGGTAAGGGTTTATTAATGCGAATTATTAATCTATCCTTTGGTAAGGGTTTATTAATGCGAGTCAAGAAGGTTTGAATGTTATTAGCGAGACGACCATTTAAGTAGTTTCACGACCTAAAACAAATTTAACGATTGGGTAAACGATTGGTTTTCACACGAGTTTTAACGATTGGGTAAACGATTGGCTTCAAAGCGATATACGATTGGGTTTTGGTTACATATTACATGATTTACATTGGGCATGAACATTACTTTGGTGGTTTGGTTTGATTAAGTGATTAAGTAACAATGCGTGTGGAATATGATACAAGCATGGTGGATACGCCGCTGGTACTTCCTATATATAAGTGTTTGTATGGTATTACATATTGTAGCGTTATTTGAATCATTTCAGTTTGAGACATAGAACATTTTATACAAGTAACATACTTTTCACAAGACATTTATTTACAAACAACTTATCTTATACAAACTCATTTTACATGGTTATTCATTTAATCATGCATTATTCTCTTATTATACATATCACCTGAACTTATTATTTTTCAAATGATTTACAAAGGCAAAGCAAATTACAAGGTTCATGACTAAACATTTTCTTAAACAGAAGTCATGAATCTTATTTTCACAAAACCTATGTACTCGCCAGCATTTCTTTGCTGACCTCGTTTTCACATATGTTTCAGGTATTGTTGAATGATATCGATTGATAAGATGCATGCTCACATAGGACTGGACAAGGCCTTAGTGACTCAATAACAATGATAGACTATGTTTAATTTGTGTATTTAGATTTCCAGACGATGTAATTATTCAATGTTTAATAAAATGAAACACTTTTTGGTATCCATGGTTATGAAACATTAATTCTGTTGCAACACGCCCCGATGTTTCCGCCGCGATTTGTTGTTTTACGCGGTCGGGGTGTGACAGAAAAGATGGTATCAGAGCCAATGGTTATAGGGAATTAGGTTATTAGTAATGCTTTGACCTAGTCTATAACCTTCTTAGGACCCTAACGCGAGTTTACTTGCGTTTAGTCATAAAACAATACCGTCGCCTATCCTTAGGCGACGAGCACAACAAGAACATAAATTTCAAAACCGCTTTGAAAACTAATCATCTGTTCTAGGATGATTGATTACTAGGTTTTGAACCTTCTATTGTAAGGTTTTGAACTCTCTATTATATGGTTTTGAACCCCTTTGAGTTTTCAAAACTTCGTCAAGGTTTTGGGTTTTAAATAATGTGAACACGTGCAAACTGGAAGGGTGAATGCCTGTATTCTGGGTTTTCTGGCTAGGCAAGCACTTCGTATACATCTCATCAGACGCGAGACCAGTTGTGCTTACCTGGGAATTCTTGGGATGAGTGTTCACTTATAGGCGAGCATGTCTTCAGTGATACATTAATAAGACCCATTTACTTTGATTAGTCACCGTCTCATTTGTTTGCCTTAGGTAACAAACAAATGATCGCAATTTTCATGCGTTATCATCCTGTTTTGATTGCCCAAAAACCTTTCACCTGTTTCTCCCTATGCCTTTCTTTTTCTTCAAGAATGTCTCTTCATCACGATGACGCCCAGATATCTGAGCAAGCAGCCAAATTCGCTCAGCAAATAGGCGATGTATCATCTCCAGGATGAAGCCACTCAAGAATCACCAAGACAGGCAGGACCTAGTCAGGCGACAACACCACCGGCCGAGAAACCAATCGAGGAATCAAAGACCATGGATGAACGATTCCCTAAGAAGTCAAAGAAGCGAAAGGCTTCTCAGAACTTCGCCATGGTCGCTCACAATGGTAAAGCCGTCCCCAACCAACCAGCTCAACCCATTGCTAGGTGTGTATGGCTTTTCCTATGATACGTACATCAAGGAACTATGTACCTTACAAACTACTCTTGTGATTTCTCTCTTTCAAATGATTGCTCATGATTCCCTCGAAAATTTTAAGTACTCGTTTCACTCTAAGAAACAAAGTACAGAAAATTAAGTGACATTATGAGTAATCGTGCTTTTCGCACATCTGTGCCTTTAAATCCTTGGTTAGATAACCAAGGGTATTTTCAAATCTCATACCCATTACATTTTGATTTTTCAACATACACAGTACCAGTATTTCAAAACAATCTTCATGATCTCAAAACATTTCATATAGTTTGAAAACAATTTTTCTAGATGCATTGTCTATGTTATTTCAAAAACATTGGCCATGTTATCAAAACCAACCTTTCTAATTTCAAAATATTTCATATAGTCTGAAGACAATATTAACACAATACATTTTCTGATCAAGTGCATGATTTCGAAAAGCATCATTCATGTCTTTCAAAAACCTTATACATAATTTCAAAATTCATCTCGCATGATTTTAAAACATTTTTGTAAATATATCTACCTAATACACCTACTTTATGATTTCAAAAAGTATTATATATAAGGTTTCAAAAACGTTAAACACATTTTTCTTAAAAGAACCCCATGCATAGTTTTCAAAAATATTTTCCTCATACATTGACTTAACCTTCAAAACTCTGCTTCATATGTCGCCTTGACATATCAAGCATCTTAACTTCATAAGCATTTTACATCATGTTTTGACCTAAGCACATCCAGTGCAAGGTTTCAAAACATCTTCAACTTCTAAAAATCATATGGGATCTTTTTATCTTTACAATTAGATCCTTGTGGATGATTATCGTTCAAATCAGAGTCCTTAATTGGATTCCTTATGTACCTTAATTCGAACACTTCGGTTCCTAGTAATCGAAATCGAATTTTCTTTTTGAATCTTTCTATCTTTATAGTTGGATTCTTGATAACGTTTAAAGTACCAAATGAAATCCACGGAATGGATTCCAAGTGTGCTTTAAATGCATGTACACAATTTACAAGACAAATTAACGAACAATTTTGTGGTTATGTGATATGTGTTTATGTGTTCTCCTCTATGATTTTGTGTGATCCGATTTTCAAATCCTCATAGAATCTTTTATATCTTCATATGAGGGATTCGTAGTAGGATATTCAAAAGGTACTACCTTAAATCCTTATGGGCTTCTACGTGGTAGTTAAGACCCTTGGATTATATAGTACCACTCCATGATTCTTAAGAGACCTTAAGTGGTCTAGTCAAAAAGATTGATTCACAATCTGGTTAAAGAATGACATCTAGTGATGTAGCTGAACAGACTCCTTGATAGTCTCTTTAGATCATTTATTGATTTAATTAAAAGGACTCTATGGCGGTCTAGTCACACTCATCACAGGATTGTTCATTTGGTTTTCCCCTACACATTATAAAATAGACTGTGTGAACTATGCAAGGAATTGTCTAATTATGGACGCGTACATAATTATGAAATTTAGTGCATAGAAACCCAGTAGGATTTATTATGTGTAAGAACCGATAGTGACAACAATAACAAAATGAGAATGATGTAATGGAGGTACGGTGGACGCACCAATGACGCTTCATATACTTGTATATAAGTATCCCTCTTACATTGCAAGCATAATGTTATTAAGGTTACTAGAAGTTCAGAACCCTAACCAATGTTGTTCGATCTTTTCAACTTCATGTTTTAAACTCTCACAAGTTTCCTCTAAATAAATTTCGGGACGAAATTTCCTAAAGTAGGGGAGACTGTAACACCTGTGCCTCCACGGCCATCAAACAAATACCAAACCAATGAAATATTATATTTCATACTTGGGATTTGTAAAAATATGTGTATCATTTGCACATATCAATTCGTGTTCAATTTCAAACTCTAAATCGTTTTCTGGAAGGTTATACGCGCACCGATGCGTAAATATAACCAGTTTAATGCAACAAACACTCCGGAATAGTGACATAGGCTTAACATACCTTAAATAACCTTTACATAACTTAGAAATAAGTTTTGAAGGCTTTGGTATGGCAAAATCAAGTTAAATCGCTTACAAGGACTAAAGTTGACAAACTGCGAAAGTATGCCAATTTGAACTGTAACAGACATTCCGGAACATGACCATAAGTTAAACATACGATAAATATCCTTTACATAGCTTAGAAATAAGCTTTGAGGTGTTCGGTGTGCTAAAATAAACTTTTGGGTCATTCAGGGACTAAAAGTGTCAAAAAGTGCACAAGTTTGCACTTTCGCGCATAACTTACGTTCAGAATACATCCGGACATCCAAAAATTTATGTAAGCATGACTATATTATGCTTTAGTGTTTGGCTTAAGAAAAATCCATTCGTCACGTCATTTGGATCGTTTTTCGCACTTATGCGCATTCCGTCGTAATTAGCCGAACAACGCAACTGTACGGCTAAACGAACCGACATCCGAGATATTTTTGAGAACATTTTAAGTTCCCTTTACTTTATCTTCATTTTAGAGCTTTGAAATGGGGTTAACGGGCCTTAAACGCGTCGGAAAAGGCCTTATTACACTACAGGGACCAAATCTGCCATTTTTGAAACTTTCTGTGTAGAAACTTTGAATCTGGTCCAAATTCAATTTTGCACATGTTTTAACAATACTATGGGCTGGTTTTGATGGCACATGGTATTACAATACCATGTGTGCTAAGTGTATGGCCAAGATCGCATCACGTTTTCCTAGAAACGATCCTAACGGTTCGGGTATTCCTATAAATACCCATTCACCCCCATTGCTAAAATCACTAGAATCTTGATCTTAGGAACTCTAAGTTGAAACCATTGTTTCATACCTGAGATTCTTGGATCGAGATTAGCATTCGGGGACCCTTCGTAAGTATTCTTTCGTTCTTTTATTGCTTTTCGAGTCTTTCGAGTCTTTCGAGTCTGAAAGTCAAACTTTGTTTGACTTTCTACATTGACCAGTTATGGTCAATGCGAAGTTCGTTTGAACTTCGCAACGTGAGTGTAATCACGTTGGTTATAGTCCCTTGGGACTATGCCTACTGATTACCACGTTGTCTAGGGTCGTAGGGTAAGCGATCTAATAAATCGCTTATACCTCGAACCCGACCCATTTGGTCGATCATTAGGATCCGACCAAATACATTAGGTGACCATAGTAGGTAGGGAATAACCTTCCGAGGTTATACCCTATGGTCGCTTCGTTTAAGTAGTTGTATGATAGGTAGTTTATATGCCTTAGGTAAATTACCAGAATACCCTTTTCATGTATAATTGGTAATTAAGCATATGTAACCTAAACTTTTGTCACATAACTAATTATGTAACATGTTTAGGCATATAACACTTGTCATAGGACTAGTTAGACGGTCCGAACGCGTTTCACGCGCACGACGCGTTAAAGTAGCATAAGTTACCTTAATGGGTCGCGATGGGTCGAAAGCACTTAGGTTAGTCTCAATGTAGTATGTAGGCCTTGTTAAACCATATCATATGAGTTCCAATACTCATTTGGTTTACCAAGCCTCATCCTATCCGATCTCCCGATTTAAGTCCGGTTTATTTATATAGTTTTAGATTGCCAACTGATTCCGTGCTCTCTCTAGCTTTGTTTGGTTGTTGTTCAAGACCTCCAAGCATTCTCAGGCGAGTACATTATTCCCCTATTTTACTGCTTTCAATTGTTTTGGGGTGACTCATATGTGCTAAATGTTTTCGATGTTATAACGATGGTTTCAAAAACAATTAAGACGATTTATACAAAACTAATAACGATTTCAATAAAGTGAACAAACTTGTTGGTTGTAGTTACATAACAAATGACATTCATTAGCAATGATCAAGCCGACCAGTATTAGGTTATGGTACCATAGGATCTGACAAGTCCCGTTATTTACTACACCCGTAGTTATGTGTGGGTGTTGTGGGTAGCGACTGAATCTGAAATTTTTAATTTACTCTTTGGTAAGGGTTTATTAATGCGAGATGTTAATCTATCCTTTGGTAAGGGTTTATTAATGCGAATTATTAATCTATCCTTTGGTAAGGGTTTATTAATGCGAGTCAAGAAGGTTTGAATGTTATTAGCGAGACGACCATTTAAGTAGTTTCACGACCTAAAACAAATTTAACGATTGGGTAAACGATTGGTTTTCACACGAGTTTTAACGATTGGGTAAACGATTGGCTTCAAAGCGATATACGATTGGGTTTTGGTTACATATTACATGATTTACATTGGGCATGAACATTACTTTGGTGGTTTGGTTTGATTAAGTGATTAAGTAACAATGCGTGTGGAATATGATACAAGCATGGTGGATACGCCGCTGGTACTTCCTATATATAAGTGTTTGTATGGTATTACATATTGTAGCGTTATTTGAATCATTTCAGTTTGAGACATAGAACATTTTATACAAGTAACATACTTTTCACAAGACATTTATTTACAAACAACTTATCTTATACAAACTCATTTTACATGGTTATTCATTTAATCATGCATTATTCTCTTATTATACATATCACCTGAACTTATTATTTTTCAAATGATTTACAAAGGCAAAGCAAATTACAAGGTTCATGACTAAACATTTTCTTAAACAGAAGTCATGAATCTTATTTTCACAAAACCTATGTACTCGCCAGCATTTCTTTGCTGACCTCGTTTTCACATATGTTTCAGGTATTGTTGAATGATATCGATTGATAAGATGCATGCTCACATAGGACTGGACAAGGCCTTAGTGACTCAATAACAATGATAGACTATGTTTAATTTGTGTATTTAGATTTCCAGACGATGTAATTATTCAATGTTTAATAAAATGAAACACTTTTTGGTATCCATGGTTATGAAACATTAATTCTGTTGCAACACGCCCCGATGTTTCCGCCGCGATTTGTTGTTTTACGCGGTCGGGGTGTGACATAGACGTCTCGAACGCGCTTTGCGCGCATGACGCGTTAAAGTAGCGTAAGCTACCTTAATGGGTTGCAGTGGGCCGAAAGCACTTAGGTTAGGTTTCGATTTAGAATGTAGGCTTTGTTAATACATGCCATATGAGTTCCAATACTCATTTGGTTTACAAAACCTCATCCTATCCGATCTTCCGACTTAGGTCCGGTTTATTTACATAGTTATTAGGTTGCCGATTGATTCCGTGCTCCCTCTAGCTTTGCTTGGTTGTTGTTCAAGACCTCTAAGCATTCTCAGGTGAGTACATAGTTCCCCTATTTTACTGTTTTCAATTGTTTTGGGGTGATTCATATGTGCTAAATGTTTTCGAGGTTTTAACGATGGTTTTCAAAACGATTTTCGATATTATAACAATGGTTTCAAAAACGATTAAAATGGTTTATATTAAATTAATAACGATTTCGATATAGTAAACAAACTTTTTGGTTGTATTTACATAACGAATAATATCCATTAGTTTTGGCCGAACCGACCAGTATTTGGTTATGGTACCATAGGATCTGATAAATCCCGTTATCAGACTGTACCCATGGTTATGTGTGGGTTAGGTGGGTAACGACTGAATCTGTGATTGTTAATTTACCCTTTGGTGGTTTATTAATGCGAGAAGCGATAGGCGAGTTGCGAAGGTTTGGATGTTATTAGCGAGACAATCAAAAGTAGTTTTCACGATTTAAAACAAGAATGATTTAAACGGCTAAAACGATTTTTAACGAATTAAACGATTTGGGTAAACGATTGGTTTCTGGTTAGTGTTTAGATAATGGGACGGGTGTAATGTGATGAAAGCATGGTGGATACGCCGCTGGTACTTCCTATATATAAGTGTTTTCATCGTATTACATACTGTGACGTTATTTAGTTCACTTGGGTAAACGATTTGAAACAATGTCACACAAACAAGGTTTTCGAAATGATATAAACCATACGAGTTTTATTAACGAGATTTATTAACGAGTTTTATTAACAAGATTTATTAACGAGTTTTATTAACAAGATTTATTAACGAGTTTTATTAACGAGATTTATTAACGAGTTTTATTAACAAGATTTATTAACGAGTTTTATTAACGAGAATTATTAATGAGAATTTTATTAAATAAATGTTTTGGGTTAAGAATCATGGCTACGAGATTTTATAAAGTATAACCAACTTGATTTGAGTTGGTTAAGTATGTCGCAATACAATACTTTTCAAAACAAGGTTTTTAATTACGTATTGCAACATGTAAACTAGCCATGAATCCGACACTCTCAAAAACCTATGTACTCGCCAGCATTTCTTTGCTGACTTTGTTTTCACATATGTTTCAGGTGTTGTTGAATGATGTTGATTGCTAGGATGCATGCTCACATAGGACTGGACGAGGCCTTAGTGACTTAATGTAGGATCGGTTTTGACACCGTACGATTGCGTAACGAACGTTCGACGTGCGGAATCCGTGAACGTGCGTGACCGAACACACAAGAACGTACTAATAACGTGATTCTATTGAATATGATGACGTGTACAAAGCCGTGAATCACGTGAGAGAACTTTCTCTCTCTAGACTTTCTCTCTAATTCCCAAATGAGCAAAAGTCTTAAACTCTAACACTAACTCCTCTATTTATAGGCTAAGGGATATAAGGATTTCTCCTAATTTACAAGTTTGCCACCTTGCCCTTTTTAACTAGATATTACAATAAAATGCTAGAATTCTTCTGTTTCTGCTACGGACTAGATTGACGAAGGCGATAGACACATAATGCACTAACAGACTCCCCCTTGGATATTGCCGTAGTCAATCTCATAGCATCTTGTCTTTTCTCTTTCACGAACAGAATCCCCGTGGATCTGTCTTCGACTTCCATTTCTCTCCCTCTCTGTAGTCTCTTTCTTCAGGCTCCCCCTGTCGACAAGCTTCCGTGCTTTTGGGATCGACGCCTGGCTTTCCGAATACAAGCTCCTCCAAAATAGATATCTGGCTCTTTGAATCCACGCTTCCTCTTGCGTTGAGCTCGTCTTCAGACTCCCCCATAGACTCAGCTGTCGGGATCGTAGTCTGGCTTTCACAAGTTCACAAATTCAGGATCAATTCTTGGCTCTATTCTGCATATACTCAGGATTTGAAACCTGATTAACCTGCACATCCCTCAATATAAGTTTCACAAATTTATAACACTTAGATTTAAGAAACTTACTGGTAGAAATCATTAATTCATCAATCTTTATAGTTACATCAAGTTCAAATGAATGACCTTGATTAACTAACCACACAATCTTTCAAAACATTTGTATATAACATTCAATGTTTTCAACAAACTTTCCCAATCCAATTCATCATGTTTAGCACTTAGAATTTTGAATATCAGCTCTTCAACATCAGTTGTCGAAAATCTTTTTGAATTTTCAAAAATTAAAACTAAAACACAATATTTTTGGATTTTTGATTTTAAAGAAATGCAGTAAATGTCACACCCCGACCACGTAGAACATACAAAACGTGGCGGAAATGTCGGGGAGTGTTGTAACAGAATTAATTGTCTCAAATCCATGGCAATTGAAGTTTTGTTTTATTGATTAAAAGTGTTACAATGTCTTAACAAACAAAGAAATACAACATAATTAACTAGTCTTGCATCTTTTATTGTCACTAAAGCCCAAGTCTGCCTATGTATATCTTGATCATCTTATGCAACAGCTCCTGAAAAACACATGTGAAAATAGGTACGTCAGCATAAAAATGCCTGTGAGATACATAGGTTTTGTGAAAATAGGTTTCATGACTTATGTTTGAGAAAATGTTTAGTCATGAACCTTGTAATTTACTTTGTCTTTGTAAATCATTTGAAAAACAATAAGTTCAGATGATATGTATAAATAAGAAAATAATGCATGGTTAAATGAGTAACCATGTAAAATGAGTTTGTAAAAGTTAAGTTGTTTGTAAAACAATGTATTGTGAAAGGTATGTTATTTGTATAAAATGTTATATGTATCAAACTGAAATGATTCAAATAACGCTACGATATATGTAATACCATACAAACACTTATATATAGGAAGTACCAGCGGCGTATCCACCATGCTTGTATCATATTACACACGCATCGTTACTTAATCACTTACTCAAACCACCAATGTAATAAGTCTATGTTTAAACCAATAATCAAAAGTCCTTGTATAAACCATGTCAAATGTTTATAATCCAAAAGTAGTCAAGAAATGTATAACCAAAATGATATGTATGGTAAGTAAAATTTAGACTACTTAAACCATAAGTAAAAATGTACAAAACAAAGTATTGAAGTAAAACTTGGTTTAAATCAAAGTTATGTTTTGTAAGATATATGCATGCTATACTGAATATGAACATTTATGCGGTATTGTGAAAATTCATACATCCAAGCCTTGAGACAGACGGATAACTATGTAAAAGTGAGTTATCAAGAAAATATGTATTCGGATTCGGTCATTCCTTTCATCCCCTTTCCCTGGGATGTCCGGAACGGGATTTGTCAAGTCCTATGGTACCACTACCTACTAACGAACGGCATGATCGGTGTTAATGAATGTATAGTATAGTTTAAACAAACCAAATGTCATACCAAAATGTAAGCATGTTTTATGAAGATAATGTACCTAGTATGCTAGAGTAAACATACAGGGTAGAGCTGTAAAACAATGTGTCCATATGTTACTGGAACATATGCAACAGAGATGCAGTATAAAACAATGTACTAAGTATGCAAAGTCATCATACATAGTAGAAAAGTCATGTAAAACAATGTACTAAGTATTCAAAGTCATCATACAAAGCATAGAACACCATGAAATCATGTACTATAAATGTACTAATGAACATAGCAAGTATATGATGTGAAAACATGAAAGCATGAAAGTAACAAGTAGGCACATGTGTTTCACCCCAAAACAGTTTGGAAAACAGTAAAAGAGGGGTCTATGTACTCACTTGAGATTGCTCAGTTGTCTAAAGATAACCACCAAGCAGTGCTAGAGATCTCAGAATCAAACGGCACCTAATATAGGTAACTATGTTAAATAACCGGACCTAAATCGGAAGACTGGGTAGCATTAGGGTTTGTAAACCAAACGAGTGTGGAGACTCGTGTGATATGGTTTAACAAAGCCTACATACTAAATGAAACCTAACATAACTGCCTATGACCCATTACGACCCGTTTAGATAGCTTATGCTACTTTAACGCGTCGTTCGCGTGAAACGCGTTCGGACCGTCTAACTAGTCCTATGACAAGTGTTATATGCCTAAACATGTTACAAAATCAGTTATGTGACAAAAGTTTAGGTTACATATGCTTAATTACCAATTATACATGAAAAGGGTATTTTGGTAATTTACCTAAGGCATATAAACTACCTATCATACAACTACTTAAACGATGTGACCATAGGGTATAACCTCGGAAGGTTATTCCCTACCTACTATGGTCACCTAATGTATTTGGTCGGATCCTAATGATCGACCAAATGGGTCGAGTTCGAAGGTATAGGCGATTTATTAGATCGCCTACCCTACGACTCTAGACAACGTGGTAATCAGTGGGCATAGTCCCAAGGGACTATGACCAACGTGATTACACTCACGTTGCGAAGTTCAAACGAACTTCGCATTGACCATAACTGGTCAATGTAGAAAGTCAAACAAAGTTTGACTTTCAGACTCGAAAGACTCGAAAAACAATAAAAGAACGAAAGAATACTTACGAAGGGTCCCCGAATGCTAATCCCGATCCAAGAACTCAGGTATGAAACAATGGTTTCAACTTAGAGCTCTCAAATCAGAATTCTTGTGCCTTAAAACAATGAAAGGCATGGGGTATATATAGTTTTCGGGTAACCGTTAAGATCGTTTGTTGTAAAACGTGCCATGATCCAAGGCGTACACTTGTCGGAACCTTATGGTGGCTGAAATTAGGTTCTTATCCGCTGACTAGACGATTGAGAATGTGTGGTTGAGAATCGAACAGCTGGGACCCGCTTGTTAAAACATTGAATCTGATCAGATAGGCAGTCGCGTAGCACGACGGGTAGCCCCATAGGCCTCGCGCTACGCTAGCACCCCCCCTGAATCAGAAAGTTTCAAAATTGGCAGCAATGGTCCCTGCACGTGTTTAAGGCCTTTTTAGATGCGTTTGAACCCCGTTAACCTCATTTCAAGGCTCTAAAATGAAGTTAAAGTATAGGGAACTCAAAACATGCTCAAAAATATGCCGGATGTTGGTTCGTTTGGTCGTACGAACGCGATGTTCGCTTAATTACGACGGAATGCGCACAAGCGCGAAAAACGATCCAAATGACGAAACGAATGGATTTTTCTTATGGCGAACACTAAAATATAATATAGTCATGCTTACATAAATTTTTGGATGTCCGGATGTATTCAGAACGTAAGTTATGCGCGAAAATGCAAACTTGTGCACTTTTTGACACTTTTAGTCCCTGAATGACCCAAAAGTTTATTTTAGCACACCGAACACCTTAAAGCTTATTTCTAAGCTATGTAAAGGATATTTATGGTATGTTTAACTTATGGTCATGTTCCGGAATGTCTGTTACAGTTCAAATTGGCATACTTTCGCAGTTTGTCAAGTTTAGTCCCTGTAAGCGATTAAACTTTGATTTCACCACACCAAACCTTCCAAAACTTATTTCTAAGTTATGTAAAGGTTATTTAAGGTATGTTAAGCCTATGTCACTATTCCGGAGTGTTTGTTGCATTAAACTGGTTATATTTACGCATCGGTGCGCGTATAACCTTCCAGAAAGCGATTTAGAGTTTGAAATTGAACAAGAATTGATATGTGCAAATGATACACATATTTTTACAAATCCCAAGTATGAAATACAATATTTCATTGGTTCGGTATTTGTTTGATGGCCGTGGAGGCACAGGTGTTACAGTCTCCCCTACTTTAGGAAATTTCGTCCCGAAATTTATTTAGAGGAAACTTGTGAGAGTTTAAAACATGAAGTTGAAAAGATCGAACAACATTGGTTAGGGTTCTTGAACTTCTAGTAACCTTAATAACATTATGTTTGCAATGTAAGAGGGACACTTATATACAAGTATATGAAGCGTCATTGGTGCGTCCACCATGCCTCCATTACATCGTTCTCATTTTGTTATTGTTGTCACTATCGGTTCTTACACATAATAAACCTTACTAGATTTCTGTGCACTAAATTTCATAATTATGTACGCGTCCATAATCAGACAATTCCTTGCACAGTTCACACAGTCTATTTTATAATGTGTAGGGGAAAACCAAATGAACAATCTTGTGATGAGTGTGACTAGACCGCCATAGAGTCCTTTTGACCAAATCAATAAATGATCTAAATAGACTATCAAGGAGTCTGTCCAGCTACATCACTAGATGTCGTCTTTTAACCAAATTGTGTATCAATCTTTTTGACTAGACCACTAAAGGGTCTCCTATGAATCATGGAGCGGTACTTATATAATCCAAGGGTCTTAACTATTACATAGAAGCCCATTGAGGATTGAAGGTAGTACCTTTTGAATATCCTGCTACGAATCCCTCATATGAAGATATGAAAGATCCTGCGAGGATTTGGATAACGAATATCCAGAGTATTAAAAACACAAAAAATGCATAAAAGAAAACATAAGATGAATAAACACATAGTCACATAACCACAAAATTATTTAACTAGAAGTTTGTTCTGCTAACAGAGTACATGTATTTAAAGCACACTAGGAATCCATCTCGTGGATTTCATTTGGCACTTTAAACATTATCAAGAATCTAACTATAAAGATAGAAAGAATCAAAAAGAAAATTCGATTTCGATTACTAGAACCCGAAATGTTCGAATTAAGGTACATAAAGAATCCGATTAAGGACTCTGATTTAAATGATGATCATCCACAAGGGTCTAAATATGAAGATAAAAAGATCCCATATGAATTTTTAGAAGTTGAAGATGTTTTGAAACCTTGCACTGGATGTGCTTAGGTCAAAACATGATGTAAAATGCTTATGAAGTTGAGATGCCTGATATGTCAAGGCGACATATGAAGCGGAATTTGAAGGTTAAGTCAATGTATGAGGAAAATATTTTTGAAAACTATGCATGGGGTTCTTTTAAGAAAAATGTGTTTAACGTTTTTGAAACCTTATATATAATACTTTTTGAAATCATAAAGTAGGTGTATTAGGTAGATATATTTACAAAAATGTTTTAAAATCATGCGAGATGAATTTTGAAATTATGTATAAGGTTTTTGAAAGATATGAATGCTGCTTTTCGAAATCATGCACTTGATCAGAAAATGTATTGTGTTAATACTGTCTTCAGACTATATGAAATATTTTGAAATTAGAAAGGTTGGTTTTGATAACATGGCCAATGTTTTTGAAATAACATAGACAATGCATCTAGAAAAATTGTTTGCAAACTATATGAAATGTTTTGAGATCATGAAGATTGTTTTGAAATACTGGTACTGTGTATGTTGAAAAATCAAAACGTAATGGGTATGAGATTTGAAAATACCCTTAGTTATCTAACCAAGGATTTAATGGCACAGACGTGCAGGAGCATGATTACTCATAATGTCACTTTATTTTCTGTACTTTGTTTCTTAGAGTGAAACGAGTACTTTAAAATTTTCGAGGGAATCATGAGCGATCATTTGAAAGAGAGAATCACAAGAGTAGTTTGTAAGGAACATAGTTCCTTGATGTAGGTATCATAGGAAAATCATACACATATGTAACTATACTTGTATATCAGCATTTGTGAACAACGATTTATTTATAAACAAAACAAATTGTTTCACATTACAAGGAAACAAAAGAACAAAAGCGTAAGACAGCAACATCCTTTGTTCAGCTGAATGCTCATCCGTGGGTCGGATTTGCATTAGCAAGCTTTGGGCATCGGTTTCTGTAGTGGGTCAGATCCCCACAATTGTAACAGGCACCAGGTGGGTAGTGTGGTCGTGCAGCTTGACCCTGTTGCTGAGCAAGAGGCTGAGCAACTTGTTGAGCCGGGTTCTGAACTGGGCGATTCGGATTAGCAGGGATGCGGCAGGTGTTAGCAAGATGACCAGATCTTCCGCAGTTGGTGCACTGACGACACTGGAGGTGTGGTTGATGATGGCCGTTACACCTGTTGCACAAAGGTGCATTGCCAAAATAAGGCTTCTTGGCTAGTGGTTGCGCAGGCTGATTTGATGCAGCTTGGGCCTGTGCAGTAATGGCATTGTTTTGGGAAACCTTACGCTTCCTTGCCCTCTTGGATGAACTAGAATCCTTCCCATTCTTGTTTTGACCTTTCTTGCTATCCTCCTTGTCAGACGACTGTTTCTCGCCCTTGTCACCCTTCCTGTGTAATTTATTCTTCCGAATCTGCGACTCAGTCAATGTCGCTGATAACTCGATCGCCTGACGGAGTGTGGCAGGGTTACTACCAGTAAGGATGTCTTGTACCGAGTCAGGTAGGCCGTCGATGTACCTTTCGATAGCTATGTCAAGTGGGGTAACCATTGTCGGGCAAAGCAGACTCAACTCCTCAAACCTATCAGTATACGCCCTGTGCTCACCACTATCTTGCTTCAACTCATCAAATTCCTTCTCCAAAGCTCGCTGCTCATGACGAGGACAGAATTCCCTCATCATCAGAGCCCTAAGTTCAGCCCATGTCTGTGCGAGAGCAACTTCCGCACCTCGGTCTCTCATTACCCCATTCCACCATGTAAGAGCCCTCTTCTGAAACACGCTCGAGGAGAACTCGACCTTGCGATTAACCGGGCACTGCACGTGGCGAAAAGTATTCTCAATGCTTTCGAACCACTGAAGAAGCCCAGTCGCTCCTTCAGAACCACTAAACTTGAGTGGTTTAGCCTGGTTAAAATCCTTGTATTTGCATAGAACATTGTTGTTGTTGTTGGCTTGGTTCCATTGAGCAAAGAGGTTTGGGAATTGAGCAGCCATTTGCTGCGCAATGATTTCTGCCAATTCGGCAGTCTCTATCTGGCTTTCGCGTCGAGGAGGCATTCTGAAAGAGGAAACATGAAAGGAAACGAGAGAGAGAATTAGACGAAAAGAATGAGATGAAACAAATCTGATGAAAGCAAGGATAGTGGTCATTTGTTTGTTACTACAAAGCAACAAACGACACACAGTGACTGATCAAAGTAAATGGGTCAAAAATAATGTATCGCGAAGACATGCTCGCCTATAAGTGAACACTCATCCCAAGAATTCCCAGGTAAGCACAACTGGTCTCACGTCTGATGAGATGTATACGAAGTGCTTGCCTAGACAGAAAACCCAGAATACAGGCATTCACCCTTCCAGTTTGCACGTGTTCACATTATTTAAAACCCAAAACCTTGACGAAATTTTGAAAATTCAAAGGGTTTCAAAACCATATAATAGAGAGTTCAAAACCTTACAATAGAGGATTCAAAACCTAGTAATTAATCATCCTAGAACAGATGATTAGTTTTCAAAGCGGTTTTGAAATTTATGTTCTTGTTGTGGTCGTCGCCTAAGGATAGGCGACGGTATTGTTTTATGACTAAACGCAAGTAAACTCGCGTTAGGGTCCTAAGAAGGTTATAGACTAGGTCAAAGCATTACTAATAACCTAATTCCCTATAACCATTGGCTCTGATACCATCTTTTCTGTCACACCCCGACCACGTAGAACATACAAAACGTGGCGGAAATGTCGGGGAGTGTTGTAACAGAATTAATTATCTCAAATCCATGGCAATTGAAGTTTTGTTTTATTGATTAAAAGTGTTACAATGTCTTAACAAACAAAGAAATACAACATAATTAACTAGTCTTGCATCTTTTATTGTCACTAAAGCCCAAGTCTGCCTATGTATATCTTGATCATCTTATGCAACAGCTCCTGAAAAACACATGTGAAAATAGGTACGTCAGCATAAAAATGCCTGTGAGATACATAGGTTTTGTGAAAATAGGTTTCATGACTTATGTTTGAGAAAATGTTTAGTCATGAACCTTGTAATTTGCTTTGTCTTTGTAAATCATTTGAAAAACAATAAGTTCAGATGATATGTATAAATAAGAAAATAATGCATGGTTAAATGAGTAACCATGTAAAATGAGTTTGTAAAAGTTAAGTTGTTTGTAAAACAATGTATTGTGAAAGGTATGTTATTTGTATAAAATGTTATATGTATCAAACTGAAATGATTCAAATAACGCTACGATATATGTAATACCATACAAACACTTATATATAGGAAGTACCAGCGGCGTATCCACCATGCTTGTATCATATTACACACGCATCGTTACTTAATCACTTACTCAAACCACCAATGTAATAAGTCTATGTTTAAACCAATAATCAAAAGTCCTTGTATAAACCATGTCAAATGTTTATAATCCAAAAGTAGTCAAGAAATGTATAACCAAAATGATATGTATGGTAAGTAAAATTTAGACTACTTAAACCATAAGTAAAAATGTACAAAACAAAGTATTGAAGTAAAACTTGGTTTAAATCAAAGTTATGTTTTGTAAGATATATGCATGCTATACTGAATATGAACATTTATGCGGTATTGTGAAAATTCATACATCCAAGCCTTGAGACAGACGGATAACTATGTAAAAGTGAGTTATCAAGAAAATATGTATTCGGATTCGGTCATTCCTTTCATCCCCTTTCCCTGGGATGTCCGGAACGGGATTTGTCAAGTCCTATGGTACCACTACCTACTAACGAACGGCATGATCGGTGTTAATGAATGTATAGTATAGTTTAAACAAACCAAATGTCATACCAAAATGTAAGCATGTTTTATGAAGATAATGTACCTAGTATGCTAGAGTAAACATACAGGGTAGAGCTGTAAAACAATGTGTCCATATGTTACTGGAACATATGCAACAGAGATGCAGTATAAAACAATGTACTAAGTATGCAAAGTCATCATACATAGTAGAAAAGTCATGTAAAACAATGTACTAAGTATTCAAAGTCATCATACAAAGCATAGAACACCATGAAATCATGTACTATAAATGTACTAATGAACATAGCAAGTATATGATGTGAAAACATGAAAGCATGAAAGTAACAAGTAGGCACATGTGTTTCACCCCAAAACAGTTTGGAAAACAGTAAAAGAGGGGTCTATGTACTCACTTGAGATTGCTCAGTTGTCTAAAGATAACCACCAAGCAGTGCTAGAGATCTCAGAATCAAACGGCACCTAATATAGGTAACTATGTTAAATAACCGGACCTAAATCGGAAGACTGGGTAGCATTAGGGTTTGTAAACCAAACGAGTGTGGAGACTCGTGTGATATGGTTTAACAAAGCCTACATACTAAATGAAACCTAACATAACTGCCTATGACCCATTACGACCCGTTTAGATAGCTTATGCTACTTTAACGCGTCGTTCGCGTGAAACGCGTTCGGACCGTCTAACTAGTCCTATGACAAGTGTTATATGCCTAAACATGTTACAAAATCAGTTATGTGACAAAAGTTTAGGTTACATATGCTTAATTACCAATTATACATGAAAAGGGTATTTTGGTAATTTACCTAAGGCATATAAACTACCTATCATACAACTACTTAAACGATGTGACCATAGGGTATAACCTCGGAAGGTTATTCCCTACCTACTATGGTCACCTAATGTATTTGGTCGGATCCTAATGATCAACCAAATGGGTCGAGTTCGAAGGTATAGGCGATTTATTAGATCGCCTACCCTACGACTCTAGACAACGTGGTAATCAGTGGGCATAGTCCCAAGGGACTATGACCAACGTGATTACACTCACGTTGCGAAGTTCAAACGAACTTCGCATTGACCATAACTGGTCAATGTAGAAAGTCAAACAAAGTTTGACTTTCAGACTCGAAAGACTCGAAAAACAATAAAAGAACGAAAGAATACTTACGAAGGGTCCCCGAATGCTAATCCCGATCCAAGAACTCAGGTATGAAACAATGGTTTCAACTTAGAGCTCTCAAATCAGAATTCTTGTGCCTTAAAACAATGAAAGGCATGGGGTATATATAGTTTTCGGGTAACCGTTAAGATCGTTTGTTGTAAAACGTGCCATGATCCAAGGCGTACACTTGTCGGAACCTTATGGTGGCTGAAATTAGGTTCTTATCCGCTGACTAGACGATTGAGAATGTGTGGTTGAGAATCGAACAGCTGGGACCCGCTTGTTAAAACATTGAATCTGATCAGATAGGCAGTCGCGTAGCACGACGGGTAGCCCCATAGGCCTCGCGCTACGCTAGCACCCCCCCTGAATCAGAAAGTTTCAAAATTGGCAGCAATGGTCCCTACACGTGTTTAAGGCCTTTTTCGATGCGTTTGAACCCCGTTAACCTCATTTCAAGGCTCTAAAATGAAGTTAAAGTATAGGGAACTCAAAACATGCTCAAAAATATGCCGGATGTTGGTTCGTTTGGTCGTACGAACGCGATGTTCGCTTAATTACGACGGAATGCGCACAAGCGCGAAAAACGATCCAAATGACGAAACGAATGGATTTTTCTTATGGCGAACACTAAAATATAATATAGTCATGCTTACATAAATTTTTGGATGTCCGGATGTATTCAGAACGTAAGTTATGCGCGAAAATGCAAACTTGTGCACTTTTTGACACTTTTAGTCCCTGAATGACCCAAAAGTTTATTTTAGCACACCGAACACCTCAAAGCTTATTTCTAAGCTATGTAAAGGATATTTATGGTATGTTTAACTTATGGTCATGTTCCGGAATGTCTGTTACAGTTCAAATTGGCATACTTTCGCAGTTTGTCAAGTTTAGTCCCTGTAAGCGATTAAACTTTGATTTCACCACACCAAACCTTCCAAAACTTATTTCTAAGTTATGTAAAGGTTATTTAAGGTATGTTAAGCCTATGTCACTATTCCGGAGTGTTTGTTGCATTAAACTGGTTATATTTACGCATCGGTGCGCGTATAACCTTCCAGAAAGCGATTTAGAGTTTGAAATTGAACAAGAATTGATATGTGCAAATGATACACATATTTTTACAAATCCCAAGTATGAAATACAATATTTCATTGGTTCGGTATTTGTTTGATGGCCGTGGAGGCACAGATGTTACAGTAAAGAAATATATACAGACACTATTTTTGTGAGTTTGTGTAAGAGGATCATATCAGTTTATGAAACCAATCACTAGCACCGTTAAGCTTTAATCATTTTAAGTTCTAAACGATTCACATAGATTGACGATATAGTTATCCTCTTAAACTCAATCTAAAAACTTTCGAAATGCTTACTGATACGATTAAGGTATATTAATTTTGCACTAAATTCTTATGGACCCCACGATCTCAGCATATCCCCTCATCATGCAATACACTGACTCAAGTAATTCCTTTAAACTTTCATCAACTGTGATATGTGCAAAAACAAAGCAGAATGTTTAAACATTAACAATCAGGTCGATACTTCCGTATACGCAGAGAAAGTCCAATGTTTAAACAAAATAAGAAAATAAAAATAAGTTGAAGTTGTTTAGGCTTTAACCACCAGGTCGATACTTCCGTATACGCAGAGGTGATCCAAAGCTTAAACGAAACACCAAAGAAAATAAAGCAAAACGTTTAGGCAATAACATCCAGATCGATACTCACGTATACGCAGAGGATGTCCAATGCTTAAATAAAATAAAGAAATCAAACAAGTTTAAATCTTTGCAAAATGAAATGCACAATCACAGCGATTTTTTAGCAAAGTTGTGAAAGTTCACAAACTTAACCAGTTTTATGTCTTTCGACAATCAGCGATTACTGAGTAGGCACACAGTCAAGAAGGACAAAACTAAGTACTATGCTTTCAACCATGTTTTCCACTAGAACTAGGCTTTTTCATTTATGTTTGTATCGTTATCGCAAATCTACTAGTTTAGCTGAGCCTATCGTCACATCCTTAGTAAGATCGTTTATCACATTTGACATTTCATTTCTTTAGCATGCTGTGATAGTCCACTGATGTACTATCATTTCCTCTTGTTTCAACAAAACTCATTTTTGTTTTTTCAATGTTTTTGACATTTTCAAATTTAAAATTATTTTTTTTAAATTTTTCTCCCCCTAAAATCAAAATATGTTTCAATTTTGATTTTCTGGGAAAATTTGAAATCAAACTGTACAAAAATGACAAACTGATATCGAATCACTTCAATTCGCCATTCACTTGGCATAAACAATCAGAACTCCCCCTGACAACAAACTATTTTCCCATTTAGATTTCAAAACACTTAAGTTCGTTTTAATCAAAATGGTTTTTCCGGAAAATTAGTTTTATGTGTCATTTCACAAATTCGGGGTTTCATCACATTGTTTACCTTTATCCACTCATCGGAAAGAAAAATCAAGTACAACTTAATGTCCTTGATTAGTCTTTTGTGATTCGAAATATCACAGTTACCAACCTGTGAATTTCTCAAGAAATATGCCGATTCCTGTTCCACACTTACCAACCTGGGAACTCTGGCAAGTCAGGTTTTTTCATTTAAACAGATTCACCCAAGCCTGACCAGCCTTGGGTTTGACAATTTTTACCTCAACAGATGGCTCTTCTGGTTTTGATGAACCAGAATCATTGCCTGATTATGGTTTGTCTGACTTTGTTGAGCCAGATTCATCGCCGACATGTTGCTCCTTTGTTTCTGAGGAAACAAATTCATGGCTAACAACTTTCTTTTTCTTCTCTTTTGTCCTCAGATTTGCATCTGATGAATTCGTTTTGCTTGCCTTTTCAGTTGAGGAAAGCAATTCATCAGAACTTTTTCTCGGATTACCAGTTGTATCCGAGGACAAAATTTTCTCCAAGTATTCTCTTGCCTTCTTTCTTTTCTTCCTCAGTCTGTCTTTCTGCCCTTGTGAAAGCTTAATTTTCTTTTCTTGAACTTTCTGTTCTTGAACTTTTGGTTCTTGAACTTTCTGTTCTTTGGGCTTGACACTGACTGGTTTCTTTGCCATTTTCTGAGATTCAGCCCTCGATCTTCCCTTTGATCTCATTGGGCAATCTCTGACAATGTGTCCTCTGATGTGGCATTCATAGCACCTTCTTGTTTCGATTCTCTGACTTTGGCAGTTAATAGCAATGTGTCCTTGAAATCCACAAGTGTAACACACTCTGTTATCATACCTCTCACTACTTTCATACCAAACACCGTCTTCATACCACACACTTAGATCAAAGCATTGAGTTGGCTTGTGGTAATCATTTCTCCTCTTGTATCCTTGATTTGGCATTTGAGCACTGTGGTCAAACCTGCACCACTGGTTACCAACTTTTTGTGAGTTTTTATTTTCAGATTTTTGTGGTTTTTTATAATGATTGGATGACTGAACCGATGAGCTTTTATTTTCATTTTGAAAGCTTTTCAAATTTTTAACTTTTTGTTTATGTTCTACAATCTTCTTAACAGGTTTTTGCTTTGAGCATTCATCTATTTCAGAAGATTGCAAAACAGTATTTTGAAATTTTTCTTGTAATTCTAAAAATATTTTTTGTTTCTTTTCCTTTTCTTTTTCATCATCAGCCTTATCATCACAATCTTCAATTTTGACTTTGTCAAAATTTGTGACATTGTCACTTATTGGAACTGAATTGATCGGTTCTGGACAAACATATGATGCAGAAGTCACAAAACTTTTCAATTTATTCTCTAAATTTTTGATTTTCTTTCTATCACATTCAGCTTCTTTTTCAAGTCGAATAATCATCTGACGATGGGAATTTATTACCTTTTGCTTTTCAATATTATTTCTGCTAAAAACAGATCTCCCATCTTCAAGAATCTTTATTTGACTTTGAAATTCTTTTTCAATTTTTAATTTTTCATTTTCAAAACTTTTGATTTTATCTTCAAAAACAGAATTTTCATTTTCCAAAACTTTTATTCTATTATCAAAAACTGTTTCTCTATCTTTTAAAGCCTTATTTTCTAATTTTGCCCAAAACACTTCTTCATGTTCTAAAGTGTTTAGCTTATTCTCAAAATCTTTTTCAATTTCCAACTTTTCATTTTCAAAATCTTTTTCTTTTTCTTTAAAATTTTTGTTTTCTAATGACAAACTCTCAACATTCTTCAAAAGTTTGTCATTTTCAGATCTCAGTTTTTCACAATTCAAGCGCAATTCCAGAATCTGTTCATTATCAGCTTTCTTCTCGTCTTTCAAAGCTTTGTTTTCCAATGTCAAATTCTCCACATCTTTCAAGAGATTGACATTTTCTGCTTCGAATTTTTCGCATTTTGAGCATACAACTTCACATTTTGAAGTTTCGTTTTTCTTGGATTTTTCAATCTCTTTTTCTTTCTCTTCTCCGTTTCCCCACCATTTCCTTTGCCAATAATCATCTTTTTCTTTATACTCTATGATTATGGTTTCCATATCAAGAGTGTTATGGTCAATAGAAATGTTTCCCTGAGGGTCAAGATAACATTCTCTGTCTGGATCCCATCTATTTGCTCTTTTTGCTTCAAGATAGATACCAGATATTCTGATCATTTTGTTCTGAGCTAACAACTTTCTGTAACAATACTTCTGTTCTTCAGTTCTGTTGTCTTTCCAAGGAACAGGTTCAGATTTTGCCATAATTTTATATCCTTGAATTATCTCGAAATCACCTGCAAACAAACAATCAAGTGATCAGTTTAAACGCACTGAATACGTGAAAGTGTGTGTTGATAAAATCAATCTAAGACTCGTTTTCGAAGATTTGCGGACACTTTCAATGTTGTGGTACACTTTTGGACTTGGAATGATTTGGGCCGAGATATACACACAATTCTCACAAACAAATCTTGGGTCGTCACAATTAATAATCACGTACACAGTCTTTTTAGTCAAGAGCAGACAAAACACACTTACCACCTAAAATTCTATTGGATCGAAACTTTGAACAATTAATGAACAAACAATTTTGATTGGGCCGATGATCAACTAACTTGCACAACACACAAACCAACAACTTTAATAAAGTCACTCACATGCAAACACTTATATCAATACATGGGCCGACAATTACTAGTATCAAGATGATTATGATTGGGCCGCAAATATTCAGCAACACTTCAATTGTGATTATCTTTAAAAAAAAAAATCAATGTGGCCGCTTGTTAAGTGAACATACAATATGATTTTAACCTTTTTATTGTGATTGGGCCGAACACTTAGTGCAATTAATGGATTCAGGAATTCACGTGATGAGTTTTCAATTTCAAGATTATCAGCCGACAATTTTAAATCTCAATACAATTTTATTGGGCCACACAATATGAATTCACATGGAATATTAATATTCAGTGAATTTTAAGTGGATCGATACAATCAAAGTAACGACACAACAACTGTGTTCTGACTTGTTCTGATTTCGAGCGAAATCAAAAAATAAATTTCGAGCGGAATTAGAATTTATCTGATTTCGAGCGGAATCAGATTATACTTTCGAGCGGAATCTGATTTTTTCTGATTTCGAGCGGAATCAAGCAGAACTGTTGGAGCGGAATCAACGATTTCGAGCGGAATCAACAATTTTGAGCGGAATCTCGCTGAAATCTGATACGAAATCGAACCTAAATACTCAAATTTCTCCTAAACGGCTAGGAGTTTGAATCTAAAATTTGGTAGGGTTGTAAATCAAGTGTTTTCGCACAACATATCAAAAAATCAGCTGATTCGGACCGTAAAAACCTGTTCAATTTGATGAAAAACCGTTAAAAACGTGAAAAATGATTAGAAGATGAAAAAATGATGAAATTCGAATCTGAAATCAATGAAATCTGGTACGAATCTATGTGTTTGATCAGCGCAATCGAGCTCCTGCTCTGATACCACTTGTAGGATCGGTTTTGACACCGTACGATTGCGTAACGAACGTTCGACGTGCGGAATCCGTGAACATGCGTGACCGAACACACAAGAACGTACTAATAACGTGATTCTATTGAATATGATGACGTGTACAAAGCCATGAATCACGTGAGAGAACTTTCTCTCTCTAGACTTTCTCTCTCTAAGCTTAGATCTTCTAATTCCCAAATGTGCAAAAGTCTTAAACTCTAACACTAACTCCTCTATTTATAGGCTAAGGGATATAAGGATTTCTCCTTATTTACAAGTTTGCCACCTTGCCCTTTTTAACTAGATATTACAATAAAATGCTAGAATTCTTCTGTTTCTGCTACGGACTAGATTGACGAAGGCGATAGACACATAATGCACTAACACTTAATAACAATGATAGACTATGTTTAAATCGTTTATTTAGATTTCCAGACGATGTAAATATTTAATGTTTAATAAAACGAAACTTCAAATTTTCGTGTGTTTTGAAACAATGATTCTGTTATAACACTCCCCGACGATTCCGCCGCGATTTGTTGTTTTACGCGGTCGGGGTGTGACATCTTCTTTAATAGCTTGCTGGAGTAAACTGATCATCATCTTTTCTACTTTGTACATGTCTCGTTCTTTATCAGTAAATTCAAAAATTTTCTTTTCAACTCCCAAGTCTGTACGTGGTAGTACATACTTTTTCTCAACACACTCCCAAGACCTCAAATGATTAGCTTGAACCCAATTTTCAAACCTATCTTTCCAACCATAATACTCTTCAATGCCTATGAGCTTCGGGGGTTTTTGCAAAGTTCCAGTTTCATTTTCCATGTTCATGTTCTTAGCAATGTCAGTAGGAGTAGTCGGGGTAGCAAACGTGTTATAAAATTCCTCTTCCATGTTTCGACAAAATTTTTCAAAATCTGACACTTTCAAACGAAATCAAACTCAAGCGAAATCACCTCTTCAAACGGAATACCCTTTCAAACGAAATCACAGTTGAAGCGAAATCACCTGCACAACAATCTCAAGCGAAATACCAACTCACACGGAATCACTTTTCACACGAAATAAGGCTTTCAAACGGAATCACCCAATCGAAAACTGATTTCGAGTGAAATTAACATCAACTTCAAGCGAAATTATAATTCCGTGCGAAATTAGGTGTAATTTCAAACGAAATTATGCTGATGTCATCATTTCGGTCAAACTTTTGTCAAATTGATCAAGTTTTAGCTCGATTTTAAGTCTGAAACTTTCAAGGGTTTGTTAAAACACAGTTTCACACAATATGTGAGAAATTTTGCCGATTTTAACCGTGAAAAGTTGTTTAATTTTGAAAAGAAGATGTAGAAATCAGAATTTGCAGCTGAATTGGTAAGAACTCTTCCTCTTGAGCTCTGATACCACTTGTAGGATCGTTTTCTGACCCGAACGAGTCGATCAGAAGAGTTTTTGCTCAATACGAAAGGCGGAAACAATCGTATCAAGTTCAATTCAGCTAGAAATACACTTTAAACTGTCTTTTGATTGATTTGACAAAGATTTACAGCGAGTAGACACTTCGGAAGCACTTCGGCTCTCAAACCGGAATCTAATTTCGTTCCAACTGACACGGCTCAACCTAGTATTTATAGGCATGGTAATTTCGCTTGAACCAACCCAAGCAAAATCACTTTCAAACGAAATCAGTGATTTCGTGTGAAATGACTTGGTGATTTCGTGCGGAATTACAACTTGTAATTTCATGCGAAATTACCCCACAACCTATTTTTGACATTTTTCTCGAACAACGTGCCCTGATCTATCTAATACAATACAAGACTCGATACAAGACGAAGTCGACAGACGTATGCACCAACATTCTTGTTACTCTTATTCAAAAATGTTAAACAAGAATTTAATTAAGTATCAGACGGTAAAAGCTTAACTTATTCAGATAAAACTTTTGAACTTAGTAATATAAAACCACACTAGAAACACTTAGGCAATAGTTTCCAACTTCAACCTTTGAATGCTTTACAATGTCCCCAGCATGGATGTCCCTTGTCTGTGCAGGATATTGCATCAGTACATGACATACTTCAGTACTCCTTCAGTCCAATCCTTGTAATATTTTATTCATAAAAGAATGTGTTTAAACTCAATCACATTTTGTTTGGAACTTGTCCATAAACTTGAGTTTTACTGGGGATAAACCCTTAGTTTCCTAGGGATAAACCCTTAATATCCTGGGGATAAACCCTTAATATCCTGGGGATAAACCCTTAAATTCATGTGCTACAGGAGGGAATGTATAAACTCCAAGACTTAGAAAGGTGAAAACCTTTAAACCTAAGAGAGTATGAAAATACCCTTTCGTGAGAGAGGGTGATCAATCCTCATATACCTTAAGGATCCAGGATATAGCCAATAATAACGAAATTGTCAGCCATTGTTACATGAACTGGTCCCGCTATCTTGAACTATTCCTGGATAACTTACGCTCCAGGTGGGGTGTTTAAACCCAATTCGAGAGAAAGGTGAATATCTTTAAACCTTTGAAGGGATAAGGATCCCTTAAACGTGAGAGAGGGGGCCAATCCTCTAATCTTTCGATTCGTCTTGAGTATATATCATGGAGTAAAATCCTGAAGCGTATCCTACAAAACACTTTAAACTATGGTGGGTGTTAGCTTGGCTAACACCCCTCCGATGCTTAAGTCAGTATTGGGTTCAAAAGAATAAATAAAATCAAACATATTTAAAAGAGATAGAATTCATACCATCCTGAGTTACAAATTAAATTCTAAACTCACTTGAAATAAAGCTTAAGGTGCATAGCATTCCAGGATCTTGGTAACATATCCCCTTCCATATTCTTGAGTCGGTACGCTCCTTTCCCAGATTCTGATTCAACTTCATATGGTCCTTCCCATTTTGGGGCAAGCTTTCCATCAGTAGGATTAGTAGTATTCTGAAAAGCTTTCCTTAACACCCAATCTCCAACTTGAAACCTTATAGTCCTTAGATTTTTGTTATATGCTCTGGATATCCTTTATTGATATGCTGCCATCCTTAGCTTTGCTGCATCCCTTGTTTCATCAACAGTATCTAATTCTTGACATAAAGCTTCAGGATTCGTCTCAGGATCCCGGAGGTTCGACCTTGCTGTAGGTATCACCATCTCTGTCGGGATCACCGCTTCTGCCCCAAATACCAAAGAAAAAAGGGATTGTCCAGTTGCACTTTTCACAGTCGTTCTATCAGCCCATAGTATAAATGGTAGTTCTTCTACCCATCTTCCTTTTTTAGCGCCTAGTCTTTTCTTCAAATTATTGACAATTAACTTGTTCGAGGATTCTGCCTGTCCATTTGCTTGAGGATGTACCGGAGTTGATGTAATCATCTTGATCCCCCAACTTTTGCAAAAATCAGTAGTTCTCTTGCTGATGAACAGAGAGCCATTATCACAAATTATTTCAGTTGGTACCCCAAACCTAGTCAGGATATTCCTCTTTATGAAAGATACTACTTCTTGATCTTTGACTTGAACAAAGGCCTCAGCTTCAACCCATTTGGAGAAATAATCTGTCATTGCCAGCATAAAAACTTTTCCTCTTAGAGCTTTGGGAAATTTTCCCACTATATCCATACCCCATTTCATGAATGGCCAAGGGGAAACAATAGGATATAATGGCTCAGCAAGCTGATGTAGTATATTGCTGTGCCTCTGACATGCATCACATCTTCGAGCATATTCTGCAGCATCTTTCCTCATAGTCGACCAATAGTATCCTCTTCTTAGCACCTTCGAGAACAATGATCTGCCCCCAGTATGGTTGCCACAATCTCCTTCATGTATATCCTGAAGTACCTCCTTGGTCTCGGGATCCTCCAAACACCTTAGGTATAGACCTACAAGAGACTTCTTATACAAAACATCATTTATAATAGTGAAACGAGATACCTTCATTCTGAAATCCTTAGGATTTTCATCCTTTGGGATGTATCCTTCTTTGAGATATTTCATGATTGGGGTCGTCCAGGATTTAGGATCCTCCTCAGGATACTCATCTCCAGGATCCTGGATACTTGCTACTTCCTTATCTTGAGACTTGAAGAGTTCCATCACAGGGTATAGGATATGTATTATTGGTATTTGAGTTCCTTCCGGTATCCTGACTGTAGATCCCAGATTTGCCAAAGCATCTGCTTCGGCATTATCCTCTCTTGGTACCCGTTCAAGTATAAAAACATCAAAATATCCTGCTAATTTTTTGATAATTTCAAGATATTCGATTAATCTTTCATCTTTGGCTGCATAGGATCCATTGAAATGGTTAGTAATTAACAAGGAATTGTAGGATCGATGAATCGTCCAAACGAGTCAATCAGAGTCAGATCTAGTTTCAAGAAAGGCGGATCAGACTAGAAACCGTCAATCAGTGTTAGAACAAGAGTAGAAGAGTAGAAAGTCACTTTAAACATGTTCTTCATTGATTTTAAACGTTTTGGTACAAAGAGAATCGGACAGCACTTCGTTACAGAATTCTCTAGAATGTTACAAATGAAGAACACTACTAGCCTATTTATAGGCTTGCCAGACAGCACGAACTAACAGCTCCAGACCGCACGAGTTGGCAAACTCACTTCGTGCGACCTGACCTTACCAGGTCGTGCGAACTGGACAAAATACAAATAAACTTTAACATTTCAAACCCTATTACATACTAATGACACGACATAGACTGATGACGCAGGCAATTGACATTATGCATCAACAAACTCCCCTTTGGATATTGCCACAGTCTTCAGTCAGCATGTCTTCAAAACATTCTTCACAAAGACTTGAAAAATTCTTCCCTTTGCTTCGGCTTTTTCAATATAGCTTTCCTGAGCTGTTCCTTTTCTTTAGCAACTCTCTTTTCTTCCTCAGCTAGCCTTTGCAAACATGTAGCTCGAGCGATTCTGTCTTTTTCTTCATGCTCTTCTCTCTCCTTCTCTGCTTTCAGAGACTCTTTCTTCAGGCTCCCCCATTTGTTAAGTTACCGTGCTTTTGGGATCGACACCTGGCTTTCCGGTTACAAGCCCCCCTTCCGTCGAGCTCGTCTTCAGACTCCCCCTTAGACTCGGCTATCGGGACCGTAATCTGGAACTTTCATCTGCACATTTCAAACATTTATGAGAAAAATCATTTTGAATGTCTAGGATTGATGACCTGGCTCTTTCAACATATGCTAAAATAATTTTACAGTGAAAGCATTTTTAGTTGTCCAGGATTACTTGATTCTCTCCCCCTATCAAAATACTATAAAGATTTGACGATATTAAGAATCCAAACAACGAAATCTAGCTCTTTACAATCAGATTTTACCAAGATGAGCATCCAAATTCCTCACAGTCAATCATCCAAGTCCAACTTAATGACCTTAGAGACTTCACAAACTGTTTTTGATTTTTGACTAAAAACTTCAAGTTTCAAATTAATAAAACTGTTTATTAAACTTGTTTATTTTCAGAAACACGATCAGCATACTCAGATTTTGAAACTCAGCTTTCGGACATAGGTTATCGAAAATAAAGTAGAAATCAAAATCTTTTTATATTTCTCTGAAACATAAAAGTAGTAAAGAAATATTTACAAACATATTTACAGACAATATTTTTGTTTGAGTTTGCGTCAGAGAATCATATCA
This sequence comes from Helianthus tuberosus, assembly GCA_030545235.1. NCBI lineage: Eukaryota > Viridiplantae > Streptophyta > Magnoliopsida > Asterales > Asteraceae > Helianthus > Helianthus tuberosus. Next base: position 93,018,582 of record CM060394.1, on the reverse strand, counting down.
GTTTATGACAAATCACTAGCACCGTTGAGCTTTAAACACTTTAAGTTCTAAACGATTCACTTAGATTCTCAGTATACTGATCCACTTAAATTTTCACACAAAGTTCAATCGATTCGAGATATGAGATTAGTGTTTTAAGGACTAACTTATTAGTGTGTCCCACCTCAGAATATAATCCCATATCAAGATTCCTTAGATTCAGTCTTACAGGTGAGTATACCAATCTGATATCTGTATCTGGGTTAGTGCGAGACCTTGAGAGCTCAGGTATGAACTTTCGTTCAGTCAAAGAGATGAAGGCTCGACTTTAGGTGTGTTCCCCTTGGGAATCTTCTTTATAACTGCACTTGATATGTATCTTTCGATATTTTATCAATTTTTTTGCAGAGGGTAACCTTTAAAAGCGCGTAAAGTATTATACGAGGTCTAGGCCATTGCTTCCACAATATCAGACGACCAGGTATAATACCCCAGATAACAAACAGTATAAAGACCTAGTATCTCAGAATCAGGCAATCTCTCAAACAAGATTTCAGGGGTTACCCATATATCCGAGAGATGTTCCCCATGAGATAAGTAAGTATTTGATATTTAGATTTATATCTCAAAATCTATCTATTAAGCGTGTAAAAACCTACTGACATATCATCAGTGAGACCGTTATCACATTTTAACTTTCCAAATCTTTAGCGTACTGTGATTGTCTAACTGATGTACTATCATTTCCTTTTATTACACAAAACCTCATTTTTGTATTTTATCTTGTTTTTGCCTTTTTCAAATTTTCTAATGTTTTTGGATTTTCTGAAATATACTTACTCCCCCTAAAATGCAAAATCATTTAAAGAAAATTTGACAACCGATGTAGATAGCTTTGTCTCGCCATCCATTTTCTGCTTTTCGTGCACTGAATTGCAGAAAATATAACATGTGAAGCAGAAATTACCCCATGATTTACAACACATTGATATTTTACAGTTTTGAAAACCGTTTTTGAATCTTTGTGAAATTAATCATGTTTGTTCCGCCGGGAGGGTTTCGACATATTCACTCAACATATTTTTGTAAATTGTTAAATTTTTAGGGTTTTGAAATATGATTTATTTATGTACAGAAATGAATAAACTCCCTGGTTTCAAATGCAGGGACCAGCAGCCTCCTCTCCTCATGCCAGGCTGCTCCCTTTCCAACTTGATGATCATCTGTTTTCTTGAGCACCTTGAGTTCCAGCAAACCCGACATAACCTCCATTGATTTACTTGACGTCGTATAGCAGTGCTAACATCCTGTCATGTGCCGTGAGGCGCCGCTATCCATTATCCATTTAGAAATGATAGACCTTGGAAGCCCCTACACATATCAAAATACTTTTACTTAAACAATGATACCCAAGATTTTTCAACATTTGGTACACTACCAAAGACAATATTATGAGCTACTTTGTCATGTTTTGGAATGTTAAAAACAACATTTGGAACATCAGATTCTGATTTTGATTTTAGAGTTCCTTCCTTGATAGGTGGGAATTCTTCAATCAACTTATCTAATTCAAACTCAATTTTCTCATCAGTGGTTGCAAAGATTTTCGGTTCAGATTTTAAAACATTTTCCATTTTCTTTTCCTCAAAAGAATGTTTAGGTTTCTCCACCCATGATTGACTTTGGGAAGTCTTTGTTTTAGAATAAACCTTTGAAGTCTTTTGTGATTTTGAAGATTCACCAATTTCAAAAGTTGATTTTGGTTTGTCCTCTGACTTCAATGATTCACCGCGTTTAAGAATATGCACGGGGTATACCATAGGTGATTTTCCCTTAACATCCTTTGAAGTTTTTGGTTTTGGTTTATGGAAAACTAGTTTTATTATATCTTTGACACATTGTTTGGCCATATGACCAATTTCATTGCATCGATAACAGATTCTTTTGTCATAGTCAACAAAAGTGGATCTGTTGGCCTCATCTCTTATCTTTTTGGATGCAATAAAATCGTCAATTGCTTGCTTACTAAAGATATAATCCTTTTCGACTTCTGTATTGTTACCAGACACAAACACTTCACTCAAATTTTCTTTTGGCTTAACTGCTTTCTTAGCCATTTTCATCTCAAAACCAATACCTTTCTTTTTGTAATTATTACCATGTCTCTTGTTATTACCATTGTTACCCACCCATTCATTTTTCTTTCCTGGATTGTTTGTCGGTTGTTGTTTAACAAAAGATTTTTTCGGTTTTGATAGAAATGAATTGTTGTTAACTTCTGAGATATCAGTTTCCACGAGTTTAAAAACTTTTTCAACCCTTTCCAGATTCGCATTCTGAATCGGATACTCAAAATCAGTATACAGTTTGTCAGTTTCGGTCATCATGTAAACCACAATGATCGAATCGTCATCCAAAACTTTATCTGACTTTGGGATAAACTTATCAAGAAAGTTTCCGTCATCTTCAGAATCTGAACTGGAATTCTCAAAATGAGTTTTAACCGTTTTAAAATCAGTGTTATCACTCTCTTTATCCAACACTTGGTCTACAACTGTTTTAACCAGTTGTGACTCGTTGTCGGTGTCAGACGGAGAGAATGTAACATCTATGTTTTCTGGTAACTCATTCTCTTCTGTTCTCAGTTTGAGATTCAATGCCTCCTCCACCCCATCTGGATATTTCTGAGTATAATGATTCCACATTGGGGGTGGAACATTTTTGAAAGCTGGTTTAACTTCAGTTTGTTGAGGAACGATCTGATCAATCACATATGAAGATGAAAGATAACTGATCAGCTTTTTGTCGACTCTTTCTATATCAATGCGCATCAGTTCAAGTTCCTTCTTTAGAGATGCGATTGTGTCCAGATGGATGTTAATCGACATTTGCTTTTCCATGACCGTAGCTTTGAGCAAATTAGCAATTTTATCATTTTCTTTACTCTCAGTGTGAATCATTTTAATTGATCGTGACAGAGTGTCATAAGCTTCTTTAACATCATTAAAATCAAATTTTAATTTGTCGTTAAACTTTTTCAACTCTTGAAATTGTTTGTCTTTTTCAAGATAATCCATGCATGGTTTCAAACATTTTTCGCATGGCTTTTCAAGAATTGGATCAACTTTTTCAAAAACATTTTCTTGTTTATCATTTTTACTATCCGATTTACCAAACTCTCCGGACTCAGACTCAGATTTCTCTTCGGATTCGGACTTCACATTTTCTGATTTGTCATCGGACTCGGACTTCTCTCCTGACTCATACGTATCACAAGTCTTGATAATTGACTCATTTTCAACAGACACTGACTCTTGAGTTGCATCTTTGATCTCATTGTTATCAGAAGGTGTTTTAGTTTGTTCTACCTCTTGCAGCTTGACCATAAGAGCTTTGTCTGCTATTTCTTTCAAAGTCTCTCCATTCATTTCCTTTGAGACATCAATGATCTCTTGAACCGGAGTTTGTTCAACTTCGTACTGTGGGTAAAAACCCGTAGTCGGTTCACTAAAGAAACCTGCAAAAGAATTAAACACATTAGCTGGCATTATAGATTTAAATGCATTAGTAATAACCTCCTGTTCAGACTGATAATAGTAGACCGCTGCTGCCTCCTCTTCTAGATCTGCAAAACTTACTTCATTCATCACTTCACTGACTTCTTCAACTTCAGGAATACATTCCTTGATTTTCGTTTCCGGCTCGTCAGTAATTTCAGCCAGCATTGCAAGACCACCTCCTGGAACGTACTTATCCCAACTGAAACCTTCTGGAATCTTTTCGTCATCTTGATTCACCAAAAGAGCTTTTTCTGTTTGTTTGGATTGACTGTTCTCGATTTGAGGTCGTGGAATGAATGGTTGTTGACTGTTTTTATGATAGATGGCCTGTTGTAAGACCCTTACTATTAATTAACAGTTTTCGTATAGTTTACGAAAATAAACAAGTAATTATGATTTACATATACGTTGAAAAATACGGGTAAATTAAAACTTTTACAATCTTAGAATAATACTACATAATGTAATTGAGTTCGTCGTTTTAAAATAACGACAAAACAATGTGCGGAAGCTTCTTTTCATGTGTTCGGTTCTTGTACTCCGCTTGATCTTCATCCGAGTATTTCTGATGTTCACCTAAAATCAAAACCAACTCAAAAGTTAGTTTTGGTAGTTAAATAACGAGTTTAAACAAGTCTGAAATTCAGAATGAACGTATTATAATATATATATATATATTTTGCCAGCTCCGAAGTCTGTCGTTTGTAACTTTTGTGAATTACGCAACCAATACCCAAGTTATGCGCGTAATTCGTTTTGACCCGTTAGAGAATTTAAACTTTTAAGTTTAAATTTCGCTCATTCTTTTCACCCATCATTTTCCCAAATTTTAATTATCTATTTACATTTCACCACAACTATACTCGTGGTGGATTTAGTATAATTGACCAATTTTCTCGGATTCTACACTTCGGTTGGTTGTTTTACGGAAAAGACCCGTTTATAGGCACTTGACCCAAAAAGGCTTATGTCTAAAATGTATAAAACTTACCAAACATCATTTATGTTGTTAAACAACTTCTGGCCAAATATCATGTCAAAACTCGATAGTTAAGACATCGAAATAATTTCTGCAAGTAACGGAACTGTTGCTGTCAACAACTAATTTATTGACAAAACATCCGCGAAAACCTTGTCGAACAACTTTATAAAAATCTATAAAAATTACTAAACATCCTTTATGTTGTAAACCAACTTCTGGTCAAATATCGTATCAAAACTCAATGGTTAAGACGTCGAAATAATTTCTGCAAATAGCGGAACTGTTGCTGTCAACAACTAATTTATTGACAAAATATCCGCGAAAACCTTGTCGAACAAATTTATAAAAATCTATAAAAATTACTAAACATCCTTTATGTTGTAAACCAAATTCTGGTCAAATATCGTGTCAAAACTCAATGGTTAAGACCTCGAAATAATTTCTGCAAGTAGCGGAACTGTTGCTGTCAACAACCAATTTATTGACAAAACATCCGCGAAAACCTTGTCGAAAAACTTTATAAAAATCTATAAAAAATTACTAAACATCCTTTATGTTGTAAACCAACTTCTGGTCAAATATTGTGTCAAAACTCAATGGTTAAGACCTCGAAATAATTTCTGCAAATAGCGGAACTGTTGCTGTCAACAAATAATTTATTGACAAAACATCCTCGAAAACCTTGTCGAACAACTTTATAAAAATATCTATAAAAATTACTAAACATCCTTTATGTTGTAAACCAACTTCTGGTCAAATATTGTGTCAAAACTCAATGGTTAAGACCTAGAAATAATTTCTGCAAGTAGCGGAACTGTTGCTGTCAACAAATAATTTATTGACAAAACATCCGCGAAAACCTTGTCGAACAACTTTATAAAAATATCTATAAAAATTACTAAACATCCTTTATTCATTTTCAATACACACAACTGATGTATACTAAAAAAGGGTGTAAGCTTTTACTTACCTCGCATCCAAATTACGCTTTCCTTTTCGTACTTGCTCCGTTTGACCCGCTTCATTCCCAAGCCTCCATCTAGCTTGTCAAGAGTCAAACTATCATCATAATTCACAAGGTGGTTAGATTAGTCATCATAACCACAACTATTCCACCTTACGTATTTTCTATGTCAAAACTACTATTCGACTCCGTCCATGGTTAGTTTAACTCTTCAAAAGTTAACTACCCTTGATTATATGATATGTGCATATAAGCTAAATCGACTTCATGATTAAAATTTGTATTACCCCACATCACGCGTAATTAGTCGAACTAGGAAATTACGCGTTTGATTCATAATTTCAACATATGAACATTGTGGGCATAATTTATAACATCAACAATCAAGTTTCGTATCACCGAAAATAGGTTGTTTTTGGTGACCTGTTTAACCTGTTTATAAGTCTTTAAAAATTATGATTTTTTTATGTGGCGTACCTCTCGGAGGGTTAGACCTTGTGTTAAAATTTGAAGATCTAACTCTTTACCAAAAACTTGTAAAAATTCATTTACTAAGCTGCAATCAGATTCGTCACTTCTGACTGCAGCTTACGGAAAAATTCATTTAAAATTCCTCGTTTATCCGATTGACGAAATTCCAATTGGCGATTCTTTTAATCACTTAAAACTTTCTACAGTAAGAATTTGAGATCATAACTCAATTCCTAAATTGAGTTATGACATTCGTAATGGGCTGCAAATTCTGCCAGAAAACGCAGCTTGAACCTTTGATACGGAAAAATTCATAAAACGCTCAATTTTCGTCGAAAAAATGCGATTCCAGTGGGGTTTTAAAGATATTTCCTGGAATTACATTTTAGACTCAAGAAACACGTGTTTTTATCATGTTTTGTCCAGGTTACAGTCAATTCAAGTCGGCTGTAAATTCTGATCAAGAGCCGTTTGAATTCAGCTTTCAATTTAAGCATGTTCTTGACATCATAACACTATTTTGTATGCAATCAAAACCCTAAAAACATCTCATACATGAATTTAGTCAAAACCCACTTATCACCTTCAATGGTAATCATGAAATTCTCAAGCATTGAGCACAATTTCAACAATCTAATAACTAGGGTTTGTTCCTAGACATTATTTCACTCTAATTTCATCCAAACAACAATCATTCAAGCTTAAATTTCGAACTTCATAAATTCATCAAGAATCCCAACTTCATGAATATCAAAATTTTGACATACCGTACGATCCTTGCGACCAGGTGATCGTTTCTATGTATTCATGCATCGGTTTTGACCCTGAATCAAGCTTCAATTTGATGATTTTTTAGAGATTAGGGTTTGAGCCCTTTTTTTCCTGCTCTGGTCGATCGACACACACACACCAAGTGTGTGTTTTGTTTTCTTTTTTTTTAATAAAACTAGTTTGCCCTCTTGGCAATAATGGTCCCTTATGTTTTATTTTGATCATTTTAAGCTATAATTCACTATTTATAACTTAATCACATATTACTAACTAGGTTAATTATTCCTAGTTAATTTAATGGATTCGGGAAGTCAGAACCCGTTTTATTTTAAGTCCCGTTAACTCGGGCCTTCTATATACTTTGTTTTCTCAAAGTATTTATCCTCCTTTTATTTATTATTAAGCTTATTTATTTAAATCCTAATAATTTCCGGTTTAATCTTTTCTGCTAACGGTATTATACCCGCTGTTTAGTATTAACGGGGTCTAATTACTAAACCCGTTTTCGGGGTGTTACACCTGTCAGTAATAATCGTTGGCGAACGGATTCTGGTGGTTATTAACTTCTCTGTTCGGACATTCGCACTTGAAGTGTCCCTTCTCTTTACACTTGAAACAAGTCACCTTCGATTTGTCGAATCCAAGTTTAGAATCAGGACCTGCGAGACTACTTCTTCCGGTAATTTCCATGAACCTCTGAGCTCTTCTCACAATGCTCGCCATACCCCATTTTGTGTCGATGAGTTCTAGTTCCTCCGGATCAATTTGATCGTAATCTTCTTTAGTCATGTCTGGGTTACCAATTCGTCCGGCTACTAGGCTCTCGTAAGACTCAAGTACAGAAGCTAGAAGTGCTATATGCTGCTTTGCGACTGTCTCGGTAAAATCTTGACCGTTTTTTATATTAACAGCAATATTGCACTGTATCCCTTGACTATAACTCTAATTGTTCGATCCTGAAGAACTTTGAGAAGAAACATGTTCTTGAAAACTCTGAACCTTAGGACTCGGTTCGTAATTTGAAAACGGTGAAAGGTTGTTGTTAAGCACGCTTTGAGTTACTCCCGATGAAGAATCTGCACTGAATGCCGTTTGAATCTTTGGACTCGGAGCAGATGTGGCAGATGAGTTTCCTTTGTAATAAAGCTGAACATCTTGCTGTACATTTGCAGATTTCATTTTCCTCATCTTCTGAAGTTCAAGCTCATGAGCTTCAAATCTCTCGATAAATGTACTCAAATTGAAACCCACGTATTCCAAATTGTTCTCCAAAACCAATAAGAACGTTCCCCACTCTTCTTGTGGTAGTGCGTCAGCCAACTTATCAACCCACTCTTCGTCTGATTTATCTATATTCAAACGTTTCATCTCCACTACCAAGTGACAGTACCTCTCAATTAACTCTTTCGTTGATTCTCCACTGATAGCAGTAAATATGTCGAATTCTTTTTTCAGTAGTGCCTTTTTGCTTTTGATCATTGAAGCACTCCCAAGAAATTTGATTTTAAGAGCGTTCCAAATAGAACGTGCGTCACCCTTATGCTGTAACAGTACCAAAATGTCTTCCTTAATTTCCTGTTGCAATATACTGACCATCTTCTTCTCGGCTTTAAAGTTTTCTTGTTCAGCCGGAGTTAACGTGTTAAGTGTTTTCGGAAGACCAGCATCATTCATAGGAACTACATATTTCGTTTCAACTTTCAGCCAACATTCGAGGTGATTCGCCTGAACCCACATGCGAAATCTATCCTGCCACCCCAAATAATCTTCAATGTTGAGCAGTTTCGGTGGTTTTTGCATGGTTCCTAGCTCGTTCTCCATGTTCACATTCTGGGCTATACTTGCTGGAGTTTGAACAGTCATACCTCCTCCGAAAAACGCATTGTAAAACTCTTGATTGTCCATTTTATACTTTGAAAAATGTTTTGAAAAATTTCTAAGTTTTGAAAAATTACACTTTCAAGCGACCTGGACTTCCAAACGATCTGGACCTCTCAAACGACCTGGATGTTTCAAACGATCTGGAAGATTCAAACTACTTGGAATATCCAAACCATGCGAAGTGACAAATATCAGTTTAAAAATTTCAGTTCGTGTGATCTGAATAACTTCACACGATCTGATCAGTCAAGTCGCACAAGTTGGTCACACAGTTTGAAATTTCCAAACGACCTGGTCCAATCCGTGCGATCTGGACAAAATTTCAAACGGTTTAACAAAAACTCAAATGACATGATTAGTTTCACACGATTTGGACATCATTTTCATACGATTTGGACAGTTTCACTTCGTTTGAAGACTTAGTTTATCAAAATTTCAAGTTTTTGACATTTTTGGATCAGTTTTAGTTTGAATTATGGTCAGCAACTTTGTACAATTGTTCAAAATGATGTTTTACACATAATATCCAAAATTCAGTCCATTTTGTCCGTGAATTCGTCTGAAAATCCAAGAAAGAGTAGACGTATATGATTCTAAACCGTTCAAAACACTGATATCAACAGATATGACTCATCCTGAGCTCTGATACCACTTGTAGGATCGATGAATCATCCAAACGAGTCTATCAGAGTCCGATCTAGTTTCTAGAAAGGCGGAATCAGACTAGAAACCGTCAATCAGTGTTAGAACAAGAGTAGAAGAGTAGAAAGTCACTTTAAAGATGTTCTTCATTGATTTTAAATGTTTTGATACAGAGAGAATCGGACAGCACTTCGTTACAGAATTCTCCAGAATGTTACAAATGAAGAACACTACTAGCCTATTTATAGGCTTGCCAGACAACACGAACTAACAGCTCCAGACCGCACGAGTTGGCAAACTCACTTCATGCGACATGACCTTACCAGGTCATGCGAACTGGACAAAATACAAATAAACTTTAACATTTCAAACCCTATTACATACTAATGATACGACATAGACCGATGACACAGGCGATAGACATTATGCATTAACAGGAATCAACATATACTTGCAAACTTTTAGTATTCATATTCCTGGCCAACTCTAATCCTGCAATCAGAGCTTCATATTCTGCTTCATTATTAGTGGCAGGAAATTCACACCTAATAGCCTGGGGTAATATGTCCCCCTGTGGAGATTTTAGTAGTATACCTAATCCTACACCTCTTACATTAGATGCACCATCAGTATATAATGTCCAGGATTCTGAGGTTTCTCCTAGTTGTTGTACTTCTAGGTCTACTTCATTTTGAATGTCACTACTGAAATCAGCCACAAAGTCTGCTAAAGCCTAAGACTTTATTGCATTTCTAGGTTCATATACTAGATCATAGGCACTTAACTTTACTGACCATTTAGCCATTCTACCCGATATCTCAGGTTTCCTAAGTACATTTTTAACAGGATAATTAGTTTTAACATGAATCCTATGTGTCTCAAAATAATGTATGAGCTTTGTTGATGCCCTAACTAGGGCTAATATCAATTTCTCTAAGTGTGAAAATCTAGTTTCAGTATCTAATAAACTTTTACTAACATAATAGACATGATATTGCTGACCTTCGTGATCCTTTACCAGAACAGCACTTACTGCATTCCCTGATACTGCAAGATACAGGGATAATGGTTCACCATCCTCGGGCTTCATCAACAGAGGTGCAGTTGAAAGATATTGCTTTAATTCTTGTAGGGCCGCTTCATGCTTTTCTCTCCACTCAAATCTCTTATTCTTCTTTAGGATATCGTAGAATTCCTTGCATTTCTCTAAGGATCTTGAAATAAACCTGTTCAATGCTACTACTCGTCCTGTTAATCTTTGCACATCTTTCATGTTGGATGGTGATTTGATATCCAGGATAGCTTTGATCTGTTCTGGGCTTGCTTCTATCCCCCTTTTAGTCACCATATATCCTTAAAACTTTCCTGCCCCCACTTCGAAATGGCACTTGGCAGGATTCAGCTTCATGTTGTATTGGTCCAGGATATCAAATGCACCTTCAATATCCTGGAGATGATCCTCAGCCTTTTGGACTTTACCACTATATCATCGATATACACCTCCATGGTGTCCCCTAGTTTGTCTTTAAACATCATATTCACCAATCTCTGGTACGTTGCACCTGCATTTTTCAAACCGAAAGGCATGGCAGTATAACAATAAATACATGTTGGTGTCATGAAAGCAGTATCCTCCTGATCGGAGGGTTCCATTTGGATCTGCTGGAATCCTGAGGATGCATCCATAAAGGTTAGCATTACATGACCGGCAGTTGCATCCACCATTGAGTCTATATGAGGCAAAGGAAATGGGTCTTTAGGACATGCTTTGTTTAGGACTGTGTAATCTACACAAACTCTCCATTTCCCATTCTTCTTTTGAACTTCAACCACGTTTGCTAGCCACATGGGGAATTTGACTTCCCTAATCATCTTGGACTTCAATAGTCTTTCAACCTCTTCCTGTATGATCGCGTTTCTTTCAGGAGCAAACTTTCTTCTCTTTTGCTGAACCGGCTTGAACGACCTGTCAATCCCAAGCTTATGAGTTATAATATCTTTAGAAATACCTGTCATATCCTCATGCTTCCATGCAAACGTAGACATCCTGCATTTTAAAAAATTAGTTAACTGATTTTCAATATCCTGAGGAATATTAGCTCCTACAAGCACCGAGATATCTGGATTATCCTGATCCAGGATAATTTTCTTAACATCTTGCTCTGAGGCTTCCATGATATCCTGGGCTCATATCTTTAATTGCTATCCTTCTTTTGGCTTTGTTGAAGACTTCATTGAGGAAGAAGAACATTCTTTTGCCTCTTGTTGATCGCATTCCACCTTGATAACCCCCCAGGGGGTAGGAATCTTGATACACTGATGATAGGTTGATGGGACAGCCTTCATATCATGGATCCATGGTCTGCCTAATATAATATTGTAGCGGGATAATGAATCCATGACACAGAAACGTTGCATTGAATTCACTCCCTCAACATATACTGGCAGCTTTATTTCTCCCACGGTATTCTTGGCCTCTCTACTGAACCCTACAAGTACAGTGGATTTTGAAGTGATCTCCATCTGGGGGATATTCATTCTCTTTAGCGTTTCTAGTTGAATAATGTTGACAGAGCTGCCGTTGTCTACCAGTATCCTGCTCACAAAATGATTAGCAATATATAAAGTAATTACCAAACCATCATGATGGGGATCCTGTACATTATCCTGGTCATCACTGTCAAACGTTATCACTTTATCAGTTGTGAGCGTTGTCATCCTGGTTGGCTTGTCCCCCCGTTCTGCCTTAGCTTCCTTTGCATGTCTTTTTGCTGCAGAGTAAGAGGTTCCACAAATGTCGGATCCTCCTTAAATAAAGTTAATAATCTTGGCATCTGGAGGAGGTGATGCTGCTCGTTCAGGATCCTTCTCAATATCTTGACCCTTATTCTTTTTTCTGCCCAGAAGATCCTTCAGGTATCCTTTGCTTAGCTGGTAGCTTATTTCCTTCCTCAGGGCTATGAAATCTTCAGTCACATGTCCAAAATCCTCATGTAAAGCACACCACTTGGATTTATCTTTCCAGTCAGCCTTTTGCTGGTTCTTCCTGGGCCACCTCGCTTTATCTCCCAAACCCTGCATAGCATACATTAGTTCGGGTATATTAACAGAAAAACAATATTATGACAATTCAAGATACTCTTCAGGATCCTCATCCTCAACAGCATTCACTTTCTTGCTGTCATTCCTGCCATATGGCTTAGAGCGATATGGCTTGTATGAGGATTCTGACTTCCTGTTAGTTGATTCACATGTTGAGGATGAATTCATCCTCTCTTGCATTTTCTTGTCGTCTTCCAGCCTGATATATCTCAAAGCCCTGTTTCGAGCTTCATCCAGGTTCCTACAAGGGTTCATCACAAGATCCTGATAAAATTGGGAATCCTTTTGTAACCCTATTTTGAATGCCTGTACAGTTGTGGCAACATCAAGGTGTGGGATATCCAAGGATTCCCTGCTAAACTTGTTCACATAATCCCTTAAGGAATCTTGAGGACCTTGAGTTATCCTGTAGAGATCACTGGTTAGTTTCTTAAAACTTCTACTGCAAGAAAATTGACTATTAAATAAGTTAACTAAATGAGCAAACGATGTAATTGAATGAGGTGGAATGTTTAAGAGCCATTTTAAGGCTGATCCTATTAGGGTAGAGCCAAAACCCTTGCAGAGACATGCTTCCTTGAGATCTGGAGGAATAGGGTTAATCTCCATCCTCTCCCTATACTGAGCAATATGTTCTTCAGGATCCGTGGTCCCGTCATAGAGCCTCATGTTGGGAGTTTGAAATCTTTTTGGAATTTCAGCATCACATATAGGATACGCAAACCGGGATATCTTGTGGCTATCCTGGGATACTTCTGGAATTGGTTGAACTACCCCAGGTACGCTGGATATCATATCCTTCAACTTTTGAAGCTCCCTAGAGAGTGCCGAAGTCACACCTGTATCCTGCAAAGATCCAAAACTGTTAGTAGAAGGAGTATTAACATTATTAGACACGTTACCAGCTTGAGGATTCTGGCCATATCCTGGAGCATATCCTGAGCCTCTCACAGTTGATACCCTGACGGTTGAAGGTATCTCAGGAGTATAACCCTGGGAGTGGTTTGGTACAACATTGCCCTGATTATCCTCAGTATATACTGCCAAGCTGAAGTTTAATGCTCTGGGCTGCAAGGGAGTGACAGTATCCTTAGCAGGCCTGTTAGAGTTAGATTTCAAGAGTTGTATTTCTCCTATCAACATTTGATTGGTCTCCTACTGTTGCTTCATCTGGTCCTATATACTACAAAACAAAGTTAGAATTTCATCATTAGAAGCCATAATAGGAGTTCTCCCTGAAGCAGCGGATCCATGGACATTTTGGGTAGGAACAATATCCCGAGATGTTTGAGTTTCAACCCTCCTTGGAGGAGCTTGAGGCTGTGAAGAATCTTGCATCCTTAGAGGTGGTGGAAGCACCGGAACGGTTGTTGCAGAGGTTGTGGTCAAAAATTTTAGCAAGGTTTTTATTAAGAATAGCACCACTTGCCCCACGGTAGGCGCCAAATTGTTTTGGTAAAAAATTACCGAAGCAATTTAGTGATCAAATTAGTTTTGTGAGGTAGTGTGCTAGCAGTGTTTGTAAAAAATATGCTGATTTGGTTGTTTGTAAAAACAGTCTTCAGGATATAGCTCAGGATATCAAGCTATATCAACAATCAAACAATGAGTAGAAATGTAAAGGTTGACACAGGATGTACGAGGAAATCCCTTGATCAATCGAGATCTCCGGCATAAAACCTCGGGAGCTGACAATCGCAGCTGCCTTGTTCTTCTTATTACTTCAAAACTCAGGATACAGTGTAGGATAATGCCAAGATCGTTGCTAAGTGTTACAATGTTTTCTAGAAGTGTGTGATTGCGAGAGAAAGTGTAAGAATTCAAGAGAAGTGAGTGTGAATGATGTGACCTATCTATCTGGTTATCCACATATTTATAGTTACAAAGAAAACAAATTCTCCTAAAATGGTGGGATGCCTTGGAATATTCCTTTGTGAATGTTATTGACCAGGTATTGCGGCTTCATAGTCTTTCTTCTAACCATTTAGACCGAGTCTTCAGGAGAACAAGTCTTGGTGAACGTTACCATCCTACACTCGAGACCTGCAAGCAGATTATTAGTCAACACTAGGATACAGCATCAGGATGTTACCAATATCCTGATCCAGCATCCTGGTTGTGAACATCTATTATGTAATCAAGATATAACCCAAGATATTATCCAGGATATGGGCTCAGAATTTCACCCATAAAACTGTCACTTGTACTTTTTATCCCCTGCACAATTGAGCATCGTGGGGATTTTCAGGTATTATAGTTGGCGGACGCTGATTGGCTGTAGGTCCTTTTCACCTTGTACTGACTGTCTCCTATGACCTAGCTTAGTTGTGAACCCGTGAGAGTAGCCTGCAGAGTAACCTTAGAACCAACTAAGTGTTTTTCGATTTAAGTGTGGGTATGGTCCTGCGCACGTAAGGGCTGGGTCACGGCTGGCACGAAATTTGTGACCATACCCTTCAAGTTCCCCTTGTCCAATGTTGTTTCCGCGTGTGATAGAAAGCAAGTGGAACTCTGGAGTACATGAGTGTTTGTCTTTGTTACCACAAATAGTATTTGTGGGTGCGGATCCCTTTGAAGGGTGCATACTTGAGAGTGTGGCTTGGAAAATTGAACACATGTGAGTGTGCCTTATAAAAGTGCACATATGCGAATATGTTTTGGAAAAAGTGCACACATGCGCATGAGAGTTGTGCTTGAAGAGGTGAACATCTGTGCATGTTGGTTTGACTTAGAGAGAGTGCACACTTGCGCATGCGGGTGTGTTTTCAAAATTTGAAAAATATACGATGTGGATAAGGTTTGGTGAGAAAGGTGAGGTGACAGCTGACACTGTGCAGGGGCATGATGAATATCGTGTCAGTAATGCTTTTCTCCTGTGTCATACATGTGACGATCACGCACGAATGAACTATGTTCCTAGTTTGTTGCGTGACGTGGCACTTTGTGAATGGACCGTTGCGGCTAGTGGGGTGGCACGGCCACCCATTGCATTAAACGCGATGGGTATATATAGGCGATTAGGTTCGTTTTCCTCATTCTTTTCTCTTTCTTTCCACTCTTTTTTTCTCAAACTGTTCTTGGAGATCTTTCAAAAACTTCTTGATTTATTCTTCATCATTCTTCAGGTAGTTCAATCATCTTACCAAAAATTCTTCCCAGTTTCTAGAAATATGTCAACTTCCTCGAATATAGATGAAAATGTTAAAGGAACGGGTTAGAAAAACACCTTGCCTCAGACCACGAATCGAGTTGCTATCAATCGAAAAGAACTGGAGTTTAATAGATTGCGAACAAATATGCAGTTTCTAGGTTTATGGTGTGCTACTTATCCCGCCAAGGGCTAGACGTCTACGCAAACGCCGCTTGGTATGATAGCATTGTATGCAAATTTCTTCTATGACGGGAACTTCCGGCTTCCCATCACAAAATTTGTTGCTGCTTGTTGGTTAAGTATGGGATTCATATATATCCCAAGTGAGCGCCATTTGGATGGTGCGCACAACTCATTTCGAGTATTGTTGTAAATCCCAAGGTATTGCGCCGAACTGGCATTTGTTCAACGTCTTCTATCAGATGCAATGTAATCAAGGGTTTTACTTTTTCGCCTTGCACGCAGGTTGTGTGTAAAAGTTTATATATTTATTAAAACACCAAACTAAATTAAAATGGCCAGACTAAATTAATTACACATAATCGCCAAGTGTACCGGTGGTTGTTTTGGTAAAAAATTACCCGAAGCAATTAAGTGATCAAATTTAGTTTGTGAGGTAGTGTGCTATAGAGATTTGCTAAAATGTATTAAGTTGATTAAAAACAGTTTCAGGTTATAGTTTCAAGATATCAAACTATATCAATTATCAAGTAATGAATAATAAAAGTAAAGATTGATGCGGGATGTACGAGGAAAGCCCTTGATCTATCTAGATCGCCGACATAAAACCTCGGGAGCTGACAACTGCCAGCTGCCTTTGTTCTTCTTATTGATTGAAATATCAGAATACAACTTCAGGATAAAGCACGGATCAGCTCTAAGTGTTACAATAATTGTGAGATGTGAGTGAATGATTGTGAATATAGCAAGTAATCAATGTGTGTACGAGATTACACGTGTTTCTCTAGTGATCTGACATCCCTTATATAGTTTTTAAATTCTAACTGAATATCCTACAATTCTGGGATACGGATAATATCCCCTTGTGACCGTTGTAGACCTATCAACGTTCACCTTTCAACCACTTTGAGCGAGTCTTTGGGTAGACCTAGTCCTTGTTAACGTTGGTCCCTTGCAACTGAAGTATATAAACAAACCATTAGTAATGAGCAAGATACTTCTGCAGGATGTTACCAATATCCTGGTTCGGTATCCTGGTCGCATATTAGAAACATAAAGTCAGGATATATTATCGGGATATAGGTTCAAAATTCCACCCATAACAATTGTCCCAAAAAATATAGCTGTTGGATATCCCGATTCCAACGGATATATTTTTAGTTGTTCGAAATTTCTAATGGGATAGAGATGTTGATGTGACTTGGTTCAACTTCCAAGGAAATATTTTCTCTTAATTAGCTAGTATTTTCCATATATCTTCTGCCCAAATCCTTCTTTTATCTCATTGCATTAGAACTTCATGTATTGTTCTCTCTTTCCTTCAAACCTTTTCCTCTGCATTTCGTCTTCTTCACCATTATTTCTCCATGGCCAAACACACACGATCTTGTACCGGAAATTCCACTCCAACATTCGTTGCACAGAACTCGCTCAGAAATCTTGAACAGGAGGTTTGTAGCTTCGATAATGCTGATATAGCTGCTCTCCGATCCTCCGGTGCTTTCCAGGACGGCGCCGTTATTCGACCGTTCTATCGGAATCTACGACCGGACGTGTCTTCAACTGAATGGCTTTGTTTCTTGGCGTACCCTTTTTTCCATAAGTCTTAGGTTTCCATTCCCAGAGTTTATCATGGAGTTCTTCTATGTCACCGGTCTGAGCTTTTCCCAAACCATGCCCATGGTTTGGAGGATCTTACTTGTGTTTGACCGGATCAAAACCAACCACGTCCCTGATCTCAGTATCGAGGATTTACCCTTGGCCTACCATTTGAGGTCCCATGGATCTAGCCGGTTCTTGTTGTTTTCCACCTCCAACAGTCCTCTCATTCTCCGAGCTACTAAGAATGAGGATGAGTGGAAGTGCAAGTTCTTCTTTTTTAAGAGGGACTCCATCGTAAATGGCGGTGATTTGATTTCCCGGTGGAGTGATTGACCAAAGGTAGGATTTAGGGTTTTAGGAATATCCCCAAATGTATCCTGCTATGACATCCAAAACTTATACCCTTGTTTTTTGTGCAGCGGATTTCAGGAAACTAGCTCCCCCAACTCTAAAGTCAGAGACACGGATTAAGGCCATTTACAAGTTGCCGGAGATCGAAAGAACCTTTCTCCTTAGACATCTAAGTTCCAGCCAGCATTCTACTTCCATCATGTCTGGTAAGGATATCTGCTTTGAATATTCCTACATATGTTTGGTTAATCAAGATATTGTTATATGATAAGATTGGAATTACTCCCTTTTATGTAGATTCCACCAAGGTTCCCGCCACTTTCTATCTTGAGGAGCTGGATAGCTTCTCCAAGCCTGCCTCATTGAGAAAGGAGCCGTCTATTGCCACCAGCTCTAAGCCCTTTGCTGCTCCTAAGCCCTCCACGCTGACAAGGTCCCGGGCCTCAGGATCCAAGAAGAGGAAGGGTTCTGACCCCCCTGCTACTGCTGTTGAAGTCTTTTCCTATGATGGTCTTGGCTTTATGGAATCCATTGGTCCCATGACCATATTCCTCAACCAGGTAAATATCCACATCCCGTATCCTGTATCCTACACATGTATGCTGAACCTGTATCCTGGTTAGGTTATATCTGTTGATACCTGCATTTTGTTTTGTAGGCTCTGGACCGCTTGTTTCTTCTTCACAACGAGGCTTGTGTAGCGGTCAAGGTTCTAGAGGTCAAGTTGAAGAAAGCCAAGATCACCATTGAGGATCAGAGGAAGATCACTGCCGCCAAGACCCAACATTACAAGGATAAGCTGAAGAAGGTGACTCAGGATGCTGAGGTCGAGCTAGCCGCTGCCTAGGTTAACCACGAGCAGGAAATGGTCTCCTTCAGGAATGGCCTCAAGAATTCGGCCGTGATTTTGCTCCTCCAGGCCAGAATCAAGATGGCTTATGAGGCCAAGGAAGCGGGCTTTGAATGCCCATCCTGGACTGTGGATGCCTGGGAGGCTAAGCTGAAGGATTTGGGAGGCATACTGAACAATTTACTTTTCATACACTTTAGATTTTAGAATAATATAATTGTTTTGGTCAAAAATTACCGAAGCAACTAAGTGATCAAATTAGTTTTGTAAGGTAGTGTGCTAGCAGTGTTTGTAAAAAATATGCTGATTTGGTTGTTTGCAAAAACAGTTTTCAGGATATAGCTCAGGATACCAAGCTATATCAACAATCAAACAATGGGCAAAAATGTAAAGGTTGACACGAGATATACGAGGAAAGCCCTTGATCAATCTAGATCTCTGGCATAAAACCTCGGGAGCCTTGTTCTTCTTATTGCTTGAATATTCAGGATACAGTGCAGGATAATGCTCAGATCAGCTCTAAGTGTTACAATAATTGTGTAATGTGAGTGAATATGAGTGAAAGATTGCGAAAAAGGAAAGTTAGTAGTGAGAGTAAGAGAATTGGTGTGTGTTTCTAGTGATCTGGCATCCCCTTTATATTGTTTCTAAGTTTAACTAACTATCATATTATTCCGAGATACGGAGAATATTCCCTTCTGAACGTTGGGGGGCTGTTTCAACTTGTTTTCCACGTGCATATTAACTATAAATCCGGGTCTTCAGCTCACATAACCGTTACAACATTAATAGCATTAATTAGCATCCGAAATTCTCGCAGAATATGCCTTTCTTGTATTCTGGCCGTTACAAGACCCATTCTTCCGCCATCAACGTCCTTATCCTAACCAATTTGAGCGAGTCTTCACGGTGACTTGGTCTTCATGAACATTAGTCCCTTGTAACCAACGTTTACAAGCAAATTGTTAGTAATAGTCAGGATACTGCCTCAGGATGTTACCAATATCCTAGTCCGGTATCCTGATCATAAAGAACTAATAAAAAATCAAGATACAAAGTCAGGATATGGGCTCAAAATTTCACCCATAACAATTGTCCCCAAAAATGTAACTGTTGGATATACCGATTCTAATGGATATATTTTTTAGTCATTCCAACATGTCTGGTAAGTGTTTTGGTCAAAAATCACACAAGGATAATGCAACCAAATCTGATTTTGTGAGGTGTGATGCTTAGCTAAATAATCAAATGTATGAACAATTAGTGTATGAAATGAATGTTGAACACAAGGATTTATACGAGGAAAAAGCCCTTGATCAATGTATGATCTCCGGCACAAAAAACCTCGGATAGTGAAAACTATCACTATCAAGTATATTGAATAAAACAGTTTACAACTTCGGAAGTATTGAGCTTGATACAATGAGTTCTAGTGTGTGTGTTCGAGAAAGAGAGTAGCAGAAGTGTTGTACGTAAACCAAAGTGCAAAGTGTTTTTAAAAATAAGCTCAATACCCCTTTATTCTTAGCTAAAAATATCCTAACTAACTATCCGAAAAATCAACCCATCACCCACGATCACCACTAACGGACACTAGCTCGTGCACATGTTGAAAATATAGAGCATATTCCCCTGGTATCTCACGTGGAATAAGTCTTCTTCGAAACATACCTGCAAAACAAGCCAAAAGGTGATGGAAACAATTGTTAGTTTAGAATAACAATGAGGATCCTGGATCCTTATTCCCGCAGCGTCTCCTAAAGATCCTTAATTCAAACTGAACTGAGGATCCATGATCCATGCTACTCTTGAGGATCCGTGATCCATAGGCTATAAAATTCTATCCCTAACAATTGCCCCCAAACATGACTAGTTGATATCCAATTGGATAGTCATGTTTCAGTGAAATTCGGACTAGCCGTTACGAGGCTTACGTCAGCAAGGGTCATCCCTGCAACAAACAATGATTATAAATAGGAAAGAGATAGGAACGACATTTTGCATTTAAATTCGAGACTTTTTCCCTTTAAATCCTCATTCGAAGACCTCAAAAGGTATCTCTCTTTCCTTCTCTCTAAATTTTCTTTTTCCGATTCTCTGTTTCTTCAAGATCCTATAGCCAAGATTAATCTCCGGTCCTCCTCTGCTATGGATCCTAAGAAGGAGAGCCCCCTGAAGAGCCAGGGCATAACTAAAAATCCTTCACTGGAACTTTGTCACTTCACCGATCCCCAGATTGATCGGATACATCACTGCTTCCCAGAAGGAACCATCTTTAGACCCTTTGACTCTTCCATGAAGAGTGATTGCATGTCTGATGTGTGGATCACTTTCCCGGCAACCCCCTTTCTGATAGGGTTCAATTATCCTTTCCCTGCTCTAACACATGCATTCTTCACACTCACTGGTTTGTGCTATATACAAGCCATGCCGATGATGTGGAGAGTCTTTTATACGCTTGAAAACATCATTGAGCAGGAAGGGATTGATATAGGCCTATCCGAGTTGAGTTAGTTGTACAACCTTGTCAGTCATGGTTCTCATCGATTTCTTTTTAAGCACAAACCTGGTTAAGCACATCCTATTCTGAAAACCACCAAGAATGATTCCAACTGGAGAAACCAGTTTTTCTTTGTTAGAAAGGACTCCATCCCAAACGGGAATCACCTCCCCAAAAAGTGGATCACCCAGGGTAGGATATGGGATCCTTGGACCAGGACCATAGTAGGATTCTTCTTTTCTGCTAAGGATAACTGATCCTTCTTTTTGTTTTTGTTGTGTAGCCATCTCACTCTCTCACATTTAAGAATCTCCTGTTACAAAAGAAAGGATTGCTGCTTTTTGGAAGCTTGATCCTGTTATAAGAACATTTCAAGCCAAAACAAAGGATTCTCAAGAAATCTCCTCCGGTTCCTACACAATGTCAAGTAAGTATCCATATCTATGTGTAAATAAATGTTTAAATGAATATAAGGTATGAATACTTATCTGTGTTTTGTACTTGTAGGTGCTGGAAAATCCTTAAATTCTGCTTCCAGGTTCAGCATAAGTGATCTTAATGAATACGCCTCCTCAAGGTCTCTCAAAAAGGAGCTGGCTGCAAGCCCAAGCATCCCGAATCCTAAGTGCATGAGCACAAGGGGCAAGAGTACCAAAAAGAGAAAGCCCGCTGAGCCCACTGAAGGCCTCCCTCTCATTCAACATTAGTTTGAGGAATACGTCTCCGAGGTAAGGATCCCGTATCCTTAAGTCTGAACTTTCCTTTCTAAGGATAAAGGATCCTGACTATACACTTCTTTTATGCAGAAATTCGTCGAGGTCCAAATGCTCCTTGATCAACACGTGGCCGAAGCTGAGCAGCAAAAGCTAGACTTCCAGCAGATGTTCCTTGCTAAAGACAAGAAGATTTCTTCCCTTGAGAAGGATATCAACCTGCTGCAGAAGGAACTGGTCTTGGCTCAGATCACAGCCCAACAAGAGAAGGCAGAGGTCATGGAAGGGGCTACGTTTTCTGCCACTATTGCCATGCTGAAGATTAAGCTACAAATGGCTAAGGAGGCTGAGGATCCTGCCTTTGACAGATCTGGATGGGACCAGGAGGCTTGGAAGCAGAGGTTGGCTGAGCTGGATTGTTTTGGTCAAAAATCAATCCAAGATAATGCAACCAAACTTTCTGTTGTGAGGTGTGATGCTTGAATCAATGAACAATATGAAGGATCACTCAGAAATGTAATGAACAAGTGACACAATGATTTATACGTGGAAAAAACCCTTGATCAAGAGTTGATCTCCGGCATAAAAAACCTCGGGTGATGGAAACTACCGATCACCAACTCAGATTAAATAGAAAATGTATTAAAACTTTGGATAATAGCGAGCTTATTACAAGGATCACTAGAGTGTAATGTGCAAAAAAGTGTGTATTCGCCGAGCAAACTGTCGAGAGCTGATGAGAGCAGTTACGAGTGTGTGTGTTTAGCCAAAAATAGCCAAGTGTTCTAATATAGCTCGCTATCCCCTTATAAATTTGGAAAATATCTAAGCTAACTAACTATCCGCATTTCGTGCAAGTCTTCCACGACCCCCATAATGTCCATATTAGTCAAGCACGTGCGGAATAAAAAGAGAATATGCTCCAGGAATATTGCCAAGACCAAGTCCAAGCACGTACTCCTGGAAAACAATCATCATATTCAAAGCAGACAATCGTTAGTGTAAGGATCACTATGATGATCCTGGATCCTGATCCTACAATACTCTCCGAGGATCACTAATTCAAACAGAATTGAGGATCCCTAAGCCCAACAGTAATTGAGGATCACTGATCTTTGGAAAATCCTCCCCTAACAATTGCCCCCAAAATATAAGGAGTAAAGTGTAAATAAACGAGTTATATTTTCTCGTTCTTATCCGTAACAAACCAACAGATATATAGCCGTTACATTCTGACTAGCCGTTGCCAATCTGACGTCATTGAAGTGACTACCCTGCAAAATCATGATTATAAATTGAAGTTAGAGATAAGGGTTAGGAAGCATTTAAATTCGTGCGTTTCATCCTTTAAATCCTCATTCGAAGATCTGATCAGGTACTTCTCTTTCCTTTCTCTCTTCATATTCTCATTCTGTTTCTTCTTCTTCACCATCATCATGACCAAGATGATGCTAAGATCTTCACCGGCTAAGGATCACAAAAAGGACAGTCCCTTGAAGAGCCAAAGGATCATCGAAGACTCTGCGAAGGAACGATGCTGCTTTACTGATCCGCAGATAGACAGGATTCGCCATTGTTTTCCGGCGACCGCCGTTTTTAAAGCTTTTGACCCCACCATCCTAAGCGACTTTGTTTCTGAAACCTGGGTAGCTTTTCCGGTCACCCCATTTACGATAGGATACTCGTATCCTTTTCCTGATTTCACCCAATCTTTCTTCTCTCTCACCGGCATCTCCTACATCCAAGCGATGCCAATGATGTGTAGGGTCTTGTATACCTTTGAAAGAATTATTGAGCATGAAGGTATTGATCTGGGAATGTCGGAGTTAGCAGAAATGTACGACCTTGTGAGCCATGGATCTCATCGATATCTATTCAAACACAAACCCGGTGAAGAACACCCTATCTTCAAAACCACTAAGAATGACACCAACTGGAAAAAGGCGATTCTTCTTTGTAAGAAGGGATTCCATCCCTGATGGGAAGGATCTTCCAAGAAAATGGGTTACTCATGGTAGGATAGAGGATCCTTATAGAAGGATCATAGGATACCATGTCTCCGCTAAGGATCACTGACCCCTTTGTTTCTATTTTGCAGCTATTACTGTTTCACACATTATTACAACACCTGCAACGAAGGAAAGGCTTGCTGCTTTCCGGAAGCTTGATCCTGCAATAAGATCATTTCAAGCAAATACCCAGGATTCTCAAGAAGTATCCTCAGGCTCTGTTACGATGTCAAGTAAGTATCCCATTTTATGCATAACTAAATGTTTAAATTAAAACGAAATAAGGATACTTATCTGTTTTGGATGTGTAGGTGCTGGAAAATCATCAAAGTCTGCTACTCGTTTCAGTGTCAATGACCTCGATGCTGTCTGATCCGCAAAGAAGAAGCCTGCTGCTAGTCCATCCGTCACGGTCCCTAAGGAAACCACTTCTAAGGGAAAGGGCGGAAAGAAAAGGAAGACTGCTGATACCCACCCTTGAAGGTCTGCCTTTGATCCAGCATCAGTTCGAGGAATACGTTGCTGAGGTAAGAATAACTGATCCTTAAATGTGATTCTTGTACATGATCCTTCCATACTGAGGGTAAGGGATCCTGAATTGTATCCTTTCTTTTGCAGAAATTTGCTGAAATCCAAGATTACGTAGGGAGTCTTGAAGAGGTTGAGCTCAAGTGTTTGGACCTCCAAAAGATCATGCTGGCCAAGGATCAGAAGATTGTCTCCCTCGAAAACGATGTCAATCTGGTGAAGAAGGAACTTGTCCTGGCTCATATCATTGCTGATCAGGAGAAGTCTGAAATCACAAATGATGGTAAAGTCTCCGCTGCCATTGCTATGTACAAAACTAAGTTGCAAATGGCCCAAGAAGCTCAGGATCCTAACTTTGACAAGAGCAACTGGGACATAGAGGGCTGGAAGGCTAGGTTGGCTGAGCTGGATGGCGAAGAAGAGACTGGTGAGGTCCTAGCAATCGAGGCTGGCAGCAGTGGGGTTAAGGATCATGTGGGTGATGTCGGAGCTGGAGGAGCTGGTGAAGGTGACGGTAATGCAGCAAAGGTGTAATCTGCAGGAATGGGCGATGATGGATATTTCTAGACGTGGCCGGAGCCCCTTTTTAGGATTTGAAAGTTTTTTGGTTATGGTGTTTTGAAACAATATTGGGTTGTATTCGAACAATAGTTTTAAGGTTATGGATCATGGATCCTTAGACAATAGGTAGGATAATGGGTGGTGGATGGATCCTCTGTTTGGGGGATGAAGCCACTTGTTATCCTGCCATCTTTTATTTCCTGCACTCTTAAGACCCGTTAACAATGGACACCCTTTGCCAACCCATGTGGACGGGCCATGTTTTGCGGGTAGAAATGTGGGTTGGCAATTTTGACAACCTTGAAGGGTTTAACGTTTTGTGAATAAATAAAACCTTAACTTTTTGGCTATTTCCCGTGTTGTTATCCTTGTGAATACTTTACTTTTCAATTGTTGTGATATACATTTTGTCTGAATTTATTAAGTAAAGAAAAAAAATAATAAATATCCTCAAAAAGTCTAGGATATGATCAAGGATCACATATCCTATAGTCGACAAGTCCTGAAAAGTAATGTAGTTTAAGGATCATAAGTTCAGTTGTCAAAGGATAAGGGTCACTCATGTAAATAATAAATAAAATCAAAGTAATTAAGGATCATAACTGAGAATCCAAGTTAGGATCCTAACCTTTAACACTTATAATCAGGATAACCGAAAGACAAACCTTAGTAGAAGATAAGGATCAAGGATCCTTGGTCGTTTAGCTTAAAAAACCTGAAATAGGATACAACTTGGGACTAAGCCAATATAAGATAAAAGTTCGTAACTGGGGACAAGCCCAACAATTCTGGGGATAAGCCCAATATACTGGGGACAAGCCCAAAGGATAACTGGGGACAAGCCCAAAGGATCGTGTGTAAACTGGAGTATGGCCCTCACTGGCGACTATCCAAACTTAGTGACATGAAAATGCCAAAACCTTAGTGTTAGGGGAGGATTTTCTAACAATTAGTGATCCTTACTTGTTATCCTAATTAATGATCCTTTCTTCTGTGACAGATAGTGATCCTCAGAAGAGCTTCAGGGCCAGGATCATGGATCACCTTAAGGATCCTCATACTAACAATTGTTTGTTTATGTTTCGTATTATTTCGCAGGAGTAACAAGCTTGACTTGGTCTTGGCAACGTTACTATGGAATATTCCACGGGTATTTCGCACACGTTTGACTGGAAATGGACGTTGTGGAGAACGTGGGAGCTTGGCACAAAAGTCGGATAGTTTGTTATTGTAGTTAATTTCTATTTTAAAAGGGGTGACGAGCTAGAATTAGAACACTTCGCCATTTTCAGCTACACACACTCTCATACAATCGCACTCTTGAAGCTCTCGACAAACACTTAACAGTTTTCACACACTTTTACACATTTCACCGTAGTGATCCTTGTACCTAGCTCGTTACTATCCGAAGTTGTAAACATTTATCGATTTATTTGAGCTTGGTGATCGGTAGTTTCCATCACCCGGGGTTTTTTGTGCCGGAGATCAACTCTTGATCAAGGGCTTTTTCCCCGTATAAATCATTGTGTCGTTTGTGCAATTTACATTGAAGTGATCCTTATCATTGTTCTACATTTAAAGCATCATTCCCCGTAACTAAGAGTTTGGTTGCATTATCCTCATCAGATTTTTGACCAAAACAGTTTGGCGCCCACCGTGGGGCAATTGGTGCTACATTCCTAAGAAGTTTTTCTGTTGGTGATCGTTCCGGTTCATTGCATACAAATACATGGCTTCATCATTGAAGAATACCTCTACTGCAATGTCTGCGGCCAATTCATCTCAGGGCATTCCACCTTTGCCTCCACCACCTTCTGGACCTCAGAAAAATGCCGAGAAGAAACCAACTCCCATTTTCTCCAAACCTCCAACTTCCTCTGCTTCTTACACTCCCACTACTAGTGACATGTTTACTTTGATTTTGCAGATGAAGGATCATATACAGCAACAGGACAAGACCAATGAAAGGATTCTCAAAGAAATCGGAGATCTCAAGAAACAAAAGAAAACGGCAGAAGATCATTCCCCACTGGTGCCAAAATCTTTGAATTTTGATACTCCGGTGATTACTTCTCAGTCATCAGTGGTTCCAGATGTTCAATATGTGGGTGGACCGAAAGGAGTGCACTACGGAACAACAACAGTGACCCAGGCATCAGGTTCATATTTTCAGCCAGCAGGATCCTATCCTCAGCATATGGGATCCTTCATGAATTCAGGAGGATACTCAGGAGCGCAGCAGATTCAAGGATCTTCCTTTGTTCCAGGATCATTCCAGGTTCAAGGATCCTCCCTTGTTCCAGGATCATCCCAGGTTCAAGGATCCTCCTTTGTTCCAGGATCATCCCAGGTTCAAGGATTCTCCCTTGTTCCAGGATCATCCCAGGTTCAAGGATCCTCCTTTGTTCCAGGATCATCCCAGGTTCAAGGATCCTCCTTTGTTCCAGGATCATCCCAGGTTCAAGGATCCTCCTTTGTTCCAGGATCGTCCCAGTTTCAGGGATCCTTCCAGATGCCAGGATCCTTGAGGAGTTTGCAAACAGGAAGTTCAGATGTCCATCAGGGAGATTTTATTCCAATGCAGACCAATGCTTCTACTAGTCCTTCAATCATTCCAGAGCCCCAACAATATGGATTAACATCCATTCTTCCTAATTTGAATCCAATGGGAGGTAACACTTTTAATAATTCCTATACTACTAACCATGGCCTTATGCAGGATCCCGGTATCAATCATGCCATGGCCAGAGAATTGCAAAAGTTGAAGGATATGATATCGAGTGTTCCAGGAGTGGTCAAACCTATCCCAGAGATTGCAGATGGGAGCCACAAGATATCTCATTTTGCACCACCAATCTGTGATGCTGAGATACCCAAGAGGTTCCATGTCCCAACTATGAAGCTGTATGATGGTTTGACGGATCCTGAAGAACACATAGCACAATACAGGGAGAGGATGGAGATCAATCCAATCCCAGAAAGGTTAAAGGAAGCATGCCTGTGCAAGGGATTCGGATCCACTCTTACTGGATCAGCTCTCAAATGGCTGCTAAGTCTCCCCCCTTACTCTATTACCTCATTTGCTAATCTAGTTAACTTATTTAATAATCAGTTTTCTTGTAGTAGAAAATTTGAACGATTAACTAGTGAGCTATATAGGATAACCCAGGGTCATAATGAATCATTGAGGGATTACATTACCAAATTCAGTAAAGAATCCTTAGACATTCCCAACTTGGATATAGCCACGGCTGTTGAGGCCTTTAAAATGGGATTGCTTAGGGATTCATTGTTCTATGATGATCTTGTTATGACACCATGCAAGAACCTAGATGAGGTAAGAACCCGGGCACTTAGGTTCATCCGGCTAGAGGATGACAAGAGGATCCAGGAGAGGTTAGCAGGATCCTCAAAGCAAGATAAGCAAGGATCCTCATTCAGGAACAACAAGTTCAGATCCTACAACAGATCTGATAACCAGAATGTGCATGCTGTTGATCAGGAAGAGGATGATGAGGATTATCCTCCAATTTCTGAATATTGTTTTTCTGTTGATAACAATGAACTAATCCTTGCGATGCAGAATCTAGGTGATAAAGCCAGATGGCCAAGAAAAAATGATAGACCAACTGCAACCAAAGATAAATCAAAGTGGTGTGCATACCATGAAGATTTTGGGTATCTTACAGAAGAATGCATTGCACTAAGAAAGGAAATTGGATACTTGTTGAGCAAGGGGCATCTAAAAGAATTGTTGGGTAGAAAAAAGTCAAGGACTCAGGATCCTGAAAGGATCACTGAGAAGGCTCCAGCCCCTCCAGCAGATGCACAAGTAATAAACTTTATTTCTGGAGGATCAGACATTTGTGGCACATCCTTCTGAGCAGCTAAAAGGCTTGCAAAGGAAACTAAAATGGATAATGGAGAAAGACCTGTTCGAACATCAAGTGTCTCTGAAGGAAAAGTCATAACCTTTGACGAGGATGATCGTGTTGATATCCAGGATCCCCATCACGATGGCTTAGTTATTACTCTTTTTATTTCTAACCATTTTGTCCGCAGGATCCTTATAGATGAAGGAAACCAGAGATGTCGGGAAGGATGGCTAAGTGGGCAGTGAAGCTAAGTGCATATGATATAAGATATGAGCCTAGGACAGCCATCAAATCCGAAGCATTAGCTGACTTTGTGGCTGATTTCAGTAGTGATTTACAAAAAGAAGCTGAGTTAGAAGTCCAGCAGCTAGAGGAGACCAAGGATCCTTGGATACTTTATACTGATGGATCCTCAAATGTCAAAGGCACAGGGCTTGGAATACTACTAAAATCGCCACAGGGGGACATAATACCCCACTCTATAGCTTGTGAGTTCCAAACCACTAACAATGAGGCTGAATATGAAGCCTTAATTGCTGGTTTGCAAATTGCTAAGCATATGGGGATCAGGTATCTTGAGGTACATGTAGAATCATTGTTAATTACAAACCACTTTAATGGATCCTATGCTGTTAAAGGTGAAAAGCTAACCAAATATTTAGAGATAGTCAAAGAATTGGCACTCTCTTTTGTTTCCTTTAGTTTGACACAGGTACCAAGGGAAGAGAATACAGAAGCTGATGCATTGGCTAACTTAGGATCATCTTTGAAGATCCCGGAGGATATCAAGATCCCTATTATCCATATCCTGACCCCGGCTATCGAGGATCATGCGGCCATGGAGATAGGGCAAGATTCTGCAATTATCCCTAGTGAGGATACTCAATCCCATTCAGGATCATGGATCTCACCAATCATGAAATACTTACAACATGGAGAGATTCCTACAGGAGAAAACCCTAGGGCTTTCAAAATTAAGGTATCTCAATTCACAATTTTAAATAATATGTTGTATAGACGATCTCTTGCAGGACCATACTTGAGATGCATTGAGGATCCTGAAATCCAAGAAGTTTTAAAAGATTTCCATGAAGGAGATTGTGGAAACCACACTGGGGGCAGAGCATTATTCTCAAGGATCCTGAGGACAGGATACTATTGGCCAACCATGAAGAGAGATGCTGTGGAGTATGCTAAGAGATGTGATCCTTGTCAGAGACACAGCAATATCCTTCATCAACCAGCTGAATTATTGCATCCTATATCCTCCTCTTGGCCATTTATGAGATGGGGTATGGATATAGTTGGTAAGCTCCCTAAGGCACCTGGTGGAAAAGTGTTCATGTTAGCTATGACTGATTACTTTTCCAAGGGGATAGAGGCTGAAGCTTTTGCCCAAGTCAGAGAAAAGGAAGTTATATCCTTCATTAAAAGAAATATCATAACTAGATTTGGAATTCCTTCTGAAATTATATGTGATAATGGTTCCCAATTTATTGGGGGCAGAACCACTAACTTTTGTGACAGTTGGGGGATTAAGATGATGACATCAACACCAGTCCACCCACAAGCAAATGGTCAAGCAGAATCATCCAACAAGATCATCATCAACAATTTGAAGAAGAAGCTTGGATCCAAGAAAGGGAAATGGGCAGAAGAACTACCTTATGTGATTTGGGCTGATAGGACAACCCCTAAGAATGCTACTGGTCAAACGCCATTCTCTTTGGTATTTGGGGCAGAATCAGTGATCCCAACAGAAATGGTGGTTCCAACTGCTAGAACAAGTACCCGTGATCCTGAGGAAAATGATGAGAACTTGGCTCAAGACCTGGATACTATTGAAGAAATCAGGGATTTGGCTAGGATAAGGATGGCCAGTTATCAACAAAGAATGGCTGGTGCTTACAATAAAAATGTCAGGATCAGGAAGTTTCAAGTTGGAGATATGGTATTAAGGAAAGCATTTCAGAATACCACCAATCCTGCTGATGGAAAATTGGCTCCAAAATGGGAAGGCCCTTATTTAATTGAAGCTGAAGCAGGAAAGGGGGCATATAGATTGCTAACCATGGAAGGTGATTTGCTTCCAAGAGCTTGGAATGCTGTCCACTTGAAGAAATATTTCATGTGAGCAGGATCCTCATGGCACAGATGATCCTTACGTTAGGGGTATCCTTAAAGGATCCTTAAAGTATCAGTGATCCTTACTTTGGTAATATTCTAATCTTGAACTATTTCATTTCTTTATCTTCTCATATAAGGATAAGGATCATGTATCCTTTATCCATCTCTCACGTGATTTTAAGTTTTGAAAGTTCAGGAATCCTTAGCAAATCATTGGTTATCTGCCGAAGCAATCCGTCCTTTGGGTTTAACCCCAGTTATTTGGGCTTGACCCAGTTCCGCCTGTAGCGCATGATGATCCTAGTATAGTTCAAGGCAGTGGGACCAGTACTCGCTTTAGGGGCTGATAATTCCATTGTACTGGCTATACCTAGGATCCTACGTATAATGGTAGACGTACCATACATCAGTTCCTAAGGTTTCTAACGTTTTCACGTTAGCTAAGGTTTTGACATTTTCATGTCACTAAGTTTGGATAGTCGCCAGTTAGGGCCATACTCCAGTTTACATACGATCCTTGGGCTTCTCCCCAGTTATCCTTGGGCTTGTCCCCAGTTATCCTTGGGCTTGTCCCCAGTTATCCTTGGGCTTGTCCCCAGTTATCCTTGGGCTTGTCCCCAGTTGCTAACTCTTATCTTATATTTGGCTTAGTCCCAAGTTATGCTCTATTTCAGGTCCTTGAAGATAAGCAACTAGGGATCCTTGATCCTTACTTCTCTCTAAGGTTTATCTTATAGTTATCCTTATTTTGGTTAGGATTCTAACTTGGATCCTCAGGTATGATCCTTAACTATTTTTTATCCTATTCATTGTTTATTTGAATAACCCTTAAAGTTTGACAACTAAACTTGTGACCCTTAAAATATATTGCTTTTTGGGATTCTTTAACTATAGGATATTTGATCATGGATCATGTCCTAAATATTTTCAATTTGACTTATTCAAAATTGTTTACTCAGTAAGTGTGCATCAAAACAAAGGAGAATTAAAGAAACAAAAAGGATAACTACACAAGATAAGCGACAAAAGATTAAAGTTTTATTTATTAACAAAAGACTAACCCTTAAAAGGTTGTCAAAATCACCTACCCCGAGCATCTACCAGCAAAACGTGGCCCGTCCGCTGGGGTAGGTAAAGGGTGTCCATGATAATAAGTTCAAAAGTAGTGTAGGAATATAAAGGCAGCAGGATCACAATGGCTTCATCCCCCAAACAGAGGATCCCTCCACCATTTGCAATCCTGCCTATTGTCCAAAGGATCATACATGATCCTTAATCCTAAAAACTATTGTTCAGTACAAACCATTAAATTGTTCAACAAAACAACCATCAAACTAAAAAATTGGGCTCCGGCTATGTCTAGAAGTTTCCATCATCGCCCAATCATGCATCCTAAACCTTCCCTGCATCACCACCTCCGGCTCCACTTGCTTCACCACCTTCACCCTTGCCTCCAGCCTCAATCGCCAAAACTTCCTCAGTCTCCTCATCATCTTCAAGATCAGCCAACCTTGCTTTCCAGCCCTCAACATCCCAGCTGCTTCTGTCAAAGTTAGGATCTTGAGCTTCCTGGGCCATCTTCAGTTTTGTCTGATACATTGTGATGGCAGCAGAGACCTTTGCACCTTCTATGAGGTCATGCTTTTCATAGTCAAGGTCAATCAGAAGTTTAGCCGTCTTAGTCTTGGCATCTTGGAGTTCCTTCTGAAGATCAGCAATTTTGAGGTCCTTAAGCACTGCAACCTGTTGGAGGTCAGCAATCTTCTTGTCCTGCTCCTCGACGTTCCCCACATAGTCCTCAATCTCAGCGAATTTCTGCAAAGGGGATAAAAGATAAGGTCAGGACCAAGTGATCCTCAAATCAGCAGGATATGTCAGCAGGATATGCCAGCAGGATTTACATGCAGATATAGTGATCCTTACATCATTGAAGTACTCGAGGAATTGGTGACGGATCAGAGGCAGACCCTGCAGATCCTCAGCCTCGGAGGTCTTTCTCTTTTTGCCACCCCTCCCTTTAGTGGGTGCCTTGGGAATGGAGATGCTAGGACTGGTAGTGGACCTCTTCTTCCTGGGTCTAACAATATCAAGGTCAGCCGTGTCGAATTGAGAAGCAGGCTTGGTGGATTTTCCAGCACCTACACAACCAAAACAAGATAAGTATCTTTACTCCACTTATATTTCACTATTTATTTAAATTTTTAAACAAAGATACTTACTTGACATCGTGACAGTGCCTGAGGATACCTCCTGAGAATCTTGGGTTGTTGTCTTGAAAGTTCTTGCTTCAGGATCAAGTTTCTTGAAAGCGATGAGTCTCTCTTTGGCAGCAGGAGACAATCTGAGGTGTGAGACGGTGATAGCTGCATAACAAGAAAGCAAAAATATATAAGTGATCCTTACATCAAAAGAAAGTTCTCTGGTGATCCTCCTCAGGATCCTCCACCCTACCATGGGTAGCCCATTTCTTGGGTAGATCCTTTCCATTATCAATAGAGTCTCTCTTTACGAAAAAGAAACGCCGCTTCCAATTAGCATCATTCTTGGTAGCCTTGAAGATCGGGTGTTCCTCACCAGGTTTACGTTTAAACAAATAACGATGAGAACCAAAGGTAGTAAGATCATACAGCTCTCCCAGCTCTGACATTCCTAGGTCTATCCCTTCCTGCTCGATGATCCTTTCAAGGGTGTACAAAACCCTCCATATCATCGGCATGGCTTGGATATAAGAGATGCCGGTTAGAGAAAAGAAAGATTGGGTGAAGGCTGGAAAAGGATATGTATAGCCTATGGTGAACGGAGTAACAGGAAAAGCAACCCACTTGTCGGAAATATGATCACTCAGGGCATTGGGATCAAAAGGTCTAAACTCAGTGTTCGCCGGGAAGCAGTGGCGGATCCTATCAATCTGTGCATCGTTGAAATAGCAGCGTTCTTTAATGGAATCTTCAATGATCCCCTGGCTTTTTGGTGGGCTGTTCTTCGGGTGATCCTTAGCTGGGGAGTTTCGGAGCAACATCTTTGATAGAATGGTGGAAAGAAACGGAAAACAGAGCAAGAGAAGGAAGAAGATGAAGAGAGAATACCTGTTTATCTTCGGAATGCAGTTATAAAGGGAGTATCTCTGAAATTTTAAATGCAATCGATCCTATCTATATCTCCTATTTATAATCATGATTGTGCAGGGTTGTCACTTCTGTGACGTCATGGTTGCAACGGATAGTTCTACAATAACGGCTATATTTACGATAGTTAGTTGCGGATAAGATCAAGAAAATATAATTCGCTCATTTAACATATCACTCCTTATATTTTGGGGGCAATTGTTAGGGGATGATTTTCTAACAATTAGTGATCCTTACTTGTTATCCTAATTAATGATCCTTTCTTCTGTGACAGATAGTGATCCTCAGAAGAGCTTCAGGATCAGGATCATGGATCACCTTAAGGATCCTCATACTAACGATTGTTTGTTTATGTTTCGTATTATTTCGCAGGAGTAACAAGCTTGACTTGGTCTTGGCAACGTTACTATGGAATATTCCACGGGTATTTCGCACACGTTTGACTGGAAATGGACGTTGTGGAGAACGTGGGAGCTTGGCACAAAAGTCGGATAGTTTGTTATTGTAGTTAACTTCTATTTTAAAAGGGGTGACGAGCTAGAATTAGAACACTTCGCCATTTTCAGCTACACACACTCTCATACAATCGCACTCTTGAAGCTCTCGACAAACACTTAACAGTTTTCACACACTTTTACACATTTCACCGTAGTGATCCTTGTACCTAGCTCGTTACTATCCGAAGTTGTAAACATTTATCGATTTATTTGAGCTTGGTGATCGGTAGTTTCCATCACCCGGGGTTTTTTGTGCCGGAGATCAACTCTTGATCAAGGGCTTTTTCCCCGTATAAATCATTGTGTCGTTTGTGCAATTTACATTGAAGTGATCCTTATCATTGTTCTACATTTAAAGCATCATTCCCCGTAACTAAGAGTTTGGTTGCATTATCCTCATCAGATTTTTGACCAAAACACTTAGCTAACGTGAAAATGTTAGAAACCTTAGGAACGGATGTATGGTACGTCTACCATTATATGTAGGATCCTGAATACAGCCAGTACAATGAAATTGTCAGCCCCTAAAGCGAGTACTGGTCCCATTGCCATGAACTGTACCAGGATCATCGTGCGCTGCTGGCGATACTGGGGACATGCCTAAAACTGGGGACTAGCCCAAATAACTGGGGTCAAGCCCAAATAACTGGGGTCAAGCCCAAATAACTGGATACTTCTGTGGATACTCAATCCTTTGTTAAGGATACCTAAACCTTCTGCAAAACTCAGAATCAAGTGAAAGGAGGATAAAGGATCCAGGATCCTTATCCTTATATATAGGATAATTAAAGAATGAAATAGTTTGAGATTAGATCATTACCAGAATGAGGATCCTCAATCATGTAAGGATCCTTCAAGGATACTTGTCAGGTAAGGATCATGGATCCTTATTACATGAAGTATTTCCTCAAGTGGACAGCATTCCAAGCTCTTGGTAGCAAATCACCTTCCATTGTTAGCAATCGATATGCCCCCTTTCCTGCCTCAGCTTCGATCAAGTAAGGGCCTTCCCACTTTGGGGCCAACTTTCCATCAGCAGGATTGGTGGTATTCTGAAATGCTTTCCTTAACACCATATCACCAACTTGGAATTTCCTGATCCTGACATGTTTGTTGTAAGCTCCAGCCATCCTTTGTTGATAACTGGCCATCCTTATCCTTGCCAAATCCCTGAGTTCTTCTATAGTATCCAAGTCTTGAACCAAGTTCTAAGCATTTTCTTCAGGATCACGAATGCTTGTTCTTGCAGTAGGAACCACCATCTCTGTAGGGACCACTGATTCTGCTCCAAATACCAAAGAGAATGGAGTTTGTTCAGTAGCATTCTTGGGAGTTGTCCTATCAGCCCAAAGTACATAAGGTAGTTCTTCTGCCCATTTCCCTTTCTTAGATCCAAGCTTCTTCTTCAAATTGTTGATGATGATCTTGTTGGATGATTCTGCCTGGCCATTAGCTTGTGGGTGGACTGGTGTTGATGTTATCATCTTAATCCCCCAGCTGTCACAAAAATTAGTAGTTCTATTCCCAATAAA
Organism: Helianthus tuberosus; assembly: GCA_030545235.1. Taxonomy (NCBI): domain Eukaryota; kingdom Viridiplantae; phylum Streptophyta; class Magnoliopsida; order Asterales; family Asteraceae; genus Helianthus; species Helianthus tuberosus. The sequence goes on along the minus strand of CM060394.1, from coordinate 92,982,629 downwards.
TTGGGATCCATTATCACAAACAATTTCAGAAGGGATACCAAATCTAGTAATAATGTTTCTTTTAATAAAGGATACCACTTCCTTTTCTCTGATTTGAGCAAAGGCTTCAGCCTCTATCCACTTGGAGAAGTAATCAGTCATAGCAAGCATGAATACTTTTCCACCAGGTGCCTTAGGAAGCTTACCAACTATATCCATTCCCCATCTCATAAATGGCCAAGAAGAGGATATAGGATGGAAAAGTTCTGCTGGTTGATGAAGGATATTACTATGTCTCTGACAAGGATCACACTTCTTGGCATATTCCACAGCATCCTTCTTCATAGTAGGCCAATAGTATCCTATCCTCAGGATCCTTGAGAATAATGCCCTGCCCCCAGTGTGGTTTCCACAATCTCCTTCATGGAAATCCTTTAGGACTTCTTGGATTTCAGGATCCTCAATGCATCTTAGATATGGTCCTGCAAGAGATCGTTTATACAACATATTATTCAATATTGTAAATTGGGATACCTTGATTTTGAAAGCCCTAGGGTTTTCTCCTGTAGGAATCTCTCCATGTTGTATATATCTCATGATTGGAAGGATCCATGATCCTGAATGAGATTGAGTATCATCACTAGGGATGATTGCAGAATCCTCTCCTATCTCCATGGCTACATGATCCTCGATAGCAGGGGTCAGGATGTGGATAATAGGGATCTTGATATCCTTCGGGATCTTCAAAGATGATCCTAGATTGGCTAATGCATCAGCCTCTGCATTCTCTTCCCTTGGTACCTGTGTCAAACTAAAGGAAACAAAGGAGAGTGCCAATTCTTTGACTATCTCTAAATGTTTGATTAGCTTTTCACCTTTAACAACATAGGATCCATTAAAGTGATTAGTAATTAACAACAAATCTACATGTACCTCAAGATACCTGATCCTCATATGCTTAGCAATTTGCAAACCAGCTATCAAGGCTTCATACTCAGCCTCATTGTTGGTAGTTTGAAATTCACAAGCTATGGAGTGGGGTATTATGTCCCCCTGTGGCGATTTTAGTAGTATTCCCAGCCCTGTTCCTTTGACGTTAGAAGCACCATCAGTGAAGAGTATCCAAGGATCCTTAGTTTCTTCAAGTTGCTGGACTTCTAACTCAGCTTCCTTTTGCAAGTCACTACTGAAATCTGCCACAAAGTCAGCTAAGGCTTGGGATTTAATGGCAGTCCTTAGTTCATATCTTATATCATATGCGCTAAGCTTCACTGCCCACTTAGCCATCCTTCCTGACATTTCAGGTTTCCTGAGAACATTCTTAATTGAGAAATTAGTTTTAACAATAATGGCATGAGTTTCAAAATAATGTCTTAATTTAGTAGATGCCATAATTAATGCAAGGATAAGTTTTTCTAAATGTGAATACCTGGATTCAGCATCAAGTAAACTCTTACTTACATAATAAATAGGATGTTGTGTACCTTGGTGATCCTTAACAAGGACCGCACTTACTGTTTTTGAGGATACTGCCAGGTATAAGGATAATATATCCCCCTTTTCTGGTTTCATCAAGGCGGGGGCTGAGGATAGGTAATCCTTAAGAGCTTTGAGGGCACTTTCATGCTTCTCAGTCCATTCAAATTTCTTGTTCTTCCTCAGGATGTCATAGAATTCCTTGCACTTTTCTGAGGATTTGGATATGAACCTGTTCAAGGCTGCGATCCTGCCTATCAATCTTTGCACATCCTTGGCATTGGCAGGAGATTTGATATTCACAATAGCCTTAATCTGCTCTGGACTTGCTTCAATGCCCCTCTTTGTCACCATATAGCCTAAGAATTTACCTGCTTTAACACCAAAATGACACTTGGAAGGATTTAGTTTCATATTAAATTTATCAAGGATATTGAATGCTTCCTCCAAGTCTTTAAGGTGATCCTCAGCTTTCTTGGACTTAACCACCATGTCATCTATATAGACTTCCATAGTGTGTCCAATTTGTTCCTTGAACATCATATTGACTAGCCTTTGATAAGTAGCACCTGCATTCCTTAGTCCAAATGGCATAACAATATAAAAATATATACCAGTTGGGGTCATAAAGGCTGTATCCTCTTGATCAGATGGTTCCATTTGAATTTGTTGAAATCCAGATGAAGCATCCATAAAAGTCAACAACTCATGACCCGCGGTAGCATCCACCATGGAGTCAATGTGGGGTAATGGGAAAGGATCCTTGGGACATGCCAAGTTTAAATCAGTAAAATCAACACATACCCTCCACTTTCCATTTTTCTTTTGAACAACAACCACATTGGCTAGCCACCTTGGATACTTAACCTCTCTTATCATACCTGCCCGAAGTAGTTTATCTACCTCCTCCTGGATAATAGCATTCCTTTCAGGTGCAAACTTCCTTCTTTTTTGATGAATTGGCTTGAATGACCTGTCAATGCCGAGTTTATGAGTAATTATATCCTTAGATATACCTGTCATATCCTCATGCTTCCAGGCAAAGGTGGTTTTCCTCCTCTTAAGGAAGGATACTAGATCCTGTTCAATGTAGCTAAGGATCCCTGATCCTATGAAGACTATGGATTCAGGATCATGAGGGTCCATAAGGATTTCCTTCACATCCTGCTCTCTTGCCTCCAAGACATCTCTTGGAGAATGCTTTAATTGCTATTGCTCCCTTGGTTTCGAGGCTGGTTTCATTGATGATGTGTAGCAATTCTTAGCTTCTTGCTGGTCACTTTCAATTTTCACCACCCCCCATGGACTAGGAAGCTTCACGCACTGATGATATGTAGATGTGACTGCCTTCATGTCATGTATCCATGGCCTGCCAAGGATAACATTACAACAAGATAAGCAATCTATAACACAAAACTTTTGATAAGAATGGAGTCCTTCAATATAGATAGGGAGTTTGATGTCCCCCAATGTATTCTTGGTTTCCCCGCTAAATCCCACAAGTCTGATTCAGGAATGTTCATCTTCTTGAGGACATCAAGCTGAATGATATTCACTGAGCTTCCTCCATCTATAAGGATCCTGCGAACAAAATGGTTAGAAATAAACAGGGTAATAACAAGACCGTCATGATGAGGATCCTGAACATCAAGACGATCATCCTCATCAAAAGTTATGATCTTATCCATGGTGACAGTGGATGTCCGGATGGGTCTGTCTCCATTATCCATCTTGGTTTCCTTGGCATGTCTTTTGGCTGCTGAAAAGGAGGTACCACAAATGTCTGATCCACCGGATATGAAGTTTATAACTTGTGCATCTGCTGGAGGAGCAGGAGCCCTTTCCAGGATCCTTTCAGGATCCTGGATCCTTTCAGGATCCTGGATCCTTGACTTCTTTCGTCCCAAAAGCTCCTTCAAATGCCCCTTGCTTAACAAGTAACCGATTTCTTTTCTAAGTGCAATACACTCTTCAGTGAGATGTCCGAAATCTTCATGATATGCACACCACTTGGATTTGTCTTTCGTAGCAGCTGGTTTATCACTTTTTCTTGGCCACCTAGATTCTGCATTGCAAGAATTAGTTCATTGTTATCGACAGAAAAACAGTATTCAGAAATGGGAGGATAATCCTCATCATCCTCTTCCTGTTCCACGCATGCACGTTCTGGTTATCAGATTTGTTGTAAGACTTTGATTTATTGTTCCTGAAGTAGGATCCTTGCTTTTCCTGTTTTGAGGATCCTGTCAGTCTTTCCTGGATCCTTTTATCATCCTCTAATCGGATGAATCTAAGGGCCCTGGTTCTTACTTCATCAAGATTCCTGCAAGGGGTTATGACAAGATCATCATAGAATAATGAATCCCTAAGCAATCCCATTTTAAAGGCTTCTACAGCCGTAGCTATATCCAGGTTAGGGATATCTAAGGATTCTTTACTAAACTTAGTGATGTAATCTCTAAGTGATTCATTTTGACCTTGTGTTACCCTATATAGGTCACTAGTTAATCGTTCAAATTTTCTACTACAAGAGAATTGACTATTAAACAAATTAACTAGATTAGCAAATGAAGTAATAGAGTAAGGGGGAAGACTTAGCAGCCATTTAAGAGCAGATCCTGTGAGTGTGGATCCAAATCCCTTGCATAGACATGCTTCTTTTAACCTCTCAGGAATTGGATTGATATCCATCCTCTCCCTGTATTGTGCTACATGCTCCTCTGGATCCGTTGAACCATCATACAGCTTCATGGATAGTATCTGGAATCTTTTGGGTATCTTAGCATCACATAACGGTGGTCCAAAACGAGATATCCTATGGCTACCGTCTGCGATCTCAGGAATGGGCTTGACCACTCCCGGAACACTGGATATCATATCCTTAAGCTTCTGTAATTCCCTAGCCATAGCTTGATTGATATCTGTATCCTGCATGGAGCCATGGTTAGTGTTATAAGAATTATTGAAAGTGTTACCTCCTAGAGGATTCATGTTTGGAATTCCAGATGTGAATCCATATTGACGGGACTCCGGTATGATCGAAGGACCAGATGAAGCAATGGTCTGCATTGGTATGAAGTCTCCTTGATGAACATCCGAACTTGGAGGTTGCATACTTCTTAAGAATCCTTGATCCTGAAAGATGTTGGATCCTTGAAGCTGAGAGGATCCTTGAACCTGAAAGGATTCTGGAACCATAGAGGATCCTTGGACCTGAGAGGATCCTTGGACCTGGGAGGATCCTTGTACCTGGGCGGATCCTTGGACCTGGGAGGATCCTTGGACCGTGTGCATTCCCAAATATCCTCCTGAGCTGACGAAGGATCCCTGAGGCTGGAAGTGAGAGCCAAATGCTTGACTCATAGTTGCTGTTCCATTACGCCTTTCTGATGGACCACTTTGATACTGGATGCCCGGAACTGCCGATTGTAGGGTTGTTACAACTGGAGTGTCAAAATTCAATGACCTTGGTATCAGAGGAGAGTGATCCTCCACTGATTTCTTCTGTTTCTTGATATCACCGATCTCTTGGAGGATCCGTTCATTGGTTTTGTCCTGCTCTTACATGCGATCTCTCATCTGCAAAATCAGAGTATAAAGATCATTAGTAGTAGGATTAGAGGAAATAGAAGAAGTTGGTGGTTTTGGAAAAATGGGGGTTTGTCTCTTCGCAGCATTTTCAGCGTTCTTCTGGGATCCAGAAGGTGGTGGAGGCAAAAGAGGAACGCCTTGTGAAGAACTGATTGTCGGCATTGAACTTGAAGTGTTCTTCGCTGAGGAAGCCACCTGCTTGGTTGTAACGAACCGAAATGACCACAAAAATATGAATCTTCTTAGGAATGAAGCACCAATTGCCCCACGGTGGGCGCCAAACTGTTTTGGTCAAAAATCAAGCCAAAATAATGCAACCAAACTTTCTGTTGTGAGGTGTGATGCTTGAATCAATGAACAATATGAAGGATTACTCAGAAATGTAATGAACAAGTGACACAATGATTTATACGAGGAAAAAGCCCTTGATCAAGAGTTGATCTCCGGCATAAAAAACCTCGGGTGATGGAAACTACCGATCACCAACTCAGATTGAACAGAAAATGTATTACAACTTTGGATGATAGCGAGCTTATTACAAGGATCACTAGAGTGTAATGTGCAAAAAAGTGTGTATTCGCCGAGCAAACTGTCGAGAGCTGATGAGAGCAGTTACGAGTGTGTGTGTTTAGCCAAAAATAGCCAAGTGTTCTAATATAGCTCGCTATCCCCTTATAAATTTGGAAAATATCTAAGCTAACTAACTATCCGCATTTCGTGCAAGTCTTCCACGACCCCCATAACGTCCATATTAGTCAAGCACGTGCGGAATAAAAAGAGAATATGCTCCAGGAATATCGCCAAGACCAAGTCCAAGCACGCACTCTTGCAAAACAATCATCATATTCAAAGCAGACAATCGTTAGTGTAAGGATCACTATGATGATCCTGGATCCTGATCCTACAATACTCTCCGAGGATCACTAATTCAAACAGAATTGAGGATCCCTAAGCCCGGCAGTAATTGAGGATCACTGATCTTTGGAAAATCCTCCCCTAACATGGATGATGAGGATGAAGCTGAGGAGGTCTTGGCACTCGAAGCCGGTAGCAGTGGGGTTAAGGATCCCGTGGAGGAGGCAGCTGGTAAAGGTGGTGAGGATGAAGCGAAGGTTTAGGCTGCAGTAATGGGCGATGATGGATATATCTAGACGCGGCCGGAGCCAATTTTTTTATGGTTTAGTGGTTTTTGTTTGATGGTATTTTGATGCTAAACAATTATGGTCTGTAATAACTAAACAATAGCTATTAGGGTTAAGGATCAGTGATCCTTGGAACAATAGGTAGGATGATAGTTGGTGGAGGGATCCTCTGTTTGGGGGATGAAGCCACTATTATCCTGCCGTCTTTACTTTCCTGCACTTTAAGACTTGTTAATATGGACACCCTTTACCTACCCCAGCGGACGGGCCATGTATTGCTGGTAGATGCTCGGGGTAGGTAATTTTGACAACCTTTAAAGGGTTTTAACTTTGATAAATAAATATAACCTTTAACTTTTGGCTATCTTGGTGTTGTTCACTTTGTGTATATTTACCTTTCAATTGTTATTGTACAACTTTTTAGATTTACAAGTCATTAGTGAAGGTATAAAAATCAGTTTAAGTCAAAAGTTTAGGATACGATCAAGGATCAAATATCCTATAATCGAAAAGTTTAAAAAGTGAGATAATTTTAGGATCATATATCCTGTTGTCAAAGAATAAGGGTAACATTGATAAACCAAGAATAAAGTTAGAGTAACTAGGGATCATACCAAAGAATCCAAGTTAGGATCCTATATCCTTAATGGATACAATTGTAACAATTATAAGACAAACCCTTGTAGAAAGTTAGGATCCAGGAACCTTAACTGTTTAACTTTGGAATCCTGAAATAAGATATAACTTGGGACTAAGCCAATCTGTAAAAGAAAGAGTTAGTATCTGGGGACAAGCCCAACAATCCGGGGACAAGCCAAATAAACTGGGGACGAGCCCAAAAAACTGGGGACAAGCCCAAAAAAAATGGGGACAAGCCCAAAAAACTGGGGACAAGCCCAAAGGATCTTGTGTAAACTGGAGTATGTCCCATACTGGCGACTATCCATACTTAGTGACATGAAGATGCCAAAACCTTAGCTAACGTGAAAACGTTAGAAACCTTAGGAACGGATGTATGGTACGTCTACCATTATACTTAGGATCCTAAATACAGTCAGTACAATGAAATTGTCAGCCCCTAAAGCGGGTACTGGTCCCATTTCCTTTACCTGCACCAGGATAATCGTGCGCTACTGGCGAAGGTGTAAGAACCTGATTCGTAGGAGGTAATAGATACCTTGAACTAGGGACAAGCCCAAAAACTGGGGATAAACCCATAAATCTGGGGACAAGCCCATAAAACTTAGGAGACTTCTGTGGATACTTGATCCTTTGTCAAAGATGCACCCGCTTCTGCAAAACTCATAACTTAGTGAAAAAGGATAAAGGATCCTGGATCCTTCTCCTTGTAATCAAATAAATTAAAGGATTAGATAAATTAGAATCAAATCATTACCAGAATGAGGATCATATATCCTCTAAGGATCCTTTATGTATACCAGATATGAGGATGACTAAGGATCCTAGATCCTTCTTACATGAAGTATCTCTTCAAATGGAAAGCATTCCAAGCTCTTGGTAACAAATCACCTTCCATTGTTAACAAACGGTATGCCCCCTTTCCTGCCTCGGCTTCGATAAGATAGGGAACTTCCCACTTTGGAGCTAACTTGCCATCAGCAGGATTTGTGGTATTTTGGAATGCTTTTCTCAACACCATGTCACCAACTTTAAACTTTCTGATCCTGACATTCTTGTTATAAGCTCCAGCCATCCTTTGTTGATAGGTAGCCAATCTCATTCTTCCTAAATCCCTGAGTTCTTCTATGGTATCCAAATCTTGAACCAAGTTTTCAGCATTTCCTTCAGGATCACGGATGCTTATTCTAGCAGTAGGAACCACCATCTCTGTAGGGATCACTGATTCAGCTCCAAACACTAAAGAAAATGGAGTCTGACCAGTAGCATTCTTGGGAGTTGTTCTATCAGCCCATAACACATAAGGTAGCTCTTCTGCCCATTTTCCTTTCTTGGATCCAAGTTTCTTCTTCAAGTTGTTGATGATGATCTTGTTGGATGATTCTGCTTGACCATTAGCTTGTGGGTGGACTGGTGTTGATGTTATCATCTTAATCCCCCAACTGTCACAAAAGTTAGTAGTTCTACTCCCAATAAATTGGGATCCATTATCACAAACAATTTCAGAAGGAATACCAAATCTGGTAATAATGTTTCTTTTAATAAAGGATATCACTTCTTTTTCTCTGACTTGAGCAAATGCATCAGTATCTATCCATTTGGAAAAGTAATCAGTCATGGTAAGCATAAACACTTTTCCTCCTGGTGCTTTTGGAAGTTTGCCAACTATATCCATTTCCCATCTCAAGAATGGCCAAGAAGAGGATATAGGATGTAGGAGCTCTGTTGGTTGATGAAGGATATTGCTATATCTTTGACAAGCATCACATTTCTTTGCATAATCCACAGCATCCTTCTTCATAGTAGGCCAATAGTATCTAGTCCTAAGGATCCTTGAGAACAGTGCTCTGCCCCCAGTGTGGTTTCCATAATCTCCTTCATGAAAATCCTTCAGGACTTCTTGGATTTCTGGATCCTCAATGCACCTTAGATATAGACCTGCAAGAGATCGTTTATATAACATGTTATTGAATGTTGTAAATTGAGATACCTTGACTTTAAAAGCTCTGGGATTTTCTCCTATAGGAATCTCTCCATGTTGTATATATCTCATGATTGGAAGGATCTAGGATCCTGAATGTGATTGTGCACCATCACTAGGTATGATTGCAGAATCCTCTACTATTTCCATAGCTGTATGATCCTCAATAGCAGGAGCCAAGATGTGGATGATGGGAATTTTAATATCCTCTGGAATCTTCAATGATGATCCAAGGTTGGCTAATGCATCAGCTTCTGCATTTTCTTTCCTGGGTACCTGCGTCAAACTAAAAGAAGCAAAAGAGTCTGCCAATTTCTTGACTATCTCTAGATATTTAATTAGTCTTTCACCTTTAACAGCATAAGAACCATTAAAGTGGTTAGTAATTAACAATGAATCTACATGTACCTCAAGATACCTGATCCTCATATGCTTGGCAATTTACAAATCAGTTATTAAGGCTTCATATTCAGCCTCATTGTTAGTAGTTTGAAACTCACAAGCAATTGAGTGGGGTATTATGTCCCCCTGTGGCGATTTTAGTAGTATGCCTAGTCCAGTTCCTTTAACATTTGAAGCTCCATCTGTGAAGAGTATCCAAGGATCCTTAGTCTCTTCAAGCTGTTGAACTTCCAATTCAGCTTCCCTTTGTAAATCACTACTGAAATCAGCCACAAAGTCAGCCAAGGCCTGAGATTTAATGGCAGTTCTTGGTTCATATCTGATATCATAAGCACTAAGTTTGACTGCCCATATTGCCATTCTTCTTGACATTTCAGGTTTCCTGAGAACATTCTTGATTGGAAAGTTAGTTTTAACAATAATAGCATGAGTTTCAAAATAAAGGCATAGTTTAGTAGATGCAATGATTAAAGCAAGGATAAGTTTTTCTAAATGAGAATACCTGGATTCAGCATCAAGCAAGCTTACTTACATAATATACAGGATGTTGTGTACCTTCATGATCCTTAATAAGGACTGCACTTACTGCCTTAGAAGAGACTGCCAAATATAAGGATACTATATCCCCTTTTTCTGGTTTCATTAATGCTGGGGCTGAGGATAGGTAATCCTTAAGGGCCTTGAGAGCATTCTCATGCTTTTCAGTCCACTCAAATTTCTTGTTCTTTCTCAGAATGTCATAGAATTCCTTGCAATCCTGTTCAAGGCTGCGATCCTTCCTGTCAATCTTTCCTGTCAAGGCTGCGATCCTTCCTGTCAATCTTTGCACATCCTTGGCATTGGCAGGAGACTTAATATTCACAATCTCCTTGATTTGCTCTTGACTTGCCTCTATGCCTCTTTTTTTCACCATGTAGCCTAGAAACTTGCCAGTCTTTACACCAAAGTGGCACTTGGAAAGATTCAATTTCATATTGTATCTATCAAGGATATCAAATGCTTCTTCCAAATCCCTAAGGTGATCCTCAGCTTTCTTGGACTTAACCACCATGTCATCAATATAGACTTCCATTGTGTGTCCAATTTGTTCTTTAAACATCATATTAACTAGCCTTTGGTAGGTAGCACCTGCATTTCTTAGTCCAAATGGCATAGCAATATAACAATAGATACCAGTAGGGGTCATAAAGGCTGTATCCTCTTGATCAGATGGTTCCATCTGAATTTGTTGGAATCCAGATGTAACACCCCGAAAAATATAAAACTTTATATTAGAATTATAAAGTTTAAATAAACGAGAATTTATTTACTAGGAATTTTAACCTAGTTAGTTAATTTCTAGAAATAACTCAAACTAGGGTTAAAAGCAATCAAATTAAATGTTGATTAAAATGGAGGGGCTTAATTTGTAAAAATTGAAACTTGAGTTTAATTAGAAAAATAAAAAACAAACCAAACACCCCATTTTTGGGGGTCTGGTCGATCAGAACAACAAGGGGGTGACACCCACCTTCAAAGAAACCCTAGAATTCTACTAAAACTCTCAAATTGGAGGAGCAAATCTGGTCCAAACGAAAATCCGAGCTTAGAATCGTGATCCTCATCGCAAGAGGATTACAAGGTATGTAAAATCTAGTGAAAACTCTTAACTTGAAATTCTCATGAATTGGGAAAAATATGAAATTCTAGTTGCATGTTTGCCTTATGATGATTTAGGAACAACTATGGTGTTTAGGGACAAACCCTAGACAAATAGAAGTTGAAATCATAGGAAAATTTTGGTGAATCCATGAACACCATTGTAGGTGATTAGTGGGTTATGTGTAGTCGGATGAACACTAGGAAATAGATTGTTAATCTAGTGTAATTTGGCAATTTCGAAGTGATTTCAGAATTTAGAAGCTCTAGTGTAATTTGGCAATTTCGATGTGATTTCAGAATTTAGAAGCTAGCAACCATGTAAAATGGTTGAATTATGTGAAATTAGGGCTGATTGATAAACTAAAGATATAATGTTTAATCATGTAAAAAAATCTGCTCATGAAGTGTTTGTTGAAATGCCTCTATGAAGGCTTAAAACTGAAATTTCAAGTTTAAACGCATAATCATGATGTTTCGGTGTATTATGCGATGTAAGGTTTAAAGAGAGTTCTAAACATGTCTTGAATTGAACTCTATAGGAAAAGATACCGGAACGTCGAGTGGACAAGCCGGTGGTGATTTGCGGTTGAAGGGCGTACACTAAGGTATGTAACTTGACCCGTTACATTTAGTAGATTTTGGTGATTATATAATGTGTAATCGAATTTTAGAATAAGAGTTGTTTGAATTAAGCGGAGATGTCGCTATATTGAATGATTGGTCAAACTTGGTTGGAACTCGTTGGTAGTCGTCATATGGGAGGATTCCTTAGACGAGCCAACGGGTCGAATAATCGAGTAAGGCATGATTAATGCTTCGGAATATGATGGATTGATCTTTGATATTGATTAATGTATAACATGTTAGAAATATGAGAATTTAATGTATTGGTTTGTTAGAAAAGCGAAATCCGAGAATTTGGTTGAGTATAATGAAATAAACAAACAAAACATGGATTTCCAGGGACTACCGTAAGTTATGGTAGTACCGTAACTTACGGTAGAGGTCAGGTGGTTACGGTGGTTCGCTCCTGTTTTACGGTGAACCAGATGAGTTCAGAACCCACCGTAACTTACGGTGACACCGTAAGTTACGGTGAAACAGAAAAACTTATATATTTATTTAGTTTTATTATTACAAGGTTAATGTTGGATCTTGTGTTTAATATGTTATATAATAATGTCAAAACTAATGTTTTAACGGTTTTGACCATAGATGATGAAGTGGATCTTACGGATGGCGATCAAGCGAATGATGAAGAACTGAACACTACTTTTTGAAGCTTCCGCAATGTTTTAAATCTTTTGTACTTTTGTGTAAGGGTTGTAAACACTTGTTAAACAACTTTTGATATGTTTTAACTTTAGTCTTTAGTTGACTAAAGTTAATGTTATTTATGAACTTCGTTTATAAAAACCATGTTACCTAAACAATATTTTATTTGAAATATTATAATCTATGATTAAAATCAAGTGAAAAATTTAAGGGTGTTACAAGTTGGTAATCAGAGCTCAAGGTTGTCAAGAAGTGTTCGGTTCAAGCTTGATCGATCGTCCGGTAAGAATTAACTTATTTTGTTAATAAATTATGTATTATGTAAAGAATGAGAAATGAACAAATATGCATGAAAAGAGTGTGTAAGCTCACTCAAATACAAGAAATGCATGAAACAAGAATGATTAAATCAAGTTATGAACTTGATTGAATTGAAACAAGAATGATTAAATCAAGTTATGAACTTGATTGAATCAAAACAAGTAAAGCATGTGTTATAAATGGAATGTTTAACAACCTATGTAAACATTTCAGAAATAGAGATGGCTGATGGAGGTAATGAAAATGCGGTGCCAAGAGTCACCGAACAAATGAGGGAAGTGATTGCCGAAGAGGTTGGAAAGGCGATCGAAAACAGTTTGTCGAGCTTTATTGATAAAATTCAATACACAGTTTTATCAATAGTAGAAGAGAGAATCAAGAAATTGGAAGATGATTCAAATTTAGCAAAGGAAAAGCATGGAGGACGAAAGCCTTGTTCATACAAGGAATTCATGGCTTGTAAACCACCAATATATAATGGGGAGGTTGACCCAATAGTGTGCCAACGATGGCTAAGTGATATCGAAGGGGTATTCGAGAGGACCCATTGTGACGAAGATGACTACGTAGCCTATGGTACGGGTCAACTAAGGAGTCAAGCGAAAGATTGGTGGGATAACAAAAAGAGAGAGATCGGTATTGAAGCTGCTAAGGTCATGACTTGGGAAGAATTCAAGACACCATTTCTTAAGCATCATAGCCCCAAGGCGGTTATGAATAAAATCAAGGTGGAGTTCATGCAACTTAGGCACAAGAATGAGACCATAGACAAGATTACGGCAACGTTTATGGATAAGATGAATTTTTGTGATGATCTAGTGACGAATGAAGAACAAAAGATATACTACTACCACAACATGTTGAGTGCTGAGTATAGGGAATTTATCACCCCTTCCAAATACGAGACCCTTACCGAGATCATAAATGCCGCTCGGGAAAGGGAGATCGAACTGAAAAAGAGCATTGAAAGGGGTGAACGGAAAGCACAAGATGTAAACCCAAGCCCTGCTAAGAAGGCACGAACAAACGAAACCGCAAAGAAATTTGATACGAAAGGTGGGTCGCCAAGTTGCAGAATCTGCGGAAAGGGTCATAAAGGCGAATGCCGTTACAAGGATAAGCCTTGTCACATATGCAAGAAAACGGGACATATGGCTAAATCGTGCCCGGAAAAAGTGACGGTTTGTTACAATTGTTATCGAACGGGTCACAAAAAGTCGGAATGCCAGGAACTGGTTGGAAAGAAAGATGGGCAGGACCCGAAAGGTGAAGCCCCAAAAGCAAAGGCAAGATCTTTTCAACTAACCGCAGCAGAAGCAAAGGTTGAACCTGACGTGGTCTCAGGTATATTTGCTGTAAATTGGATTTCTGCACGCGTGTTATTTGATACGGGTGCGAATAAATCCTTTGTTTCATATGGATTTATTCGACATCCTTCATTTGTTCTAACAAAATTACCTGTGCCCTTAGAAGTAGAGATAGGTAATAACAAGAGCTTTATGGTTTGTGATGTATGTAAAAACTGTAAACTGAGCATTGATGACGAAGAATATTTGATAAACCTAATCCCGATGTCAATGGGAGAATTTCAAGTAGTCGTTGGGATGGATTGGCTATCTCAACACCATGCAAAGGTCGTGTGTTTTCGTAAAGAGATAAAACTAACATCTCCGAGCGGGAAACACCTCACCATTTATGGCGAAAAAGGAGGCAACCCCATAGTATGCTCAATGTTGAAAGCTCACAAGCTTATGAAGCGAGGATGCAAGGCATTCATGATATACGCTAATGAGCCCGAAAAAGAATCACGAAAGATTGGAGATGTACCGGTAGTACGAGATTATGAAGATGTGTTTCCGGAAGATTTACCGGGGATACCGCCTGAACGGGAAATAGAGTTCGGGATCGAATTGATTCCGGGCGCGAAACCCGTAGCAAAAGCCCCGTACCGACTCGCACCGTTGGAATTACAAGAGTTGATGTCCCAAATTCAAGACCTACTTGACAAGGGATTCATAAGGCCGAGTGTGTCTCCTTGGGGCGCACCGGTATTGTTCGTGAGAAAGAAAGACGGGAGCATGCGCATGTGTATCGATTACCGGGAGTTAAACAAACTCATGGTAAAGAACCGATACCTGCTTCCGAGGATAGATGATTTATTTGACCAATTACAAGGTGCGAACTGGTTTTCAAAAATTGACCTTAGATCTGGGTATCACCAACTAAAGGTCAAAGAAGAAGATGTGCCGAAGACGGCTTTCCGCACGAGATACGGACATTACGAATTCCTCGTGATGTCATTTAGGCTAACAAATGCACCCGCGGCTTTCATGGACCTCATTAAAAACCGGGTTTGCAAGCCAATGTTGGATAAGTCGGTCATCGTGTTTATCGATGATATTTTGGTGTACTCGAAAAGTGAAGCTGAACACGCACACCACTTACAAGAAGTGTTAGAGACACTTAGACGAGAAAGGCTGTATGCGAAATTCTCTAAGTGTACCTTTTGGCTACGAGAGGTACAATTTCTTGGCCACGTCATAAGTGCCGACGGAGTATTGGTGGATCCGTCCAAGATCGAAGTTGTGTCAAAATGGAATCCCCCGAAGAACCCTTCGGAAATTAGAAGCTTTTTGGGGCTTGCGGGATATTATAGGAGATTCGTTCAAGATTTCTCCAAGATTGCGTCACCGCTAACAAAGCTAACACGAAAGAAAGAAAAGTTCATTTGGGGTGTCGATCAAGAAAAAGCGTTTCAAACGCTAAAAGAAAAGTTAACTCAAGCTCCGGTATTGACATTTCCAGACGGAGTCGAAGATATGGTGATTTATTCGGATGCTTCACTATCGGGGCTCGGTTGCGTGTTGATGCAACGGGGCAAGGTAATAGCCTATGCCTCGAGACAATTGAAGATACACGAGAAGAAATATCCCACGCACGATCTCGAGTTGGCTGCGGTGATATTTGCATTAAAAATATGGAGGCACTACTTGTATGGGGTAAAGTGCACCATATTCACCGACCACAAGAGCTTGAAATACTTCTTCGACCAGAAGGAGTTAAATATGCGACAAAGGCGATGGCTGGAAACGGTGAAAGACTACGATTGTGAAATACATTATCACCCCGGAAAGGCTAATGTGGTGGCAGATGCTCTGAGCAGAAAAGCAGACTATGTCCCAATACGAGTAAGATCGATGCAACTCGTGGTGACCTCGGGTATACACGAGCGTATTCGAGAGGCGCAATTTGAAGCAATGAAAGAAGAGAATTGGAAGAAAGAAAGGATAATCGGTCAGTTGAAAGATTTGTCGGATGGGAATAACGGGTTGAAGACTCGATCCGGAAGGATATGGGTCCCACATACTTGTGGAGTGAAGGCGCTTCTACTTAATGAAGCTCATAAATCCCGTTATTCAATTCATCCGGGTGCGACCAAAATGTACAATGATTTGAAACAAAATTATTGGTGGCCTGGAATGAAGAGGGATGTGGCAAAGTATGTGGAAAAATGCTTGACATGCTTACAAGTCAAGGCGGAGCACCAGAAACCATATGGCAAACTCCAACCGTTAGAAATTCTGGTTTGGAAATGGGAACATATTACAATGGACCTATTAACCAAGTTGCCTAAGACGAATCGTGGTTTCGATGCCATATGGGTAGTGGTGGATAGATTGACGAAAAGTGCTCACTTCATTCCAATTCGTGAGACTTATACGTCAGAAAAGATGTCAGAAGTTTACACTAATGAAATAATAGCACGTCATGGGGTGCCGGTATCCATCGTGTCTGATAGGGATACCCGGTTTACTACAAATTTCTGGCGATATTTCCAAGAGCAAATGGGAACCAAATTGTTCATTAGCACTGCGTACCATCCTCAAACAGATGGACAGAGTGAAAGAATAATACAAACATTGGGGGATATGCTACGGGCGTGTATAATCGACTTTGGAGGAAGTTGGGATGTTCACCTACCGTTAGTTGAGTTTTCGTATAATAACAGCTACCAATCTAGTATTAAATTGGCACCGTACGAAATTCTTTATGGTAGGAAGTGTCGAACCCCGGTATGTTGGGGTGAAGTGGGTCCACGTGAACTCGCCCACCAAGATATAGTACGAGCCACGAATGAGAAGATCGATATAGTTCGGGCACACTTGAAAGCGGCTCAAGACAGGCAAAAGGCGTATGCTGATAAAAGGAATAGGCCAATCGAATTCCAGGTTGGTGACATGGTTATGCTAAAAGTTTCCCCATGGAAGGGCGTTATTAGATTCAGAAAAAGGGGGAAACTAAGACCGAGGTTTATTGGGCCATTTAAAATCGTTGAAAAGGTCGGCAAGGTAGCTTACCACCTTGAGTTACCGGAGGAACTAAGTGGAATTCATAGCACGTTTCACGTGTCACAATTACGAAAGTGCCTAGCGGATGAAACAACTTATATTCATTTCGATGATATCGAAGTAGATAATAGTCTGAATTATGCGGTGAGACCGGTGGAGATTTTAGATCGAAAGGTCAAATATTTACGAAATAGACAAATCGATCAAGTCAAAATCAAATGGGAGCATAGAAAAGGCTCAGACACTACGTGGGAGTCCGAGGAAGAGATGCGACGACTCTACCCTACATTATTTGGTACGTACTTCGGTTTCGGGGACGAGACCCTTTTAATGGGGGTGGACTTGTAACACCCCAAAAAATATAAAACTTTATATTAGAATTATAAAGTTTAAATAAACGAGAATTTATTTACTAGGAATTTTAACCTAGTTAGTTAATTTCTAGAAATAACTCAAACTAGGGTTAAAAGCAATCAAATTAAATGTTGATTAAAATGGAGGGGCTTAATTTGTAAAAATTGAAACTTGAGTTTAATTAGAAAAATAAAACACAAACCAAACACCCCATTTTTGGGGGTCTGGTCGATCAGAACAACAAGGGGGTGACACCCACCTTCAAAGAAACCCTAGAATTCTACTAAAACTCTCAAATTGGAGGAGCAAATCTGGTCCAAACGAAAATCCGAGCTTAGAATCGTGATCCTCATCGCAAGAGGATTACAAGGTATGTAAAATCTAGTGAAAACTCTTAACTTGAAATTCTCATGAATTGGGAAAAATATGAAATTCTAGTTGCATGTTTGCCTTATGATGATTTAGGAACAACTATGGTGTTTAGGGACAAACCCTAGACAAATAGAAGTTGAAATCATAGGAAAATTTTGGTGAATCCATGAACACCATTGTAGGTGATTAGTGGGTTATGTGTAGTCGGATGAACACTAGGAAATAGATTGTTAATCTAGTGTAATTTGGCAATTTCGAAGTGATTTCAGAATTTAGAAGCTAGCAACCATGTAAAATGGTTGAATTATGTGAAATTAGGGCTGATTGATAAACTAAAGATATAATGTTTAATCATGTAAAAAAATCTGCTCATGAAGTGTTTGTTGAAATGCCTCTATGAAGGCTTAAAACTGAAATTTCAAGTTTAAACGCATAATCATGATGTTTCGGTGTATTATGCGATGTAAGGTTTAAAGAGAGTTCTAAACATGTCTTGAATTGAACTCTATAGGAAAAGATACCGGAACGTCGAGTGGACAAGCCGGTGGTGATTTGCGGTTGAAGGGCGTACACTAAGGTATGTAACTTGACACGTTACATTTAGTAGATTTTGGTGATTATATAATGTGTAATCGAATTTTAGAATAAGAGTTGTTTGAATTAAGCGGAGATGTCGCTATATTGAATGATTGGTCAAACTTGGTTGGAACTCGTTGGTAGTCGTCATATGGGAGGATTCCTTAGACGAGCCAACGGGTCGAATAATCGAGTAAGGCATGATTAATGCTTCGGAATATGATGGATTGATCTTTGATATTGATTAATGTATAACATGTTAGAAATATGAGAATTTAATGTATTGGTTTGTTAGAAAAGCGAAATCCGAGAATTTGGTTGAGTATAATGAAATAAACAAACAAAACATGGATTTCCAGGGACTACCGTAAGTTACGGTAGTACCGTAACTTACGGTAGAGGTCAGGTGGTTACGGTGGTTCGCTCCTGTTTTACGGTGAACCAGATGAGTTCAGAACCAACCGTAACTTGCGGTGACACCGTAAGTTACGGTGAAACAGAAAAAACTTATATATTTATTTAGTTTTATTATTACAAGGTTAATGTTGGATCTTGTGTTTAATATGTTATATAATAATGTCAAAACTAATGTTTTAACGGTTTTGACCATAGATGATGAAGTGGATCTTACGGATGGCGATCAAGCGAATGATGAAGAACCGAACACTACTTTTTTGAAGCTTCCGCAATGTTTTAAATCTTTTGTACTTTTGTGTAAGGGTTGTAAACACTTGTTAAACAACTTTTGATATGTTTTAACTTTAGTCTTTAGTTGACTAAAGTTGATGTTATTTATAAACTTCGTTTATAAAAACCATGTTACCTAAACAATATTTTATTTGAAATATTATAATCTATGATTAAAATCAGGTGAAAAATTTAAGGGTGTTACACCAGATGAAGCATCCATGAAAGTCAACAACTCATGACCCGCGGTAGCATCCACCATGGAGTCAATGTGGGGTAATGGAAAAGGATCATTGGGACATGCCTTTTTTAAATCAGTGAAATCGACACATACCCTCCACTTTCCATTTTTCTTTTGAACAACAACCACATTGGCTAACCAACTTGGATACTTAACTTCTCTAATCATACCTGCTCTGAGCAGTTTATCTACCTCCTCCTGGATGATGGCATTCCTCTAAGGTGCAAACTTCCTCCTTTTTGATGTATGGGTTTGAATGACCTGTCAATGCCAAGTTTATAAGTAATAATATCTTTAGAAATACCTGTCACGTCCTCATGCTTCCAGGCAAAGGTAGCTTTTCTTCTCTTTAGGAAGGATACTAGATCTTGTTCAATGTCATTGAGGATCCCGTATCCTATGAAACCTTGGATTCAGGATCCTAAGGATCCATCAGTATATCTTTCACATCTTGTTCTCTTGCCTCCAGGACATCTCTTGGAGGATAGTTTAATTGCTATTGCTCCCTGGGTCTTGAAGCTGGCTTCATTGATGAAGTGTAACAATTTTTAGCTTCTTGTTGGTCACGTTCTATCTTCACCACACCCCATGGAGTAGGGAGTTTGACACACTGATGAAACGTAGATGGAACTGCTTTCATGTCATGTATCCATGGCCTGCCAAGGATAACATTGCAACAGGATAAGCAATCTATAACACAAAATTTTTGAAAGGAATTAACTCCCTCTATGTAAATGGGAAGTTTAATGTCCCCCAATGTGTTCTTGGTTTCTCCACTGAATCCCACAAGAACTGATGATCTTGGGATAATTTCTGATTCAGGGATGTTCATCTTTTTGAGGACATCAAGTTGAATAATATTCACTTAGCTTCCTCCATCTATCAGAATCCTGCGAACAAAATGATTAGAAATAAACAATGTAATAACAAGACCATCATGATGAGGATCCTGAATATCCACACGATCATCCTCATCAAAGGATATAACTTTCTCCTGTGTAAGGATTGAGGTTCGAATGGGTCTGTCCCCATTATCCATCTTTGTTTCTTTAGCATGCCTCTTGGCTGCTGAAAAGGAAGTGCCACATATGTCTGATCCACCAGATATGAAGTTGATAATTTGTGCATCAGCAGGAGGAGCAGGAGCTCTTTCTGGAACCTTTTCAGGATCCTGGATCCTTGACTTTTTCCTTCCAAACAGCTCCTTCAAATGCCCTTTGCTTAACAAATAACCAATCTCTTTCCTAAGTGCTATGCATTCATCAGTGAGAAGACTGATATCTTCATGATAGGCACACCATTTAGATTTGTCTTTTGTGGTAGCTGGCTTATCATTCTTTCTGGGCCATCTTGTTTTTTCACCTAGATTCTGCATTGCAAGGATTAGTTCATTGTTATCAACAGCAAAGCAATATTCAGAAATGGGTGGATAATCTTCATCATCCTCTTCTTACTCCACTGTGTGCATGTTTTGATTATCAGATTTGTTGTATGATTTAGATTTGTTGTTCCTAAAATAGGATCCTTGCTTTTCCTGCTTTAAGGATCCTGACAGTCTTTCTTGGATCCTTTTATCATCCTCTAATCGGATGAATCTAAGGGCCCTAGTTCTTACTTCATCAAGGTTCCTACAAGGGGTCATGACAAGATCATCATAGAACTGTGAATCCTTAAGTAAACCCATTTTGAAAGCTTCTACAGCCGTAGCTATATCCAAGTTAGGAATTTCTAAGGATTCTCTACTGAATTTGGTTATATAATCCCTAAGAGATTCATTTTGACCTTGCGTTACCCTATATAGATTACTAGTTAATCGTTCAAATCTCCTACTACATGAGAATTGGCTATTAAACAAATTAACTAAGTCAGCAAATGAAGCAATAGAGTAAGGGGGAAGCCTTAGCAGCCATTTAAGAGCTGATCCTGTCAGTGTGGATCCAAAATCCTTGCATAGATATGCTTCTTTAAACCTTTCAGGAATGGGGTTGATTTCCATTCTTTCCCTGTATTGAGCTACATGCTCTTCTGGATCGGTTGTACCATCGTAGAGCTTCATGTTTGGTGTTTGAAACCTCTTCGGTATTTCTGCATCACAAATAGGTGGTGCGAAATGAGATATCCTGTGACTTCCATCTGGAATTTCAGGAATGAGTTTAACCACTCTTGGAACACTGGATATCATATCCTTGAGCTTTTGTAATTCCCTAGCCATGGCTTGGTTGATTCATGTATCCTGCACAAAGCCATGGTTAGCATTATGGGAAGTATTTAAAGTGTTACCTCCTGATGGATTCAAGGGTGGAATTCCTGATGTGAATCCATATTGATGTGATTCTGGCATGATTGAGGGACCAGACGAAGCAATAGTCTGCATAGGGATGAAGTCTCCCAAGTGAATTTATGAACTTCTGGGTTGTACACTCCTTAAGGATCCTTGATCCTGAAAGATGTTGGATCCTTGATACACCGAAGCTGGGGGTCTTGGAGGATATTCCATGGATCCGTGAGCCTGAGATGAGGATCCGTGAACCTGAGAGGAGGATCCTTGAACTTGAGAGGAGGATCCTTGCCCTGAGATCAGGATCCTGGATACTGAGAGTAGGATCCCTCGGTGGTCTGCATGCCCATGAATCCTCCTGAACTAGAGAAGGATCCTTGATGCTGGAAGGAGGATCCTCGAGGCTGAAGAAAGGATCCTGTAGGCTGGAAGTAGGATGTCACACCCCGACCGCGTAAAACAACAAATCGCGGCGGAAACATCGGGGCGTGTTGCGACAGAATTAATTGTTTCATAACCATGGCACACAAAGTGTATTTTATTTATTAAATAAGGGTGTTACATTGTCTTGAAATAGTAAATTAAGAGTTCAGAACATAATTAAACATAGTCTATCATCTTTTAAAGTCTCTAAGGCACAGGTCCGCCCTAGTATCATGATCAACATCCTATGGAAAAGCACCTGAAAACACATGTGAAAATAGGTACGTCAGCATAAAAATGCCTGTGAGATACATAGGTTTTGTGAAAATAAGATTCATGACTTTTGTTTGAGAAAATGTTTAGTCATGAACCTTGTTATTTGCTTTGTCTTGTAAATCATTTGAAAAACGATAAGATCAGTTGATATGTATAAGTAGATGTAATGTTAAATGAATAACCATGTAAAATGAATTGTATAAGATAATATGTTTGTAAATAAATGTCTTGTGAAAAGTATGTTATTTGTATAAAAATGTTCTATGTCTCAAACTGAAATGATTCAATTAACGTTACGCCATGTAATACCATACAAACACTTATATATAGGAAGTACCAGCGGCGTATCCACCATGCTTGTATCATATTACACACGCATCGTTACTTAATCACTTAATCAAACCAAACCAATTGTCAAATGTATTGAAAAATATGTCAAAGTGTTTATGTCAAGATGTAAATCATGTCAAATGTCTATGTCAAATATCCATGTCAAATGTCTATGTCAAATATCCATGTCAAATGTCTATGTTAAAATATCCATGTCAAATGTCTATGTCAAATATCCATGTCAAATGTCTATGTCAAAATGTCATGTATGGCAAGTGAAATGTCTCAACTAAACCATAGGCACAAAAACAAAGTATTGAAGTAAAACTTGGTTTAAATCAAAGCTATGTCTTGTGTAAATGCATGCAACTATTTAATATGAACATTTATGCGGTATTGTGAAAATGCATTTAAACAAACCCAACGTCATATCAAAATGTAAGCATGTGAAAACAATGCACTAAGTATGTAATCAAATGAACATACATAGCGTGAAATGTCATGTAAAACGATGTACTAAGTAATGCACACAATGGGCACACCTAGCATGAAGTGTAATGAAATCATGTACTATAATGTACTAACGAACATAGCAGTATATGATGTGAAAACAGGAAAGCATGAAAGTAACAAGTAGGCACATGTGTTCCACCCCAAAACAGTTTGGAAAACAGTAAAAGAGGGGTCTATGTACTCACTTGAGATTGCTCAGTTGTATAAAGATAACCACCAAGCAATGCAAGAGATCTCGGAATCAAACGGCACCTAATATAGGTAACTATGTTAATAAACCGGACCTATCTCGGAAGACTGGGTAGCATTAGGGTTTGTAAACCAAATGAGTGTAGGAACTCACGTGATATGGTTTAACAAAGCCTACATGCTAAATGAAACTTAACCTAAGTCTTATTGACCCATTATGATCCGTTTAGGTAGCTTACGCTACTTTAACGCATCGTGCGCGTGAAACGCGTTCGGACCGCCTAACTAGTCCTATGACAAGTATTATATGCCTAAACATGTTACATAATCAGTTACGTGACAAAAGTTTAGGTTACATAAGCTAAATTACCAATTATGTATGAAAAGGGTATTCTGGTAATTTACCTAAGGCATATAAACTACCTATCATACAACTACTTAAACGCCGTGACCATAAGGTATAACCTCGGAAGGTTATTCCCTACACTATGGTCACCTAATGTATTTGGTCGGATCCTAATGATCGACCAAACTGGGTCGGGTTCGAAGGTATAGGCGATTTATTAGATCGCCTACCCTACGACCCTAGACAACGTGGTAATCAGTAGGCATAGTCCCAAGGGACTATGACCATCGTGATTACAATCACGTTGCGAAGTTCTTACGAACTTCGCATTGACCATCACTGGTCAACGCTGAAAGTCAAACAAAGTTTGACTTTCTGACTCGAAAAGCAGTAAAAATAAGGAAAAGAACGAAAGAATACTTACGAAGGGTCCCCGAATGCTAATCGTGATCACAATAACTCAGGTATGGAACAATGGTTCCAACTTAGAGTCAAATAGATCAGATTCTTGTAAGTAATGAGGTTGGATGGCATGGGTATTTATAGTATTCGGGTAACCGTTAGGATCGTTTCATGGAAAAGAGGGCACGATCAAGGCCGTACACTTGTCGGAAAGTTATGGTGCCTCAAAATGCTCACCACCATAAGGAATCAACACTTGGCAAGGGGTTAGGGAGTGCAAAACAGCTGCAAACAGCTGTTAAATACACTTAATCTGGTCTGATAGTGGGAAGCGGCCCGCTTCAGGATCAGCCAAAGACAATGCGGGCCGCATGGCCCTTCTGATCTGCACATATGTTTGAAAAATGACAGTTTCAGTCCCTGCACGTGTTTAAGGCCATTTCCGACACTTCTAAGGCCCGTAAAGCCAACTTTAAGGCCCTAAAATGTTGCCTAAAAATTGTGGACATGAAACATGTTCAAAAATACGTCGGATGATGGTTCGTTTGGCCGTACGAACGCGATGTTCGCTTAATTACGACGAAATGCGCACAAGCGCGAAAAACGATCCAAATGACGCAACGAATGGATTTTTCTTAAGGCGAACACTAAAATATAATGTAGTCATGCTTACATAAATTTTTGGATATCCAGATGTATTCAGAACGTAAGTTATGCGCGAAAATGCAAACTTGTGCACTTTTTGACACTTTTAGTCCCTGAATGTTCCAAAAGTTTATTTTAGCACACCAAACCCCTCAAAGCCTATTTCTAAGCTATGCAAAGGATATTTAAGGTGTGTTTAACTTATGGTCATGTTCCGGAATGTTTGTTACAGTTCAAATTGACATACTTTCGCAGTTTGTCATATTTAGTCCCTGTAAGCGAATTAACTTGTTTTTGCCATACCAAAGCCTTCAAAACTTATTTCTAAGTTATGTAAAGGTTATTTAAGGTATGTTGAGTATATGTTGATGTTCCGGAGTATTTCTCGCATTAAACTGAGTACGTTTACGCACTAGTTTGCGTATAACTCTCCAGAAAGCGATGTAGAGTTTGAAATTACATAAAAGTCAAAACATGAAAAATGTATAACATAACAAAAAAAACATTGGGATCAAATAACATTGTTTTATTGATAACAGAACTGTTCATAGTGATTACAAGCACAGTTGTTACAGTCTCCCCTACTTGTGGAAATTTCGTCCCGAAATTTATTTAGAGGAAACTCGTGGAAAAAGATGTGGATATTTCGCCTTCATTTGATCTTCGCGTTCCCAAGTAAACTCAGGTCCACGTTTTGCTTCCCAGCGAACTTTGACCAAAGGAATGCGCTTGCGTTTAAGCCACTTGACTTCACGTTCCATGATTTCCACTGGTTTCTCAACAAATTTCAGTGTTTTGCCAACACGAATTTCGTCAAGCGGTATGGAGAAGTTCTCATCAGCTGTACACTTCTTGAGATTTGACACGTGAAAAGTTGGATGAACATTTCCCAGTTCAGGAGGTAACTCAAGTCTGTAGGCTACCTTTCCGATTCTTTCGACGATTTTGAATGGTCCAACGTATCTAGGTGCAAGTTTTCCTTTCTTTCCAAATCTGATCATACCTTTCCAAGGTGAGACCTTAAGTAATACTCGATCACCGACTAGAAATTCAAAGGCTTTGCGTTTTGGGTCCGCGTAAATCTTCTGACGGTTTCTAGCTGCCTGAAGGTTATCACGAACTTTCTTGACCTTGTCAGTTGTCTCTAAAATGAGGGAAGGTCCAGTAAGTTGAGCCTCGCCAATCTCATTCCAGCAGACTGGTGAACGACATTTTCGACCATAGAGAGCTTCGAAAGGAGCCATTTTGATGCTAGTGTGATAACTGTTGTTGTAGGATAATTCAATCAATTTAAGATGTGAATCCCAGCTACCACCAAAATCGATCACACAAGCTCTTAGCATATCCTCCAGAGTCTGGATTGTTCTCTCAGATTGACCATCCGTTTGCGGATGATAAGCTGTGCTCAGATTAAGTTGGGTCCCCATAGCAGATTGCATGGTTCTCCAAAAGTGAGAAGTGAAACGAGCATCTCTGTCAGAAATGATGTTCAAAGGAACACCATGTCGAGCCACAATTTCATCTACATAGATTTGAGCAAGTCTGTCAGTAGGAAAATCCTCGCGGATTGGCAAGAAATGCGCTGACTTTGTAAGACGATCAACGACTACCCAGATGGCATCATGACCTTTCTTTGTGCGCGGGAGTTTGGTAACAAGATCCATAGTAATGTTTTCCCATTTCCAAACTGGGATCTCTGGTTGCTCCAATAAACCCGAAGGACGCTGATGTTCAGCCTTAACCTTAAGACAAGTAAGGCATTTTGATACGTATAAGGCAATGTCTTTCTTCATACCAGGCCACCAATAGTGAGTACGAAGATCCTTATACATCTTATCTGAGCCCGGATGAATGGAATAACGAGACTTATGGGCTTCATCCATAAGCAAGGTACGAATATCATCCTGGCTTGGGACCCACAAACGGTCCATTAAGTAATATGATCCATTGTCCTTCAGTTCCAGAGCAGGTGTTATGTGGTAAGGAAATTCCTTATCCATTAAACCTTGTGAAACACAAGATTGCTGATCTTGAGAAATGCGTTCTTGAATATCAGATCGAGCTTGAATAACATATTGAACGCGTACACAATGAAGCTTAGTACGTTCCTTACGACTCAATGCATCAGCCACGACATTCGCCTTACCAGGATGGTAGCGAATTTCGCAGTCATAGTCGTTTAAAAGCTCAACCCAACGTCGCTGTCTCATGTTGAGTTCTTTCTGGTTGAAGATATGCTGAAGACTTTTGTGGTCAGTGAAAACCACACATTTTGTACCGTACAAATAGTGTCTCCAGATCTTGAGAGCAAAGACAACTGCACCCAACTCAAGATCATGAGTGGTGTAGTTCTTCTCATGTATCTTCAATTGTCTTGATGCATAGGCTATGACTTTGTTCCTTTGCATAAGAACACAGCCAAGACCCAATTTAGATGCATCACAAAACACGACAAAATCATCATCACCCTCAGGCAATGATAGGACAGGCGCATCGCAAAGCTTCTGCTTCAGGTGTTGAAAAGCTTCCTCTTGTCTGAATCCCCAGTAAAAGGGCATTTTCTTCTGAGTTAGGGCAGTTAGAGGAACTGCAATCTTAGAGAAGTTTTCAATGAAGCGGCGATAATAACCCGCTAGACCAAGAAATGAACGAACTTCAGTAGGAGTAGTAGGCGTATCCCAATCCTTAATCGCACTGATCTTGGAGGGATCTACATGAACACCTCGTTCGTTGATAATGTGCCCCAAAAATTGAACTTCTTTAAGCCAAAATTCGCACTTGGAGAATTTGGCGAAAAGTTGCTCTTTCTTCAGGAGTTCCAGAGTAAGACGAAGATGCTGCTCGTGATCAGCTCGCGTCTTAGAGTAAATCAAGATGTCGTCAATAAAAATAATGACGAACTGATCCAAATAAGGTTTGCAGACCCTATTCATTAAGTCCATGAAAACAGCAGGAGCATTAGTCAAACCGAATGGCATGACTGTGAACTCGTAATGTCCATAACGAGTACGGAATGCTGTCTTCGGAATGTCTTCTTCTTGCACCCGAAGTTGATGATACCCGAAACGCAGATCGATCTTCGAAAAATAAGAAGCACCTTGTAACTGATCAAAGAGGTCGTCTATGCGAGGTAGAGGATATCGATTTTTGATGGTAAGCTTGTTAAGCTCACGATAATCGATACACATCCTAAAGGATCCATCCTTCTTCTTGACAAAAAGAACGGGAGCACCCCACGGTGAAAAGCTGGGACGGATAAAACCTTTGTCAGAGAGCTCCTGAAGCTGTTTAGACAACTCTTGCATCTCAGACGGTGCAAGACGATATGGAGCTCTGGCAATGGGATTTGCACCAGGTACGAGATCAATGCGGAACTCGACTTGGCGTGCTGGAGGTAGACCAGGTAATTCTTCAGGGAACACTTCAGAATAATCCCGAACGACAGGAATATCCGAAATAGACTTACCCTTGCCTTTATCTTCTGTAACATGTGCTAAGAAAGCCACATAGTTCTTCTGCAGATACTTCCGAGCTTTAAAACAAGACATGAGTTTGAGACCACCGGTAGGCTTCTCACCTTGAACTTGCAGGATCTCGCCTGTCGAAAGTGGCACACGAACAATCTTCTTAGAACAAACTATCTCTGCGTGATGCTTGGATAACCAATCCATTCCCACAATAACGTCGAAGCTTCCAAGTTGCATAGGCGCGAGGTCAATAGGAAAAAGATGGTCGTTAAGATTCAACTGGCAGTTGTGAAGAACAGAATCAAGAATAATGGGTTCACCACTAGCAACCTCTACTGTCAAAGATTTGCCTAGTTTCGTTCTAGACACTCGAAGCATTTGCTCAAAAGACAAAGACACGAAACTCTTATCGGCACCGGAATCGAAAAGAACAGATGCAGGCTGATTATTAATAAAGAACGTACCGTTCACCACATTATCGTCAGCCTGTGCCTCTTGGGCATTCATGTTAAAAACTCGGCCTCGAGCCGGAGCCTGATTCTGGTTCTGGTTCTGGTTCGCTAGCCTTGGGCACCGATTTCTATAGTGGGTCAGATCCCCACAATTGTAACAAGCACCCGGTGGGTATTGTGGTCGTGCAGCTTGACCCTGTTGTGGAGCAGGAGGCTGAGCAACTTGTTGAGCCGGGTTCTGAACCGCGGGATTCTGAGCAGACCGACAAACATTGGCAAGATGGCCTGATTTCCCACAGTTAGTACAGAAACGGCATGGAAGTTGCGGCTGGTGGTGACTGTTGCATCTATTGCATAAAGGTGCATTCCCTGTATAGGGTTTCTTTGCTGGAAACTGTGCGGGTTGGTTGGGAGCTGCCTGATTAGCTTGAGCAGTGATAGCAAAATTTTGGGAAGCCTTACGCTTCCTTGACCTTTTCGAAGAACCAGAGTTCTTTCCATTCAAGTTTTGACCTTTCTTGCTATCTTCCTTGTCAGCCGACTGCTTCTTGCCCTTGTCACCCTTCCGGTGTAACTTGTTCTTCCGGATCTGCGACTCAGTCAATGTCGCAGATAACTCGATCGCCTGACGAAGTGTGGCAGGGTTACTACCAGTGAGAATGTCTTGTACCGAGTCAGGTAGGCCATCGATGTATCTCTCGATAGCCTTGTCGAGTGGGGTGACCATTGTTGGGCAAAGCAGACTCAATTCTTCAAACCGATCAGTATAAGCCCTGTGCTCACCACTATCTTGCTTCAAAACATCAAACTCCTTCTCCAATGCTCGCTGCTCATGGCGAGGACAGAATTCCCTCATCATAAGGGCTCGAAGTTCAGCCCATGTCTGTGCGAGAGCAACTTCTGCACCCCGGTCTCTCATAACCCCGTTCCACCATGTCAAAGCCCTCTTCTGAAATACACTCGAGGAGAACTCGACCTTGCGATTATCCGGACACTGCACATGGCGAAAAGTATTCTCTATGCTCTCGAACCACTGAAGAAGCCCAGTCGCTCCCTCAGAACCACTAAACTTGAGTGGTTTAGCCTGGTTAAAATCCTTGTATTTGCATGGAACATTGTTGTTGTTGTTGGCTTGATTCCATTGAGCAAAGAGATTTGGAAACTGAGCAGCCATCTGCTGCGCAATAATTTCTGCCAGCTCGGCAGTAGCTATCTGGTTCTCGCGTCGAGGAGGCATTCTAAAAGAGGAAAACATGTAAAGGAACGAGTGAGATGATTGGATGAAAAGAATGAGATGAAACAAAATCAACAAAAGCAAAGATGGTGGTCATTCGTCCGTATCACAAAGCAAACAAACGACACACAGTGACTAATCAAAGTAAATGGGTCAAAAATAATGTATAATGAAGACATGCTCGCCTATAAGTGAACACTCATCCCAAGAATTCCCAGGTAAGCACAACTGGTCTCGCGTCTGGTTGAGATGTATACGAAGTGCTTGCCTAGACAGAAAACCCAGAATACAGGCATTCACCCTTCCAGTTTGCACATGTTCACATTATTTAAAACCCAAAACATTTGACGGGATTTTTTTGAAAATTAGAAGGCACAAGGCCAAAAACCAATACTGAAAAGGGTTCAAAACCATATAACAGAGGGTTCAAAACCTTACAATTGAGGGTTCAAAACCTTGTAAAAATTTATTCAAAAACAGATGATTGTTTTTCAAAAATCGTTTCGGAAAAATTTTGGTTACTTGTTTTGTTAATCACCTAAGGATAGGTGATGTACATGTTTTAAGATCTAAACACAAGATAACTTGTGTTAGGTTCCTAGAAAAGTTATAGTCTAGGTCAAAGCATTACTAATAACCTAATTCCCTATAACCATTGGCTCTGATACCAACTCTTCTGTCACACCCCGACCGCGTAAAACAACAAATCGCGGCGGAAACATCGGGGCGTGTTGCGACAGAATTAATTGTTTCATAACCATGGCACACAAAGTGTATTTTATTTATTAAACAAGGGTGTTACATTGTCTTGAAATAGTAAATTAAGAGTTCAGAACATAATTAAACATAGTCTATCATCTTTTAAAGTCTCTAAGGCACAGGTCCGCCCTAGTATCATGATCAACATCCTATGGAAAAGCACCTGAAAACACATGTGAAAATAGGTACGTCAGCATAAAAATGCCTGTGAGATACATAGGTTTTGTGAAAATAAGATTCATGACTTTTGTTTGAGAAAATGTTTAGTCATGAACCTTGTTATTTGCTTTGTCTTGTAAATCATTTGAAAAACGATAAGATCAGTTGATATGTATAAGTAGATGTAATGTTAAATGAATAACCATGTAAAATGAATTGTATAAGATAATATGTTTGTAAATAAATGTCTTGTGAAAAGTATGTTATTTGTATAAAAATGTTCTATGTCTCAAACTGAAATGATTCAATTAACGTTACGCCATGTAATACCATACAAACACTTATATATAGGAAGTACCAGCGGCGTATCCACCATGCTTGTATCATATTACACACGCATCGTTACTTAATCACTTAATCAAACCAAACCAGTTGTCAAATGTATTGAAAAATATGTCAAAGTGTTTATGTCAAGATGTAAATCATGTCAAATGTCTATGTCAAATATCCATGTCAAATGTCTATGTCAAATATCCATGTCAAATGTCTATGTTAAAATATCCATGTCAAATGTCTATGTCAAATATCCATGTCAAATGTCTATGTCAAAATGTCATGTATGGCAAGTGAAATGTCTCAACTAAACCATAGGCACAAAAACAAAGTATTGAAGTAAAACTTGGTTTAAATCAAAGCTATGTCTTGTGTAAATGCATGCAACTATTTAATATGAACATTTATGCGGTATTGTGAAAATGCATTTAAACAAACCCAACGTCATATCAAAATGTAAGCATGTGAAAACAATGCACTAAGTATGTAATCAAATGAACATACATAGCGTGAAATGTCATGTAAAACGATGTACTAAGTAATGCACACAATGGGCACACCTAGCATGAAGTGTAATGAAATCATGTACTATAATGTACTAACGAACATAGCAGTATATGATGTGAAAACAGGAAAGCATGAAAGTAACAAGTAGGCACATGTGTTCCACCCCAAAACAGTTTGGAAAACAGTAAAAGAGGGGTCTATGTACTCACTTGAGATTGCTCAGTTGT
Source organism: Helianthus tuberosus (assembly GCA_030545235.1). Taxonomy (NCBI): domain Eukaryota; kingdom Viridiplantae; phylum Streptophyta; class Magnoliopsida; order Asterales; family Asteraceae; genus Helianthus; species Helianthus tuberosus. The sequence goes on along the minus strand of CM060394.1, from coordinate 92,951,063 downwards.
ATAAAGATAACCACCAAGCAATGCAAGAGATCTCGGAATCAAACGGCACCTAATATAGGTAACTATGTTAATAAACCGGACCTATCTCGGAAGACTGGGTAGCATTAGGGTTTGTAAACCAAATGAGTGTAGGAACTCACGTGATATGGTTTAACAAAGCCTACATGCTAAATGAAACTTAACCTAAGTCTTATTGACCCATTATGATCCGTTTAGGTAGCTTACGCTACTTTAACGCATCGTGCGCGTGAAACGCGTTCGGACCGCCTAACTAGTCCTATGACAAGTATTATATGCCTAAACATGTTACATAATCAGTTACGTGACAAAAGTTTAGGTTACATAAGCTAAATTACCAATTATGTATGAAAAGGGTATTCTGGTAATTTACCTAAGGCATATAAACTACCTATCATACAACTACTTAAACGCCGTGACCATAAGGTATAACCTCGGAAGGTTATTCCCTACACTATGGTCACCTAATGTATTTGGTCGGATCCTAATGATCGACCAAACTGGGTCGGGTTCGAAGGTATAGGCGATTTATTAGATCGCCTACCCTACGACCCTAGACAACGTGGTAATCAGTAGGCATAGTCCCAAGGGACTATGACCATCGTGATTACAATCACGTTGCGAAGTTCTTACGAACTTCGCATTGACCATCACTGGTCAACGCTGAAAGTCAAACAAAGTTTGACTTTCTGACTCGAAAAGCAGTAAAAATAAGGAAAAGAACGAAAGAATACTTACGAAGGGTCCCCGAATGCTAATCGTGATCACAATAACTCAGGTATGGAACAATGGTTCCAACTTAGAGTCAAATAGATCAGATTCTTGTAAGTAATGAGGTTGGATGGCATGGGTATTTATAGTATTCGGGTAACCGTTAGGATCGTTTCATGGAAAAGAGGGCACGATCAAGGCCGTACACTTGTCGGAAAGTTATGGTGCCTCAAAATGCTCACCACCATAAGGAATCAACACTTGGCAAGGGGTTAGGGAGTGCAAAACAGCTGCAAACAGCTGTTAAATACACTTAATCTGGTCTGATAGTGGGAAGCGGCCCGCTTCAGGATCAGCCAAAGACAATGCGGGCCGCATGGCCCTTCTGATCTGCACATATGTTTGAAAAATGACAGTTTCAGTCCCTGCACGTGTTTAAGGCCATTTCCGACACTTCTAAGGCCCGTAAAGCCAACTTTAAGGCCCTAAAATGTTGCCTAAAAATTGTGGACATGAAACATGTTCAAAAATACGTCGGATGATGGTTCGTTTGGCCGTACGAACGCGATGTTCGCTTAATTACGACGAAATGCGCACAAGCGCGAAAAACGATCCAAATGACGCAACGAATGGATTTTTCTTAAGGCGAACACTAAAATATAATGTAGTCATGCTTACATAAATTTTTGGATATCCAGATGTATTCAGAACGTAAGTTATGCGCGAAAATGCAAACTTGTGCACTTTTTGACACTTTTAGTCCCTGAATGTTCCAAAAGTTTATTTTAGCACACCAAACCCCTCAAAGCCTATTTCTAAGCTATGCAAAGGATATTTAAGGTGTGTTTAACTTATGGTCATGTTTCGGAATGTTTGTTACAGTTCAAATTGACATACTTTCGCAGTTTGTCATATTTAGTCCCTGTAAGCGAATTAACTTGTTTTTGCCATACCAAAGCCTTCAAAACTTATTTCTAAGTTATGTAAAGGTTATTTAAGGTATGTTGAGTATATGTTGATGTTCCGGAGTATTTCTCGCATTAAACTGAGTACGTTTACGCACTAGTTTGCGTATAACTCTCCAGAAAGCGATGTAGAGTTTGAAATTACATAAAAGTCAAAACATGAAAAATGTATAACATAACAAAAAAAAACATTGGGATCAAATAACATTGTTTTATTGATAACAGAACTGTTCATAGTGATTACAAGCACAGTTGTTACATAGGATCCTTGAGCCTGTGTCATTGCCGATAATCCATAGCGTATACTCGATGATCCATCCAGGTATTGAACGCCTGATGCTGTGGAGTGCTGGGCAGTTATGACTGGAGAATCAAAATTCAATGATCTAGGCAATAATGGAGAGTGATCCTCCGCTGATCTCTTCAATTCCTTGATTTCATCAATTTCTCGAAGGATCCTGTCATTAGTTCTGTCCTGCTGCTGCATGTAATCCTTCATTTGCAAAATCAAAGAATAAAGATCATTGTTGGTAGGACCAGAAGAAGCAGTAGTAGTTGGTTTTGAGAAAACGGGGGTTTGTTTCTTTGCAGCATTCTCAGCATTCTTCTGGGATCCAGAAGGTGCAGGAGGCAAAGGTGGAATGCCCTGTGAAGAGGTGATCGTCGGCATGGAACTTGAAGTGTTTTTCACTTGAGAAGCCATGTAGTTGAATATAATGAAGAGAAATGAATGAAATGAACAAAATTTCTCAGAATTGAAGCACCAATTGCCCCACGGTGGGCGCCAAACTGTTTTGGTCAAAAATCACACAAGGATAATGCAACCAAATCTGATTTTGTGAGGTGTGATGCTTAGCTAAATAATCAAATGTATGAACAATTAGTGTATGAAATGAATGTTGAACACAAGGATTTATACGAGGAAAATGCCCTTGATCAATGTATGATCTCCGGCACAAAAAAACCTCGGATAGTGAAAACTATCACTATCAAGTATATTGAATAAACAAGTTTACAAATTCGGAAGTATTGAGCTTGATACAATGAGTTCTAGTGTGTGTGTTCGAGAAAGAGAGTAGCAGAAGTGTTGTACGTAAACCAGAGTGCAAAGTGTTTTTAAAAATAAGCTCAATACCCCTTTAATCTTAGCTAAAAATATCCTAACTAACTATTCGAAAAATCAGCCCATCACCCACGATCACCACTAACGGTCACTAGCTCGTGCACATGTTGAAAATATAGAGCATATTCCCATGGTATCTTGAGTGGAATAAGTCTTCTTCGAAACATACCTGCAAAACCAGCCAAAAGGTGATGGAAACAATTGTTAGTTTAGAATAACAATGAGGATCCTGGATCCTTATTCTCGCAACATCTCCTGAGGATCCTTAATTCAAACTGAACCGAGGATCCGTGATCCATGCTACTCTTGAGGATCCGTGATCCATAGGCTATAAAATTCTATCCCTAACAGTAAGGATATCTGTTTTGAACATTCCTGTATATGTTTGGTTAATCAGCACATAATATGATAAGATTGAAACTACTCCCTTTTTTGTAGACTCCGCTAAGGTCCCTGATGTCTTCGACCTTGAGGAGCTTGACAGTTACTCCAAGCCTGACTTGGTAAAAAAGGAGCCATCTGTTGTCACCAGCTCTAAGCCTCTGCTTCTCCTAAGCCTACCCTGCAGACAAGATCTCGGGCTTCAGGATCTAAGAAAAGAAACTCCCCTGCTGCTGCCGAAGGTTTCTCTTATGATGACCTTGGCTTCATGGAATCCGTCGAGCCCATGACCTCCTTCCTTAATAAGGTAAATATTCAGATCCTGTATCATGTACACATATACTGAACCTGTATCCCGGTTAGTTCTTGGGTGGCGAAGCTGAAAGATATTGGAGGAAATCATGTGCCGCATCCTGCCAAGTCTGGATCCGGTGAGCCTTCGAAGGCGGTTGAGGTGGCGGTCGAAGTAGGAGAGAGAAGGTGGATGCTGGAGCGGATGCTGGCCAGGATGTTGGTCGTGATGAAACCAAGAATGTTGCTGAAGGTGCTACCGCCTAAGGGCAGCGAAATAGGCAATGATGGATATTGATGCCTAGGCCGGAGCCCACTTTTTCAAATGGTCTGTAACCCTTAAACAATTAACGTTTCTTGCACTAGAACAATTTTAATTTCTTGCAAGTAGAATAGTATAACAGTTAAAGGTGGAGGGATCCCGCTGTTTCAGGATGAAGCCTTTATATGTTTTTTGAACAATTTACATTCTTGGTGGATGGGTCTCGGTTTGAGATAAAGAAAAGAATATAAAATTTTGAATCGTTAATATTAGACTAATCTTTCAACCTTATCTCTGTGTTATATGTTGCTTTGGAAAATTTATTCTAAGTGTCCTGATCAAGATATTAGCATGATTTTGACTGTTCTACCATTCTTGTTTTAAAATGTTTTATAAAAACTTAGTAAAACATAACTTTTCATAAAAAATCTCACTTATTTAGATAAGGCCTTCAAACTAGGAGAATTAAGAATCCATACCAGAAACACTTAGGTAGTAACCTTCATTCTTAACCTTAGGACCATTCGCAATGTCCCCAACATAGATGTCCCCTGTCTGTGCAGGATGTTGCATCAGCATATAACCTGCCTATGTTTTTCTTGACTTAGTGATTGAGCTTTGCAACTTTTCATCGACAAAGAAATGTGTAGGAACACGATTGAGATTTAACACAACTTTGGGAATCATCCAAAATTCCACTGGGGATAAACCCATAATTTACTTGGGATAAACCCATAATTTACTGGGGATAAACCCTTAATATCCTGGGGATAAACCCTTAGTATCCTGGGGATACACCCTTAGTATCCATGGGATAAACCCTTATTTCGTGCGCTACAGGAGGGAGTGTATAAACTCCAAGACTTAGAAAGGTGAAAACTTTTAAACTTTAGAGAGTATGAAAATACCCTTTCGTGAGAGAGGGTGATCAATCCTCAAATACCTTAAGGATCCAGGATATAGCCAATAATAACGAAATTGTCAGCCACTGTTACATGAACTGGTCCCGCTATCTCGAACTATTCCCGGATAACTTGCGCTCCAGGTTGGGTGTTTAAACCCAATTCGAGAGAAAGATGAATACCTTTAAACCTTTGAAGGGATATGAATCCCTTAAACATGAGAGAAGGGGCCAATCCTCTAATCTTTCGATTCATCTTGAGTATATATCCTGGAGTAACATCCCAAAGCATATTCTGCAAGACACCGTTAAACTAAGGTGGGTGTTAGATTGGCTAACACCCCTCCGATGCTTAAGTCAGTATTGGGTTTCAAAGAATAAATTAAATCAAACAAATTTAAAAGAGATAGAATTTGTACCATCCTGAGTTAGAAATTAAATTCTAAACTCACCTGAAATAAAGCTTAAGGTGTATAGCATTCCAGGATCATGGCAACATATCCCCTTCCATATTCTTGAGTTGGTATGCTCCTTTCCCAGATTCTGATTCAATTTCATAGGGTCCTTCCCATTTTGGAGCTAATTTTCCATCGACAGGGTTGGTTATATTCTGGAAAGCTTTCCTCAACACCCAATCTCAAACTTGAAATCTTCTAGTCCTTAAGTTCTTGTTATATGACTTGGATATCCTCTGTTGATATGCTGCTATCCTTAGCTTTGTTGCGTCTCTTGTTTCATCAACAATATCCAACTCTTGACATAAGGCTTCGGGATTTGACTCAGGATCGCGGAGGCTTGATCTGGCTGTAGGTATCACCATTTCTGTTGGGATCACTGCTTCTGCCCCAAACACCAAAGAAAATGGGGTTTGACCAGTAGCATTCTTCACATTTGTCCTATCAGCCCATAGGACAAATGGTAGTTCTTCTGCCCATCTTCCTTTTTAGCACCTAACATCTTCTTCAAATTGTTGGCAATTATCTTGTTCAAGGATTCTGCCTGTCTGTTTGCTTGAGGATGTACTAGAGTTGATGTGATCATCTTGATTCCCCAACTTTTGCAAAAATCAGTAGTTCTTTTGCTGATGAACTAAGAGCCGTTATCACAAATTATCTTAGCTGGCACTCCAAACCTTGTCAGGATATTCCTCTTTATGAAGGATACCACTTCTTGATCCCTGACTTGGACAAAGGCTTCGGCTTCGACCAACTTGGAAAAATAATCTGTCATTGCTACCATAAAAACTTTACCTCCTGGAGCTTTTGGGAGTTTCCCCAATATATCCATACCCCATTTCATGAATGGCCAAGGGGAAACAATAGGATATAATGGCTCAGCAAGCTGATGTAGTATATTGCTGTGTCTCTGACATGCATCACATCTTCGAGTGTATTCTGCAGCATCCTTTCTCATAGTCGGCCAGTAGTATCCCGTTCTGAACACCTTCGAGAACAATGATCTGCCCCTAGTAAGGTTGCCACAGTCTCCTTCATGTATATCCTGAAGTACCTCCTTGGTTTCAGGATCCTCCGGGCAACTTAGGTATGGACCTGCAAGAGACTTCTTATACAAAACATTGTTTATAATAGTGAAACAAGATACCTTCATCCTGAAAGCCTTAGGATTCTCATCCTTTGGGATGTCTCCTTCTTTGAGGTATTTCATAATTGGAGCCATCTAGGATTCAGGATTCTTTTCAGGATATTCATCACCAGGATCCCATACATTTGCTACCTCCTTATCCTGAGACTTGAAGAGTTCCATCGCAGGATACAGGATATGTAGTATTGGAATCTGAGTTCCTTCCGGTATCCTGACTGCAGATCCTAAATTTTCCAGAGCATCTGCCTCCGCATTATCCTATCTAGGTACCTGTTCAAGTGTAAAAACTTCGAAATATCCTGCTAATTTCTTGACAATTTCGAGATATTCAATTAACCTTTCACCTTTGACTGCATAGGATCCATTGAAATGTTTAAGGATCAACAAGGAATCAACATACACTTACAAACATTTAATATTCATATTCCTAGCCAATTCCAATCCTGCAATCAGAGCTTCATATTCTGCTTCATTATTAGTAGCAGGAAATTCACACCTAACAGCCTAGGGTAATATGTCCCCCTGTGGCGATTTTAGTAGTATACCTAATCCTACACCTTTTACATTGGATGCACCATCAGTATACAATGTCCAAGATTCTGAATTTTCACCTAGTTGTTGTACTTCTAGGTCTACATCATTTTGAATGTCACTACTGAAATCAGCCACAAAATAATGTCTAAGCTTAGTCGATGCCATAGCTTGGGCTAATATCAATTTTTCTAAGTGTGAGTATCTAGTTTTAGCATCTAATAAACTTTTACTGACATAATAAACATGATACTGCTGAACTTCGTGATCCTTTACCAGAACGGCACTTACTTCACTCCCTGATACTGCAAGATACAGGGATAAGGGTTCACCATCCTCAGGCTTCATCAACAGAGGTGCACTTGAAAGATACTGCTTCAATCCTTGTAGGGCAGCTTCATGTTTTTCTTTCCACTCGAATTTCTTATTCTTCTTCAGGATATCATAGAAGTCCTTACATTTCTTTGAAGATCTTGATATGAACCTGTTTAATGCCGCTACTCATCCTGTCAACCTTTGCACATCCTTTATGTTGGATCGTGATTTGATATCCAGGATAGTTTTAATCTGTTCTGGACTTGATTCTATTCCCCTCTTAGTCACCATATATCCTAGGAATTTTCCTGCCCCTACTCCGAAATGACACTTAGCAGGATTCGGCTTCATGTTGTATTGGTCCACGATTTTGAATGCAGATTCAAGATCCTGGAGATGATCCTCTGCCTTCTTGGACTTTACCACAATATCATCAATGTACACCTCCATGGTGTCCCCCATTCTATCTTTAAAAATCATATTCACCAATCTCTGGTACGTTGCATCTGCATTTTTCAAACCGAAAGGCATGGCAGTATAACAATAAATACCTGTTGGTGTCATGAAAGCTGTATCCTCTTGATCGGATGGCTCTATTTGGATTTGTTGGAATCCTGAGGATGCATCCATAAAGGTCAGCATTTCATGACCGGCGGTTGCATCTAACATCGAGTCTATATGAGGGAAAGGGAATGGGTCTTTAGGACATGCTTTGTTGAGGTCTATATAATCTACACAAACTCTCCATTCCTATTCTTCTTTTAAACTACAAATACGTTTGCCAGCCACTTGGGGAATTTGACTTCCCTAATCATCTTGGACTTCAATAATCTTTCAACCTCTTCATGTATGATTGCGTTTCTTTCAGGAGCAAATTTCCTTCTCTTTTGCTGAACGGACTTGAAAGACATGTCAATCCCAAGCTTATGAGTTATAATATCTTTAGAAATACCTGTCATATCCTCATGCTTCCATGCAAATGTGGACATCCTGCATTTTAGAAAATTAGTAAGTTGATTCTCAATATCCTGAGGGATATTAGCTCCTACGAGAACCGAGATATCTGGATTATCCTGATCCAGGATAACTTTCTTAACATCTTGCTCTGAGGCTTCCACGGTATCCTGGGCTCGTATCTTTAATTGCTATCCTGCTATGGACTTTGTTGAGGCTTTCATCGAGGAGGAATAGCATTCCATTGCCTCCTGTTGATCGCTTTCCACTTTAACTACCCCCAAGGAGTAGGGATCTTGATGCAGTGATGATAAGTTAACAGAACAGCCTTCATATCGTGGGTCCACGGCCTGCTCAATAAAATATTGTAACAAGACAGTGAATCCATAACACAGAATCGTTGCATTGAATTCACTCCTTCAACATATACAGGCGGCTTTATTTCTCCCACAGTATTCTTTGCCTCACCACTGAACCCTACAAGCACAGTGGATTTTGAAATGATCTCCATCTGGGGGATGTTCATTCTCTTCAGCGTCTCCAGCTGGATAATGTTGACTGAGCTGCCGTTGTCCACCAGTATCCTGCGCACAAAATATATAAAGTGATTACCAAACCATCGTGACGAGGATCCTGAATGCTATCCCGGTCATCGCTATCAAATGTTATCACTTTGTCAGTTGTAAGGGTTGTCATCCTGGTTGGCTTGTCCCCCCTTTTTGCCTTAGCCTCCTTGGTGTGTCTTTTTGCTACGGAGTAAGAGGTTCCATATATATCGGATCCTCCTAATATAAAGTTAATTATCTTGGCGCATCTGGAGGAGGTGATGCTGCTCGTTCAGGATCCTTCTCAATATCCTGACCCTTATTATTTTTTCTGTCCATAAGATCTTTCAGGTATCCCTTACTTAGCAGGTAGCTTATTTCCTTCCTCAGGGCTATGCAATCTGTGACATCTGTGCCTCCACGGCCACCAAAAAAATACCAAATCAACGAAATATTGTATTTCATACTTGGGATTTGTATATATATGTGTATCATTTGCACATATCAATTCTTGTTCGATTTCGAGCTCTAAATCGCTTTCTGGAAAGTTATACGTGAACTGGTGCTTAAACGTAATCAGTTTAATGTGACAAACACTCCGGAACAGTGACATAGGCTTAACATACCTTAAATAACCTTTACATAACTTAGAAATAAGTTTTGGAAGGTTTGGTGTGTCGAAATCAAGTTTATTCGCCTACAGGGACTAATTTCGACAAACTGCGAATGTATGCCGATTTGTACTGTAACGAACATTCCGGAACATGACCATAATTTAAACATACCCTAAATATCCTTTACATAGCTTAGAAATAGGCTTTGAGGTGGGTGTGCTAAAATAAACTTTTTGGTCATTTAGGGACTAAAAGCGTCAAAAGTGCATAAGTTTGCATTTTCGCGCATATCTTACGTTCTGAATACATCCGGACATCCAAAACTTTATGTAATCATTAAAATATTTTATTTTAGTGATTGGCATGATAAAATTCCATTCGTCGCGTAATTTGGATCGTTTTTGCGTTCGTTACGACTTCCGTCGTAATTAACCGAACAACGCAACCGTACAACCAAACGAACCGATATCCGAGATATTTTTGAGCATGTTTTGAGTTCCCTATACTTTAACTTCAATTTAGAGCCTTGAAATGAGGTTAACGGGGCTTAAACGTGTCAAAAATGAGCCGAAATGCAAGATTCTGAAGTTTAGGGACCAAAATTGTCATTCTGCCATAGTTATCTTAGGAAGGGACCAAAATGAAAAATCTAAATTCCAGCTTGTTCCAGCTGTTCCCCTTATTTGCACATGGTTTTAATGAAACTATGGACTCCCATGGTTTCACAAAACCATGGGCACATGTGTACGGATGAGATCGAAGCTCGTTTTACGATGAACGATCCTAACGGTTCTAGTTTTCCTATATATACCCATCTCCTTTCACTTGCAAAACCCACAATGATCTGATTTTGGCTCTCAAAGTTGAAGTTTATGCTTCATACTTGAGAGTAAATCGGATCATAGCTTGCGGGGACCTTTTGTAAGTATTCTTTCGTTCTTTTATCGCTTCTCGAGTCTGAAAGTCAAACTGCGTTTGACTTTCTACCTTGACCAGTTTATGGTCAATGCGAAGTTCATTTGAACTTCATAACGTGAGCGTAATCACGATGGTTATAGTCCCTAGTGACTATACCTACTGATTACCACGTTATCTAGGTGTAGTGACGAGTCGTAGTTTCGACCAAAATGCGTATTCTTGCGTATTTTGTAACCAAACTACTTTTGGGTATCAAAACCATTTGTTTTGATACCAAACCTGTTTTCTAACTTAATTAAACATGTTTTAGCATGTTTAGCTCGTCACTTTTAGTTTAGTGCTTGTGTAGAGTCGTAAGTCAAAGCGGACTAAACACCCGCTTAGACTTTCGAACTAGACCCTTTTGGTCGATCATTAGGATCATACCAAGCATATTTAGTGACCATAGTTGCATAGGGAATAACCTTCCAAGGTTATACCTTATGGTCACTTAGGTTTAATTAGTTGTATGATGGGTAGTTTATATGCCTTAGGTAAATGACCAAAATGCCCTTTTCATGCATAATTGGTAATTAAGCATATGTAACATAAACTTTTGTCACTTAATCGATTATGCAACATGTCCAAGCATATAAAACTTGTCATAGGACTAGTTAGACGTCTCGAACGCGCTTTGCGCGCACGACGCGTTAAAGTAGCGTAAGCTACCTTAATGGGTTGCAATGGGTCGAAAGCACTTAGGTTAGGTTTCGATTTAGAATGTAGGCTTTGTTAAACCATGCCATATGAGTTCCAATACTCATTTGGTTTACAAAACCTCATCCTATCCGATATTCCGACTTAGGTCCGGTTTATTTATATAGTTATTTGGTTGCCGATTGATTCCGTGCTCCCTCTAGCTTTGCTTGGTTGTTGTTCAAGACCTCTAAGCATTCTCAGGTGAGTACATAGTTCCCTTATTTTACTGTTTTCAATTGTTTTGGGGTGATTCATATGTGCTAAATATTTTCAAGGTTTTAACGATGGTTTTCAAAACGATTTTCGATATTATAACAATGGTTTCAAAAACGATTAAAATGGTTTATATTAAATTAATAACGATTTCGATAAAGTAAACAAACTTGTTGGTTGTATTTACATAACGAATAATATCCATTAGTTTTGGCCGAACCGACCAGTATTAGGTTATGTGTGGGTTAGGTGGGTAACGACTGAGTCTGTGATTGTTAATTTACCCTTTGGTGGTTTATTAATGCGAGAAGCGATAGGCGAGTTGTGAAGGTTTGGATGTTATTAGCGAGACAATCAAAAGTAGGTTTCACGATTTAAAACGAGAATGATTTAAACGACTAAAGCGATTTTTAACGAATTAAACGATTTGGGTAAACGATTGGTTTTTGGTTAGTGTTTAGATAACGGGACGGGTGTAATGTGATGAATGCATGGTGGATACGCCGCTGGTACTTCCTATATATATATATGTTTTCATCGTATTACATACCGTGGCGTTATTTAGTTCACTTGGGTAAACGATTTGAAACGATGTCACACAAACGAGGTTTTTGAAATGATATAAACCATACGAGTTTTATTAACGAGATTTATTAACGAGTTTTATTAACGAGATTTATTAACGAGTTTTATTAACGAGAATTATTAACGAGAATTTTATTAAATAAATTTTTTGGGTTAAGAATCATGGCTACGAGATTTTATAAATTATAACCAACTTGATTTGAGTTGGTTAATTATGTCGCAATACAATACTTTTCAAAACAAGGTTTTTAATTATGTTTGCAACATGTAAACTAGCCATGAATCTGACACTCTCAAAAACCTATGTACTCGCCAGCATTTCTTTGCTGACTTTGTTTTCACATATGTTTTAGGTGTTGTTGAATGATGTTGATTGCTAGGATGCATGCTCACATAGGACTGGGCGAGGCCTTAGTGACTTAATAACAATGATAGTCTATGTTTAACTTGTTTGTTTAGATTTCAAGACGATGTAAATGTTTAATGTTTAATAAAACGAACCTTCAAATTCCCGTGTGTTTTGAAACAATGATTCTGTTACAACACTCCCTGACGTTTCCGCCACGATTTGTTGTTTTATCGTGGTCGGGGTGTGACATAAAAGTTGGTATCAGAGCTCATGGTTATAGGTAATTAGGTTATTAGTAATGCTTTGACCTAGTCTATAACCTTCCTAGGACCCTAACACAAGATCCTTGTGTTTAGATCTTAAAACAATACCGTCACCTATCCTTAGATGAAAACCACAACAAGAACACAAATTTTGAATCCGCTTCGAAAACTAATTATCCGTTCTAGGATGATTGATTACTAGGTTTTGAACCCTCTAAGTTTTCAAAATATCGTCAAAGTTTGGGTCTTATAATGTGAACACGTGCAAACTGGAAGGGTGAATGCCTGTACCCTGAGTTTTCTGTCTAAGGCTAGAGTGTTCGTACAAATCCGCAGTATCGGACCAGTCACTCTTACCTAGGAACTCTTGGGGTGAGTGTTCACTTATAGGCGAGCATGTCTTCAGTGATACATTGATATGACCCGTTTACTTTGATTAGTCACCGTCTCATTTGTTTGCCTTAGGTAACAAACAAATGATCGCAATTTCTATGCGTTTTCGTTCTGTTATAATTATCCGATAACATTTCACTTGTTTTCTCCTATGTTTTTCAATTCCTCTAGAATGTCTCTTCATCGCAACGACACTCAAATGTCCGTGCAAACTGCCAAATTTGCCCAGCGAATAGGCGAAGTAATCCTGAAGACTGTGGATTTAGGTATCGCCATGTCTCGTCTAAAAAATGAAGCCACCCAAGAAGCATCGAAAGAAGCAGAAGCCGAGCCATCGAAAAAGTCAAAGAAGCGTAAAGCTCCAAAGGATCCCGTAGCCGTTACACCAAATCAAGCAAACCTAGCCAGGTGGCTGCACCACCATCCAAGAAGCCGTACTTAGGAACTGCTCCTCTGTGCAATCACTGTAACCTCCACCACTATGCCAGTGTCAAATGTCGGAAATGTTTCAACTGTGGACTCATTGGTCATTTGGCACGAGACTGTCGTTCAGTCACTGTGCTAAACCAAGCTTTTCAGAACCCCGTTCAATTTCAAGTAGATCCAACACAGGCTCCTTTTCCTCCTGGTATTTGCTACACCTATGACGAGACAGGTTATGTCAGGGACAGATACACAAAGATTTTCAATGCAAATCCGACCCACGGATGAGCATTTGGCCGATTAGAAGAAGCTGCTGCTTTGAATAATCCGAATCTTATGTTTATGTTTCTAGTGTTTTCCTTTGAACTCGGAAACAATCGATTTTGTTTATAAATAAATCTTTATTTGCAATTCTGATGTACAGATATAGTTGCATGTGTGTATGGCATACCCTATGATACTGTAGGATCGTGAAACGACCTAACGAGTCGATCAGAAGAGTGCTCAGACCGAATCAGAGGCGGAATTCATTGATTCGGTCTTCGTTTAGCTTGTATTCACTATTAATTGTCTCGTTTATTAATCTCTGAACGTTTACAAGACTGGAGACACCTCGACAGCACCTCGGCGTCGGAAATCAGAAGTTACAAATGAACTCGTTTGAAGGCTATTTATAGGGAAGACCCTTCCGTTTGAAAGTGGCATAACCATTTCAAACGGAACCCTTCAAACGGAACCCTACAAACTATTACAATTTCAAACGGTTACATGTAAACGACAAACTTCACACTTTTCATACAATCCAAGGTTGTGATGTCATCAATGATGTCACCTATGTGATGTCATTTATGATGTCACATATGTGATGTCATGCTATTTCAGATCCGCAACGAACCCGTGACTCGACATAAGACGAAGACGACAGATGAATGCACCAACAGACTCCCCCTCAGATGTTGACGAGTCTTAAGTGTCGAGTCTTTGCATCTTCAGTCTTTTTCAGTCTCTTTTCTTTCTTAGCATATACCAGGATCTTCTCTTTGGCTCTAACCTCGTCAGACTCCCCCTCTCATCATGATGGGATCGCTGACTGGAATTAGCTATCACCTTGAGATCAATCCCTGGCTTTATCTCTGATCAGTTCATCTTCTGCACACATTTTCTCACAAACACATAAGTTTTTACTTAAATCAATAAGAAAAACTTACTGGAAATAGTTACATCAAGTTCAAATTAATGACCCTGATTAACTAAACAAACTTCTTTCTCAAAATAAATTTCTCAATTCAATACACACACTCCCAAACCAGTTCATCATGTTCAGCACTTGAAATTTTGAAAATCAGCTCTTCAACATCAGTTGTCGAAAATCTTTTTGTATTTTTCAAAATTTATGCTAAAACACACTAAAATCTTTTTGTATTTTTGAATATAACAAAGAAATGCATTAAAGAAATATTTACAAACAATATTTTTGTGAGTTTGCGTAAGAGGATCATATCAGTTTTTGTGACCAATCACTAGCACCGTTAAGCTTTAAACATTTTAAGCTCTAAACGATTCACGTTGATTGACGATATTGTTGTCCACTTAAACTCAATCTAAAAACTTTCAATCTGCTTAGCGATACTTTAAGGTAAATTAAGATAGCACTAAGTTCTTATGGACCCCACGATCTCAGCATATCCCCTCATCATGCAATACACTGACTCAAGTAATGCCTTTAAACTTTTATCAACTGTGATTTGTGCAAAAACAAAGCAGAATGTTTAAACATTAACAATCAGGTCGATACTTCCGTATACGCAGAGAAAGTCCAATGTTTAAACAAAATAAGAAAAATGAAACAAGTTGAAGTTGTTTAGGCTTTAACCACCAGGTCGATACTCCCGTATACGCAGAGGAGGTCCAAAGCTTAAACGAAACACCAAAGAAAATAAAGCAGAACGTTTAGGCAACAACATCCAGGTCGATACTCACGTATACGCAGAGGATGTCCGATGCTTAAACAAAATAAAGAAATAAAACAAGTTTAAATCTTTGCAAAATAAAATGCACAATCACAGCGACTTTTCAGCAAAGTTGTGAAAGTTCACAAACTTAACCAGTTTTATGTCTTTCGACAATCAGCGATTACTGAGTAGGCACACAATCAAGAAGGACAAAACTAAGTACTATGCTTTTGACCATGTTTCCCACTAGAACTAGGCTTTTTCATTTAGGTTTGTATCGTTATCGCAAATCTACTAGTCTAGCTGAGCCTATCGTCACATCTTTAGTGAGATCGCTTATCACATTTACATTTCTTTAGCGTGCTGTGACAGACCAACTGATCTACTATCATTTCCTCTTTTTCACAACAAAACTCATTTTGAATTTTTCAATGTTTTTGACATTTTCAAATTTTCTAATTTTTTTAAAATTTTTACTCCCCCTAAAATCAAAATATATCTCAATTTTGATTTTCTGGGAAAATTTGAAAACCAACTGTACAAGAAATGTGACAACAAGATGAGAATTGCTTCAGTTCTCCATTCACTTGGCTTGAACAATCAGAACTCCCCCTGACAACAAAACATTTTCCCATAGTGATTTCAAAACACTTAAGTTTGTTTTAATCAAAATGGTTTTTCCGGAAAATTAGTTTTGTTTACCAATCATTTGTAGATTCGGGGTCACTTCATCACCTTGTTCTTTATACACATGACAGATTTTACAATTACAGTTTTAGATCTCAAGCATCACTTGTAGAAAATCAAGTACAACTTATTGTCCCTGATTTACCACATGTAAGGCGAAAAATCACCAGAGTGAAATTTCTCAAGAAATGTGTCGATTCATGTTCCACGCTTACCAACCTGGGAACTCCGGCAAGTCAGGTTTTTCATTTAAACAGATTCACCCAAGCCTGACTGTCCTTGGGTGATTTTGAATTCTTGTTCAACAATGGTGGAAAGTTTGCCTCATCCATTGTTAGACTAGAACTCTCAGTTTTTACCTCAGCAACTGGCTCTTCTGGCTTT
This sequence comes from Helianthus tuberosus, assembly GCA_030545235.1. Lineage (NCBI taxonomy): Eukaryota > Viridiplantae > Streptophyta > Magnoliopsida > Asterales > Asteraceae > Helianthus > Helianthus tuberosus. The sequence continues at coordinate 92,934,945 of CM060394.1, read as the reverse complement.
ACCACACCAGATTCATTTCCTGAATGTGGCTTGTCTGACTTTGATGAGCCAGATTCATCGCCAACAACTTTCTTCTTCTTCTTCTTCTTTCTCTCTTCTGTCCTCAGATTTGTATCTGATGAATTCGTTTTGCTTGATTTGTCAGTCTTTGGCGAGCAAGACGATTTATCAGAACTTTTATCTGTTTTACCAGTTGTATCCGAGGACAATATCTTCTCCAGATACTCTCTCGCCTTCTTCCTCTTTTTCCTCAGTCTGTCTTTTTGCCCCTGTGAAAGCTTCACTTTCGTTTCTTGAACTTTAGGTTCTTGAACCTTCTGTTCTTTGGGCTTGACATTGACTGATTTTTTCACCTGCTTCTGAGATTCAACCCTCGATCTTCTCATTGATCTCATTGAGCAATCTCTAGCAATGTGGCCAATGATGTTGCAATTAAAACATCTCCTTGAATCAAACCTCCAACTCTGGCAGTTAACAGCAATGTGTCCTTGATAACCGCATCGGTAACACACTCTGTTATCGTACCAATCACCATTTTCAGTCCAAACATTCAAATCATAGCACTGTTTGGCTTGGTGATATCCATCTCTCCTCTTGTATGCTGGATTTGACTTTTGAGCATTGTGGTCCAACCTACACCACTTATTACCAACAATTTTTTAGTTTTCAATTTTTACTTTTTGTAATTTTTCATTACGATTGGATGATCGATCTGATGAGCTTTTATTATCTTTTTGAACATTTTTCTCATTTTTAATTTTTTGTTTCTGTTCCACTTTCTTCTTCAAAGGTTTTTGCTTAGAGCATTCTCCCTTTTCAGTCGATTTCAGAACAGTTTCTTGAAATTTTTCTTTTAATTTCAAAAACAATTTTTGTTTTTCAATTTTATTTTTTTCATCATCATATTTTTCATCGCAATCTTCAACTTTGACATTGTCAAAGTTTGTGACATTGTCACTTATTGAAACGGAATTGATCGGTTTTGGACAGGGGAACTCAAATGAAGTCACAAAACCTTTCAATTTCTTTTCAAGTTCATCAATCTTGTTTCTTGAATTCTCAGCTTCGTTTTCAAGCTGAGATATTCTATCAAGATGAGACTTGATTGATTTTTCATTTTCCTTCTTCATGTTTTCAAGAACAGACTTTTCATTTTCCAAAACATTTATCTGTTCTTGAAATTTTGTCTCATTTGCTTTCATATTCTTGTTCTCAAGCTTTATCCAGAAATCTTCATTTTCTGAATTCAACTCCTTTTCTTCTAACTCTTTGATTTTCTTTCGAGCACATTCACCTTCTTTTTCAAGTTTGATAATTTTCTGAAGATGGGAATTTATCATTTTTTGCTTTTCGATGTTGTTTTTGCTAAACACATCTCTCCCATCTTCAAGAATTTTTATTTGACTTTGAAATTCTTTTTCCATTTTTAATCTTTCTATTTCAAAAACTTTCAATTTATCTTCAAATTTTCCTGCATTTTCTTTCAAAATAAGAATCTGCTTATCATCAGCTTGCTTTTCATTGTTCAACTTCTTGATCTCCAATGCCAAACTTTCCACATCTTTCACGAGTTTGTCATTGTCATCCTTAAAGTTGTCACATTTGATGCACACTGATTCAGAATTTGAAGATCCAATTTTCACAAATTCTTCATTTTTTGAAACTTCTTCCTCCTTTGTCATGAATGTACCTGCACAAAAAATTTTAACGAAATCAAGACAATTTGCGTTCTCATCAATATAACAACCTCTCTTGATATCATATTTCATCACATATTTTGCTCTAATACATTCAACAATCCTTTTGTTCATCTCATCAATTACATCTAACCCCATATCCACCAAATGATTTTCTAAAACCTTTATCATTTCTTTCTTTTTCTTTCCGTTTTCAAATTCACGAGTTTTAAGTATGCTGATGAATCTATTTAGATGTAATTTTGAAAAATTTGAGTCCCTTTTTAATTTTTTCAAACATTCACTCCATTCAATAGATAAAGCATCTGCAAACTTTTCTATTTTTTCAGCATCTGATGGAAATATCTCATGATTTTTTAAGTAACCAAGTAAGACTCCATATCGGTTCTCTAAATTTTCCAATGTTTCATTTTTCAAACATGCAAAATATGTAAACCTTTTGACCCAAACATCCTTTTTCACATTTCTATAACTATCGTCCAAATACCCCATATACCAATCATTTAACCTTTCAAGATCATGGTTTTCCATCTCATCAAACATCTTGTCCATTTTTTCAAACAATCCCGACAATTTCCAATTCAAAACAAAAACAATTTTGATGTCAAAATTCACTAACTAGACACCTTTGAATGCCAATAAGTCTGATTTCAACACTTCACTTGATCAACAACCAATAATGTTGATTGGGCCGCAAGTAATGAAGAAAACTTGGGCTGAGGACTTTACATGATTACTTTGGACTTTTACTTAATCCGACACACAACTAGCAATTCAAATTGATCAATACTCAGCTGACACTAGTGATCACTACTCAAAACTCATTGGACCAAAAGATCCACTAAACCAACAACTGATTAATTGAGTCTGACACATCACATGAATTTATGAATTACTATATCACATGCTGTTGTCTTTAAAGTTGCACAAATCCAGATTATAAGAATCACATGCAAGTATTTGATGTTCACACACGTTATCAACTGACACTCTAACACGTGATATTCTTTTCCAATTACTGACAACAAATCACATGATCATTCCTATTTGGCTGAGATAATCACATGAACCTGACACATTTGATCAGATAAAAACAATTATCACATGAAGCTTCAATCACTTTCAAACGGTGCGATATGTTTCAAACGATAAGTTCAAACGTGAACTCTCAAACAAAGTGTGGCTTTCAAACGGACAGCTTCAAACAGAACACTTTCAAACGGTAGTGATCAATTTCAAACGATATGTTCAAACGGAACACAAGTTTCAAACGTAATAGACCTGTCACGTTTGAAACTACACCATTTTCAAACGTAATGTCAAGCTTCAAACGGTGTTTCAAACGGAATGTGAGCAGATTTCAAACGTTCAGGCAGTTTTCAAACGGAACACCTATGCTTCGTTCAAACGGAATGGTATTATCAGTCCATTTTTACCACTTTTACTTAGAGTTTAGGTCCGATATTCTCAAGGGTTTGTTAAAATACCATTACACACACATTGTGAAAGTTTCAGCCGATTTTATCCGTGAAAACTTGTTCAGTTTTGAAAAGAAGGTGTAGAAGATAGAATATTCCAGCGAAAACGAGCTAAACGGTAAGAACTCTTCCTCCTGAGCTCTGAAACCACTTGTAGGATCGTGAAACGACCTAACGAGTCGATCAGAAGAGTGCTCAGACCGAATCAGAGGCGGAATTCATTGATTCGGTCTTCGTTTAGCTTGTATTCACTATTAATTGTCTCGTTTATTAATCTCTGAACGTTTACAAGACTGGAGACACCTCGACAGCACCTCGGCGTCGGAAATCAGAAGTTACAAATGAACTCGTTTGAAGGCTATTTATAGGGAAGACCCTTCCGTTTGAAAGTGGCATAACCATTTCAAACGGAACCCTTCAAACGGAACCCTACAAACTATTACAATTTCAAACGGTTACATGTAAACGACAAACTTCACACTTTTCATACAATCCAAGGTTGTGATGTCATCAATGATGTCACCTATGTGATGTCATTTATGATGTCACATATGTGATGTCATGCTATTTCAGATCCGCAACGAACCCGAGACTCGACATAAGACGAAGACGACAGATGAATGCACCAACAGATACCTACACCAAAATAACCGTATTTGTAGTTATCTCGTTCATATGATCGCTCATGATTTTCTCGAAGATGCTAAGTGCTCGTTTCATTCTAAGAAATGAAATGGCAATTTGAGTAATCATCTTTTTCCTTTTGACCTCACACCGATGCAACTTGGATGTTTCGACATTGTCATAGGATGGATTGGTTAACCAAATATCATGCTGAGGTGATTTGTTTCGATAAGATTGTTCGCATTCCTCTTTCGTCTGGCGATGTTCTGGAAGTTCGTGGAGAGAAACCTTCTGGTGGATTGAAGCTCATGTCATGTACGAAGGCCCAAAGTTATTTACGAAAAGGATATGTTACTTTTCTGGCACATGTCACCGAGGAGAAAGGCAAGAGCAAGAGTATTCAGGATATTCCGATTGTTTGGGATTATCCAGAGGTGTTTCCTAATGAACTGCCTGGTTTGCCTCCAGTTCGTCAAGTCGAGTTTCATTTTGACCTTGTACCCAATGCCAACCCAATTGAGAAAGCACCTTATCGACTTGCACCATCTGAGATGCAAGAATTATCGAAACAGCTTCAAGAGTTATCTGATAAAGGATTCATCTGATCAAATTATTCACCCTAGGGGAGCTCCTGTCCTCTTTGTGAAGAAGAAAGATGGATCTTTTCGAATGTGTATCGATTATTGTAAGCTTGATAAGCTTACCATCAAGGATCGATATCCCCTACCTCGAATCGATGATCTCTTTGATCAGCTGCAAGGTGCTACCTGTTTTTTTTTTAAAGATCAATCTGCGTTCTGGGTATCATCAACTTCGTGTTCTCGAAGAAGATATTCCCAAAAGTGCTTTCCACATGAGATATGGGCATTACGAGTTTACAGTCATGCCTTTTGGTTTGATAAATGCCCCAGCTATCTTTATGGACTTAATGAATAGGGTCTGCAAACCTTATTTAGATAAGTTCATTATTGTGTTCATCGACGATATTCTCATTTATTCGAAGTCTCGAGCCGAGCACGAGCAACACCATCACTTAACATTGGAACTCCTGAAGAAGGAACAACTTTTTGCTAAATTCTCCAAGTGTGAATTTTGGCTTGAAGAAGTTCAATTCTTGGGTCATATAGTCAATGAGCAGGGTATTCACGTGGATCCATCCAAGGTTGTTGCTATTAAGGATTGGAATACACCAACGACACCTACAGAAATTCGTTCTTTTCTTGGTCTCGCTGGT